>CAXIVR010000003.1:58568196-59768196 GCA_964035755.1 Teleogryllus oceanicus | reverse complement strand
TTACGTTGCTGTCATCCCAATCGGGAATTGTACAGTGCGTTCTTGAACATTTTCCCGGGGATTATTGCCCATGAAACAAGTCGCTAGTGTGGCGACAACTGCGTAACACATTGTAATAATGTGTGTTAAAATTAGGGTTTTTTGTTTCGTGGTAATGAAGTTTCAATATTATTTATGTTGGATTTTTTTTATTTCGGAAAGGAAAACAAATATGGATAACCTGCCGCTGAAATGTTCTGGGGAATGCTTTCGATACAAAATGATGTTATTGAAGTCTCAAATGACAAACAAATATATCATTCTTAATACTGTGCGCAATCTACTTTGTCAATTAAAAATAAATATAGTAAATGTATTGGTATTATTTCAAGTAGCAGTAATATTAGTATGAAAAAATTTAAAAAAAAAGGTTAGGAATAGTTTATACAAAGCTAAATGATATTTACGTAAACCAAACATTTGAGGAATTCATTGCCATCATACTGCAATCTTAGATAGATGCTTTGTACGCACTCCTCGCCGTCGGGTCTATTAGAAGTTCCAGGACATCCGCAATAAAATAGTTCTATCATTTCAGGCAGCAGTTTTCTCCGGCACCAAATCAAACTCAAGCGACCTCCGAGCCTTCTTGTTTCCAATATCTATAACGGCAGTCACGTGATGAATTCTCAAGCAGCTCTCTCGCCGCAATACGTCTCTCTTACGTCCGTAATATCATTTCGCGAGGCGGGCCTACCCGGAGGCCACCTTCAGCTTCTTCCACTTAATCTCCGGGCTCTGCGGACCGCTCCGGCCCCTCCCCGCCCCTCCCGCCCGCCCCTTCCCGCCCTCCCCCCCCATCCCCGCCCCATCCCCACCCCGCCCCCCCCCGCCCCCCCCCTCCCCCCCCCCCCCCCGCCCTCCCCCCCCGGCCGCCCGGTACGGCGCGGCGCGCGCAGTCCCACTTGACATGCGCGCGGGGGCGGCGGATTTCTGTTATTCGAAAGAGGCCGCTCGCGAGATAATCTAAATTTCGCCCCCCTTCCTCCCTGCCGCCGTAGCGGGATCTTCCGCTACGTAAAGCGGCGCCGGAAGGCGTTTGGTGGCCACCTCACGTCCGGGCCGGGCCGGCCGCAGGCGGAGGCGGGGCAGTTGGAGGGGGAGGCCGTGGAAGCGAGGGGTGCATGCAAAGACGGCCAAGACGGATGGCGCCGGGGCGGTCAGGTAGGAGGCGAATGCACAAGAGACGGAGGGAATGGCCAAGAAGGTCGGCGTATCTGTCACTGATAAGATAGAGAGTGGATTGGAAGATTCAAGGCGCTGGGTTGTTTGAAAATAAAATAGGTGGAATTGGGAAAGAACATTAATGTCACGGAATAGACAATAAAAGAATAAAATAAGATACAAATGATATAGAATTTAAAGAAAAACGGTTATGATCAAAATGTTCGACAACGTGGGCTATAAATTTGCTATTCAGAATTTTTTTTCAGGACTGTCCACTTTCTTACATATTTTTAATACATCAATTCTTTGTATATCATTGTCCATTTTTTATGATTATTTCGAACATAAGACGGCAACTGTAGCAAAAGTGCTAAAGACGCCTCTTCCATTCTTTCTTTCTGTGAATTGCAGCGAAGAAAATAGACAACCTATTAAACGGGTCATCCTTAATTTGTTCGCATATTAATATCTAAGAATTTTCAGATCGTTTCGAGCTAAGACACCTGTACGGAATCTGTTGAACTGAAAACATTTTCTACACAGTTGTGAGGATTATCAAATTCAGAATAAACTGCTGTTACAGAATGTCAATTAAATGTCATGGAAAGTAGTTACAAAAATATGATAAAAAGAGCAAATATTTGGCCATATTAAATCTAGGCGTTCGTTTAATAAAACCATAAAAATATTGTTTTACTCTCTCTTCCCTTCTTTGTACAATTTCGAATTACAAATTTTCTGTTTCTTCAATCTCAAATGTCCGTAAATATTATTACTCGCCTCTTTACAGTTGACAGAATTACTAGTATAATAAAAATGTAAACGCCTTTTACGGAAAGTAAATAATACAATACCTATAACTATTTTTCTCGGTCAATCGAATTTTTTAGTAATTCGTGTATATTCTGTGTCTTCAATTGGGACACATGATTGTGTAGTGAAAGTACGCTTTTCAATTACTCCCAACAAGCAAAGAGTCCAACGTCTCCCACAAGAGCGTGGACGTATGTCTTGTATGAACCTTTTACACGCTCAAGAATGGGTTTACAAGTAATACGCTTGAAGAAGGCATATATATCGACCAGGCTCAAAAAATATGCTTTTATGGACAACATTCCCTCAAATAAATTCAGAAATTTCCTGAAAAAATTTGCAACAATTTAGCAGCGGTTGGGTTATGTTCCTGTATTTGTTTCAGAAATGTACCCAATGTGAATTTGGGGATTCTGAAAAGAAATATGTGAACCTTATTGTTATAATTTATTTAAATGTGTGTACCCAGACTACAGTACCGGCAGAGTATAAGCCACTCTGACAGTTCGATGCGCTATTGCCACGCATTGCTACGCACATGGCACCACCTACATGAGAGATAAATGAAATCTCAAAACATAAAAAATCTCAACAAAAAAATCAATTACCAATAGACGATGACACGTCTCGTTATTATTTTCATAACCTTCCATATAACCGAATCTTATCGCCTCCCAAACCTCGTTGAAAATTTGATGTGTCAGCTCCGGGTGGCTTCGTTCTCTATTGGACCTCTATATGCAGTGCTGTAGCAACTCTACGCTCAACTTTGTCGAGAGGTGATAATATTCCGCCGTTCACCTTTTCTGCATCGAAATATTCGCGTAAACAAACAAAAAATTACTATTCTGGCTTTTTAATGCTACTCCACGTTTGCGCGATGTAAGGGGTTGTAGCCCTCACAAAACTCTCAGCTTCGGACCAATGTACAGAAGCCACACTGGTCTGGCGCGCATCGGCAAAGGCACATTTTTTCGCTCTGATACTCTTGATGACAGGAATCTGCGCGCTTCTCGAGCGACTTCGTGCGAGTAGGATGAACAGCAATGCTGAACCCTGGCTGTGACAAAGTAAGCAAATCCTTGCAAGCTGATTGCTTCAATTGATTGATTGATTTTTTCGTCTTTCCGGGCGCGTCAACTGCTCCGGTCATTAGTCCCGTAAGTATAATACATGCTTTTTTCTCGGGAGATGGCGGTGATCTTCTCCCGCTGGATGGTGAGATCCGGCGCCGACCTACCGTCGGCCAGTGGGGTTTCCCCCTAACCAAGCTCTCCCACCAGCGGGGCACCGCCCCAGCCGGGACAAGCTCTGAGCTCCCGACCAGTCTCCGGGAATATGTGGTAGTGTAGTGCATGTTAGTGTAAGTGTGTGTGTAAGGGGAGAGATTAGGACAAGGAAGAGGAAGGAAAAATCGCGCGCGGTCCGTTTGATAGGGTACTGCTCCGGCATTCGCCTGGTGTTGATCGGAGAAACCACGGAAAACTATCGATCAGAACAGCCGCCCGCTAGAATTCTCCTCCAGACAGCGACTGAATTCGACCTAGCTGAAAAACTAGTGTCGTACAGGACAAGGAAAAGAAAGTAGCTCCAGAGGAGAGATTTTATACAAGTGAAGTAAAAATTTGCGAACTACCTCAATCAAGAGTTCACACCGTCGCAGCACGATTAAAAAAGTTGCAGATAATTGAAGGAGATCGGAGAAACCACGGAAAACTACCGATCAGAGCAGCTGGCCGCTAGAATTCTCCTCCAGACAGCGACTGAATTCGACCTAGCTGAAGAGCTTGTGTCGAAAATCCTGCCCCGTGGGGAGTGGGAACCTAGGACCTCCCGGTCAGAGGCGCTGCAGTGACATCAGTTGATGCACTGAGCTACCGCTCCCGGTTGGTGGAGAGAGCGCGGGCGGCGGAAGAGCGCGGGCCGTGTTCAGGACGGCGAGAAGAGCGGTTTGGAGAGCCCGGTCGGGAGAGCGACATGAGAGCGGGCGGGAAGCCGGGTCGGCTGGCTCTGCTGCGCGGGCGGCGCGCGCGGGCGAGCGGTTGCGGGCGCACGGCGATGGCCCGCGCGCGTGCCCGGCATGCCGAGCGCCCACGCTCACGCCCACGCCCGCGCCCACGCCCGCGCCTCTCGTAAAATCGGCCGCTGCCTCTTACGCGGACGTAAAACGCGGCGGACGCGGATCTACGTGTTGCGCGCCGCCTCGCGGGACGCCTCCAGCGCGAATGAGTTGGTTGCGGAGTGCTCCTCGTGATTAGGCGCGGTACTTGTATTTTTTGGCGTTGTTTGATTATTCAGTTTTCCGTTCAGTCTGTGAACAAAAGTTTCAATGTACGATTAGATGTTCATAAACTACATTTTGTTCAACGACTATGGATTGCTCCATTCGTATTCTTCCAGATTCTGAGTTTTTCTATGATGCAAGTTGCAGATATTAATATATATATATATATATATATATATATATATATATATATATATATATATATATATATATATATTAATATCTGCAACTTGCATCATAGGAAAAACTCAGGGAATCTTTGGAAGACCTACGAATGGAGCAATCCGTACTCGTTGAACAAAATGCAGTTTATCAACATATAATCGTACATTTAAACTTTTTTCACAGACTGATATATATATATATATATATATATATATATATATATATATGATATATATATTAATTAATGATAATGATAATAATGGTAATAATAATAATAATACGATTTATATGTTATTCGAACTCTGAAAGAGGTAAAACGCTGTGAATTAATGTACTACCCTTCCTTTATATTATGTATTGTTGGGTCTTAATTGCTGACGTGCAACTAATTTCCGAATATTTTTTCTCGTTAGTGTGGGCACGATTTAGAAAATGAAACCAGTTTTATTCGCTGGTGAGATTTTATGGCCATTTATTATCAAGCTCTAAACGTAACTTATCTCCTTCGTGAACACAGACCTGCTGTAATCCTTTGATATATGAATAATTACGTATCATCTTAGGCATTTCTAAGTTACCTTTCTTTGAGTGACAAAAACTACTCCAAATATACACAGTTTCTGAAGAAAATTAAGTTTTTAGTTTGAAAATTGGTATAAAAATCTTAATTTTTCATAATATTGATGAATTATAGATCTCGTCATACCACGCAGTTAATTGTTTCATCGGTAGGGGCCGTTTTTAAATAATTAGTCTTATTTGATTAGAGTACTGATCGCTTGACGACTAGTTTCTCATTGGGTTTTACGTTAGTTCGGCACTTCTCATGCGTTTCTCTGCATGGTCAGCGGTAAAAGCATATTAAAAAATTAAAAATGTGATCTGATAATAAGTAAAAATAATAATTATGTAAATGGAATAAGTACTATATGAAGAGATAAGAATTGTCATATCTCAAAATGATAATCAGTTTTGTACACTTGTGAACTGACCATCGGCGCCTAAGATGAAGCCAACCGCAATTATGCTAGGATTTGGCAAATCTCTATAATAATATTATAACATATATTATAATATTACATATATTATACATATGTCACTTCGTTTAATATTATTAAACACTTTTGGCAATGATTTCCGTTTATCTGATGCATGCATATAATTACTGAAATGAAACGTTTGAAGTGTTGTGTATTTCGAAATACAATTTTGTTTCATTAATGTAAATGGTGTGCCTCTATGAAAATATGTTTGAAAAATTTTGATCTTCTCTGATATCAAATCCACAAACACAACGTCAGTCTCTTTGAAAGCGTGAAAATAAGGCAACGTTAAATTTTCTCCGCTAATTATGTTAAAAAAATGAACGTAGAAGCATCACCGCCGACCGACGTCTTCAAACCCAATCTGCATTTATTTACCTTAAGGCTACGCTCAAACTTAGTAGCGAGTACTTGCATTAATTCAGTCTGCAGGCTGCACTTCATTTTGAATCGCGCACATATTCAGCTCTCCGTTAACTGACGAAACTTCTAGTTACCTCTGCGAGAGTCTAACTTCTCGATTTGCACTTGACTAATTGCATTTTGCTTGTTCCAGATTTTCTCCCGGAGACGTCGTCGCCTTGCGGCGCGGTGCCTGACTCGGGAGTCCTTCATAAGGTGAGGCGCGGCCGCCCTCGCTTTCTTGCAACTTGTCCCTCGGGGCCGCCCCGCGTGCGCCAGCGCGCGGCGGCGCACAGTGGGGCCCGAAAGAGGGAAAGTAGCCAAAAAGTATTTTTAAGAAGAAATAAAAGAGGTCATCTTCGTCAACATATTAGCTTTGTTAAGATAGTCGGCTTTCGACGGCTGTGCCGTCATCGTCAGTCTCGCTGATGTCGGCAAACGTCGGACGACTGTGCCGTGTATGTTGACGAAGATGACCTCTTTTATTTCTTCTTGTAAGAACGTCAACAACACCAAATCAGAATTCCCACAAAAAGTATTTTTGTCCGTTTTCCGGAACTTTTGGTCATAAAAAACACGTTGTATAATCAAATAATGACTTATTTAATTGTTTAACTTCGGAAATATTTATTTATATAACCTCAAAGTCAGAACTTTCATCATGTGACTCTTCTTCAAAAAGTGAATTTGTACTTGAAGCCATGAACATTGGTGTAACTTCTAGATCCAACACCTTTGTAATAATTTTTCTCTATTCATTTTGTGAAATCAGTGGGTTAAATACAATTAACGCCTGCGAAGCACTTTTTTTTCCAGGTTGCACTTTTTTCAGTTTTTTTCTTTAAAATGTGTTTAATAACACCATATAGATACCTCCTTGTTAATAAAGAACGATCAGTGCCAGATCATGAATGAAAAATATAAACAAAGTACTTCACAGCCAAATGCGGCACACATGGGCAATATTTGATTAATGTTTTGAAATTATGAATTTCAGAATCAGATTCAGTTAACATAATAGCCCGGAAACGCCCGGAAGGGAACTAAAAGACAATATGAAAAACCGGATTTAAATATTTCATTCCATTGTGACAAGTGAAGTTTCTACTTCAAATTACTAAATTATTATTCAAGGAATGTTTTTTAGAAATACAGATTTAAAGTACGTATCTCCAGGTATCGTATCCATGACACGTTTGATTCTTCTACGCGAGAGAGCACAAATATTTGCATCGAAAAACACACCTCTCTTACCGGTAGCGGTAGCTCAGTGCATCAACTGATGTCACTGCAGCGCTTCTGACCGGGAGGTCCTAGGTTCGAGTCCTGACGGCGGCAGGATTTTCGACCTAGCTTTTCACTAGTCGGATTCAGTCACTGTCTGGAGGAGAATTCTAGCGACCGGCTGCTCTGATTGGTAGTTTTCCGTGGTTTCTCGATCAACACCAGCGAATGCCGGAGCCCTACCAAACGGGCCACGGACCGCGCGTGATCTGTCCTTCCTCTTCTTTGTCCTGTTCTCTCCTCTTACACACACACACACTTACACTAAAATGCACTAAACTACCACATATTCCAGGATACCGGTCGGGTGCTCAGAGCTTGTCCCGGCTGGGGCGGTGCCCCGCGGGTGGGAGAGTCCTGGTTAGGCGGAAACCCCAGTAGTCGACGGTAGGTCGTAGGACGGTAGTCGCCATCCAGCGGGGTAAGTCCACCGTCATCTCCCGCGAAAAAACATGCACTACACTAACGGGACTAATGACCAAAGCAGTTGACGCGCCCGGAAACACGAAAAAATCAATCAATCGATCAATCACACCCCTCTCCTTCCTGCGCCAGCGAGGAAGTGCACCGCGCATCACTTGCACGAATTCAAACTTGCGCTGTAAGGAGTCGCGTGATTCCCCTTTCCTTTTCTGATCGGGGAATGACGAAGGAGACATTTTGCTACCCCTTTCATGTGAAATAGCGCTTCTGAAGTATATTTTGTTTTTGGAGTTTCTGCCAACTTTCCCATCCTCTGGCCTCTCTGTGAGTGGATGCGTCGTCGTCGTCACTTGTTTCCTGGTCGAGGGCACGCGCGAGCAACAGCTCACGACGCAGAGGTCTTATTCCGTTAACGCAGCTTCTTCCACAATTAGCGCAGCCCAAAGGACGCGGTGTCTCGTGCAAATACGCTGTGAATACATTTAGTGAATCACAGTTTTTAATGATCGGGATTTGAATCCCAGTACCGAGAGATGGGGTGAAATGGAACAATACTAAGGCCGCAGACGTAAAATTTGGAACGCTAATTAACGAAACTGCTACATCAGCGTCGCTGCAAGCATAACTCTCCCTTTCGAGCATAGCTTAATTAAAGTATCGTCTGTTTAGTGCACGCATTTTTACGTAGCATTCACTCGGTACCAATTGCTTATAAACTCAGATGTTTTTGTTGTAAATTTTCAGTTTTACGTGGTAGCGTTATGGTCATTCTAAATTCCACTCGCTTATTTGTCTTCAGTTTCGTTTTACTCCACTCTTAGGGGACAAACACTAAAATAGAACTGGCGAAGTAAAGGGCAATATACGGTAAACATTCGTAAAGTAGGGAATGATCGTTGCGAAAAATTAACATTATATTTGAGTTCTTTCCGACACGCTTTTATCGACAAGAGTCAGCAAATATCTGCGATTGGCACAATGAAATTGCATTCTGCACGCACAAGCCGCTACGTTATATGGGCCTTGCATTACATTATATCGAGGTACTTGTGCATACTTTGACGAAACGAAATAGACATTCCTTCGTCAGGCCCATCACAATAGTTTTTGTCATTGTTTCCAAACTAGTATTTGAATAATATATGCAACGTAAATTTTTGGTAATAAATTTTTCGTAATAAATTTTTATAATTGTATTACTAATTGAAAAGTAGTTTCTAATTTATTTTTTAACCAAATTGATTCATAAAGACACTAATCAAGAAAAAATTATATTTTAAATTGCATCTTAAAATGAATACATACTTTCAAATATTATTTCCTCTATTTTTTACTTGCAAACGAAGAGTAAGATGAACCTTTTCACAATCAATGACAGCATTGAGATAAGTTTTTGAATGAATCTTCATCTAGAGAAGAAACGCGAGCTTTTGTCAGCCCCAGATCCCATTCGCCTAGAGATGTGAGTGGCACATGGAAATATAAGCAATTATTCTTTTACAAAATAAGTTCAAGATAGTAATCGAAGCTTTTTGTAATTTACAAAGAGCAAATAAAATTACAAATTGAATAAGGAATATAACATATACTAAGATGCAGTGTAAGAAGTTATTTCAAAATTTTGTCGTTAATGAAAAATAATTAATTGTAAATTTATACTCTCATTTACACTCATATCCTCATCCAGGTGCAGGTTTACACTGTTGATCTTGTAATATTTTAAAGTCCCGGCATATAAACTCAAAATATATTTCTCATTTATTTAGGAAGGTTACAACTAATTAAATATTAAACACAACTTGTTGCTGATAAATTAATAAATTACCAAATTCATGGATAAAATTAAGATCTGTAGCAAAAACAACTACAGAACATTGCCAAACAAGAAATCTTGAGAAACATGCGAAAACATTTACATCGTCTCACACACATGTGGGAGTGTATCTAATGATCCTCCCCCATAGAATATAATCCACATTAAATTTTCGATGGCATAATTTGGAAAGATTGATGTTGACACAAATACTGGAAACTGCCTATCTAATGAATGCTCTTTTGCACCAATCTTGCGCTGGGGATGGGAAAGATGAACCGCAACAAACATGTTTAAGAATATTTAACATGGATGAGAGGCTATACATTTTAACATAGGGTATATTAAGTACAGATCAGTTGTATGGAGGATCTTTCAGGTGTTAGTTGTAATATTAAGTAGGGTGTCCTAGGATCATGAAGCATCCACACATTTAATCTCTGCAATTTACTATGGCCCCAAGTACACAACAAACAATGCAATCTTCTTCGGTCTAAGAAGAGGTAGATAATTAAATACTTAACTGATAAAAAAATACCATCGGTGTTTTTCTCCACTTCTTAATGCATTTCCAGGGAAAGCGCATTGCCACTTGTTTTCCCAACCTCCCCTCGCCCCGTTTCATCGAATCGGCGATGAGCTCGCTTCCGAGTCAGTCGGCTGCCTTGCGTGAAATTTTCAAAGCGGCCGACGGCCCTGTATGCTCTGCCCCATCCCTTCATTTCATCCTCCCCCAGACTTAGCACTTTAAAATTCATTCTAATGCCCAGGCGGAGCTTCCGAAGGGGCGATCCAATTCGAGGGGGTTCCCCGGAGGAGCGCTCTTTGCAGGCGTGCCACCACAGCCGACGTGCCTTCGTCCGCCTGCGCGCGCCGCTCCGAGAAGGCACGTGACGCCATTTCTGTCGCGTGAACCCCCAGCGCCGTAAACAAGAGGGAAGTGTTTCACCCTGCTCTGATAATATGCACGCTATCTCGAGTTTTTCCATTGAAACTGGAGGGAACTTTTCGATGTGCATCGCGCGTCTGGAGCTTTTGTGAACTGCGATTATGCAAGAGGATTTTGTTGTGAACTAAAGAAGGTAAAACACTCTTAAAAGCATTCTACTTGCACAAGCGATAGGAAAATAAACAGCATGTTCCAGATAAATGTTTTAACACAACTTTTATAATTAAACGAACGTTGTGGAGACATTGTTAAATATATTCCAGAAAATATGAAAATTTCCGATCGCAAGAAACAAACATGGTAGTTTTCAAGCCGATTTGCGGCGCTGGAGTTTTGCAAAATATGGGTTTGGAAAATCATCAAACACTTCATAACAGATATCGCCAAGTTAACATATCAGTGAAACTTAAATCCAATAGCGATATTTATGAACATGCTTGATCAATACAATATTATTTTCTATTCAAACATTACTGTTTCATTATCATGTTATAGCTTGTCAATGTCATTTATTTTGGATGTAGTCGGTCGCCATCTTATCTTACAATTTAGAGGAGAAACAATGATCAGTCTTGTATCGAATTAGAATTAACTGAATAAAATGTAAAAGATGCTGTCGAGTCCTTCTTCACAACCTCAACAGTTCAGCACAGGATATTCACAAAGTTTTTTTGACGTTCCTGAATCACTTTGAGTTATAGTGACGGTAGTAACGAATGAATATGATACAGATGATACTAGTAGTGATTGATGGTGGAGCTTTTCTTTGGATCAAAGACGGAAAGTAGAGAAAAATCATTCGAATTCACACTCATGATGCAATGAATTTTGTGAAAATTTGAACCCGATTTCCAGATGCAAACGCATAAGTCCTCCGAACTTTATTCCATGACTGCTCAAGTGGGCAGCTCATGCGGATTTTGAGTATAGTATGCATCGGCCAAACGGGTCGATCGGTAGATGAACGCATGCGCGAACACATGCGCCATGACCGACTAAAGAACATACAAAAGTCGGCCTTAGCTCTACACGCCGCCGAAACCGGTCACCTCATTGAGTTCAACAAGACCCGGACAATTAGCTGCGAGGACCGGACAATTAGCTGCGAGGAAATATCAAGGAGGCCCATTAACCTAAATCGGGACGATGGTCTGCGACTCAGCTCCATCTGGAAACGGGCTTTCACGACCCGCCAATCCGGTACCTCTCCAAGGGGACACCCCCCCACGGTCGACCAATGACGGTCGCCGATTGGCTGTTTTGTCCTTTGCCTCTCAGACGACTCTACACAACCAATTTTATTCACTTTTTATGTTAATCCGCTTCAAAATGTTTCCCTCATTATGTTGCCACCTTCCCCACGCCTCCACCTGCCCCCCTTTCCCGCTACATCTAGGTTCTTCGTCCGCCAATCCCATACCATCTGCCGACTTCCTATTGGCCGATACCTTGACCAATCCTGGTCACCCCCTTCTCTTCCTAGTCACGCTAGCCATTTACAGCCAGCCATTTGACACGCAAGCCATTTTTTAAGATATCGCCTTCCCACCGCTCCAGAAACCTAACGGTTGGAGCATTATTGTACCCCCAGTACTTCAATAAATTCCGCCTTGCCAAGGCAACTGGCGAGGGGAAAAAGAAAATTTGACAGCAGCACGCTCTGAGGAAGGCCACAATATGTTGCCCGAAACGTCAGCTACGAGCAGATGGACGCGGCTTGTCCCGGAGAGCCAAGAGACACAGCCCATGCGGGACTTATTCGCGGCCATCGCTGTGTCCGACAGCTTCTGACGGGAGGGAAAACATCCGGCAGTGCTGGAACTAGACAAGTTTGGGCAATGCTGAAACGTAGCTCCCCTCCCCACACGAAAAAATTAAAAATAGGAGAGGTGTATCAAGAAACTACTAGTGTACTCGTACCAGAACTCTCGCACGTTAAACCTACCATCTTCCCTATTTTTTCATTTCCATATTAAGCCTGTAATATATCTTTTTTTCCCAAGACCCCCCTTATCTTCTGTCACTTGTTTTATGACTCCATGCAATTGATAACAAAACAACACACCCTTGTTTTTGAGGTTGCGAAATATTGGGAGAGCGTTTTTGAAGAGATTGGGCCAAGGAAACTGCTTATCGTCTTTTTCTGCACTCTTGTCATGAGGGAAGATTCTGAAATGACAAGTATTAAGACTGTAGAAATCTCGGCGAAAAGAACATTAAGTATTGAAGAAAATATCAGTGTTACCTTCGTCTTGGCGAATGGAAAATGTTTTTCTTACTGATGCTATTGTTATTCATGCATATTTGCGTTTATATATTTATGCTTACGCGTATCCACAATGTTTCTCTGCTGCGTTTACCGCGCTTTCAACCTGATGCACGAAAATACAATGACGTGACCTTTGGAAGGCTACCAACCTTGCATTGTACTTCATTGCAGCAATACGTGCGTATTATTTAGCTTTTATGCTAGCGAGTTGATCTGCCATAGACCGCTGGGCCTGCGCTCGGCTGCAAATTTCAAACAATGCGATTGCGCCGCGTCTTGTGTAGAAGGAGCCGGTTCTGAGAACTGCGACAATGTACATCGTTGTGCACGTCTTTGGGTCTGGTCTGTGGCGCGCTCTCAGGAACATCTTAGAAAGCAGTTCAAAGTATTTCATGAGAGGAATGAAGTTCTTTCTCTTTGCAAGGCAGTTGACGGGTTTTTGAGGGTAGTCGATGGGTTTTGATTGACACTCGTCAATACAAACTATTATTATTTAACGTTATTACCGAGCTGAGAGGTTCGCCCGTGTTAGTCAGTCGCGTTGAATATCAAGTAATTAGTTTAATTTCATATACAATTGTAGATTCTACAGGCTCTGGTGGGGTAAAATTGAGGAGCGTCGAATCAGCAAAAACGTAATAGAATGTTTAAATCTTTTCCTGTAGATACGTATGAAAAACGTTTATTTGAGGCCTTAGATATCAAATTTTGGTTTTTAAGGTCCTAAAAGCTTGTTTAGGATTATTTGACGATACCGATTAAAGAATGTGGCAGTGTTGCAGGTTGCATTGACATTAATATTTATATACGTTTTTTTAAAAAAATCCTTCATATTGTTAAAGTCAAAGTGCAATTCGTTACGTCTCCGCGAAATTATGTTTCTTTAGATATAGAATTTCAGTTATAAAGATTGGTTGCATGTGAGATCCGAAAAAGGTGTGTATACTACTGAAATAATATAGAAGTCGATATAAGTTATTCTATCTGCTTGCTTCATACTTAATTTTTTATAAAATTCACTATCTTAAATAGGGATATTCATTCCCACTACAATGAAAATACATGAACATAATTTTACAAACATGTGAGTTGAAATATCTCATAAGGGTTCAACCTTATAAGTAATGTGTATAGAAAAATATTTCTAATATACCTCAATATACCCTAATATACCTTTATATACCCTTAATTATCCTTTATATACCTAATATCCTTAATTTTAATATACCCTAAATATTACCTTAAATATAAGTAAAAAGTTAATTGAACATTTTACGAAATATCAGACGAGTGTAACGCGACTTACTAAAGTACAATTACGATGTTCTCTGGGTTACAATTTGTTTCTAAATTTTTTACTGTTTTCCCCATCGGTTCCATCTCCGGGCCCTGGGCGATCGCCAGGTCCGGCCCTTGTCCAGCGCCGGCGCTGGCGCTCGGGCGCGGTAATGAAAGGCGAGTCACCGCGGGCACTCTGTAATTAGATTTAATCATAGCTGCACTTCAAGATCACGGGCTGGAAGGAGAAGGGAACACTGACATCCAATCGAGAGCTTCGTTACAACTTAGATTTTGTCCCGGCTGGGTTGGTGCCTGACTGGCGGAGATACAAAAAAAGTAATGGCTTTATTGTTACGGCGAGGCTTCGACTATCAGGTCCGCTCTTCCGCCTTCCCACATATAAACAGTAAAGTATACAAGTGAGTCGAAAAAAGTCGTATAGTATACAAATGGGAAGTCACTGATAAAAAAATGATTTGAAAACCACTTATAAGAACATAATGCCTGAAGATCAACAGAAATAAGGAAAGGGAAAACTCACAAATTGATGCAGGTCGGCGCCGGATTTCACGTTCCAGCAGGTGAGGAACAGCGCCATATCCCTGAATATAACGTGCACTACACGTACGGGACTAACGACCACAGCGATTGTTGCGTTCGGAAATACAATCATTAATAAAATGAGCCCATACGTAGTTAAGGAGTGCATTTCTATCAATGTCTTGCAATGCCACTGGAACAGCCGCGAGGGGGCGAGTATAAGGTACTCCAACCGATCGACGAAAATTTCCTCTGTGAATATGTAATATCAAAAGGACCTCAAAGAAATGTGAAGTTGTGTAATTTTTTAACTCTGAAGCACTCTAATGTCCCATGTTGCGTTAGATTGACGGAATATGAAATATATTTGCTTTCTATTCGCAGCATTCTCTCTCGTCGGTAAAATTTACGTGCACTTCTCTATAAAACGCAGCCGAGTAGATATTTGAGATAGGCTTTTTAAACGAAGACAAACGCAAATGCTACCCATTCCAGCGACCTGCAGCCTGTTTGTTATTTAAGTACAAATAGACCCAGTTTGATCAGAACAAACAAGAGTTTGATTCCTGCTCTTTTGAATTAACGAGCGAGTAAGAATAAAATCCAACTAAGAAACGTGTAGGTATTTCGGTTTAGAAATGATATTTAGGTGCATCAGAAGTGTTATTGAACGGTGAAGTTTGCTTTGCTGCTGACAATACTGTTATTGACTGAACAGTGTTTGAAACGTGTCTATTCTCATTTTGTGCTAGTTTCTGTCACTTTAATTTTTGTCCAAGTAAAGAGTTTTAAAATAAAATTGATCCAAAATATTTTATGACATTATTAACCTTTGTGTGCAGAAATATTCTTGTATTTCAATCTTTTTTCCATACAAAATGAGATACATGTAGATAATGCTTCGCCTCTCGTAATAATTATTAACTATTATTTGAAGAATAACAAACAAAACTATGAAATGTAAAGCTGATTGTAAATAGATAGTACAGCACATTATAAATAGATATAGGATCTGGCTACTTTTTATATCAGCCATAATTTTGGTACACAAACCACGAGGGTTGTTTTCATATTTGTACTCACTGAAACGCACAGAGCAATTTTATCGAACTTTTGCCCAAATACTTTTACATGAATACGAATGGCTGCGATATAATATGGGAATTTGCTTTGCTTTAATAAAACCTCGCAATACATTTATGTATTTAGGTGCTTTAATACAGCAGTGCGGGCAGGAGCGCGGTGGGGTCGAGGCTTGGTGAGGCAGGGCGAGACAAGGCTACGCGGTACAAAGCAGGTTGGGACCGAGAAGGATTGAGCAGGGTGTACGGGCCAGGAGGAAGGGTTGGAACAGAAAAGACGGAGCTGGGGGAGCGGGTAGGGGCCGAGAAGGGTTGGGCAGGGTGTACGGGCCAGGAGGAAGGGTTGGAACAGAAAGGACGGAGCTGGGGGGGGTTGGGAGGGGAGGGCCAGGAGGAAGGGTTGGAACAGAAAGGACGGAGCTGGGGGAGCGGGTAGGGGCCGAGAAGGGTTGGGCAGGGTGTACGGGCCAGGAGGAAGGGTTGGAACAGAAAGGACGGAGCTGGGAGAGCGGGTAGGGGCGAAGCAGTGTGGGGCTGACGAGGCGGAGGAGGATGAAGAGGAGGGGAGCGAGGCGGGTGTGCTAGTAAAATGGCTTGTATTTTACACTATAGATAAAATTCTTTCTTGTTTGTGTCTAACAACTGATAGTGGTTTGCTTGTATCGAGATCCGACAGTTATTTTGGTGTACGTACACGTATATTAAAGTAGAGTCTTTCCATTTTATGCATGCAAAAATAAAAAAAAATAGGATTCTTAAAAATAATGGGTATAAATTAGAATCTTCATGAATTCTAGAGTAAATACCTTCCCTCGCCCCTACAAGAAAGTCCTGGTCCATGGAAACACGTCTTTGTAAGCGTGATGGCCATCATTTAGCAGTGTCTAAAAGTCATATGCATTTTCGTACAGAATTGCAGTGTTCTAACAATGTTGTTAATAAACTAAATTTTCTTCTCGGAGGGATTCTTATTTGTCTTGCAATGCAAAAATTTCTAAAAATCTAGAATTTTTGTTGGTCGCTGAGTAATCAGGTGACCCTCCACCTTGGCGGAGTCGTTGGGCCCCGCAAGACACCGCCCCCACCTCTCACATCCTGAGTTCCCGCCCTCCCCCCCACAACTCCACAACGCAGCACCCTCCTCGCCTCTCCACCCACACCACGACCCGCGACACCACTGCAGTCCCTCTGACTGAGATCTCCGAGGTTCGAGTACCGACGATGGCACGATTTTCGACACTAGCTTACCAGCTAGGTCGAATTCAGTACCAGTCTGGAAGAGAATTCTAGCGGCCGGTTGCTCTGATCGGTAGTTTTCCGTTGTTACTCCAATCAACACCAGGCGAATGCCGGAGCAGTTCCCTAACAAACGGGCCACAGACTGAGCGCGCTCTTTCCTTTCCTTGTTCTATCCTCACACACTTACACTAACATGCACTGCAGGACCACACATGCCGGGAGACCGGTTGAGAGCTTAGAATTTGTCCTGGCTGGGACGGTGCCCCGTAGGTGGGAGATACCTGGTTGGGGCGAGGGTAAGTCGGCGCCGAATATGACCATCCAGCGGCCGAAGATCACCGCCAACTCGCGAGGAAAACACATGTAAGACACTTACGAGACTAATGACCTTAGCAGTTGACACGCGCGGATTCACTGCAACGAATTCAATGAATCCACGGCAACATCTCTGTTCCCCGCTCACCGCGCCCTCCGTGCAGCCTCCGTGCCGCCCCCAGCCACTCGCGCCGCGGCGGCGCCCGTCGCGTCACGTCGCGTGGGTGGCCGCATCATTTCGGGCGGCGCCTCGCGATCCAATGGAGCGCGCGGGCGGGCGTGGGAGGGGGGCGCTCGGCGCGTAATCTGCAATTTGCGGGGTCTCTCAGGCAAAGGGCTGAGTCTGTGCGCTCCCAGCGCCGCCCTGCGCTGTCGGCCTGCCCCGTCCCGCACCGCACCGCCCCCGGGCGCCGCGCCGGCGAGATTCGTAACTGTGCACGCGAACACCTCTTTGCAACCAAGACACTACGAAGGGGTAGCTCCTTCCCTTCTCCCCCCTCAAAAAAATCATAATTCAACTTCGCAATGATAAAAATGATCTCGAAGCGAAGGTTTAGAGTCTCTTCGAATTAAAACACATCATAGGAGGAAATGAAACGATCGTTCAGAAAGACCTGGAGCGGTAGCTCAGTGCATCAACTGATGCCACTGCAGCGCTTCTGACCGGGAGGTCCTAGGTTCGAGTCCTGACGGCGGCAGGATTTTCGACACTAGCGTTCCAGCTAGGTCGAATTCAGTCGCTGTCTGGAGGAGCATTCTAGCGGTCGGCTGCTCTGATCGGTAGTTTTCCGTGGTTTCTCCGATCAACACCAGGCGAATGCCGGAGCAGTACCTTTCCAAACGGGCCAAGGACCGCGCGCGATCTGTCCTTCCTCTTCCTTGTCCTGTCCTCCCACCTTACACACTCACCTAACCTGCACTACACTACCACATATTCCGGGAGACCGGTCGGGAGCTTAGAGCTTGTCCCGGCTGGGGCGGTGCCCCGCTGGTGGGAGAGTAGTGGTTAAGGGCAAACCCCACTAGCCAACGATAGGTCGGCGCCGGATCTCGCCATCCAACTGGGGAAGACCACAGCCATCTCCCGCGAAAAAATCATGCACTACACTAGCGGGACTAATGAGCAAAATCGTGCAGAAAGAGGGACACCATTTTGGCGAAATTCTGCAGGAGGTCCGGAATAAATGTCACAATCGTCTAGAGAGAGCATTTAGGGGATCGGATATCATTTTTTACAATGAACGTGAATTGAAAAATCTGATATAAAAAATTTTTGAATGGCGAGTTTTTGGCAACCTGAAGGTAGTGTGATCACCCCTGATAGGTATGGGTTTGAGCAAGTGTTTCATGGAAGCGTGCCGCCCTCAGCTTCAGTGTTTTGTCAAAGCTGAACAACAAAGACAAAATTGTATTTTGTCGTGGCCCTTGGGTGTTTTTTTCTCTGAAAGTTCAAGAACCTGGCAAATACGAGTCCAGAGTTTCTCGCCAATCAGGAGCGCTATATAAAATAGCATGTGTCACGTGTGTCACTTCGTTACATGACATTTTGCTCCCACACGTTCACTGACAAAAATGAAATTCTTCTACCTCCTACATGACTCAGACAATAGTTGAATTTATTTTGAACTGCCCTGTAATCTCCTGAGGGTTTTGTGTTGGGGTTAATGTTTCTAATTTCATCAAGTGAAAACTCAAATGTGAATGAAGTAAGAACCAACACATTCTTTATCATCGTAATTGGTAACATAATTTACTTGATAACATTTGCAATAATTAATTAATAAAATATTTTACGTTTCTTGTTTTACTTGTGCCATAGATATGGTTTCCCTCTCGCCCTTTCAACTGACAAAGTTTTTTCAGTATCATATTGAAAATTCCCTATTCGTATCACTGTAAAGTTTATGTTGATGTGTAATATAAATAATATATAAGGAACAGCTGCTATAGAACTAAGAGAGTACGAAATATATTTAATATGATCTATCGTATACAATGCATGACACTGCAAAACAAAAGAGACGCGTAGACGAGAGCAGGCGGCGAAATTATAATTAAAAAATAGCAAACTCCAATAACATACCTCGAGGTACAATGAAATATTTGCGTTAGCAAGTGTTCCATCACTAAATATGGCGGGATCTTTCTGGTTGCAAAAGGCGTTTCACACCGAAACCGGGTTTGTGGATATTAGTCTGCGATGCCAGAATACTACGCGTTCAAACGCACTACACACTGTCCGGGTCAGTCGTGGCTGTGAGGACCCGGTCGCCGTTTAGAGGCTGGGAACAGGAATTTCGTGGCTTTGCCGTGCTATACTCCCGCCGCCCGGTATCCGCAAATTGGATGGCGCCGCCATACAAGACGAGCAGTTAATTGCTAATTAATAACATTTCCCGCCGAAGCCGGTGCGTCGTCGCCGTACGCCGCCTGCTCCGCTCTGCTCCGCCGAGGTCAATTAGCAGCGGGAAGCGGTGCGAGAGAGTGGGTGTGTGGGTGTGTGGCGCGGAGCGCGAGGTGGTGCGTTGCGGGGTAGGGTGTTGCGGGGCGGGTTGCGGGCGGGCGGAGCGGGGCGGAGCGGGCGGAGCGGGCGGAGCGGGCGGAGGGGCGGAGCGGGCGGAGCGGGCGGAGCGGGCGGACGGGGCGGAACGGGGCGGAACGGGGCGGACGGGGCGGGGCGGAGTGTTGGGGGGGGAGTGTTGCGGGGCGGAGTGTTGCGGGCGGAGTGTTGCGGGGCGGAGTGTTGCGGGGCGGAGTGTTGCGGGGCGGAGTGTTGCGGGGCGGAGTGTTGCGGGGCGGAGTGTTGCGGGGCGGAGTGTTGCGGGGCGGAGTGTTGCGGGGCGGAGGTTGCGGGGCGGAGTGTTGCGGGGCGGAGTGTTGCGGGGCGTGCAGGCAAGCCATGACGCTTAGGCTTCTCGAAACAATCAATGGTTTTGCTGAAAGCGAAGAATACTGTTGTAAGTTTAGTTCGGCTGGTTGCAAAAATAGTTATTTTTGCACGAACGGTGTTATAAGAATTCTAATGATGGAGTCGAGATCACTCGAGATCATTAGAACTAGTTAACGCCCGTAGGAAAAAAGAGTAGGAGAAAAATCTATATCAGGGACTTTGAAGAAAAGAAACTAAGAAAATATACGTCAATGGACACGTAAAGTCTTTGTAGAATGTAGTGTTAAGAATATAAAGCCTTCTATGTTTAAATAAATTTCTGTTGGTATTGTAAAAGTCGTTTACTCATATATAGCATAATTTCCATATCTTAATACATCAAATTGTGACTAACTGTGGGTAATTTAAAAAGCTTTTGAAACCTGCTTTTTGTTGGTCTGTGTAAAGTTTTATAAAAGTTTAACGTTTAGTTTTATATTTTCTCAGTTATTTGCACGTGGCCAAGTAAATTGTCTATTTCAGTTGTGTAAAACTGTGATTGCATCGGCATTACGTAACACGTTTACGTTATTTGTTACATACAGAAAAAGCTCATAAACTTTGCATTCTCAAACATCATACTATACAATATGCCTGTAGATAATGTTACGAAGAAAGTAAAGTAATACAGCGGTTAATGAACTGTGATGTTGGGTAGATTAATTATTTCGTGTTTCCGGGGGGCGACAACTGCAATAGTTCTTGGTCCCATAAGTGTAGTGAATGTTTTTTATCAAGAGAGGAGGTGGTGCGCTTGAGATGCGGCGCGCACCTAATTGCACGGCTTCTCAGGTTTCCCCATTGAGATATCTCCCACCAACGACGCACCGCCCCAGGCGGGACACGCTATAAGCTCCTGACAGGACTCCTGCAGGTCTTCCGACGTTTCTGAAGTGTCCTGCAGGTTTGCGTATGTGCAAGTAAGGAGTGAGGAGAGGACAAGAAAGAGGAAGAAAATATCGTGCGCGGTGCGCGGTCCGTCGCTCATTTGTTAGGATACTGCTCTGGTATTCACCTGGTATTGTTCTGAGAAGCCACTGAAATCTACCTATCAGAGAAGCAGGGCGCTAGAATTCATCTCTAGATAGCAGCTGAATACGACGTAGCTATCTAGCTAGTGTCGAAAATCCTTCCACCGTCGGGACTGAAACTCTAAAACCTCTCGGTCAAAGGTACTGCATTGCCATCAATTGATTCCCTGAGCCAACTTGGCCTGAATTATGCTTGACTTAAAGCTACTTTTTTATAACCATGATACATTTTTTAAGTATAGGTAAGATAGATAACTTAAAATTCATCATCATAATAAAATGCATTAAAATGAACATCATTCAAATTTCTCAGCAAATAATGGCTCACATTTATGATCTTACTAGCAGAACCTGGCAGACGTTCTTTCATCTCCCTCTTTCTCCTTCTCTCGCCCTTCCTCTCTCCCCTCTCTCACGTCTCTTTCTCTCTTCCCTCCCTCTCCCTCCCTCTGTCTTGATCATCTCCTTCTCTCTCTCTCTCTCTCTCTCTGTCCCTCTCATTCACGTTTAGTTGCAGATTCTGAACGTCGATGAGCATGGGGGATAGTTGGGATAATATTGAGAAGGTAATATTGAGAAATGCCGGACCACCGCAAATGTATTAAAATGTTAAAGAAGATCTCATCCCGCCCATCCGGTGACCGAGATGGTTAAGGCAGTAGTGTCGTAGCGATCTCAGACTGAAGTGTCGCCGGTTCGAGTCCCGCCTCGGACATGGTTGTATTTGTGTTCGTTCTTTCACCCCTCTTAATCACCATATCGTTTCATCTTCATAGTTACCATACCGTTAACTCCAATTGTGGTCGCTAATGACCGAGATGTTGATGCGACCTTAAATAATAATAATAATAAAAAATAAAAGATCCCATCCCGTAGATTACGGTATGCAAAACGTTTCTTTGAGGCCCCTGGCCTCAAAAATAGCGGCGGCGATGGTGTAGCGGTTAGCGTACGGACTGCTATACCCAAGTTTGCGAGTTCAAACCCGATCGAATCCGTGGATTTTTAAGGGCGAAAAAATCCTTCGCACGCCTTCCTTCGGAGGGGAAGTAAAGCCGGCTGTCCCATGTTAGCACATTTACTACATGTAAAGGATCCTCAAGCCTAAATGATGCCTCTGAGCAAAATTCAAATCGCCTGTTTCGTCGCCCAAGTAATACCATCTTTCTCCCATGATTGGTGAAAGGAGTGTAACGAAATTTGCGTGGTCAGACGGATTAGCAGGCCTCATGGCCTGAGTCTCGCCACGTAAAATAAGGCAAATTCAATTCAAAATTTTAGTTTTAAATGCCCTAGAATACTTTGTTTAGGAATTATTTAACGAGAGATTTTTAAAAAAAGCTGTCGAGTGTTGCGCGTTGTGTTCGATATGAATATTTAGTTTTGTTCTACAGCGCCATATAGTGGAGTCACAACAATATTAACAGCACATAAATCTTTTACGTGGAAAAACACGTAGCTGTGCCAACTTTCATGGAGATCGGTCACACGGTGTCGGAGTTTACCGCTCTTAAATATACCAACATCCATTTTTATATAAAGAGATTAACTACACGGATTAATGAAAGAATTAAGAAAACTCAGGACTGTATCCTACTTTCTTGTTAAAAGTTTTGAGTTAATATTTCTCTCCATTTCATCTACAGTTTATTTTGGTATGAAAAACTGGTCACTTATAGCATATTGTAAAAATATTTACCTCTTTTCAGCTCGTGTAATCTAGCTTAGCAAAGTTAAGAAAATAGCCTTACTAGCTTCATCTCTTCTTTTCATTGGATCGGCTTTAAAAAAGGTCTGGTTTGTTATAGAGTAAACTTTTATCGTAATAGCTTGACTAAAGGTTGGTCGGCCTTTCGTAACATGCTCATTACTTTTCCAACAAAAACGTTTTGTATGGTTACAGCAAATTATTAAAATGACTGATCTTAATTCTGATATAGTGTATCAATAAAACCCAAGTGAAAACGCATAACAATTTGTAGAAGTAATTTTACGAAGGGTTTTCAATCCTCCACTATAATCAAATCTCCCGATTTTAATTGTATGTAATTAAAATACAACTGCAATTGCAATCAAATTATTGTGCGTAGTACTTCCAAAGCATTTGTCTTGTTTTTTTGGGGGGGTTCTTTATTCACATTGCTTTGCTTATCATCATTCACAATTAGTGTCTGAGGAAGACAAGTGAAGTCAGATTACTTTTAAAACCAATAATACCCAGGCTTTTGATACACAGCCTATATATTTCAAAATAGCTTATTATCGGCGGTAAGCGGATTGCCAACGACACATTTCCCATAAAGCCAAGCGCAAGGAGACGAACGAGCCGAAAAAGCGGCTATTAGGCCTGCGGAGCTACTGGAACTGCCCGGCCACAGACTGCGCGGCGCGCTCTACTCGGCCAACGGGTTATTTAGCGGCAGCGCATCCATCTGGGTAATGGGCGATAACAGCGCTCGGGTGGTGGCGCGGCGAAGCGGGGATGGGAGGGGAAGGGTGGGGGCGAAAGGGGCGGAACAAAACACGCGCGGGCGGCGAAGAGGAGTCGCTAACGCGCGTCGGCGCGGGTTGTCCCCTTCGTCACGCCACGCGGCGTGGCGTGCCACAAGGACTCCGCTGCGGCCGCTTTGTTCGCCGGCCACTTCGCGCTCGTAAAGCGTTGCTGTAAATTGCTTCCGAGGAAACATGCGACACTCGAAGTCCATTCAGAACGTCATGTAGAATGGGAGACGTACACCTTAAGTTAGTCACCATTGATGGTTTTTGTTCTAGTTCCTCTCAACGAGAAAATTGAAAGTTTATATGGCCTTGTGATGAAGCAATATTTGTTATATATATTTTCTATTACTTTTATATTTTGTTTTCATTATGATTTTGTGAGTTATGTGCTATTTTCATGTTTATTATGTAATTTTTGGTTTGTTTTTTATTTTTTTAATTTATTTTTTTGTGATTTAATTTATTTTTGTAATTACCGTTTTGGAAACGTTACTGTTACTATTTCTACGATACTAGTGACCTCTGTGTATTTTACACGTTTTATGCTTATACTAGGGAATTATAGTTCACATATTTACGCTCAATTAATGAGAGGTTGTTTGTAAACAAGATTTTTGAAACTTTGTGAGTGGTAAAATATATTGAAACAGAGAATGAATAGTTAAAAAGTAAATGTTGCAGTGATGTACTGTATTTGAACCAGAATGTATATATGGAGGCAATATTTTGAAAATGTACTTTTTACATGGTGTAACGTTTTTATAAACCGTTTCACTGAAAAATTATGCACATATTACCATGGGTATAAAACATGAAAAATAATTATAAAACAATTTCATAATATTGAATAAATAAACATTTTTATATATTTATAATATATTTATACAATTTTAAAATGCAAATCCTTCTTAGGAGTTTTAGATTTATTCTGCATATAATAATAATAATTGTAGTTATACCTTTTCTACAATCGATGATTATTCTCAGGACCTATTTTTTTACTTTTTGTAATTGGTAGAAAACGTTAGTCTGCACAGGAAAATTAATAAACCTTTATCCAACTCCTCACCTCATTTTCGTCATGAAATAAATATTGGGATCTGTCCCCTCTGCCTCTGGCAGCTAAGAATGGCCATTGCTAAAACTTGCTTCTGGAGTCGTGGATAATATTCCATGACAGAATTTGTTGGCTACACCGCGACAATTCTCCGTGAAAAGTTAGAGTATACGGGACATTGCTTTCTTAGGAACGTGTGGCTCCAGTACAGTGGACCACGATAACACATTTAGTATAATAAATCTAGATGACTGAATACCAAATAATGTAACTCACTAGTCACTTTCACACGAACATCTGAGAACTTAATAATTTTTAAAATTTCGATATACAGTTTTTTCTTAGTGCATATTTACAATGTAAATGATGAGTTTATATCATTTTTAGCTCTTGATGAGTTTTTATATATTTATTTCTATCTTCTGTTTTACATTTTAAATTGGACACGCTCAAACATCCTCCCTTTAATGTTTGTTTATTTTGTATATTTTTCTGTATATTTTTTTATTTTGTGATTTATTCTGTATATTTTTGTCTTTTTCATGGGAAATCATCCATTGGTCGATTACCATCCGTATACATTTTCATCACTGTAAGCAATGTACAGGAAAGAATCCTCTTCGTGATGCTCCTGAAAGAAAAGATAAATAAAAATAGTAAAATATAAAGAATAAGAATTTTGTTAAAACTTACTGAAATGTACAGTTTATTCATGTGCTCAGATTTAGGATTACTTTCATCCATAAAGTTTTTGACAGAATACTGATTATTGTTGATATTATTGTTATTGTCATTATTATTAGTTTTTACAATGACAATAAAATTATTACTTCGAATACTGAATAATATAATCGTATAAGTTTCAGCATATCGCAATCGGTAATAATAACTGGCCAATCGCCACATCTCCGCACGTGAGACATACGACCCATGTGAATTGAGTGTTTCTACGTCAGAGACAACTATACGAATTGAAGTTTCGCATGTAGTTTTTATAAGTATTCAAGTTAGTGAAATATATTTTTGTGAAATATATTCCGATTTAGTAGACTCACTGATAATTCAAATGAAAGTTGTTTCATATTAAAGTCATTATCAAATGTTGGCTTCTCTGTGTCTTGTTTGTCCGAATTTATTCACCTTATTTCTGATCACTATCAAATTTCGGAGATTCATAGCAGAGAAATCTTTAAATTCCTTCAAAACTTTTAACGTTTCAACTCCTAGTGGGCACCTGTTCGAACAGACGAATGGATAAACAGTAAGTATCGACGCAGCTTTTCTTCTTGCTGTCGGCACAGTGTCTCCAAGTTATGGAGTCCTCTTCCTAGCAAGAGTAAATACACCTGTGCACTGAACTCTGGATGGTGAAGTCCATACCTTGTAAGCTTAGTTATGATTTTTCTGTCAAAAGTCTGCAAGGATGTTTCTGTCAATTTATTACACCAAATGTGCAAGTTGCTATGGGAATAGCCCAAGTATTAATGCAGATATTTTGGTTTTTGAACTTATCCATGTTTTGCAGACTTTATTTACTCTCGATAGCACGTTCTGTTCAATCTTGTTCCTAACGTCTGAATCGAAAATTCCCAACAACTGTAGCATTCCCAAATATCTTTAGGAGTCTTCAGTGCCAGTATTTTTAATAACTATGTCACCAGATATTTGCATATTTTGTTCTCTATGTTGCACTTGCCCGCAGACGGCATGAAGGGTAGCGCATTTGTCAATCCCAAACTCTTAACAAGCTGCATCGCTGAAACTCTTGAAGTTCGAACTCGTTTTGTAAGTGATCTATATTATAGTTTAAGATCATCCATGTACAGCTGGTGCGATACGAACATCAGGGGTTTTCTTCACTAAGAACCCATATCCCATTGTCTGAGCATTCTGCTCAAAGGGGTAAGTGCTATACAACATCATTGCGGTCTTAGGCTATCACTTTGAAAGATTCCTCGACTAATTGCAATATCTTCCGTTCACGTAAAAGCAGGTTCCCTTCTTAATCTTCAAACGAGTTTTCCATTGCGACACATAGTTCTTCAAGAAACCGATCAGTCTTCGATCTATTTTATACAAGTCAAGGACTCTTAGAAGCCATAAGTGAGGCACCGAATCAAAGCCTTTTTTGTAATCTGGCCAGTCTACAGAATGATTGCATTGGTGCTTTCATACTTACCGCGTAATTACACTTTCAATTAATAATAATTCCTTGTATCCCATATTTACCTTGCGACAGCTATTTTGTTCAGCAGCCAAAATGTGCTGATCGACTAAATTACTGTATAATCTTGAATAGGTTATGGAAATCAAAATTTCATATACGTTTGGCAGGCAAGTGCTAGGTCGATCATTTCTTGACTGGGATCTATCACCAGCTTTGGGCACCATATACGTTCTGCCTGTCAACAAGTACTTTGGTAATATAGTTGGATCTAGCAAAATTTCATTTCAAAACAACCGATTCGGGCATGGATGCATGGCAGTGAAATACTTCCACCATACATTTTCCATACCATCTGGACGTGACGACTTCCAATTCTGTGTTCTCTGTACTGCTGTTTTGATATCAGCAATGGAAATTTCGAAGATGTTATTACAAGCCTCTATTTCTTCCTGCAGTCAGTAGGCTCCTTCGTCGTGTTGCTTTCGTTTTGCTCAGCCTAGATATCCAATCCAGACGGTCCAATACTGAACCATGGATTCGCTACTCGGAAATTGCCCTTGATTGTATTCATTGTCATTCTGCAGCTGTCTATAAAATTTCTTCTGTCCAAAAGCGATGGCTGACTGTTGGCGTCACTTTGCTGCTTCATCATAACGCCGAATTCTCGCACCGAGTGCAGCAATTCTCTGTTTCAGATGTTCCTCTTCATCTTTCAACCTCATATCCAAATCCTTCAGGTTCATTCGCAACTTTATTCTTTTAACTTATTCTTATTATCGTATCCCATTTCTCACTTTCTTAGGTACTTTTATTTTCCCTGTGAAGTACTCTAACAGATGACTGATTTCCTTCCTGGATTTATTAATTTTAGAAATATGATTTTCTTCCATGTTGGTACGAATTCGTTGTTAGAGCTGGAGTTTTTAGATGTTCTACCATTTTCCAGTCTAATTTTTCTGCCCAAATCAGAGCAAACTGACAAAGCGGCACAGTGTACTTCGTCAGACAGTTTTTTCAACGAAATCATTTACGATAATGTATTTTCAACTATGGAATTCATTTCTTTACAAGCAGCGTAACACTTTCGCACTCCCAATGATCTTAGTTGGTATCTGAGGTCGTTTCTGTAATGAGACACCTTCGTACATAATACAGTATTTTGGGTCGTTTCCCTGTAATTCATTGACGTTCATTACTAATTGGACTTGCTTGATTTTCAGCTACATGTTCCCTTTCAAGTAGTCTTCCTTCTTCATGTTCCTCGCCTCGGAATGGAGTCTCTGTTGGTGTGATATTTTGCAGTTGCGTTGTTATCTGTTGTTCAAATCTGTTCAATTTGGCATCTGGAAATACACGTCGCCTTTGAATAGAATTTAACTGACTGCAAACCCATTGCTCATTTGGTGTGCTGACTGTATCCATTCTTCATACTCCGTTTCCACTTTTGCGCTAATATAGTACGCATGAATTATGGAGATGTTCATCTCTTTTGTCACTCATGCGTTGGATAATTTGCCTTATATGGCGGAGGACCCTGTAGGTGGAAACCTCAAGCCACTACGGCTTTCAGCAGATAAAGCTGCTATATTTACCACAAAAGGGTGCGCCAGTATTACGATTGCAAGATATAAGCGATATAATCGTATGTTTGCGTTACATAAGGTTTTATCATAGTAACTCGCCTCTGAACTAATTTTAAAGCGGGTTTAACGTCAAAAATATTACTGCATTAATGAGTAAAGCATCACCTTGTACAAAGCCCCCATTGTGGCACTACTTGCGGGAATTGTGTTATTGACAAAGAAAAAGAGAGTGTCTTCCGGGCGCAAATGTACCCTCTTGCGAATGAGGTAATAGAACTGGCCAACGGTCAGATCCGACGGAACCAGATACTTTTTCTTGTCCAATTCAGGAAGCTTTGTTTTTGGTGCCTTCTCAACGATCACCTGCAACACATGGGCTATCAGTAACTGTTACATGTCAGTTCTAAACAAGGAAGAAGAACAACAAGGTCAATCGTCAGTTGAAAGAAATAAGATAATGTCCTTTATGACCCAAGTATACTTTATTTGGTAAATCCCGAGTTTAGGGTGGCACGGTTCCTTTGATTCACTGATTCGGTTCATTAGAAGAGAATCGATTCCATGAACTGAATCCTTGTTTATACGTAGTGGTCGCGTGTAGTTAAGTCCATGATGTTACAGCAATAAATATAATTATTTAAAATAAAGGTAGATTGGGAGAATAGCTACCCCTGCTCCAAAGCCCCCTGTACGTATAAATCTCCGTAGCAACGTACTCATTAAGTGAACTGATTATTCGTATTTTTCACGCTACAAATTTAATTTTATAACCTACACAATTCTTTAACCAACGCATTTTTTTCACCAAGTGGTCCGCGACGTGCTACCGCACGTCGGATCGAACGGTCCGACGGATCCAACGTGCTACGTTCACGAGGGCCTTCCGGCCTCGCTCTCAGATCCTGTTCGCGCCTCCGCTGTCGCTCCGGCGCTCACGTTGTCTTATATACTCCTCACTTTTAAGAGAATTTATTTTAAAGGAACACTCACTTTTAAGAAAATGCATACCTTCCATCTGAGTAGACACACAAACCTATTTGAAGAAGACTTGAAATACACACAATTCCACGCCAACAAATTATCAGGTGACTTGTTCTCATTTAACATTGAACATAAATAATTCAGTTGTTATAGTGAACCGCGCAACTATAAACATAGGAATCGCGAGAAATAATGAATCATAAAAGGAACCGTGCCACCTAAACCGGATCAACACTTTATTAATATTTTGTATGAGAAAATATTTTTAAAGCGATGTTTCATGCCATCAAATATTAAAATTTGAATTACAAATGACGCAACATTTTGAAATAGACTTAAGACTTTCTAATAGAAAATACATTTCGTTGACTGCATATTAACTACTGACAATTGATTTTGCTTATTTTTATTGAAAACGTTTTGGTGAGATTTTTAAACTCATTTACAGTGACAATAATTAAAGCTTTTATTTTTTAATTCCAAATCCGATACAACGAACAATAATATTTTGTTTTCAACTAAATGCCCAACTAAAATTTTGTTTGTAGTTTGCTCGTAGAGAACGCAATGCACACACGTCTATTACATGCTTTTAATACCCACTACATACATGTAATATACACGGCAAACGTGTAATAAACACTAGAAACATGTAATAAACACTAGAAACATGTAATAAAAAACACGTCACACTATATACTTCGAATAAATTATGAAAGGTAACATCATAACTTTAGAAGACAATTGGAGTATTGAAGTGCATCGCTCGAGAATGGTATACTTACAGGAACCCTTTCTGGATATTTCTTCTTGATTTTCTCCCCTTCTGATTTTCTCTTCTCAAAAGGGTTATCATCCTTGTATTTAAATTTCATGGTGAAACTTTGAACTTAAAATTCACGCATTAATTTTGTATATATTGTACAATATTTTTCTCAGTTTGTGTTCAGAAATATAAACTAAAACAGCTGAGCATAAATACATGAATCGATTGTCAGTTTTTCATGCAAAATGAAATTAATATCCAGTTAGAATCCCTGCTTCTTTCATTACTTTATTACAAAAAATTTATTTGTTAATGGCAAGTACGAAGCGATACTGCTTACAATTTTTATTAAAAGAAAGAATAATAAATAAAATTGGTCTTGGAAGGAAACGGTTACAAACAATGACTGCAACAATTTCTGAAGCTGTAATGATATTGCTTAGTATACGTTGATTTAGTACGAATAAGGCTGTCAACACACATTCTTCCTCACTTTGTTATTTATTCTTTATAATTTTTATTATTTTATTTTTCCATTTCTCTCGCGTATTTATTTGCTTACTTTCTTACCTTTGCAGGACATCCTCTGGAATGCAATTTAGTTAGCTTTTATCGAAAAAATAAAATAATTTTGCAAACGTTTGCTAAGATCGAAAATTAGAAGAGAATTGGATGGAGCTATAATTTATTTAGGAAAGTAAGAAATATAAAATATAATGAAATATGAAAGTACTCATTTTTAAATTCATATTGTACGCACTTTTTAACCGCCAGATCAGAATCTTCAGATCTTTAACTAGCTGTAGTTTTGTTACTTCTAAAGAAATTATAACTGTAAAATATAAAATATTTCTAAAATTATCGAATGCCTTGATTAGGGAATGAATATGAAAGTAATGAGAGTCGAAATGGTGATAAACGATGACGAATGTGTCGGGATGTGCTGCTGTGAATCTGAACGGGAGATCCTAGAGTTTGTGTCCTGACGGCGAATTTTCGACTTCGAATTATAGAGGTATTTTGAATTAAGGGGCTATATACAGAAGAATTATAGCGTCCGGTTGCTCTGATCGATGTTTTCCGTGTTTTCTCCGATCAACTCCAGATAGATGTCTGAGCAGGACTCTAACAAGCGGGTCATGGACAATACGCGATCTTTCGTCCCTCTTTCTGGTTCTCTAACGTATTCCCTTACACGCACGCACACACAAACACACTCGTTTACACGTACTATATTGCCACATATGTCGGGAGACCAGTCGAGAGCTTAGAGCTTGTCCCCGCTGGGGCGAGATTTATGAAGAGAGAACTACCCCGCCAGTTGACTTGCATGTCGGCAGTGGATTTCTCCATCCAGCTGGGGAGGAACACTGCCAACTCTTGGCATTAAACATTCACTACCCTAACGGGACTAATGCCCTCAGCAGTTTGTGCCCGGAAATATCCCTCAATAAACGACTCTATCAATTGTTGGAGATGTGGTGTATTGTATGGAAGAAAAACTGGAGAACCCCGAGAAAATATGTTGTAAACCAACGTTCATTCTACCAATTCCACCAATGTGTCATTTGTAACTCAGAATTGGACTAATGGTAGCCACGAAATGTAGTACTCCTTTCAGTACCTATAGTAATTTACAAAATGTTCCAGTTTCTGTTCTAGTAACGCTCTTTATGTTTCAGGGTTGTGTATCTGACCTTAATTTCAATGTTAATAAGTGACAGGCATCGTCACTTACCCTGATAAATACTTCACATATGTAATACATCGTTTATCAGTGTCCATTTACCGCCATCATTCTGTTTCTGTTGAGATAATAATCATAAAAAATTCAAATATAGTTTTTCTTCTTTCTATATATTTTCTAATTTTATATGGAGCCACAGCTGGAGGTGAAGATGACAATTGATCATCGGTCAAAGCGAGTTAATCCGACGTACGCTAACACCTAGCTCCACAACACTTCATTCCATTTTCAGATGTACATTGTACATAATGAACTGGGAATAATTAAACAAAATACGTATAATCGGCATCAGGCAAATGTCACAGTTAGCTAAAAGAAAAATTGCAAAAATTAGGATAAAACAAATTAATATCATTGTATCAGTTCAGCTCCCTGAAAATCATGATCTTCTGAACAGGAAATAAATAAAAAAATGCACTGGGCGACATGCGATGCAGTGGACGACACGGTCAGACGTTTTGCCTTTTATCTTCGGAGATCAAGTTCAGATCGCTCAATTTGGAACTTGTAACGAAGAAAGTGAGTTTTCGAGGTTCTCCAAATTCCTTTCCGCGAAAGTGGTGCAAAATGTTTAAAGGAATAAACAATTATGTTGTACTATGATCCAATGCATTAGGATCAACTCTTCCTGAATTGCTCAATTTTCACACCTGCAATGCTGGTGGTTACACGCGAGGCGCTGGCAATATCGGTAGTACGAGTATATAGGGCAGGAACAGTGTCTGTAGTGTCAAAATGGAGGCGCAGTCCATCTGTCAGAGTTTGACAGAGGGGAATTTGTGGTGTTCAGCGGCTCGGTACCATCACATCAAAAACGGATATTTGTTGCGTGTTCGTACCGCTGTTGTGAGCATGTATTAAAAGTGACGCAACGATGGGGAAACAACGACACACCGTCCATCATGTATCGATTACGACGCATCGATGCCAGAGGACAGGCTGCCCTTCCTGTTCGGAGCCACAGAGCCACGATTCGAGGAATCGCGTAGAGGTACAATAATGATACCAGGAAAATGTTTTACAGCACACTGTTTATAAAAAATGGCTATGAATGGGGCCGCAGAGACACAAACCTAGTCAGCTACATGTGAGACCCAGTGCAGTTCCATGGAGATAGTGTGCACTGAATGAAGCGCATGGAGTCAGCGCTAAACCAGGACCGTTCAGATGCTAGATTCGGGGCCAACCTGCCCGCGAACGCCCTCTCCAGTGGTCCGCGTGCCCGTCTTTCACTAGACTTTCCTTATTTACCACTCCTTTCCCTGCCATCAGCAACGAGAGCAGTACCTCCAATGCTCTCCTCTCTCCACCCATCACCGCCAGCTGTCCAGACACGCAGTGCTGTCTCACTACATCCACACAAATCACCTGCACTCGGCTCCCGACACTCTTTGCCGAGATAAGCACTGGCCCCACCACACCAAATGGGACCGTCTTGAGCAGCCCGCAGTAAAACATCGATACTGGACAACGTATTGTAAAAAGAGTTCGCAAGATCTGCTGGATCTCGTTTATTGGTTCATTACATTGACAACCTAGTGCGTGTACGCCGGTTATTATTAGGGGTATGGCACTTGAATGCACTGTTGGGCAGAGCCAGGTCAAGTAGGTTGGGGCAATGGTGATCTGAACGATGTTTTCTTGGCAAGCATTCGGGCCCATTATTCAGATACAAGATATTTAACTGCTATCAGGCTGTGAGCGTTATAGGGGATCATGGTATCCGTTTAAGTAGACAGTGTGCCTTGCTGATAACGGGAACTTCTTACAGGGCAATGAGCCGTGCCTCACAGCCAGAATTCTAAAGAACGTCGAGGAAAATGGTAGTGAATTTGAATTAATGCCAAGGTCTGAAGACTTTATGCAAGGGAGCTCTGTTTACAACCCTTTTGAACGTTTGTTGCTCGATTAGTAAAAACAGGTTCGTGCTACATGGCCGCTCTGTACTCTAAGCCAACTCGAGAACATATTAAATTCCTTGAAATACTATTTGTAACCTTATTGAAAAGGTACCTGGCCGAATGTCCACGTTTTTGCGCTAAAATAGTCCATTGTATTAGATAGTTATTCATAATGTAATGTCTTTTGAACATCACTTTCTTATAACCCTTTAATACAAAAAGAAAAAGAACAAATAAAAATAAAAGCCGGCGGCGCTAGCCGAATTCGTTTACTACGCTCCGTGAAGTCACGAAGGTTAAGCGAATTCGAGACTCGCGGGTTCTTGGTTGGGTGACCGGCCAGGAACCCTGGGATCTAACGTCGTCGAGCCCCTGGCCGAAGGGATAAAAGGCACTGAGTGACTGCGACGTGACGAGACTTGACTTAATAATTAACGGAGGATTACTCCAAAAGATTGCGCTCAACACTCCATAAGGGGCTTGGAGACGCGTTACGTCAAGATGTGGACGCAACAAATTAAAAAAAAAAGGAATGAGTGCGAATAGGAAGAACATGTGGCGTGTTTGGGGATAGGAGCAGGCGAGAGCGACGAGGGGTGCGTGGAGGGGCGGGTGTAGGGTGCAGGGTGCTCTCCTCGCAGGGGGGCAGCGCGGAGTGGGCTGGCCCGCGGTCCCTTAACAGCGCCACCATTCACCGGGGCGTCCGTGAAGGGGAGCTTTGAGGGCGCCTTAAAACGGCACTTTGTATTCCGCGCCGCTCATTCCCCGCTAACTGGCTGCCAAGGCGGGGCCGCGCCTCGCCCCGTCCCGCCTCGCCCGCTTCGCCCGCTTCGCCCCGCTTCGCCCGCTTCGCCCGCTTCGCCCGCTTCGCCCGCTTCGCCCCTTCGCCCCTTCGCCCCGCTTCGCCCCGCTTCGCCCCGCTTCGCCCCGCTTCGCCCCTCTCCGCTCCGTCCCGTCCCGTGCCGTCCCGTGCCGTCCCGTGCCGTCCCGTGCCGTCCCGTGCCGTCCCGTGCCGTCCCGTGCCGTCCCGTGCCGCCGTGATCTGCCTTTTCCCATCCCCCCTTCCTCCTCGCCCCACCCACCCCGCCTTGCCTCGCCCCTTTCCGCCCTAACTTGCCCCTTACACCCGTACCCGGGTCCGCGCGCGGGCTCGAGTGCCGAAGGGCGAAGGGTTGGCGGGCAGCCAGCGACCTCGCGCCCTGCGCGTAAACAGCCGCGGAAATGTCCGACAGCGCCACCCACGCCGCGATCGCCCCGACGCATCGCTCATCTGGGAAGGGCGAAAGACAGGGCCACACAACGGGGACCCACGCTCGAGACGGAATAACACGTGCAAGTGAGGAAGGCACGGGGGATGGCATGGTTCTTTCAAATCATGGTTTCTTTCATCTTCAATGGAGATGGCGATTATGAAACAAAACAGTGGAACAGCATTCGAAAAAATATATTAATCTAATATTCCCGTTTCCACTCTTAACATGCATCGTGTGCTTGTATTTTGTAAAAGTAAACCCTCTGTTTGGAGATTTGCCTCGGATATTTGTGACACGCACTGGAATCGAATTGCATGTTACATATGTCACGACATATTTGTTACAATTGTCAATTACATCCTTTTCCGAAGAACTAAGAGAGGCATTGCATGTATCATTGCGTTTTAAAACTAGAACAAAATGGTAAAAAACTGCAATGTGTATAATTTATGTTTAACGTGAATTAATATTCTATTCTGAATACATTCATTTCCATAACTGATTATCAGAAAATTAATAGTTAAACGTGGTTTATCCCAGGAAAAGATACAATATGATCATAATTACACAGATGTAAACGTGCTCTGAAAAAACATTCAACGCTGAAATTAAACAGGTGCACGTAAACAAATGCGTTTAAATATTGTACAAAATATTTTCTGTTGAAATTATGCCAACTATTTATTATTCCCTCTCATGATTGTTAATGCACTCATTATTTATTGTAAGGTCACGTGATATCTGAGAGTGATATACTGGACTCGCGGCGCACCAGGCTTCGGTAATTCCACCGTTTGTCGCGCGGGGGCGGCGACGGCAGCACGCGCAGAATCGACGTCGCGGCGTGGCTTTTTGGGGGCGCAGGAATAGCTGTTTTGATTGGTAAAAAACCCTGCCATCGTCGGAACTCGAACCTAAGGACCTCTCGGCACATTAGTCAGTGCAGTGACAGAAATGTGGCCCTGAGACACATAAGTCCGTAAAAATTCGGATTTGAAATACTCAAAACTGTGTTGCCGGCATTTATTTTCTGATGCAGATTCAGAGATTAACAACAAATTAACTTCTAAAATAATGTTTATAATTACTACTTCTATCCTTTGTAACTCACGACTATTTATCAGGCGAAGCACATAAAAATAATTGAACATCCCTAGAGCTTTCCATTTTAAAGATTCGGTTTTGTGTACGTTCTCATTAATTTCCTCTAATAATAAGACATTGTGAGCTCGTAAGTTCTTGTCTTGCTGGCGTCTCCGCCGCAGCACAGGGCGCGCAAACAGCAATGGCCCTTTGTTAGCACATTTGTCCCGCTACAGTTTATAGAACTATTAATTTCCCGCCTAGCTGGGCGCTCCATGGTACTAGCAGTGGCTTATGGGGCAAGAGTATGAGTTTCGCGCGCCCTGCTTAAAAAAGTAAAAACACAATAGATTTTGATTTTGCTGCTGCCTGCTTCAAACCAGTCAGTTCGACGAATTCGCCAGGAGAAGAAAGGCAGTGTTTGCTAGCGCCCTCTCGCGCCCAAAGAGATGAAAAGCTATCTTGGGCCGCAGCCGACCCAGCCCCCGCCCCTCCTCGCACCGCCCCCATCGCCTCTACTCTCCGTGGACTCCTCTGCCACGGCCACCTCCAGGTTCAGTCGATGCTCTCGCCTGTCTGTTGCTCGCCAGCGGGCAGAGAGTGTGGCGTCATGTGGTTGCAATAATACACAGACGAGAGTGGGTTAAATAATTGCTGGTTTATTTACTAAGTTCCACCACCGAAACAACCTTATTTACACAATTAAATCTACTTAAAAAATATCCCACTACTCAGAGTAATCTGTCGCTGCGGCTACCACACCACTACGCTCGAATATCACATACATTCGATGGCGTGATGCGCCACATCCTACTTACGGACTCGTCATTGAGTCTCCCTGTCCTTACGGCAAACACATTGCCGGCCCTATCCATCAAGCTCGCGGTCTATCCAACCAGGCATTCGCCGACCGGCTCCCGGCCAGATGCGCACTCCTCAAAGACTCGAAGCGAAAGAGATCGAAGCGTCGTCCGCCCGGCGCTGGTAGCCCGCACCCTTCCACGCCGCCTCCTGGCTTTTCCCCCAACGTCACATCTGCTCTCTATAACAAAGGCTACCACGTGAACGCCGAACGTTTTGCCTACGTCACGCGGCCGCTCATTGAAATGTGTTTGTATCCACGACGCTACAAGAGTTTTGGATGGCTTGACGCATTGGCGTAGGGACTGCGTAGTTTGGTGAGGCAAGGTACTGGACTCAACCATGGTGAAAATCTCCATCAATGGCGGGGCATTAATGGAGTGGACTAGCATAGCGGTTTAAGGTGAGATGGTCAGGAATTACTATTTTTCACAATATTTTTTGTAAATAGGTCTACGCCTTTTCTTCCATTGTAATAGTGCAGTGAATAGCTAAGGGGTTTTCAAAAAGTCAGTGTTTAAATATTTGTATTACTGTTAAAAATTTATTACAAAGTTTTTATGATGTCTTATGACAGCCGCTAGCAGGTGTAAAGTAGCTAGTTGATTATCAATGTGTTACCTCAAATCTTTCCAGGTTTTTATAATTTATTGTAATGTCTACACAGAAGTGGAACTGAAAAAGAAATGTTTCGTTTTTTGGCCAAGCTAAGGAAATGTTTCTCCTGTAAATAAAAGCAATGCTTGTTTCCGTTGAAATTTATTATCTGTATTCCTTGTCTTTTCCCTTTCTACAAAGTCCTATAAAGGTTTAGAAAATTGTTATAAGTTCTCCCTTTTGTTAACAACTTTCTCTTGTATCTCTTCTAGGCCCTCTTTCCCAAATTTACTCTAAAGCTGCAGCCAATGTGGTTTTGCCTCCGTTCACGCGAGCTATATTTGTGAACTACACATTTTTTTACATAATATGAATAAATATTTAAAATAGTTCGGCGATACGATAGGAACGCCACGGCCGCTCCTCTTGATTGGCTCAACGCTTCCCATTGGCCTCCGAAATCCGCTACCGCTCCCATGGAAGGGGCGACGGGAGGGTATCGCCCCGTTGAGAATGTATGTGTTAAAAGGATCTCGAGGAGGAGTCGCTATGGGCCGCCGGATTGTATTTTCCTTTTCTGTGTGGCCAAGTGCATTCTGTGATTCGCGTTTGTTGCTGGGCGATCCCGGAAGAGGACGACGTTTGCGTGCATGACAAGCGATGCGTGATGCCCCTCTGCAAATAATGTTTCCAAAAATGCGAAAAGATCATCGTTTTGAAACAATTCTACGAATTAAATTACAATTATGAAAGAAAATCCGCTTCCCTCGTCGTTAGGAATAAAAGTTAAAACGTTACAAACACATTTCAAACAAATTTATTCTTCACGTTTAATTTTAAATTAGCTTTACAAAGGAGTTACATCACGTAATGTAAATTTTGGATGATTTCTAATTGCTTGTTAATAGGTAAATGGAGTGACAGAGAAAGTGGTGGCTGGTGATTGTCAACCCACAACCAAATGAAATTTTCTCTGAATTAAAATTGTCAATGAGAAGCCTACCTGAGGGTATTCCAGGGTCAATAGGATGTAATTCTGTTTTGACTCGATTATAAGCGCTGAAGTATTTCCAGCGTTGAGTGGAATCGAATCAACATGAAAGATCCACAACCAACCACAATACCTTCATGTTCTTGTAATCGGGTAAAAATAAGCTCAAAAGAATACTATGAAATTGAAGGTCCTGAGACAGTTAACAAGATAAGTCAAATCAGGCTTAAGAATCCCTCCGCTAGTTGTAAATGTTAACATCTCGATTTAGGTAAAAGTGTGGCTTATCTAGTTACTACACGACTATTATGTTCCGACACCTCTTACTCAAATTTATAAAGGGCTTGGGGCTGTAACAATATTGAACACACTTCGATACAGATCGAGATATTAACATTTACATTGCTAACAGTACAGCAGGAAGCTTGCCGCGATTTATCTTGTTACTGCCCCAAGTCCCTCAATTAAAAAATGTCTGCAGTTTTGAGCAGTTCGCGTGATTCAATAAACGCTCTCAGCGCTGTGCGTTGCAGATGAAGACGGAGTGGAAAGCGCGGCTTCAGTGCGTATACAATACTCGTTTACAATGCAACGCAGAATCTCCGCAGATGAAGTACGAAAATACGGAGTTATTATTTTCAGCCTAGAAACTGTCTTATTGTGTAGATGAAAATATAATATACGACACAAATCTTAGGTTTTATTTAATCTGCTGTTCAATGAACAATTATATGAAGGAATAATTGAAATAACTCAATGCATTTTTTTAAAAATATGAAAAAGGCTGCACTATTTGCGGGAACTTAATACTGACCTTCTTGAGTATCAACTTGAGTATGATCACTCCATAAATCATAAAACAGTATTTTCATTGAAGTCTTAGTGTAAATTGTTTTCCTGCTGCTCCCTTCATCTCACCCTCTGCTCTCCAGGGCTCAGTGGTCGCCTACTGACCGCGTGCAGACCCCGGGGATGTGGGAGGGGGGCGACGAGGCCGGTAGCTCGACACGTGCACCGCAGTTGACGCTAAACGCCCAGCGCGACGCGGCCGCGGGAGATGCAATTATGTGCGAACAATGGCCCCGACAAAGGCACTTTTGTGGGGCGCGTCGCTCGGCCGAGCGTGATAAACCCACCGGCGGCGCAGGCGCACGCCCAACGAGACCGCTCACGCTCCACCCTCCCACACGCCCAGCCTCTCCCCCGCCACCCACCCCCCTTCACCTCACCCCCTCCCACGTGCCACTCATCTCCCCCTGCCAACCCCTTCCCTCCATCTACCATTCACCCCCCACCTCAATCCCCGCCCACCTTCTCCCACGCGCAATCCACCCCCCCCACACGCTCACCCCTCCCACGTGCCACACCATCTACTCTCCATACCAACCCCATTTCACACGCCCACCCCACCTAACCCTCACACGCCCACCCTCTCCCACATGCCATCTCACTCACCCTTCACGCTCACCCCTCACAGCCACCCACACTCCCTCCACTCGCCGCTCCATCTCCCCCTACCATCCCACCGCCTACCCTCAACACGCCCACGCTCTTCCCACCCGCACCCCACCGTCTGTGAACCACCGCCGCCTTCCCGCCGCCCTACCCCCTTCCTTAACCCCCGCAACCCTTTGGCACTCCTCTCCTGACTGCCTGCCCTTCTCGTTCACCATTCTCACCGTATTCCTTCTTAACTGCCTCTCCATCAGCCTCGACCCACTCCCCCGCCCACTGCTTGTCCACAGACGACCCCCACGTCGCCGCACAAAAACTGCGTAACCACATCCCACACCTGTCGCTGCCATCTGCCTCCTTTCGGCTGCCACCTACCTGGGCTTATGATCCTTCGTGTGTTACATCAGTCTCATGTACTCGGTCTGCTGTTAAAAACTTACCTCTTACACTTTTGTGACCAAGTTCCATATTGTGACATGATGAATAAAGCTTTGAAAACAAAGAGAATTAACTGATATATCCTTACTGTTATTTATGATAAAAAATACGTTCAGCAAAAAAAAAATTCATTCAGGCAACGAACAGTTTTTATTGATTATGGCTTTAAAATATAAGATAAAAATAAATTATTAGAGAAAATTGCAAATACATTAATAATTCCAGACATATTAAAACTCTTGCTAGTGAAGTGTTATACTGAAGATTTAAAAAAAAGTTGATTGTTTTAATTCGAAATGCCTCACAGACGTTTTGACTAGTATTTAATGAAAGAAAAAAGATCACAATAAATTAAGAAACTTTTCTGAATATATACTTTTAGAAGTATTTGCAATACTTTAAAGAATTCTCATTGAAGAAGATTTCATTTTGAAAGAAAGTTCCTTCATGAAAGACAGAACCATCTTATAAATGGCCCTGAGACGTATCATCTGCAAGCTTGCGCGAGAAAGAAGCTGCAACACAGCCTGGAATGAAGGCAAATTCTTATGCTCGGGCTCAGTGGAGATCAGGCGCATGTCTAGACGAGAAGCGAGGCCAGACGAGGTGAGATGAAAGGCGACCAGTTAAGCGAAACAGGCTCCATTCAAAGGAAAATGACTGGAGTCGCCGCGAACCCCGCTGACTCCCCGCCTCCCCCGCCGCCACTACCCTCTCACCCCACTCCGCCATTACCCACGTCCCAACCCCGCCCTCTTCATTTCCCCCACTCTTGCACCCCGCTCACGACCTTCAATTCCTCTCCCTGCTCTTGCGTCTCACCCACCCCACTCTCGTTCAGCCCATCACCTCTAGCCACCTTCTCGGAACCCCTTCTAATCCCTACATCTGCTCATACCTGCCACATTGCTCACCTCTGATCCTGCCATTTTCTCTTTCATTCTCTTCTCTTCTATCACCTCTTCACTGCCTTCTCTCATTGATTCTGTCATCACCCTTTCTCTTCTATTCCCTCTACCAAAATCACTTCTTCCTCACCCCCCCCCCCCCCCCCCCCCCCTGATCAAGGCCGGCTTCGCCTTTCTTCGCGCAACCACCCCATCCCACCCTGCCCCTCCCCTCCCCCACCCCCGCGGCGCCGGCGCCTCCAATTGCGCGTAATCCGCCGCCATTAAGCAAATTGCGCAACGGGGGGGGGAGACGGGCCGGGAGATGAGCGGAGAAGCCGCAGGAGCGGGTGGGGCCCCCCTCCCACCGGCGGCGAGGGCGAGGGCGAGGCGGCGGCGGCGAGGCGGCGGCGGGGCGGCGGCACGAGGGCGGCGGCGAGGGCGGCGGCGAGGGCGGCGGCGAGGGCGGCGGCGAGGGCGGCGGCGAGGGCGAGGGCGGCGGCAGCGAGGGTGGCGGCGGTGGGGAGGGGGAAGGCCAGCACGTGTCGCTCCGACTGGAAACAACACATTGCTCTCGCCGAGAAAACAGTGAGATCAGAAATAACTGTGGGGTTCATTTGAGGGATCAATCGTAATAGCAGGGGGCTTGCAAACGCTGTGCTCTGAATTCATGGCTCTGACGATGTTGGAACCAGCCGTGAAGAGGGTTCTGAACGATGAAAACTTAAAAAATATCAGTACTTTAATTTATTACAAAGCATAGAAGGTAGATTTAGAGTAATATCAAACAACTTGGAGCTGAGTGAAAGTAATGAGTACAAGTAAAATGGATATTAGGATGAAGTAGTAAAAGTTACTGAACATGACAGTGAAACTCAATTAGATCATGTGTAATCTTCTCATTTTCAGTCTTCTTTAGGTAACATATCTTCTGATTTCTGGAACGTTTGTGAAACCATAAGTTGTGGTGTCATATTTTAACACAATTTTTGTCTAACCACTTCGGTTATGTAAAGTGAAACAAATATATTTTCATATTCATATTATATGTATTACATATTTTCAAATTTAATAGTGGTCTATGTGTACATTAAATGAGGTACATGGAGGGTGCCTGATAACTGTCTTTTAATTGGCTTCAAAAGCAGTCCATATTGATCATAATATTTATTAAAATTTAAAATTGGCCCTTAATTCTATTCTCATTTTTTTCAAATGTTTAATTACAAAAGTTTTTGAATGCAACATTTGCAACTGAAGCATTTGCGGTTCATTCTATTCTACTTGGGAGGACTGCGTTGAAAAAAAAATCATACCTTAGTGCCGATAAGTTTGTAGATATATGATCGTCCCGAAATAAATATCCCGGAATCAATAATAATTTTTTATGTTTAGGTAATTTATTTTCATCAAATGTACATTTTGTAAAGTTGGCCGTACTGGAAGGACGCCCTTTTCCTGTCTCTCATGGTATCCAACCATTGGGATACTACCGAATCCCATCATGACAGCAATGGCAGTCTGCGAGTGTTGTTGTGAATTCTTCCTGGGTGTGCGGATGATTTCGTTATTATATTACTCATGTATACCAGGACAGTGACATTTTCAAAATAAACCATTTTAATTTGTGTAAAACGTGGCCAAACAGTAGTCTTGCAATGCCGGAGTGCGATTACGCATTTTCAAAACAGTTCTTTTTCCTTTTATCGTACACGTACATATAAACGGAGTAATATACGTACTATAGAGAAAGTTAAGAAATTCTGCGCGAATTTTCGATAGAAAAACTCTCATTGCCGGGCCTTGATAACGAAAAGTGGATAAATCCAGTTGCTAAATTTAGAAAAAAAATCCTCTAACACGTAGTGTAGCCAGAATTGCTGTTTTGTGAGTCCTTGATACCGAATAATCAATTGAGAGCAAAACGTCCGTCCGTCCGTCCGTCCGTCCGTTTCTGAATACTACTAGCGCCTAAAGAATACGTAGATTTTTCCATAATAGATATTCTCCAGTCAAGTTGGCTCGAGTCGAAGCTTTGAGATTTTGAAATTCTTTACAATTTGGGGGTACTTTCATGAAACCCATTTTCAATTTTTTTTTCAAAAACGGCTCCAAATTTTTTCTTTCAATTTCTTGTGAGAATAGACTAAAATACACTTATAAAAGTGGAATTAGTTCGATTCTCCGTGTTAACTCTTAATTTTCGAAAATTTTCGAAGTTTGAATTTTTTCCGGAGTCTTCCTACAACTACAGAATTAAACATACAGATTTTTCCTTCAAGTAAAATTTGTTTCCTAATTTAATTCTCTCATGAAGGTCATATACATTTTTTTTTGAAAATTTGAGTAGTTGTCACGCTATATTGCCAAATTTTTTATTAATTTTTTTTATGGAGATAGAGCTGAATGTCTCTATAAGATGACATAAACGCCATATTGCTCTATTCTTTTTTTCAATAAATTACAAAATGTAATGTTTTACTTGTTTCTACATCGTTAATATTTACATTAGTATAAATTATTATTATATTTAGAATACATTTGCTTTAAATAATGACTTATAAAGTTTCTCGAAAACTCAATACTTTTATGAGAAAATCAGCTGAAAATTCCGAATTTTCAGAGACGTTCAAAGGCCATTCCCTCAAAAATGGCTCCAATTTATTTCTTCAAACTTTTCCAACGGGTAGTGCTAATTTCACTGTTTAATATGACATGTAGTTTATTTTGCGGTATTCTTTCGATTTTTTAAAAAAATACACAAATGATTTTTTTAAATATTTCTCACGCAGTTAATACATATTTTCAGCAATTTGTAAACACTATTGTATTTATAATTTAAAGTGCTTTAAATGATTATAAATGAAGTTTTCTGAAAACTCAAAATATTTCTGTGAAAAAGAGCTTCAAATTTGGCAGTTACATTAACGCTCAAACTCCATTTTCTTAAAGTTGGGTCCAAATTGTTTAATAAAAATGGCTGTTCAGAACGAGTTTTTACTGTTGTTTATTATTTTTAAAGTAATGTTACTCTTGTATTATTAGAAACCCGAAACATTGAGAAAATGTAAAACAAATGTACTTCGGGTGGCGATAGTTGGCACCTGGCAAGAGGATGGGGAAGATCGTAATGTAAGTTCCCACCAAGAAAAATTGAAAACTTTACTCCGAGAAAGTTTGTGTCATTCTATAGCACCACTAGTTTGTTTCGTATGAATTCTGTTATCGTATATTGTCTCAATGCATAACTAATATGTGAACTAAAGTGCTCATTGGAAATCAAAATCAGGACCACTTGCACTGGATGTGAATATACCTGACACGGACACTGTGCATAAAATCATGTAAGTAATGTTTCAATGTAGACTTTTCCTAACTTTGTTTTAATATTTAGCATGAAATGCATAACTTTTTATTATATATTAGTGTTTGAATTTGGAAATTAGATTTTCGTGATTCGAAGGAGCTGCAACCTTCAGTTCGTTGACATACCAGCCGCCAATGTTACGAGAAAGAATATATTTCAATGAAATTGGGAAAATAGTCTCTTGTTGCAGACTAGATTGTAATTCTAGTTTCTTGTGAGCCTGAGTAAGTCGCCAATGTCAATGGAGGTGGATTTCTGACGGCAAAAAAATTACAAACTGTTTCATTTGGTAGGCAAAAATGCCGGTTACTCAATGTGAATTTATGACTTTAAAAGAATTACAATACTTCACTGATTAAATATTCGTTTTCACCAAAATTTCTTCGAGTATTGTTCTTTGAAGAATACATTAGTTCGCCGCTAAGTGACACTGTGCGATCAGCCCTGTCATCTGTGAAAATGGAAGTAACTTATCTCAGACGGAGTTCGTGAAATATTGGGTTAAGGATCACCTCAGGTTGTTAAACCTTCTAAAGCGAAATAAGCAGAAGGTATGGACAATATTAGCAACACATTTCAATTTACACAACCTAATGATATTACGTACTAACAAAAATGGTTGCAGAAAAGGTAGACATGTGATCAACCGAGAAGTCCATAAATTATAATGTTATTTTAAACATAAAAGTTGTATATATGAATACCTCTTTCATTTGTTTACATACAAAATTCTTGCTAATGTATTTTTATGTTTATAAAACCTCGTTATTATTAACATAAAAATCATTAGTAAGATTATTTTGTAGATCCATTACCTACTTTTCATATGGATATTAAAATTTCCAAAAAAAATATGTTTTAGATCATTAGCCAATTTACGTTTGAGAAGTCTGAAAGAAAATACAGCAACATAATATTCTAGAAACTTAATGAAACATGATATTTCTTTTATTTAACATTGTACACATAAAATTGCAGGTGTATCATTTGCGAGGATCAATACCACGAAGCTTGCTTACACATAAATGTGTAAATGGCAGCAATTACATTTCAAATGTCATGATGTTTTTGATTGAGACAATTTATAATTTATGATCTGATCTGTGACATTTCGTTGTCATGGAAAACTGTAAACTATTTTAGGACCGATAATCTATTTCTCTATTTTCACATCGTAGAACGTTTTGTATTGCATTACAAATTGATAATTGAAGGAACTATGTTATATTATGTAGAGATACATTATAAAATTAGGACTGCCATTAACAGTCAGTCCGTTGGCTCAGTGAAACGGAATAAAGGCGTTGAGGGTGCTGTACTTTTACGAAGGTTTGAATAAACGGTTTTGTTACGTCAGGGATTCCACAAGGAAGTGTCATTGGACCTCTCATGTTTCTCGCCTTCGTGAATGACTTGCCAAAAAAATTAGCTTCAAACGTAAGACTCTTTGCTGATGACTGTATCATCTATCGGGTTATCGAATCAGAGGAGGACGTGAATATTTTGCAGCGAGACACAGACAAATTACACTCCTGGGCAAAAACAAATGGCATGGAAATAAACAGTTCAAAAAGTAAAGCCATCACGTTTGGTAGGGGTCGAAGTTATGGTGAAACTGTGTACAAATTGAACAACAAAGTCATACCTACAGTCACATCTTGCAAATATTTAGGAATTCAATTAGATAGTAAATTGAGCTGGGAAAATGAGGTAAATTTCGTTGTGGGAAAAGCCTGGAGATCTCTACATTTCGTTATGCGGATCCTAAAGAAGAGTACAGTGAGAGGTAAAGAATTAGCATATATGTCACTAGTCCGACCCGTATTAGAATATTGCGCGGTATGTTGGGACCCGTATAGAATATCGCAGCAAGGAAATCTAGAAAAGGTCCAGCGCAGAGCATCGAAATTTACTTTCAGAGGATCAAAAAATAGAAGTGCATGGGAATCACTCGAAAAGAGGCGGATTAAGCTGCGACTCTATGCTATGTACAAAGCATACGCAGGCTATCCTGCCTGGAATGAAATACACCGTCGTTTAGAAAAACCTACATACTTCGGTAGAGCGGATCACGTGCATAAAATTAAGACAAGAATGCAGAAAACGGATGTCGGGAAATTTTCATTTACAAACCGAACTATTAGAGACTGGAACAGTTTGCCTGCGACAATCTTAGAACCCTTTCCTTAAAGCTTGAGCAACTTTAAAAATAAATTAGTTTTCTAGTTAATTATATATTAGGTTATTGTATCAATGTTAATTTTCCACTGTTAGATTAGTAGTATTTCATACAAAGTAAGTTGTTTAATTGTTAGTATAAATATCAGTTGTAGTAGTATTGTTATTATTATCTTTATTATTATTATTATTATTTTATTATTATTCATGTAGTACAGTGCAGTGCAGTGCAGTGTAGTGCAGCGCAGTGTAGTGTTATGAAGTGAAGTGGAAAAGCGAAAGAAGAAGCGAGTTGAAAGAAATGCGTCACAGTTAAGTGTTGTGCAGTGAAGTGAAGTGAAGTGGAGTAAGGTTTGCGTGGTGATTTTAATGTACTATTTATTATTATTATTATTATTATTATTATTATTATTATTTTTTTAATCAACTCCTTTTTTGTAACTTTTTGTTAATGAATGTAAGTTCAATGTTTGTAAGGTCAAGATATTCTGCCACCAAGTTACTACACTTAATTGCAGAATTAACAATAAATCTATCTAATCTATCTAAAATAAGGAGTATCAAATTTGTTTTTATGTTCTAATGATTAAAAACATGTGAATATTGAAATGAACAAAATGGAAACATTGAAAGATGTACGGGTTTGAATGAGGTGTTAAGGGAAATCTATAAAGTTTAGAAATCTTACCATAAATTTGAAAAAGGATTTGGAATAAAACAAGAGATTAGAATAGATTTTTTAGTAGTTTTGGATATAATTATTTCCATTTTCATGTTGTAACCATTGCAGTTCATCCCCATCATTTTGGGTTTAATGTAATGAATAAATTAAATTATTTTGGGACGAGAAAATGAACAATCGCGTAATTAATTTGAAACAGTGCACTAATGCTTCATTACCCATCAAAAACTTCAAGAAATACGACGATCCCTGATTACTCCATCCAAGATTTCGACACAAAGATGAAATACTGTGGAGAAATAGATATCTCTCTGAAGTCAACCAGAGAAGAGTCTACAAACATTTAGTGAACCTTACGTTGTGACTTTTCAACTTACGTTACAGATTGAAGTATAAACGATAGTTTACTGTAGAATACATCCATTCCCTGTTGAACACATCCCAACTTTTGTGCGATCGTTGAAAGCGGTGTTGTTGCCGGCAGTGAGCTTTTTATTAGTTCTCTCTATGGGAAGTTTCATCGAGTATCGGCTCCCAAAAGCGTCGCGCTCCAACGGCCGGGTGGGGGTAGGGGGGAGGAAGCCGCAGTGATGCGAGATATATTGGAGCGTCCGTCAGGCGCCGCGCCTCTTCACTCGGGGATTTCCGCCCACATCAAACATCGGCCGCTCGCCGCCGCCGGCTCTCCGCCCGGCCCGCGCCGAGCGACAGAAGCCACGAAAACTCGCCGCCAAGAGATGAGGAGGAAAAACTTCCCGGAAGGGAAGTGAAATGTGTGCGCCCGGATTAATGGACGCCCGGGATAATTAATGCCATTAGCGTTGATTTGAGGTCAAAGCGAAGTGGGAAATACTTCACCGCGGCAAGAGCCGGCTTAGCTCACGGCGGAAGGGAAGAAGCTAGGGGGAAAGGAATGGGAAATGGCCGGGGGGGTCGACTTTTGGAGGTAGCGCGCGGGGAGGGCGTGATAAGGGCGGCCCGCGGCGCCGACCCTCTGAGAGGATCAGCATTATGCTAAGTACGCGGGAGGTGCGGAGGCGCCGGGACCCGAAGAGAACCCTGTGGAACGCTGGCAGCGTCATTAGGGCCAGGCGGCGGCGGGGGCTCGTTGGGCGCGAACCAATAAGGAGTGAATTCGCCAAGCACGCTCTTTCACACGCAGCCGCGCCCCCGCCGTTATTATTAATTGCGCTTCATCCGAAAAGAGAATGTATAAGAAAAGAGAAATAACGGGCGCGGCGAAGGGTCGAGCAGAAGGAACCTTGCCCATAAACTCTCGCAGTTCGCAAGTCATTTGTCACATCCGCACTCCGCTCTGCCGCTCGAGAGGGCGGTCGGCCGGGCGGGGCGCGAGGATAGGCGAGGAGGAGGTCGACGGGCAGAGGGGGGGGGGCGGAGCGGTTTCATAATTCAGTGCGTCCTCGGGCGGCGAGGCCCCGCGGTCGGAAGGCCGCGTCCGCCTCGCGCAGTGGAACAGCGTGCGAAGTCGTTAAAGAGGTTCGCTCCGCCCCGAGCACGCCTCCGCCCGGTTTTCGGCCTGCCCGCGGATATGTCCCGCCTCATCTCCGCTCCGCCATCCGCCTCGCCCTCCGCGCCCGGAACACACCCGTGCTGCCTATCCTCCGCTGCGCTTTCCTGCCGTCGTTTGGCTTCACCAGTCCGTAATTCCGTCCATAGATGTTTCCGTCGCCAGATCGGCATCCTGACCCCCTACAGTCCGTCCGCGGATCCGCCCTGCCACAAGTCCGCCCGCCACCAGTCCGCCCGCCACCAGTCCGCCCCGCCACCAGTCCGTCCCGCCGCCACCAGTCCGTCGCTCCGCCACCAGTCCGTCCCGCCACCAGTCCGTCCCGCCGCCACCAGTCCGTCCCGCCGCCACCAGTCCGTCCCGCCGCCACCAGTCCGTCCCGCCGCCACCAGTCCGTCCCGCCGCCACCAGTCCGTCCCGCCGCCACCAGTCCGTCCCCGCCACCAGTCCGTCCCCGCCCCGTTTCTGCCATCGGTCGTTACCACCGCCGGTCCTCACCGTCATTAGACTGCCGGACCAGTGCAACCAGTCCATTCAGCGATCCACCCACCAGCGGACCACCGGTCGTCCCACCACCATGCCTTTCCACAATTCTCCCACGTCCTTGATAGTCCTGTACTACCACGCTTCTCACCCGACAACGCCCCGCTTCAGAACAATCGTCACGTCGCCGTCAGGCCGCCGTATGGCCTGCCCGTGTCCCCTAAAAGGCGCCCAAAGCTTGGCATTCGGTTGTCAGTGTCCCGGCTCAGCTTGCCTGGACATTACCTCGCCTAACTTTGTCACCGTAGCCTACTCACCGACTTTCATCTCTCCTTTCATCTCTCATTTGGCCTCTCCATCATCCCACAGTTCGCTTTCGACCGAACTTCGACACACGACCTATACCTTAAATCTGTTCCGTTCGCCATCTCCGTCTCTGCTCTCCCCAAGGCGCTGATCTCTCACGCGTTATCCCCCTCACCCTCTGAGCCGTCTCCACCTGCGTCAATAGGACACACTTTCCGGCGCTCCACTGTCCTTGCAGTTTTTCGTAGGCCCTTCTGCCCTCGCCACCCCTTCCCCGCCCCGCAGGAGGCCGCTTTTCAGCGCCCAGCCGTGCGGGGGGTGCAGGGGGCGTCGCGGCGCCGCAGCGGCTTATCGCTGCCCAGCCGCCCCCGCGGCCCCCGGAAATGGATGGCGCGCGGCGTCCCATTACGGCGATTAGTGGCTCCCGCGGGTAATGACGTGCGCGACCTTTTGCCCAGCGCTGCAGCGCGCCGCGCTCGCTGGCGACCGCCCCGCCCCCGCCCCGCCCTCACCTCCGCTCCACCCCGCCCGCGCCTCCGCCCCGCCCCGCCCACGCCCGCGCCCACGCCTGCGCCCACATCTACGCCCACGCCCGCGCCCAGGTCTGCGCCCACGTCTGCGCCCACGCCTGCCCTCACGCCTGCGCCCACGCCGCGCCCACGCCCGCGCCACGCCTGCGCCCGCGCCCACGCCCGCGCCCACGCCCGCGCCCACGCCGGGCCACTCCCGCGCCCACGCCTGCGCCTGCACCCACGCCAGCGCCCACGCCTCCGTTCCCAAACCCCCCGCGCCTCCGCCCTCCCCGCCCCGCCCGCACCCACCTGCGCCCACGCATGCGCCCACGCCTGCGCCCACGCCTGCGCCCACGCCTGCGCCCACGCCTGCGCCCACGCCTGCGCCCACGCCTGCGCCCACGCCTGCGCCCACGCCTGCGCCCACGCCTGCGCCCACGCCTGCGCCCACGCCTCCGCCCACGCCTCCGCCCACGTCTTCGCCCACGCCTTCGTCGACGCCTGCGCCCACGCCTGCGTCCACGCCCACGCCCACGCCCACGCCCACGCCCCCGTTATGCCTCTGACCCACCCCCCTCAGCCTTCGCCTCATCTCCACCAACCCTGTGCCCCGGCACTTCTCCACCACCCCTCACACGCCCCTCCCCGCTGACGCGTCCTCTTGATGCCTCTTTGACACTTCCCGCTCTGGCCGCCGCGTTTCATTACACGCGACTGAAATACCACGCGATTGAATTCTGAGAATAAGGTAGCACAACTTGAAGAGACGGGAGACAACAGTTCCAAGTATTATGTAAATAAAAATGTGTCGCAATTCATATTTTGATGGATATAAACTATATCAATTACAATTTGTCATGGTTCACTGATTTTGCATTAATTAATGACCATCAATTGTTTTCATGAACGTTATGACCTTTTCTAAATAACTAGTTGTAAGTATATTTTATTTTAGCTGTGATTATATTAGGTAAGTTTGTTACAACATATAATGGAAATGTATTGCTGAGGTTAACTACATCAAAAAATATGGCATTACGGAAATATAGTCTCTGTAATACGAGTAGAAATTTGTCATCAATTGTTTTATTTTTATATTATATTTTAATTCTTCGAAATAACGACGTATGAATATATTCTAATAAAACGAATGAAACTGTTTTAAAATAACTTTCATTATAACAATATATGAATATATGAAAATAAATATCAATAAAGTTCTTTTGAGAACATAATACATAACACAGAAGTTTCCTTATTAGTATTTTCAAATAATTAAATTTAATACAAAATATGCATATTATCGTCGTTTCAAGATCTATTTTCATTTGTAGATAGCTCTGTAACATAAAGTTCACCAATGTAACTGACTCAATTTGATTTATCTGCATGTCAATCTGATTGATATGCGAGAAATACAGAAGTCATTTTTTGGCGCCTCTTAATTTCTTCAGAAATTTGAAGTTAATTTAAATGCTGCTTTTATACAGATAGTCTTGTAAAGAGAGACTAGCGCATGCTTGTAAAAAATACGTTGTTTTTGGTTTATACCAAGATATTTACACAAATATATAATTTACATTAATTAATTGTCTTCATGAATGTTATTTCTCATTTATTTATTTTTTTTTTTTTGTTTTATCTTCTTTTTATATTGTTACCTGAAGCAAAAATGAAAACGACCATTCCCATAAGGTAACCAATGCAATAGAAACAGTTCAAAACCTGTTATTTTGAATACACAGTGCTACTTAGATTTGCGGTAGTTTGCTTGATGCACTTAACAACATTGATTTTTGTATACTATTTACGAACCTACAACAAGGCTCATTTTAAAAATCACACCAAAGTATAAAAAAATTCTCTTATACTTGCAAGTTGTGTAATAAAGTAACGTACGTGGGTCACTAGTTTTGTGTCGCAAAAGACAATATCAAATATATTTACGAATAATAATTGACACACGTCGGCCAATAAAATACGATTGAACATTTTTCATCAGTTGCTTTACAGATTGTCATTCATGCTTCAGCTTATTTACTACCACAATCAAACCTGATTATCTTTTCTTTATTGTTTTGTGAACAGAAAAGCTAACAAATGCAAAAATGGAGCGAAATGTACTCTACTCACGTTATTCAAAATTTGTTAAAAGTGCTGAAAATAAATGTGATAAAATTTAAATAAATTTACTTATCTCTTTCTTATATAAAAATGATAATTAAAACAAAGCCAAAAGAATTGAAATTTTCAAGCAAAAACAGCGTAAATTCGAGTTTTGCAAACTGTAATGAGTATCTGTAATTATGAGTGCTGGCAATTACATGATCACGGTATGGATTTGTATGATGAGTTAAACATCATTGAGGCGAGTTTGTCGCGTCTGCTGAGAGCAGTAGTTTACGTACTTTTCTTGCTCCATTTCAGACGAATACCGTGGCAACGCACTATATAACACGCCGCAGACCGCAGGTAAACTTTTCTTCCGGTAAAGTCTTTCTTTCATCGGCCTACGCCGACGGGCATCAGACCACCATCCCAAAAGAATTGTGTAGCCTGACAAATAAACAAAATTTTAAACCATGAACTTTTTAACACAAAGTTATGAGACCATTTCCCAAGAGGAGAGTATATAAAACAAATCATGCAGTTGCCAGAGAAAGAGTGCAATGCTGCTTGGAGAAAAAGCAAAAACCTGCTACATTGAGAGACATTCTGAAATTTTTTAGCACACGGGAAAATTGAGAAATCTTGTAGCACTGACAAAAAACGTGAAATCTTGTATCACCAGGAAAAATTGTGAAATCCTGTTGGTCTGGAGAATAAAAATAACTTAAGGAATTTTGGAGCACGCGCGAGCGCCAGCGAAAGCAGTGGCTCTTCATGCGTGGAGCGAGGAGTGGCAGTGAGGGAAGAGAAAGGAGCAGTGAGGGAAGAGGAGGGAGCAGTGAGGGAAGAGAGAGGGCAGTGAGGGAAGATAAGGGTGCAGTGAGGGAAGATGAGGATGCAGTGAGGGAAGATGAGGGCAGTGAGGGAAGATGAGGGGCAGTGAGGGAAGGAGGGGGCAGTGTGGGAAGAGGAGGGGCAGTGAGGGAAGAGGAGGGGCAGTGAGGGAAGATGAGGGGGCAGTGAGGGAAGAGGAGGGGCAGTGAGGGAAGAGGAGGGGGCAGTGAGGGAAGAGGGGGAGGAGGGAGGGGGGGCAGAGGAAGAAGGGGAGGGGGCGTGGGGAAGAGAGGGAAGGCGCAAAGTAAAGGGTAGAGAATGGGCGGGGAAGAGAAGGGACGGGGAGGGCAGGGCCGGGGAGGTGAAGAGGCGGGGAAGGTGCGGGGTCTGGGGATCGTAAAGCGCGCGCCGCGTGGCCCGCCGGGGAATTAGGGAAATGCGTGGGCGTTGCGGAGTCGACGCACGCGTCACCAGGGCGCCTCTGCCCCCCCTGCTCCCCTGCCAGCCACCCCTCCGCCCAGCACTCGCTCTGAAGCAGGCGGTGCCCCCGCAGCCGAACAAGAAACTTGGTGCTCTTTGAACGGCCTCGCCGTCAGCCTCACCGGCGCCCTCCGCCCTTCGCGCTCAAACGCGCGGGCGACGGGGCGGGGGCGGAGGCGGCTTTCATTTGCTCCCGGGGCCCAAGCAGAGGCGTTGAGGAAAACATGTAGTCACTAATAAACTCCCAGAAAATGTATCAAAGACTCATCGACTTTTGGGGGACCCTTCCTCAAGTGCGCCGTATACACAGTGGGCTGAATTTGATCAATAGAACCAAATGATATCTGAACCGCCTGACCGGTAGCGGTAGCTCAGTGCATCAACTGATGCCACTGCAGCGCCACTGACCGGGAGGTTCTAGGTTCCCACTCCCCACGGCGGCAGGATTTTCGACGCTAGCTTTTCAGCTAGGTCGAATTCAGTCGCTGTCTGGAGGAGAATTCTAGCGGCCGGCTGCTCTGATCGGTAGTTTTCCGCGGTTTCTCCGATCAACACCAGGCGAATGCCGGAGCAGAACCCTAGCAAACGGGCCACGGACCGCGTGCGATCTGTCCTTCCTCTTCCTTGTTCTATCCTCTTCCCTTACACACACACACTTACACTAACATGCACTACACTACCACACATGCCGGGAGACCAGCAGAGCTTAGAGCTTGATCCGGCTAGGGCGGTGTCCCGCTGGTGGAATATACCTGCTTGAATCTCGCTGGAAGATACCCCGCTGGATCTCGCCATTTTGCAAAAGATCAGCGCTATCTACGATAAAAACATGTACTACAGTTATGAGACTAATGATCTGACGATTTGACGTGTCCAGAAACACTAATCAATCAGTCAAATGAATGCTGTGAAGTAAACATTTACAGAGTTATATAATGACTTGAGGCCAGATGTCCAGATAATTATTTAGCTTCAAATACGAAAGAAAAAATATTTATTTTTATTGCAATAAGCATGCACTAAAATAAGCATTTATTATTTCGCATATAGACTGCAAAAGTGCCATAAACCATCCAAAATGACCACGAGAAATGATTTATTTAAAAAACATATTAGTTTAAAGTGATTCTGTTTTGGGAGAATCAGAAATGACCGAGAAATTATATATGCAACCAATATTCTCAAGATGGTTGTAATTAATATTAATGCTATAATTGGAAGGCTCTTGTCCAAAGTTGCTTAACACATGAATATATTGAAGATAGCCTAACACACTGCGACTTTGATGTTTATTTAATACATGAAAAAATGTTAATGGATTATTTAATTAAAGTATCAAAACATATCAGCTGTTACTATATATTTTGAAGAAATATTAATTGAATGGTAAAGTGAAAGAGTTTACTATGAGCTTGAATGCATAAACAAATTACATCAACGTACACTTACATTTATTCAGATTATAAATTAAACAGAAAATACATTGATTGAATTACAATAACATAATTCAAAATAAGATTGAGTAAATGAATTATTTCCATGTTACATTATCAGTCGCAACTATACGTTATAGTACTGCCATGATAAGAAAATTATAATTCCATGAGCTGTTCCACTCAACTTTGAAAAAAATTATAACGTTTACCACTAAGACGGCATTGCTTGCGTCTGACCAGATCTTCGAGCGAAGTGGATGAGAAGAGAGGGATGAGCGCAGTTCAGTGCATCGGATGTGGTGGTGCATTGTGGTTAGAATAACAAGCCTTGAAGTTGTAACATTAGTTAAAAGAAATATTGCCAAACTTCCGGACTCTATTAATTAGCATACCTCCAACCATTCTGATTGGTGCATAAATTTTCCTGTCTTAAACCCCGTTTTATACGGTCATTTCTTTTTTTTTTTCATCGGACCAGAAAAGGAATAATCCAGATGGAATATAATTTGTACAAAAAATGACGCATGCTTAATTTCTTTGGACAAATTTGTTCAGTTTGACTACTGTTCGCTTCTGGCGTCACTTTTCAGAACTTTCTCTGGTTTGCTTTGCGTCGGTTGCGATTTGTTCCTTTAGTACAGTTTTAAGAGAGTTCTAGTATGTTGAATTCTAATATGAAGTGATTATGTAGTGAGAAATAAAACATGTACTGTGCTCTAATGTTGTGCCGTTCCGTGCTTAGTCGTAACATAATCTACTTAATTTGTTACTATAGAGTGTCTAACTGTATCTTCAGCGCTTTTGCGGCGTCCAAAGGAAATTTTTAACATAATCACTTACGGAAAACGAAATTTCCGTATAAAATGCTCCAATTTGTGCATCCAGTTTCGGTATCGAAATGGTAGCACACAGACACTTTCATTTCCCTATTTTTCGACTAATACATCTCGCGATGTAAATTTCTGGCGAATAGAAGCTGAATTCATTGATTGATTGATTGATTGTTTCGTGTTTCCGGACGCGTCAACTGCCTTGGTCATTAGTACCGTTAGTGTAGTGCAGGTTTTTCTCTGAAGATGACGGTTATCTTCCCTCGATGGATGGCGAGATCTGGCGCCGACCTACTGGCGGATAGTGGGGTTTCCCCCTAACCAGGACTCTCCCACCAGTGGGGTACCGCCCCAACCCTGACAAGCTCTAAGCTCCCGACCGGTCTCTCGGAATATGTGGTAATGTAGTGCATGTTAGTGTAAGTGGTGTGTGTGTGTGTGTGTGTGTGTGTGTGTGTAAGGGGAGAGGATAGGACAAGGATGAGGATCGCGCGCGGTCCATGGCTCGTTTTGTAGGGAACTGCTCCGGCATTCACTGGTGTTGGTCGGAAGACTACCGATCAGAGTATCCAGCCGCTAGAATTCTGCTCCAGACTGCGACTGAATTCGACCTAGCTGAAAAGCTAGTGTCGAAAATCTTGCCGCCGTCAGGATTCGAACCTTGGACCTCTCGATCAGACGCACTGCAGTGCCATCAGTTGATGCACTGCGAATAGAAGGTATGGTATACTTTTGTAAAGGAGCAAACCGGAATTGCCTGGAATAATCGACGGTATTGCCGCTCAGTTCTCACCAGGGAGTGTGGAAATCATCTAGATCGCTAACCTCATCTTTGCTGATCTCCGGGTGCCGCTCGTCCGGTATGCCGGCGTGCCCGCCGCTCCGCCGCCGTAATGCCATTAGCTGTTCTTTCCCAATACATCCGGTCGCGGACCCACAGACTCCCAATGCTCTTTCGGAACCCTTTCGCCAACTTTCCTCTCCCCGCCCGTGGGCGGGGTCTTCGCGGAACTTGCGCGCTCGCTCCGAATGTCAATTGCCAACGCAATTACGAGCGCCGCCAAGAACAGTATCATACGGCCGCGGGCGAAAACACGCTGTTCCCGTGGGCGGTCTGGCGCCGGAGTTGACTAAGTCGTTAGGATTCAATGTTGTGCCGCTTTCCTTCTTAATTGCTTTGCATTGCTCCTAACGCCACGTTAACTCGCCGACCAAATTACTCATCTACCAAGATTCTGAAAAGTTGGGCCTTTTCTTGGGTGATTCGGGGAACTTCTTATAATTTGAACACTCGAATGCAATCATCTCGCGTGAACGTTTTCTTTCGTACATTGTTGAATGAGAAACTATCCGGTTTAAAAAACAAACTGCATTATTTTTGCTCCGTTTGGCACGATTTATGCGAATTATTTTGATTGCCTTTGCAATAACTACCTTGAGAAATAATTTTATATTACATCCAACCATTTGAATTAATTGATTATACCATCACAAGTTACAACTATGTGTGCTTCTAACGAAAAAAAGTACCACGGAACAAACAAATCCAGAATACTACTCCAAATATTCACAAACGCTTATAAAATGAATTTCTTTCATATGAATTAGTGACTTGTCTTTGGCTTAATTTCAATGTATTCTTTTCAGAAAGGCTAAAGCTATTATTTCTGTCTCCCTTTTTTACAATACCTACCGCAGAACGGTGTCGGAGAAAGAAGATTCCAAGGATAGGAGGAAAATTAAATACTAATATCATAAGTCGTATGATACTTACGATCTTAAACCAATCCTACAGAAATGATTGATCAACTTCCTTGAATCGTTTCTCATCGGCATATGCTGCATCATCTTATCATCCGCGAACATACCACATATACTGAATTTTATCTCCAGACGCATCCTGCGAGATTGCAACTAGCATCTTGGCCGCGGATTCGAATATCTGGCGCCCTCGCTCCAACGAGCCGCCCGCGTCGTCCGCCTCCGAGGTCGGAAATCGCCAGCGGCCGCTGGGCGCAAGCGCAACGCGCTACTCCTCCGTCCGGCGCGCGGCGATTCGTCATTTGGCAGACCTCCCAAAAAAATATTGGCGCCCCCGCGCGCCCCGCCCTCGCCGCAGACGGCGCTCCTTCCGGCCCCCGACTCGCATCCGGCGCCGCGACGCGGAGCTGCCGCCCCCGCCCCCGCCCCGCCGCACTGCAGCGCAACCCGCTCCGTCCCTCTCGCCAGGCCTGTGTCGGAATCAATGGCGCAGGGCGAGGTGAGGTTTTGGGCAGGTTGAGTCATGTGCGCTTTCTTTACCTTCATTAGCTTCAACTTCGTTGGTTTCACCGTCCTCATCTTCGTTGGTTTCACCGTCATCTTTGTTGGGTTCATCATCATCGTTGTCTTCCACGTCAGCTTCGTTGGTTTCATCACAAACGTTGTCTTCAACGTTATCTTATCGTTGTCTTCCTCGCCATATACGCTGGTTTCATTTTCATCTTCATTATCTTCATTTTCATTATAATCCTGATCTTCACTATCATCTTGATCTTCCCAATGGTTGGTTTCCATTTGGCACGATCTCTCCATGCTCTTCTGCCGTCTGTCTTCCGTATTATATTACTGGGTCACTTTACATTTGCAGACGGAGTGCTGCGATCTGTTTACCAGAGGTCACCTCACCACCGACTGAATGAGAATCACACATCTACAGTAGATACTGATCGATTAGATATGATATAGGGGGCCGCGAGCGAGATACAGGCCCGCTCATTGCAGAGTACGGCAGAGTATATGAGGGCAGGAAAATAACTATTGTGTAATAGATACGCGCGAAGGAGAAAACAAATCATTTTCCGTGCCTTTTGTGAAAAGTGTGTATTGTCGATGACAGTGTTTTGTGCTTCAGCTTTGTCCACAGGTCTATCTAATGGCCTTTAATTTTTTTTCTTCGCGGCAATAGTTCCCTACATTATTTATAATTAATTTACTGTCAGAAAGAACTTTTGCATACCGAAGAGGTTTTGATTTTTTATCACAGAAACGACAAAAACCAAAGGGGAACTTTCTTCCCGGACTGGAATCAGAATTGATCACATGCGGCATTATTCGTATATTCTCGGATCTGTGTTCTAACCTTCTTTTTCAAAACAACAGTATTTCCTAATTATGCCGTCTGCAAATGAACGATTAATATTTTGTATCTTCATGTTATTTGTAAGCTACATTTTCTGTCTCCCTAGAACGCATGCCATTTATATACCATTGCAACTCTCTACCTTAAAATATCCGTCTTTATGTTATAGTTTCACAAAGTTATGTTACAGTTTCTTTTTCTATTTCTAATGTAATAGAGATGTCTATTATACAGAACACTTATTGCTTCCTATGTAACGATCAGAAGGAGCAGACTTTCTCTTTATATGGTATTTAGACGTAATATGATATAGGACATGGTATAAGACTAAATGTGAATTAACAGATCTAGCTGTTTATTTAAAATAACTATAGTGTAGGTATGCATATTGAAAAAATGCAGAGAAAACTTGCGTTTTTGCAATTGGTACTTGCAACCGGTGACTACGATTCGCTTTTATCTGCTTCCCCGCCTCGTACTTTGCACCTCTTTTAAAGGAGGCATCACATATTTGGCAGTCGGCAGGTCATTAGGCATTTGCTGAATGCCGAACGTGTGTAGCCGCCTTAGCGTAATTATCTTCTGCTGCTGAGACAGGCGGAGTAATGTGCGTTGACATGATTAGATCAGCTGTTAAAAAATAACTTTTATAACTAATTTTACATTGTTTTGTGTGATGGAACGTTTTGGTGAAATAACGGAGCTCGCGGAACATTTTTCAAGGACAGTTTATTCGTTTAACAAGGTACAAAACCATCTCATCAATAGTGCACTTACCAAGGAACCACTATTCGGTACTCCAGATATCTATTTTTAAATGCAAGCAACAGGATACAGTTTATACTAGAAAGGGAATACCCGGTCTGTAAGCGAAAAGAAAGAAGACAATTGTCTGCAATAACGAGCCACAGACAATATCTTCAGGCGTCCCTTCTTTGTGAGTCACTCATGAGTACTCACTAGTGAGTACTGGGAGTACTTTCCATAAAATTTGACATTGGTACCTTTTGAGAGAGCTGATTTTAGCATTCCTTTTGGACACTTTTCTGGCCGGAATGCGTCTCGAATTAATGGGACGGGCGGCTTAGAAAAGTTGGGTGGCCAAAGCAATTAGAACGAGTGCCTTTTCAAAATCTTCTAATCTCCCTCTCCAAATGCCTGCAGATTCGAATCTGATAGTGATCATGTACGATCTTCTGGTGCATTGTATGTGTGTCAAAACTGTGTGACTGACGTTTTGCAGACTTTGCATTTGAAAATCCCTCCAGGTATTAGGATGAGCATTATCGGAGGAAAAAATGAAAATCCCATAACTAATTCACATGAAATATTTTTTCCAAATGTCATTATTACATCGAGATCGCCATAAGAGTACTAATTGAAATTATTTTGAATTATTAAAAATCAATTGTAAAATAAATTTTTGATTTCTGATAGTTTTGAACAGAGGCAAAGAAATTCATTTGAAAATCTTTTTTTCTATTTCAGAGCGTAATTTTACCAATACGAAATTATTTTTTCTCTCTTTTATAAAAAAATCAATGAGCTACACATAACAATCAAACGGAGTATAATTCACCGAAAATAATTGTAAAAACATAGTTAATGAAAAGGAAGAGACATTGAATGTTGAAAAAAGAGTAGTATAATTGTGAATTAACAGAATGATCAAGTGAAATAAATTAAAAAATACATTATTTTATTATTTTTACTAGCAACTTCTAGAAATTGGAACAAATGAAAAGGAAGAACAATACCAATACATAAGAAGGAACTATTCCAAATTTTGAGAATATTACGGGCACGACGAGAGAAAGAAGAATTACATTCTATGAATATCTTTATAGATTACATTCGCAAATATGACCTGGAAGTCTATTTAATTATTTCACCAAATTAAAGATGACCAGTACACGGTTGAAAGCAATTAAAAAGGACTTAGAGGAGCGCAAAATTACACCAGCAGATGTTACTGAGCGGTCTTCAATGAGAACCAACCTGAGAAAATTCCCAGGATTTGAGGACAAACCAAAAAAGGAGACAGCGACCATTTGAACTGATGAGAGGATAGAGAAACATTGGGCCTGAATGAAAGAGATATGAAAGCAAAGAATGAAAGAGACAGAAAGTTTAAATCATCGTAGTTCATAGTGGCTCATTTGAAAGGAAAAAAGAACACAACACCAGCAGTCACTTTTAGAGAAAATTGCCTGCTGGGCAGTTACTGCAATACAGTTGTGCGAATCGAAAACGAAGGGGAACGAGAGACAAAATACACACCTATATGAAAGCCGGTGGACAGGAATTGGGTGGGATTTTCATCCTGTCCGCCAGGAACATGGCCCTCGGGCCGTCCTCAGTTGGCGCCGACGTGCGGTCGCCGCCTCCGCCAAGCGCCGACGCTGCGCGTGGGAGGAGATTGGGGGGCAGTGGAAGGCCGTGGTAGAACCTTCCTGCAGGGAGGCATGCAAGAGAGGCGGGGCCGGACCAGAGCCAAGGGGCTGGGGTGGGGGAAGGCCGGAACGGCTGGGGGGGAGGAGATGAGGGGGAGGCGTGGGGGTAGGAAAATGAGGGGGCGGGGGTGTGAGGGACGTAAGGGGCGGGGATGCAAGGAGGGGGCGATGCAGGGTGGCGGGGAGGAGCCAGGTGAAGGAGCGGGAAGACGGGAAAGCGATAGGACGTGGCGGGGAGGGAGTAACCAGGGTGCGGGGGAAGGTGAGAAGTGGGCAGGCGCGGGGAAGGGAGGCGAGAGGGCGGGGGTGGGAAGCCAGGTGAGGAATGGGCGGGGCGCATCCGAACGGGGCCAAGTACGCTGCGGCCGCTTGTGTCTGGCGCTGGAGGGCCGCCGCGCGCTGCTCCGTCCGGCCTCTTGAACACGAGCGCCCTCCACCCCCGCCCCGCCCCCGCCCCCGCTTGGAGAGGAACACACGTTACCGCCAGCAGACAACGCTCGACCGCTCCACCCGAATAAACTGTTCAGCTTCTCAGGATCGTGCGCACTTTCTGCAAAAAACAAGGCTGTTGCGCTATGCGAAACTTTGCGGCGGCGATGGTGTAACGGTTAGCGTACGGACTGCTATACCAAAGTTTGCGGGTTCAAACCCGATCGAAACCGTGGATTTTTAAGGGCGAAAAAATCCTTCGTACGCCTTCCTTTGGAGGGGAAGTAAAGCCGGCTGTCCCATGTTAGCACATTTACTGCATGTAAGAGATCCTCAAGTCTAAATGATGCCTCTGAGCTAAATTCAAATCGCCTGTTTCGTCGCCCAAGTAATACCTTCTTTCGCGTATGGTTGGTGAAAGGAGCGTGGCGGAATTTGCATGGTCAGGCGGAAGAGCAGGCCTCATGGCCTGAGTCTCGCCACGTAAAAATAAGGCACATTCAATTCAATCCTTCAATAATTCGAGATATAAACTGATGAAAGGAATTGAACTCTCTGGAAGCTTCTGTTTGTTTTCTGACTAGGTATAGTTCTCTCCCCATGAAGTGTTTATATATGATAATTATACCATGTGAACAACATTCAAGCAACTTTACGAACAATGTTTAATTAAACCTTGGACATACAAATTTCTGTAGCGATTAAAATTACTTGCATTAATTATTAATGAAATAGAAATAAACATAATTTTGTAGCGGTACTGAAACACCACTATACAGTTGATGAATTTATTAATCAGACAAATGAAGTAATTTAGGAAAACAATTTGTCGCATTTTCAAACACAAAAGAGGTAAATAATTTTGAAATTTTGCGTTACTTATTTTGTAAAACCATGTTTAAAATATGATATTGTTAAATTTTAATTATTATTTTGTCAGTCACGTTGTAGATTCTTTCAATGTATTTGTCTTTCTCTATTGTGTAGAACCGTGAAATGAAAATGCATCGCGTAACAAATGTAAAAATCCAATTCTTTGTTCTTTCAACTTCGCTCGATGTTTTCTAGTCGGGCGACAAAAAAAGTGACATGGATTCAATATCACAAATGGATGTTTGATTGTCCGATTTTCAATAACATTTTCCAACTTCGGTGCATTCTTCTTTGTGATATACGACTCTTCCTTTATTGAGAATCCCATAAATTTTAAGTTTGTTCTCAAATGAACTCAAACAATTGGTAAATGTTCGCCTTTATTAGAAAAAATACATTTTCAGGGTCCACCGACGGTTTATTCAATCGAGGGAAGTGCTCTCTGTGTACATCCACCCGGAAGGAATAATTGAAATGCAATGCAGTGTACGCGGTGTACTCAAAATCAATTACTGCAGCCAAAAATTGAATTTTAAACTTTCAAATTCACTGCTACCGCAAAGAAGTGAAACTAATTTTGAATGATAAAATACATAAATACATACGGAAGCGTGCATAATACGTGATTATGAATGAAACGGGGGCATTTGTACGTCATCCATGACCAATGTTGTACTGCGTGAAACTCCAATGCTAATGAACAGGAAATCCCACATATGAGAATTTGCATTCTCAACCCCAGTTTATATCCTGTGTATATCTGTTCAGATACGTCATACTTTGTAAATGTATTAATGTAGTGAATTAAAATTTCATTTTTGATCTACTAAAAGTCTAAACAGATTTTTTGTGGTATAAGACCAGGGATAATGTATAATATATTATTGCATAATGTACTCCAGGATAATTACATTTGGCTCTAGGAAAAAAGCCTGCTCGCATATTACTCGCACGTTTTTCATCACCTGTGGTGTTAAATCATAAAAGGTTTATTTGAGTAAATATAAATGCTAAATACATCCCTAGAACAGTTTCGATATGAATTAGTAGAATGAAGAATCAATCCAAACTCGTTTGATATCACTATGCACACATTATGTTCACTGCTCACTTTACTACTTACGGTAGGATTAAGGACGGAGGGTAAGGATTGTTTTTTGAAATGTAAAATCAAATTTGTATTTCGTTTGCCGATGCAAACCTTTGCCAAAAACTGGATTTTTCAAATTTTGCGAATCACGCTTTGTTGGAACCTTTAACTATCATTCAACAACGTTCAATAGCTCTCCTTAATAATAATAATAATAATAATAATAATAATAATAATAATAATAATAATAATAATAATAATAAAGGACTCCTAGCTAAAACCGTGTGTAAATTATTGTTCTCTTCTGTACGTCACATACAGTTTTAACTGTTTCTAGCCTATAAAAAATATCGCTATTGAATTTGGATCTTCATTACATGCTTACTTCCTTCGTTTTATGATAATTGTTTACATTTGCCTGTGAATAGTTACGTTTTTACGTTTACCCCGACGCGTCGCTTTTTCCCTAGAGAGGTAAATTTTAAAGAAAAGGTTTGAAGATGTTTTTGAGAATTTTAAAATTAATTGCATAAACATCAACTAGAAATTGCGGGGAAACTAATAGTTTGTTGTAAAAAAACTGTTCATGATATTTTTGAAGATGTAATATTTCAAAACATTTCAGAAACAATGTCTCTAATCAAAATTGAGATTTTGCAATTATAGTTTTTTGAAATTTTCAAAAGTATAGAAATTATCCGGTAATGATACTAGCATTTTTCATCCTTTACTACATACGAGGGAAAATTTTAAAACAAAAATGTGTACCCGTTTTGAGAGAATTGTTGTATCATAATTTTTCACAATTTAGAATAATTGTACCTGACCTTATTTAAAGATGTCTTTGGATCCATTTTTATTAAGTAAAAATCTGACTTGAGAAATATTATTATTATTATTATTATTATTATTATTATTATTATTATTCAGTATTGAAGATGTAGGAAGACTCCAAAAAATTTGAAATTTGCAATTTTCAAAAATTAAGAAATTTCAGCGGAAATGAGACCAGTGTATTTCTTTAAGAATTCTCTACTCTATTTGAGTACGGTTTCATCAAATAATTTGAAGCCATTTTTGAGAACAGTTTTAAAACGTTTATGGGACTTCCAGTAGAGTACCCTCAAAATCAAAATGTACTTTTAAGGGTCCTAGAGCTTTTTCAGATCAATTGGGGAGTATCGGTTTTAGTACGAACGGTTAAGGAGCTCGAGTTACTCCCGTACGGACAGACTGACCGACGATTTGCCACCAATCGAATTTTCGTTGTCAAGGACCCACCAAAAATTAATTCTGAACGTGTTAGAAGAAGTAATTTACTACACATAAGAACAATATTTATCCACTTTGTTACCAGGTCTCCAGAATACAAGTTTTTCTGTCATAAAATCGCGATTTTCACCATAGTATTCAATACTTTCTCTTTACGACGTAAAAGTAGAAGTTGAAAGTTAAAAATGAAATAAGTGTAATTCTATGAAAGATGATGTGAACGAAAAAATAAATGTTTCGCGTTGTTGAACTGTCCTGCTGTAACATTGAGGTAAAGGTCTACAGTCTTCACAAGCAGCGTTGCAGCAGTACCAGTACTCTGAATTTTCAGAAATGAATACACAAAATCATTATCACTCGTATTATTCTGGCGTCTATTTCTGTTTTTACTAAACAGTACAATATTTTGTCTCTTTAAATTTTTTGACGCCTAATATATTTCAATTAATTCCATGTTTTCATGTTTCGTATTATTAAATTTTGTTTGCCAGGAAGATTCGCACGAAAAAAATAGTTTTGTGGTCACCCTAAGGTTCAGAATATATTAACAAGAATATTACACACTGAATGAATGATACTTTTCCACCCCTTTTTACTTTCATCGTAAGAAGAGAAAGTTATGTAATCGTGTGCCGGAAAACGGCGACTTTTTGGCAGAAAAACCTTTATAGCCGGGCCCTGGTAACAAAAAGTGGATTATTCCTGTTGTTATAGAGTCAATTGCTCCCTATAACACGTAACATAGCCAGAATCCATGTTTTGTGGGTCCTGACACCGAAAAATTGATTGACGGCAAAACGTCTATCTGTCCATCCGTCAGTCTGTAGTCAACGTTAGCGCCTAAGCCGTTCAGCCGATTTCTCCAAAATTGATATTCCTCGATCGATTTAACGAAGTCAAGCCTTTGGGAATTTGAACCGGATATTTTGATTGTTAATGATACTTTGTATGAATCCCCTAAACCATTTTCAAAATTTTCTAAAAAATACACCAACTTTTTGATTAAACATTGTCCTCGGAGAGCGTTAAGGATGCTGATGAGAACGGTGCAGGTCTCATGTTCATTGAAATCTGAGATTTATCAAAAATTGCAAAAGAAATTTTTGGATCGTTTTTCTACAACTATAATATTGAAGATTTTTTCTAATGAAATCGGATTTTTTAAGACACCTCGAAATGAGGTTGTATTCAATTTTCTGAAAATCTGAGTGGTTTGAATGTATTTTTGCGCAAAATATAGGGCAATTTTAATTTTTTAAAACTTTTTTCTCAAAAACCTCTCCTCCTTTTTTTTATTCAAAGCTAACAATTAAAGAATAAAAGCGGAGGCTTTCGCGGCCTGAGTCCTGAGATTATTTGGTGACCGGGAGACGCCGCGTCGTAGCAGAATTGCCAACGTTTCGGGAATCATTCGGCCACCTTCCTCAAGGCGAAATGTTTCAGAGGAAGGTCACAGTTTGACGGCCAACGTTGGCAACTGTGCCTAGGGCGCGGCGTCTCACGTACAGCAAATACTCTATTGACTAAGTCCGCGCTTTCATTTTCTAATTATTTTGTAATAAAAAGTATATTTAAGTAGTTATTTTGGTTAAAATGCGTACTAAATATGTAATAACTCTTTGAATAAATTCAATAAACTACGATCCAAAAGTGTTGGCTTGGGATGGGGGTGGAGGAGGCTGAGATGGCCCCATGGCTCTCCCTTCTATCCAAACTGAAGCTTCAATACTAAAGAACTTGTGCCCTGGCTGTGGAGATTCTGCCGGAATTGCCAGCTCACGCTATTCTGTATTACACGAGACATCAAACAGCAAGTGCTCTGCGTTTCGGACGAGTGACGACGTCCTGAGCTATCGCTGGTCAGGTTGCGACAGTCTCGCAGGCTGTCGTAATATGCATCCCAATTCCAACACGTTTGTTGTCGTGGTATCAAAGAAGTAGTTTTTCTTCAGTGATATTTGGAAATATGCTCAGTGCTTCAAACCACCGTAAGAGTAACACCTGGAGTGTGAAAAAGAAGAAATGGTCGATAAAGTCAAGTGCAGTTACGAAGCATTACTCAGAAAAATGTCATAACAGCGTTTGTTCATCTCATTGGAATTAAGACGTCGGTGTGGATTTTTACTCAAGTTTTACTTTCAATGGCACGGCGGTATTCAAATATCTCGTACGTAATCAAACAAACAAGACAAATTTTCGCAAACGTTTGCAAAAAATGCATTATTGTCTTAGATATGGTAACAGTGTAGTCGTGAACTTGTTGGCAAAACTCTCGATTTTGTCACCACATCAATTTCTTTCTTTCCTACACTTTCCAAACACTTTATTAGATGCTAGTACGCATTTTGGAACATTTGAGTTTGTTGTAGAAATGTAACTTCAGAAATTGATAATATTTGTATAAATTTTCGAAAAAAGTTACAGATTACAGGAAGAGAAATCTTGTGAATACTAAGAAAAAGGTAATTAACTAAACCCTGCAAATTCTCTAATTTATGTGAACATTTAGTTTTGTCGTAAGTCACATCTCTTTTCAGTTTATATATTACATGGAACCCCTTCTTTAAAAATTTGTATGTTCAATATCATTTTATATATACATCTCTACAAGTGAAAATCCATTATAGTATAGCTTACAATGTTAAGAAAAATAATAAAAAGTATTTACAATACAAACAAATAAAGTTCTTCATTTTGATAATTGTATTTATCTAAAGTTACTTTAAAGAAATTAATTTATATTTGTTAGTGCTGAAATGAACCGAATAAATGTAAATAAGACATGTTGTATTATTTATATCACTAAAATTACCATTCATGACATAAAACATGTTTTCAGAAATTTAAAAGAGAGGCATTAAAGTGTGACTTAGTAAAGTAAATTACGATCAACATAATGATCTGGTTTAATCCACACACACATCGTCCTACGGTTTGTCATTGCATTCTTGACTAAACGAATTCAGCTCCAAACAACGACTGGTATTTACATCGACCAAAAAGTCATAAAATACGGGATTAATTGAATCCGTTCACGCGCTTCATTGACTTCCAGAACGAATCCTTCACTTGTTCGTTAGGTCTCCGCATAATGGTGCCCTCGAATGTTGCACTAGCCACCGACTACTAAGCAGCAAATGGTCAAATCCGCCCATTCTGAAATGCTGAAACGCAGCGTGCAGCGGATCACCCTCGCCCCTCCGCTACCCCCATCGCCTCCCGCGCGGCGTTTTGCTCCGCGTCGCCGACCGGCCCCTGACATTTTCGGGGATTTGGGGCGCAAAATTATGCGAAAAACGATATTGTGTTACTGGCGGCCCCGCCCCGCCGCCCCTCTCGCAGAAAAAAAGCGCGGCTTAGTGGAAGCTAAACGAGCGATCCGGGCGCGCGAAACAGCGGGAAGAGCTATTTATATGAAAACCGCGTCCGCGCGACAAACAGCTTCATGGCCTCCGGGGGCGGCCCGCCCCGCACCGCACCGCGCCGCGCCGCGGCTACCGGATTCAATACGTGGCCCCGCCCCTCGCTATGAAAACAACAATTATTTCGTTATTTGCATTTCCATATCTACTTTGCGTTGTAAATGGTGATGCTCGCGCCCTGTGCAGATCGCGAAGGTCACCAAAGGGCCCCCGGGGGTGGGGAGTGGGCGCGAGGGAGGAAGGGCGGGGTTATCGCCCTTTGGGCGGCCGTTCGCAGTTTGCAAGGTGAACGCGTGCAAAGGCAGTTGCCAATGGTTGGCGGAACCGCTTTGCACGTTCGGAAATTTCAAACGATTCGCTGCCTCTGCTCGTATCGCGTGGGAGCGTAGAAAGTTGGTATTGATCTCTTTTTATTTGATTTCGAATGGAAAAGCGGTTTTTTTAACATCACTTGAATATCTAGTGTTTTACTTTTTTCGACGATTTCATTCATGTTTAACTTTTTAAATGAATTCGTTATTGGGTGTTACCTATTCCAGTGAAGCCTGGTTCAATGCGTAGTGCGACCTAGCACGAATTACCATCCTTTTTTTGGACGGGCAAATGAAGAAAAATATTAAAACGGGCCAATAGTACTGGAGTTGGGAAAATGAACAAAATACTAATTGCCTCTTTACTCAGGGATTATAGTCAAAATTGTGTCGACCGATTCTCTAAATACAATTGATTAACATTTGTAGGTGAAATATACGAAAGAAAATGTGTTGAAAAAAGAAGTGATGAAAGTCATTCTTCTTTCTTTCTGACGGATACTACCAAGCTGCCTGTGTCTCAAAGTAAACTTTATCCTTAATGTAAGTTTTATCCGACTAACACCCACATGACTTTCATTCGTCCATTTTGTGAAGTAGCTTCGGCCGCAAGCGCCGGTGGGCCGAGTGATCCGCCCCTCAGCTGCAAACGATGGTTCTTCTTGGGAGTTACGGCAACGCCCCGCCCCCAGGCGCCTTTCGCCGGACGGAGAGAGCGTTTAGAGGGATGGGCCTCCGGGCGTCGCTTGTTTCCAGCGGAGGGGCGGGGCTCTTCTTGGCTTAGTATTCGGCACCAGATGGAGAATGTAATGCGTGCACGGAAATGAACAGGAGGACAGTCGGTCAAGAAATCGGAACATTGTGTAAATGAATAAATGATAAATGAACGGGTAAAAGATTGAAATCTTTAGTTAAATAATGAATGTAAGAGTAAATTAAAAAACAGTGCTGACACATTCACAACAAAATACCTTACGGTATTGCTTAGAATGAATGGAAAGAAAGTAAGATGGGATAAACGGATAGATAAAGCAATGAATAAATGAATTCTAAAATGATAGATTGGGCTGATATATCATCAGAGGGAGAATGAACCAATCCCGCAAAAATAGGAATACTAGGGATCACAAATTGTCAGTATGCTGACAGCATCCGCCCAAATGAATGAATTTCAATGGCAGAGACAAACCAAAAACACCATAAACCAAACAATAACATGGACAATATACAATTTTGGATATAATATCTTTTTTTTAATTTATTTCTTCTCGTTCGACATACTTGTCTTTCGAGGAGGTTAAATTATGAAATATATGATTTTAACTTTTTGGGAATGGCCATCCATAAGCAGAGGTTTATATTACTCGGAATAACGTAAACATTGGGCTAAAGTAAATGAAGCGAGGTTGAAGACTGTTTCACTTTGATCTATTGACAGTATGGAGGATTACGGTGGTTTGAATCGGTCTTTGGGATACCTGGATTTGATACGTGAGTATGCAGCATTGCGACCTAGGCTGAAGATTAAGGAGCATGGGGAAGTGTGAAGGTTTTGGTAAAAGTTTTGAGATATTTGAGTTATGTGATCGCTTAATGAAGGCACTTTCAATTCTCTGCGAATCTGGGGGTTCGGAATGAACCAGTTCTTCTTAAAAATACATTTTGTATTGCTGTTAATTTTTGAAGATTACTTGTCGCTGCACAACCCCAAACTGGACATGCATAAGCCATGGTTGGTAGAATTAGGGACTTAAATAGTAGCAATCGGCAGTCGACTTTCAATGAACAATATGCATTGATTAGAGGGAAGAGTTTTGATATTTTTGCAGATGCTTTGTTAGCTATTGCATTTATGTGTGGTTTCCATGTCAATCTTTTGTCAAGCAACCCTCCTACGTATTTTATCGATGAGGAGGTCCACGGAATATATGTATTGCGAAGGCTTAATTCAGTAGGATTTTTTGGGCAGCGTAACGTGACGATTTTTGATAAATCAATATATTTTTCTTCTTGATTGTCAATATATGTTTACAAATAAAAGTATCCAAAGTTATTTATGACAATCATTTATTTCAGCAATTGCACAACGTTTCGTAACTCGTTTTGTTACATCATCAGGTGCTAAACTTAGTGAGGGAACGCTATCCCATTGAATTACCTCCACAGCAGAACATTCAAGGAAACATTACGAAATACCTCACTCTCACTCGGTTGATAGCACATAACTAACCGTTACGAACGTTACGAACCAGTTCGTGTGTAGTTTCAGTGTAGTTCAGCAAATTTGTACATTTAATTTTAGTTATTTTCTTAAATATTTAATATTTTTAACTAGAATAATTTGTGACCAAATATAACATCTTGTAGCAGGGGATCCTCTACATATTTTTGAAAGTGGGAAGTCATACCGTGAATGAAAGGAGTCTGCCATCTATGCATAGTCTACAGTTAAAAAGTAATGAACAGTTCATATTTACGTAAAGTGATAAGCGGTGCAGTAGGTGAAAGGAAGTGGAGAAAGGACTTTATTTATTTATAGTAACGAGTATTTTACGTATTAAGAATGTAATAATTATTATAAGTATTGTATATTACAATTATATTTGTATTACACTGTGGTGTATATATATATATATATATATATATATATATAGAAAAGATAATTTGATTTTTTATACATTATTCCTTTATTTGTAATTGCAACTGTACTTTCATATTTCTGCTTCTGCCACCGGGCAACATCTGCCCAATTGTAGAATAAATCTTCTAACTATCTCTGCCTCAGTCAACTTCGCGCTCGTGAGTGGTCGGGCGCCCGAGGTCTCCGCGTGTGCTGCGGGCGGACGAAGGGGCTAACGACGCGAGCGGGCGCGGTTCCCACGTGCGGCCGTTTGCGGCGAACTGCTCCGCCGCCGCCTCCCACTGCCACGCCCCCTCCACCCGTTGGAGCCCGGCAAAGCTCCGGGCGCCCCGCCCCCCCCCCTCATGCGCCGCCACGCAGTGGGCCGCCGAAAGAACGCGATGTCTGGACCGAATGACTTGGCTCAAGGCAACTACTGTCGTCGCTGAAGCGACGCTGGCTGAGATTGATTGATTGTTTTTCGTTTTCCGGGCGCGTCAACTGCTTTGGTCATTAGCCCCGTTAGTGTAGTGCATGTTTTTTTCTTGGGAGATGGCGGTGATCTTCCCGCTGGATGGTGAGATCCGGTGCCGACCCACCGTCGGCTAGTGGGGTTCCCCCTAACCACGACTCTCCCACCAGCGTGGCACCGCCCCAGCCGGGACAATCTTTAAGTTTCCGACCGATCTCCTGGAATATGTGGTAGTGTAGTGCAAGTTAGTGTAAGTGTGTGTATAAGGAGAGGATAGGAAAAGGAAGAGGAAGGACAGATCGCGCGCGGTCCGTGGCCCGTTTGGTAGGGTACTGCTCCGGCATTCGTCTGGTGTTGATCGGAGAAACCACGGAAAACTACCGATCAGAGCAGCCGGCCGCTAGAATTCTCCTCCAAACATCGACTGAATTCAACCTAGCTGAAAAGCTAGTGTCGAAAATCCTGCCGCCGTGGGGAGTGGGAACCTGGGACCTCCCAGTCCGAGGCATTGCAGTGCCATGAGTTGATGCACTGAGCTACCGCTCCCAGTCGCTGACCGAGATCTTAGGGTTCGAGCCCTGACGGAGAAAAGATTATCGACCGTGGGTCGAATACTGAGGTTGAGTTCAGTCGCTGTCTGGAGGAGAATTCTAGCGGCCGGCTGCTCTGATAAGTAGCTTTTCGTGGTTTCCCTCATCAATACCAGGCCAATGGCGTAGTCATTCTCTAACAAACGGGTCACGGACTACGCCCGTGCTTTTGTTCCGTGTCCTTGTCTCATCTTTTACACATACATTTACACTTACATGCACAACACGACCACGCTTCTTGAGAGTGTAATGGGCACTTAAAGCTGAGGGGAGATACTGGAAAGAGAAACCCCACGGCATGGAGTGTAGGTCGGTGCCAGATCTCGTTCCAGATGGAGGAAGGACGCCACAATCTCCCGGGATGTAAGAGGTACAACAGTACGGAATTAATAGCCATTGCACTTTACGCGCCCAGAAACTCCAACTAATTAGTTCCACAAATCTGTCAAAACTCGTTGCCAACGTCTCAGTTAGATGGTTCGATGTCTAGCAAGAAACGGAGAAAAATATTGAATTGTTTAGATTTGTTTTATTTTTCGTTCAGGATAGTTGTGCTAGCCGGTGCGTGTTCCTCGCCCATATTGTCGACCCAGGCTGCATTTCAAAACTTGAATCTCCCACGCGACTCTAGAGGATGGATTTGGCTTCTTGCATCCTTTGTAACTTTTAGGTATGATCCCCTTTTTCGTCAGGAGCGGTGGGTCAGTGCATCAACTGACTGCAGTGCCTCTGACTGGGTGGTCCTAGGTTCGAGTCCTGACGGCGGCAGGATTTCAACACTAGCTTATGAGCTAGATCGAACTGCCTGGAGGAAATTATTGCGGTCGACTGCTCTGATCGGTAGTTTCGTCGTTTCTCCATCAGTACCTGGCAAATATCGGAGCAGTAATCTAACAAACGGGTCAAGGACAGCGCTAAACCTTTTCTTCCTCTTCTTTATTCTATCCTCACCCCTTACTTAACACACCACACACACACACAAACTTACTTGCACTACACTACCACACATGTCGGGAGACCGGTCGGAGACTTAGAACTTGTCCCGGCTGGGGCGAGGCGGCGCCGGATGTTGCCATCCAGGGGGAAAGACCACAGTCACCTCTCGACGAAAAAAAATGCACTACACTTTAGGGAATAATTATCTCCATAGTTGACGCGCTCAGGAATCATTAATCAATCAATCAATCAATCGTCAGAAGTGAGTTTGCAATCCGCGTGGTTTATTTTTAATTCTTTCGGAGCTTTATATTTTTGTTGGAACCTTGCAGATCCGCTTTTAATTCACATCATTGTGTACAGAATATAATCTGCTTTAAATAATGTGATAATATTAGTGCTTGAGAGCGGGAAATTTGCGTGTAAAAATGTGAAATTATATTGATGTTCAAATTTCCATTTCGCATTGTATTAGGGTGAATCAATATGAACATTTACATGTTATTGAAGAACTGATCATAATAATATCACATCTCAAAGTTAATTAATTGCATTTGTGACAGCACTAATCTTAGCCGAGTTCTGCTAGTATTAGTTTTCAGCAGTAATTGAAGACCTTGTTATCTACTTTAATAAAAATGTGAGTGTCTTGCAATCGACAAATGAACACAAGTTAAATTAATGCCGCCCTGGATTGCCTCGGTGACGAGAGGGTGTACCGACTCAGCGCCTCGGGGCGAAGGGTCGAGGGTTCGAGTCCCGCCGTGGGCGTGGTTGTTAGTCCCTTGTCTTTCATGTATGTGTATTGTCGCAGAAGTCCTTCTGAGTCTGCTGACCACAGACCGAGGAGCCGGCAAGTGTGTCAGTGCCTAGTGTAAAACTTAATATGTGTCCCAATGAGGTAGATAGTGGGTACCCGGCGGCAAATTATCTTTTTCAACAATTATCTACTTAATTTAACATTTTAATTGCCTGATCTGGGCTGTCCGGGTGACGCCGCGTCGAAGGCTGGCTGGGGTGCCGACGTTTCGACCGACATATCGCGGTCCTCTTCAGGGCTGTACTGCGCCAGGATGTCGGGCGCTCTGGCTTATATAGAGAATGGGACAGGCTGTGATAGGCATCCTGGTGCAGTACAGCCCTGAAGAGGACCGCAATATGTCGGTCGAAACGTCGGCACCCCAGCCAGCCTTCGACGCGGCGTCACCCGGACAGCCCAGATCATGACTCTGGCCGCGGAAGCCTACGATATCATTTTAATTACCTCTAGGATGGCTCATGAACAGCGATCTAATTTCCTATGGTGAGGTCCAGGGTTCAATTCCCGGAAGAGGCGAAAATAAAGCTTTGTTAGTAGTGGGTTCCTAGTAGTAGTTTTCCTTTAAAATCGTTCCAGTTTTCGTTTGTTCTAGCTGTGTGACCAAGAAAAGCTCTGGCAGGCGGTTTGCTAGTTACGATGAAAAGAATGTCATGTTTGACACATGTCGCTCTTACCCCCAAGTGAGGGAAACTACGCCCAGTCATGGGAGCCCCGCTGGCTGGCCGGCAAAGTCGGACTGTCGACCCAAAATCCCAAATAGATATATTTTATTTAGTTAAATCAAAATTATTTTGAATTCTATTTGTTGTGGAGAGTTGCATGTGGGCCTGCTTTTACCTTATATCAAATTTATATTTTGTCGTAATAGTAGTTTAAGTAATTAGTTTATAATGTTACGCTTTATTGCATAAGTACATGTTTTGAAAACAAGCAACGTTAGGGCGAATTTTCAAATTTGTACAAATGCAATAAAGCAATTTTATAAACGAGTTGCATACCCTTGTTTTTCTGCTATAACAGATTATACATTTTTAAGAGAATCAAACTTAATTTTGCGAAACAACTTCCTTGTGACGCCTCGAGTATTTAACATCTGTACTAAAAAAGGCGGTCGACTGTTCCGTTTACCTCTACTTCCCCAGGATTCTCTCGCTGTGATTGGCTGAATGGGATGACGCAGTTATTGGTACCGTAAAATCTAGTACGTCATCATTTGTATCGTAAAATGTCCAATTATGAACGATTTATTGCAACAGAAAAGTTAGTTTATAATGCTGGAATCCAAAAAATGTGTTTAGTGCAGGACAGGGATAATTTCAAATTCGACAGCGGCATACTTAGGGTGTTTTTTTGTCGATGGTTTCTTATAAATGTCATCTTATCTTAACGTGTTATAATATATCGCTGGGTCAGTCTTACAAGATGAACAGTGCTCTTTCGAGAAATATGCCTTTAAAGTTAGAGCATCCTTATATCATTTCTGTATCAAGTCTTCATGCATTTTGGTTTTAATGGTAACTCAATGAAAATAGAAATCAGTGCAGCACTGGTTTCTAAATAATATTATTTTTTGCAAATTATTAAAATTTATGTATATATATATATATATATATATATATATATATATATATATATATATATTGGACTGTGTAATACTTAACATCTGGATTTTTGAAGCAACAAAGCTGTATGTAGGACATTACACTGAAAAACAGGAGATATTTACATGTTATAGAAAACGGTGTAGAAAATGTAATTGTATTATTTTAATTAAATACATTGTAAATCAAATTAAAACTGGTGCTGCATCATCAGCATTATTTCTCTATTATTGGTGCCGGGAACATAATATTATAATGTCCCTTCTATCCTACTAACCATTCACCTATCACTCAAAAAATGCGAACCACATAACTCAAAATTGTGAAAAAACTTAATATTTTGATCACATTTTCATGAAATTATTTGCAAATGTAATATCAAAAATATATTGCATTCATAAGAAATTACCTACGGGAGATAAGAAAAAAAATTGAACCAGAATACATTGAAAAGTATTCATAAAATAATTGAAAGATCTGATTTTGAAAAATAGATTGCGTTATGAATAAGTTCTAGCTCCAATACTGAAGTTAAAGGATGTATTCCTAAAAACTATAGTTAATGATTCTTTTGAATTTATCGACAGTCATGAAAATATGGCAAAGTTCAAAATTCGAGACGGATCAGTTCCAATGTCTAGTGGGAAAATTCCAAAATGTCATTAGGACTCCTCGTCGAGAACACCCAAAAATTAAAATATTCGTTTAAAATTTTAGGGCAGTGCCATCACAAACATGAATCAGAAAATATAAATTCTGGAGAAAATTCTGTGAATGATTTTGACGCTAGTGTTGTTCACAGATTGAAGATAAACTTTTGAAAGTAAATATTTTTCGAAAGCAGATCTTAGAAGGGGTCTTAGAATGTATGAAGACTTGATGCAGAAATGATATAAGGATGCTCTAAACTTCAAAGGCCTATTTCTCGAAAAGAGCATTGTTCTACATACAGCCTTCTGAGACTGACCCCAAAACGCATTTTTCCAACAAAATATTTTGAGTTCTATGTTGACATACAACTTTTTAACCAAAGGAAGACGAAATTGTATATTTAAAAAAACAATCAGTGACGTCCTCTAACATCTTTTGATCATATTATAAATTACGTCTTAATTCAAAGAACTCGTAACATTAACGACTCATTTTTGCTATTTATCTGACATACAATATTGTAACATTACGCCAGCGCTGTAGAGGGGATTTGGAAATGACAAATTAACCAGCATCCACTGCGGTAAAGTTTCGCCGCACTGTGCGTTCGCCTCTTCGGCGGAGTGCGGCAAGCCGTGTACTCTTGCCCATTAGCCAGATAAATGCCCTCCAGTAAATAACGCCCAGGCGCTCGCGCGCGGGCCATCGCGGACGAGGCGTCTCGGCGGAGGGCAGGATTCGCTTCCAGAACAAAGCCGCCCGCTGCTATCAGTGGCGATGGTTATGGCAGCAGGTATTGTCGGAGAGAAGATCGAGCGATACAGCTAGTGGTTCTACAGAACGGCACAGACTTTCCAGTACTATTTACTTTCCTAATCTATGGGCTAGGATTTGGGAATTGCCTCGCACTCTTCCCAGGAGCTACCGCGGCGCCTAAAATAAGTTTTTTTAAACTTCTTTTTCATGGTTAGAGAAACAAATTGCTGGTTAGCAGAATTTTTTGAAAGAAATAAAATTTATCCCTGAGGTTTCCAGTGGGGTGTAGTCTTGTTCGTGATTCGGCATTCAATCGACAAAACGTGCAGGCTTTTTTCAACAATAATTATCAATCGTTAAAGCGAGAACCTAGGTAGGCGATCCTGCGTCTTCAATTTAATGAAACAAAAACATCAATAGTTCAAAACAGCAGGAAGGTAATTCCTGAGAGAGGTTGCAAAGTTGTGTGTCAAGTGGAAAACTCTGAGAAGGCAACTCTTCTAACAACATGCTGTATTGTCTGCGCTGATGGCAAATATTTACCTGCATCTTAATTTTCCATGAAGGGCATTTCCGTGAGCACATGCAGTTTGTTCTCGTCAAATTCCTTCTTTTTAAAAATGATCGTGGCTTTTCAACGAACAAAAGTGCTGGAATTATGCTGGAATAGTTATGAGCCATTGTATCTCAGACACTAACTCATGATGCCTCAGATATGGGCATGATGGGTCATCCATTGAAAATTGATTTATTACATTATTTTCTACGATTAATTATTTCGTGACTAACCACACAATGTAAAATATACATATGTATTTAGTTGTACAAATAACATGAAATTGTTCATTTTAAATGTAAGGGATTCCTGAACGTTCCAATTTTTGTGGCGCATGTTGACCCAGTCTTTCCCTAGTTCAAGTGCACATTATATTAACGAAAGCTACTCATAAAACGAAGAAATATCGATCGCGTTACATAGCTTGTCCAAGGGGTACTTTTCCCTAGAGCTACAAAAAATGCAAAGTAATTTTAAAACACTTAAATTTCGTAAAAATGGTATCTTCACCTCTGACCAGAACCACAATGACCCTACCGTCTGCCGTGATCAAAAGCAGTTATTCACCACCACGTTCCACACTTTGCTTTTAAGCACTTTTGTTTTCTAATTAATTGTGAGAAAAATCTTTTTACTTACTAAAATACTTTTAGATACTGTGAATGTTGACGTATAAACGCCAGGTTATTAATTAAAGGTACTTTTCTGAATAAATAATCATGTTAAGTAAATTAATTACTTTTACCGTCTTGCAACAAGGAAAATTAAGCTATCTTACCGTTTTCGCCAAACGCCTGAAACTTTTATTGTTTTACTGAGTAGAATTGTGTACTTGGGTTAATTGCGGGAAGATTTTTATTCGAGATTCACCGTTTTGCCCGTAGTAATAGAAATTAATGAACAAAGTGTTGATTAAATGGAAGGTGAAGAAATTAATTTAAATAGATGAGAGAGAGAGAGAGAGAGAGAGAGAGAGAGAGAGGGAAAGATAATCAAATACACGTATCAGATAAAACTAATAGACTCGATGCAAATAATCTAGTTTTTTTGTGATAAAATGCTATGACAATAAGTATTCATGGTAAAAGATATTAGCGTCCTTTCGTGAACAAGCATAGCTACATTAAATCTGAAAGAAAACGTTCAGATGTTCATTAAGGACAAAGTATGCTTTGATTTGTAGCTTAATTGCATTAAACTAGTGGAATATATCCACAAAAGTGCAAGTTTTGTTGATAAATAATAATGTGACTCATACAAAGTTCTAATTTTTGTGATAAAAGTTTGAATATTATGGTCTCTTACTATTCTTCTCAGCAACATTAGTACATAGCACGTTGAATGTTTATTTCATCTTTACCTATATATATGTAATTGAGAGATGGCCCATATACATTTTCCTACAAGTTATTACTCGAGATATCTCTGAAGTGGATTCGTAAAATTGGCAGAATACTGAACATTTAATTAAATGATTTGAACCAATATACACGCTGTTATTTGTTAAAAGAAAGTAAAACATGAACACGCTGCGATTCTGCTTTGTAAAAATGAATGTGTTTCATCTCATATGACTCGGAATACTGTACTTACATACAGATCGTCTTCCGATTTTAAATTATGAAGCGAAGCATCGCGCGTGATTTTGATATCACTATAAACCTAATATTCTTGTAAACATAAGGAAAACAACATCAGTAATACCCTACGTGTAATAAGGTTTGTTTAATTTTTTTTATTTCTAAGGAAAATGCACTAAAATACATTAAAATCGGTAACACCTTAAATTTTAAAATTTTGTAGTTTCTGTAAAATCATCACTGTAACCAATATAAAGAAATGCATCTTCTTCATGATATTCCTGTAGAAAGGAGCAATGTAGCTTGTAGAATGTCATAGAATTCTCTGCATAAGACATTATCACTTAAATACACCAAATTTTTGGTTTCAGAAATTTCCATTTAAATTAAAAAAGTTAACGAGTGAACTTTTAATGTCCAAGTCCGATTTTAAATAATGGACAATTACTAACAAAAAACGTTTCATGATTAACAATAATATTAGTTGTTATTGAAACAGTAACAATTTTTAAAACTTTGAGTTTGGTCTTTAATTAAAAAAATTATTCGAGTTTTCTGTTTTTATTGCAATTCACTACAGCTATCATGAATCTTCACTTCATAAGTTCATTTGGAAAATATAGCTTGATATAGAGTCTTTAGAATTAAAGGATGTTTGAGGTTAATAATACTACTTGGAACAGTCTACTTGGTGAACTGTTCCAAGTAATCTAATAATCTACTTGGAAATACTTTTGAAACTTACACAGTACATTGGAAGGTAGTGATATTTGCATGTGAAGAAAAGTCTACAAACCTCATATAAATTTCCCATTGTCAAATTGACAGCAGGAATTATATCTTTGATAAAAAAGAATAATGTGGCTTTGGGCTTCATTTCCAGTTTTTTGCGTATTAAAAAATAAAATTGTCCGAGAGTTAAATCATACGGAAGCAAATATTTTTTGTTTTCTTCTAAATCGCAGAGTTTTGACGTCGGTGCTTTCTCTAAAATTACCTGTAGAAGTGCATTACAATTACTCCATTGCAATTTCAATAATTGTTGGGTTGTTAGGATTCAACCAAAATAATAATAAAATAATGCAAAAACCCACTGACGTTTTACCATTTTTGGAATAATAAATCCGCGAGTGTGAACAAGGCTCGGACTTACACGAAGTAATTTCTAGCTTACTTTCTGTGACAAATATGTCACGTAGTAAATCAAATGAAGGTAAATTGAAGAATTCATTCAAAACTCACCGGCACTCTTTCCGGATAGCGTCTTCGCATACCTTCGGCTTCGTCTTTTCTTTTTTCAAAGGTTTGCTCAGCTTTAAATTTAAATTTCATCATATTGGTAAGGTTTCTTAAGGTCTTTGTTCTAGGCACTATATTAGAATGCATGGCGACAGCAGTGAATCTGAACCATCAAGTTGTAACTGACAGTCGAGTAATAAAAAACATCTGAGTGTCGCAATCTGATTGTTATTGAATATTCTGTCGATTGATCTGTAGCGTGAGTTGTTAACAGTTAGAGGGATGACTGATGACATATATTCCTCCAAGCTGTTGTTTGCCGGTGAGGCCACTTAAGGCCCTTTTTGAACGGCAAAAGCATTGATGTTATTTCAAAACGTGGGGTGTAGTAGGGAGTTTTCTGTAGTTTAATGAGTGTTTTGCTATTTCTAACTTATATAAGTTCTTATATCTCTGCTATTCTTGAGTTACAAGATCACAATTACCGTCCTGTGCCTGTAACGTTTTCAGTTTTGGAAGGAACACACAGAGGTGCATGAACTAAACGCACTCCAAGCGTTGATGGTATGTGAAATGATACGGGCAGCATCCTCATTTGACATCACATGACTCACATTTCTGGTGAACCGTAATTTGCTTCTTGTGTATTAATTTGCGAATTTTGTATTCTCAATAGACCAAGACATCCTAAATGACACTTACAAGGAAGGTTTTAAATTTCTGAATGCTAGAAGTTGCTTCAGCCAATATCGCTAATGCTCTGTTAAAAACTACTGATGCTAGAAATATAGTTACGGAAGAGACAATAATTTTGGAAGAAATCACTCGTATTTTTCTGACATAACGTGTGAGGACTGCTATAGAATTATTTAGTTCATTAACACCATTTACACGTTTTGTAAAAATAAAACTGTGAACGTATGACCAGTATTCGTATTATATTGATGTTATACACGGAAAAGAGGTTGATTTCAGACATTACAGTGATGTAATAGTGCTTTTTAAGAAACTTTTATCTACTTTATGAAAAAATATTGTGATTTTTAGAAGATTTATTTGTTATTGATATTTTCTTTTCTTTTATGCCAAAATGTAACATTTTGAATGATTTTTTCTGTATAAAATATTTTTAATACGTTTGTATAAATACAAAAAAATTAAATTTTTAAACACCATTCTACAAAATATTATTATAATACATACTATAGCAAAGCACGATTTTTTATATGAATTTGCCACTTGTCCATATACTTCTCGTTTTCCAACCACGAGAGAGTAGCGATCAACTGATGTGACCGTTTCGAAATAACCCATTCAAATATCCGTGAACGTCAAGTTTCTTTCACCAGCAATAAGTAAAATAAGTGCGTCTGAATGCACCCCCACATTTCAATTGACGCTCTACCTTCAGATACTGCTGCTCATTCCAACTCGAAAAGCAGTGCTATTCTTGAAAATTTGCATTATTTTCTTGTCAGAAAAATATCGTTAATATATGTTAAAAATCTTATGCTCTACTTGAGTCGAGCTCTTTCCCAGTTGATATTACGACAGGTATATTAGCCGCATTCCCCTGACCTTCTTTCCTCAAGTCTCGGGCTTTGTGGAGCTTCCTGCGTCTGACGCTTGGCTGGGCGAGCGCGAAGGTTCACCGTCCCCCCTGCCCCCCCCCCCCAGCGGCGACCGCTGGCGCAGCAACGGCGCTGGCGCCAACGCGCTCGTGTTTTCGGACGCGACGACCGTCCATTAGAGGGCCAGAGCCCCCTCCCCTCCACTCTCCTCCTCTCCTCACCCCGCCCCCTCCTCTGAGCCTCTGCATCCCCGCCGCGCCGCGCCGCGCCGCGCACTTTTCAGCTGCGCTGCGCCGCGCCCACCGAAAGTGCATTTCCGTCCCTTTCCCTCTTCTGCCTGCTATTACTCGCGTTCTTATTCCACGTGTCGGACAACCGATATTTTGTTTCTCTAGTATCTTAATAAACGAGGCAAAATTTGACTTTAATTAATGAATTAATTACTCGTGTGCATTCCTCTGCTTTATCTATTGAATGTATTTTATCACTTATCTGAAAATAATTCACTGAAGTACTATGTCTTCAGAAGTCTAATGACAGAAAAATACAAGGGGCTTCATTGTTGTAATTGTAGATATAATGTTATTTAAGAAATAATAAATATACAATTAAGATGAATTTTGCATATTTTTGTAATTAAATTAAATATTTCAAGGACTATGGAACATTAAAAATATTTACAGTAGAAATAAATTGGCAAATTCCCGTTTACTCATACTATTATACTACTATATCACATAACGATAAATATATTAGACCATCATCCAATTATAATCGGTTTGCTCGTAAATGTACTTTGTAACTCGAAAATTTTGAATTTTAATCAAAGCTCTGGTGTAGTGATAATGACAGAGGAATCATATGTAAACTTTAGAAAATTAACAATTAAAAGCGTCGAGGCAACATGATACCTAATTTCTCATATATAAAATAAAGATCTTGTAGTTTCTCCCCGAAACAACATTATGATCTAAATGATTTATAAAAGTTCGTATAGAACTACCACAATGTGTTTAAAAAGCAGCAAGAAGTGTATACCCAAGTTGGAAAGAGTCTCGATTTACAAAAACCTTTTTTCCTGTTGCTTTCAAATATTATAGAAATGAGAGTTATCACTGACCCCTTACCCCTTGAATTATTCATTGTTACTCTACAATCCAACCATTAACTTCTTTCATCTTATCGGTTTGATTTTCATACCTTCGAATATTTTTTTATTACCTTCAAAGTACTTTTTCTTTCTCCTTTCTATCTAATTCGCTTCTTTGTCCTCCCCTCATTTATACAGCACTCCTCAATGCTTCCCCTCGCACAACTCACGTCTTCGAGCTTTGGGCCCCACCTCGGCACACGTCTGGTCACCGGATCTCCGCTTTCACCGCCGTCTTCCCACCGCTGCCGGCCCTCTCTTGGTTTTCTTCTCTGTCTCCGACCTCGTTTCGGCCGCCCCGCCCCGCCCCCGCCCGCCCGCCCCGCCCCGGCGCGACCTGGCTCCCCGCCAAGCGCAGACGCGGCTTCCAGGCACCCCGCTCACATCCGCGCCCCGCCGCCTTTCCCAACCCCACCGCCGCGCGCCCTGGATTCGAGTCAAAATGTTTATCCGAGTACTTTTGCTCTGCGGGCGCGCAATTCAATCGCACTTTTCATTAGATTAGGATCTGGGTCTTGCTCGATTTATTGCGGCCTTTCATCGCGGCGGCAACGGCAGTGGCTCTTACTTCTCTCGCTCGCGTGTTACTCTGATTTCTCTCCTCTGCGGAGACTTTTTTTTTTTGTTTGAAATACGTTCTCTTACTGTGAAATTGTCAATCTTGAAATGCGTTGGGGCGGATAATCAGGCGTTCAAATTGTTGTTACGTTAAGACGAAGGAGACAATCAACGGTGTTGATTTTAAGGGCGCGTGGCCACAATAGAACATTAGAAAATGGGTTACTGAAGAGTTTTAGACTTTATAACTATCTTCATTTTCAAACAAGTAATATTTATCAATATTTTTAGAAGAATAGTATGTATTCTTCTGACTAGTAGACAGTCATTTTATATAGGTAGTGCACCTAATTCTGATTTATTAATAGGTTTCTGGTTCTTTAGCGATGAAACTACTGTTAGGTTACATCTGTTAGGTAATAAGGTCATCAAAATAACAGCAGATGATAAAGATGTTCTTATGCATGCGATGTGTGTTTTCGTGTATGAGGGCCAAATTATTAAACACGTCTTTAATTAAATATTTGTACTTGAATAACTTATGACAAACTTCAGAAAGAGACTTATTTCCCATATAGACGTCGATATGCCATTATTCTTTATTTCTTCACCGTAAAAGGATGCGTCAAGGTTTTTGAAAATTGTTATTCCATACTTGAATGTTCATTATGGAACACAGAACATCAGAGACGGGATTTTTCTTAATAATAATAATAATAATAATAATAATAATAATAATAATAATAATGTTAAAATCACGTTCATTCTAGTTGATTGTAAGTCTGAGGAGGTTCTTGACCAGTCAGATACCGGAATAAATCCCGGCTTCAGCTCTTTTGAATATGGATGGGATTAAATATGTACCACTGTCAAGGATAACAGTGCATAAGGTAGCAATATTGTGAAACGGCTACCTCAGCACAAACTTTAACCGTTCTTGAAGACGTCAGAATTGTCATTTCTAGTACATTATAAAAGTTGCTAACACTGCATTGCTGTGAGAAATAATCCCTTTGCACAATTACGTTTTTGAAGGGTTTTCGCCTTCTCCTGTTTTTCAACTTTGGATAGATTATTACTTACATCCGGTTGTAGATGATCCTAACGACTTTCACTAACTAATAAATTTTCTTTTTTTTCAGAGTTCAACTATTAGATAGTTATTTTGTTATTTTAAAGTTCAAAATGTATGGAGCCAATAATTTTAAATCAGAATGCGTGGCCTTTACTATTATGAATCCTGTTGATTTGTCTTCTATGCCATGTTTTCCTTCTATCAACGTCATCCGCTATCTCAACAAAAGGAGTCGAGAATTTGAGATAATCCTTGGAGCCGCTTGTTCGCCTAGCGTAGTTTGTCAACATTAATGAAATGTATTGAGTAGTAAAAGAAAAGGAGAAATTCATGTGATGACTAACTTTCGATTGCTAATATATTTGTGTACGAAAGTTGGCAATATGTAGTAAATTAGTCATGACGCTCCACGAGGCCATCGCCATCACCTCGTCACCAATCACTTGGGCACTTTGCAAACGTCCCCGTTCCTCCCGCCAGCGCCACCTACGTTGTCTTCCGAACGGCTGACAAAGCTTCAAGTCCAATAGGCGACCGACTCGTGCTAATGGCTATGATTTAACTGATGGACTGTTGACTATATTAACACGCTCGTGCGCAGAGCATTAATTTTACTTTAATGGCTATCGCGTTCCCGGCGGCCCATTTGCATCTACAAATTAAATCTAACGTTCGAAATTTGTGGGCTTCGGTTGTCGACGGACATTTAATGACCCGCCAATTAGAAATATGGCTGCGACATCTCGATGGAACCGGCGCCCATCAAACCGGAGAGAAGCCCCTTCAATCGAGGCCCCATGGACCGACGCGATAATCACCGCCGTTCTGTCTCCACCGTGTTGGACTAATGACGCAAAAACACGAAACCGCGTGCACAGCGATGGCTGGCCCCCGTGTGCGGGGCTGTGCGATGGGTAGATGAGGTGAGGTTTATTGCGGATTCGTCGAATCTGATAATGGTCGATCGAGAACACGCTTAGAGAGGCGGCCGTGCGGGTCTGAGGACCATGACTCATTTGAGGGTGGGTCGAACATTGATGGATGCGCGTTGAATGTTGTAGCGTTGAATTAATAGCGTCGTTTTCGCACCTCAGGTTTAGTGGCTCATATATCAGGTTAGTTTGATTAGTGAGAGCTATTAAAAGTTCAGTAACTTGATGTGGAATGTGAATCGTTCCTTTTCATTGATATTTTGAATTGGGAAAGGATAATGATTGTTTTCTAAATCTCTACGTAATTTACTTGTAAAAATCAGCTAAGCCACTGTAAAACTCAATATTATTTCAAACTCATTCGTAAATACACTATTAATACCCACTCTTACTTTCATGAAACTTTTAAAAATAAGATGAGTTGTAACAATTGAATTATGGTCGATATGTTTTACAAGCATCTGCACTCTGTAAGTAAAACGTGTGTTGTACGCTCGTCGGCGCAGATGCATTGTTGGAGTTATCTGTTAGCATGTTTGCAACTTTTATCCCGAATTGTTGTTACATCAGTAAATTGTACTCTTTTTTTGATTGTTTATGCAATCTAATTCATCAAGCATGCGGTTTCCATGTTATGATAATAATTATTCCCGAAACTAATGCAGAAAATGAATGTCTGGCACCCGAATGAAATGTAGACGGACGAGACGACCGATAGAAGCCGAGGCATGTTGTAATGAGGACGCCAAGTAGAATTTTGTACGAGTTACTTACGTTTTTTACGAAAGTTTTTATTTTCTCCAAGTTACGAATTCTTGAAAAACATAGAAATACTGTTGGAGTCTTTTGCGTTATGAGAGACACAGCCATTTTAATTCTTTTTGCTCAAGGATTTTCTTTACTTTGCAGTACACAGTTGCTCAATTTGGCCATGGCTTCTTTGTATTATGTAGTTTCTTTATGTGGACATGGTTCTTTTGCAGTACGCAGTTACTTTATTAGACCATGGCCTCTTTGCAGTAAGCAGTTGCTTTATTTTGCCACGGCTTCTTTGCAGTAGGCAGTGGCTGTATTTTGCCATAGCTTCTTTGCAGTCGCGTAAGAGTATTTTGCAATACTACAAGGTAACTCTTTCCAAACAATAAATGTAGTAGGTAAACCCTTATTTCCACACATGAGTGCTGAAAAGTGTTTGCCTGCACGTCGTTTCATTAAGAAGGCCCATGCCGGAGCGTGGGGCGGAGACAAGGGGCGCCTCCACCTGGCGGCCGGTCGCGCTCTTAAGCGCTGCGTTCTAATTAAGCGGCGGCGGCGGAGCGCGCGTTTAGTTCTTAGCGGCCACTTGTTGCGCGCGCAGCCGCTGATAAACACGCGCCGTTGCTGCGTGGGGGCGGTGAGCGTGGCGGCGGCGTGGCGGCGTGGGTGGCGGTGGGTGGCGAGGGGGCGCCGTGGGGGCGGCGTGGGGGCGGCGTGGGTGGCGGCGCGGGGGAGGCGGGGTAGGAGGTGGCGGTGTCGGTGGCGGCGTGGGTGACGGCGTGGGTGGCGGCGTGGATGGCGGCGTGGGGCGGCGTGGGGCGGCATGAGGGGTGGCATGAGGGGTGGCGTGGTGGGTGGCGAGGGGGCGCCGTGGGGGTGGCGTGGGTGGTGGCGTTGTGTGACGGCGTGGGTGGCGGCGTGGGTGGCGGCGTGGGTGGCGGCGTGGGTGGCGGCGTGGGTGGCAGCGTGGGTGGCGACGTGGGTGGCGGCGTGGGTGGCGGCGTGGGGGGCGGCGTGGGGTGGATGGGGTGGCGTGGTGGGGAGGCGTGGGGGTGGCGTGGGGCAGCGTGGGGGCGGCGTGGGGCGGCATAGGGGTGGATGAGGGGTGGCGTGGTGGGCGGCGAGGGGGTGGCGTGGGGCCGGCGTGGGGGCGGCACCTATGCCGCCGCCGATGGCTTCCGTTGTATAGGCTGGCGCCGGTGGCGGCGCCGGCTGCCCCAGAGCAGTGGGCGGTGGGAATGTGTTGCTGATTCTGTGGCGCGAGGTGCCTTTGGGGAGGGGTCGAAGCGCTGATTTGTTTGTGATGGAATTAAAAAGCAAATGAATATTGATTACATTGAGCCCAGTCAAAGGGTGTTCAAAGGGGCAAATAAAGTTTTGATGTAGTTTTGATATTGGGTTTCAATATATTTTTTGGGTCGCTGAAGATGAATATCAGGTTTGCCAACACACAGGTTGCATGGACATTTATTTGCTTGGAAATATTTTTAAGCAAAATATGTGTAAAAATCACGCCTCTTTTTCAATTTTTTTAATTTTTTCAAACTAAATAAAGTGTCAAAAAAGAGTTTGAATGTATTAATGATATTAAGATTCAGAATGAAAGTAGCTAATTAAAAGTATCTCAAGGAAAGAATTCAAATAGATTTTTTGTTCTGCAAGGTACTTTGTATTTTTATTTTCTCAAAATGTTTCGAGAAAGGCTACAAAAACTTACATGAGCATGACGCATGTGACGCCATTTTTATTCCCCTTTGAATATCTAAATAAGACCTAATAAGGATATAGTGTATGGAAGTGGGTATTTACCCAAAAATGTAAAAAGAGAATTATTAATTCGGTAAATTTCTGCCTATAAGAAAGTAAGTAAATTTATTGTTTTGGTAAAATAAAAAATGCAATAAGTTACATGAAAGAATATATAGAAAAATTAATTAATATTAATAAATAAAAATGCTGTAACAGTAAATTATATAAAATGAATCGTAATTTTTGCATTAAAATATCAAAGTTTAAATGCAAACAAATTTTACATGAAAAGTTACAAGTGAAGCTGTCGTTCCAGCCAAGCAGGCAGCGTTGCCGTTGAAGTGTTCACGTGTGAAGGAGGGGGCGCGGCCGGAGGCCTTGAGGTGCTCCGAGGCGGCGCGAGGTGGCGCGAGGTGGCGCGAGGCGGCGCGCGCGCCTCAAGGGAACGCAAAGAGGCCGCGCCGCCTCGCTCTCCTCTGCTGCGCATCCATTAGCTGCGCCCCGCGATTAAGCTCCTTTCTGCGCTGTTTAGCGAGACGCGCAACTTCGGGAGAGGCTCATCTGCGCGCAATTTAAACTTGTGTCGCCCTTCGCCGCCACCGCCACCGCCGCCGCAGATATTAGTCTGTTCAAGTGCACACTACGTACACGGAGTGACGCTCTGCCCAATTATCTTCAGAAACGGAGTTTTACGTCTACGAACATGTTACGTGGTACGTATGTGTGTTTATGAATATTCTTAGCGCTTCGAAGTGCGGTGTCAAATACTCACAAGAATAATCATTGACTTGTGCAGCTGTGTATTTTTGGCCTCATAAGGAAAATGTATGTAACCCATTTGAAGACAGTATTTTTAAAGAAACGTAGCTCCAGGAAATACAATGTTTGAGGACTGAAAAATATTAAAATTCAGACTTCAAGTTGGAATTCAAGGTTTTTCAATGCAGTGTAACAGAGGAGAAGCACTTTTTGAACACGATATTAGGTAGGTACCATTTTTTAAATTGAATTTTGTTTCACAATGACAGACTGTTCAACGTTCATCCAGGAGGCTCGTTAGTTGATTGGTCGAGTTATTTTGTACCAGCGAAGTGTGAAGAGGTAACTAGTCACTTCCTGTCGGTAATTGAGTTAGCTGAAACGTTCAAACAAGATCAGTGAGATAATAATTCTCGAATTAATCGTTGGAGATGGATGACAAAGGTTTAGAAAAGAATACGGTAGATGATAAAGATAAATGAAATAAATAGTCTATTCTTACCAAACGTCAGAGATACGAATATAGAATTCATAATTCAAGTAATTCATAAAGCATTACAAATTGAACCTCGGGAAAAATACATCAATCAATCAATAAAAAAATCAATCAAAAGTCTAACCACGAACTTTTTCTCCAATCTCTCAGCATCACCTTGTACTAATACTTGCAAATGAGGAAAATTAAAACAAAATTGCTGTATAATTTCACGATATTCAAAAGATATGATAAGATTATTAGAAACACATTTCATGCTTTTAGGAAACTGAAACAATGTGTTTTAGAAACATTCGGAAGAAGTGATTGAGTATGATTGTGTAGGTTTCCGCGGCCGGAGTTTGTATGATCTTGTTACTACCAACAATTTTGCTTATTTCTTTTCCTCAAAATGATCTGGATAGTTTTACTTCTATAAGTGGGGATACCCAGAACAACCAAACTCTCAAAATTCAAATAGGTTTTATTATTATTATTATTATTATTATTATTATTATTATTATTATTATTATTATTTATACTGTTTGACATTACGTTGTTCAGTTAACATATTAACTGTGCAAATATTTGACGGACTTAATCTATTTTATATTAGCTTGAACTAACTTTAACTTAAAATTATACATATTACAATTATTTTAAAAAATATATAGCGGGAGAGGACGCAGGCAGTACCTCAGATAAGTATTATTACAGATTTGCGAACATTTTATAGAATGAGTGAAGTGGATATCTGTTTTTAATTCTTGTTGGATAATTGGGGTTTTTGCCCAGTTTATAGAAGGATGGTGCTTGTATTTGGGGAAGGTTTGTGGAGAAATTGTGTGCAAGATTTGATTTTTTTATTGTGTTTACATTCAGATAATTATGTAGTTGGTTGTTACTGATGAACTAAGGTGCTTTTGTGATTAATCTTAATATTTTATTTTGAATCACTTGCTTTTTGTTTAGGTTTCTATTGGCAGCGTTGGTCCAGATGGGGCAAGCATAAAGTAGAGTCGGCCGGATTATTGATTTGTAGTGCATTGATTAGTGCATTAGATGTGGAGAGTGTTGATTCAGTAAGGGTCGTAGTTGAATTAGTTTAGTTTTGGATTGCTGAGTTTCTACCTCTATGTGTTGCATCGAGTTGAGTATCGAAGTTTAAGCCCAAGTATTTTATTGTTTTGTTTGTTGGTGCCCAATTGATGGTGTCGTTATTTATGAAAAGTGGAAGAGGGTGTGTGAATGGTTTTAATCTGAATATTTTTGCTACAGATTTTGTTGGGTTCAACTTTATTTTCCAGACATTAGCCCAATTTGCAGTAAATTTAAATGATTTTGAAGCTGTGTTTGAAGAGTTGTTAAAGAGTTCCCTCAGATGTAGAGTGCAGTGTCATCGGCAAAATGAGCAGTGTTTAGTTGTGTTGAAATAGGAATATCTGCGGTGTATATATTAAACAATAAGGGGAAAGTGGTGAACCTTGGGGAACCCCAGCAGCAATTTTCCTTGGATTAGAGCTGTGGCCTTCGACTGGCACTGAAAAAGTTCTATTTGTGATATAGCTAAGGATAACAAATAATAGATATTTAGGTGTACTATTGAAATTAATTTAAAATAGAGAGCTGGATGCTATATTCCGTCAAATGCTTGCGAAATGTCTACAAAAGCACTATGGTATGTTGTCCCTTTTGGAATGCAGTGTGAATGTGTTCCGTAAGGCTTAGTAGTTGGTGGGTGGTAGAGGATTGTGATTTGAAGCCGAACTGATGCTGAAGTGTACTGTTTTTTTTAAGATTTTTGACATTATAGTAGCAGGCTGACAGGTCTGTAATTTTCTGCTTTTGAGTGATTCTTGTTTGGTTTAGCTATTGGGTGAATGACCGAGTGTTTCCATATTTGAGAAAATTACCCTGTTCTCAAAACAAAATTGTAAATATTATTTAAAAAGGCAATGGCGTTCTCCGGTAGATTTTTTAAAATGATTGTATTGATCCAATCGTGGCCTGGTGCTTTTTTATTTGACATATCCTTTATTATTTTTCTTGTTTGATTAGGGGATATGTATTGTATTGGGTGGGGAACATTAATAGGGAGCATTGAACATTTTCAGAATTTCATCGTGTTTGGGATCTTTAGGGGAATTGTTGAGGGTAAATGTGTCAACAAAGTGGGTGGCTAGTACTTCATCCATTTCCCTTGGGGAGTATTTCTTACCATCACTAGTTGCTAACGGGGAAATATTTGTTCTTTTTTTTAAGAGTTTCTTGGTAAATTTCCATAGTGAGTTGTTTTTAGCTATGTGAGTAGTTTTAGTTATTGATATAGAAATTTATTGTTCTTGTTTATATTAATTTAAATAGGTATCGAAAGGTCTCATTTTGTAGATAACAGCAGTCGTCGTCAACTCCTAAATCAAGGTTTTAGGACCCTAGAATGCACCACTTTTGAGTCACGCTGATAATCAATGCCAAGATATTGAATTAAGAGAGCGGTGTATTGCGAATTGCATTTCCAACTGCTTTATTTAAACGTACCAATTTCGTGCTTTTTTGAACCAATCTATGGAATTATTGACTGAATATAATGTTTAACTATTTCAAGTTAAATATATCTGTGTAGAACATTTATGAAAATCGGTTTATCGGTTGAAAGTTTTTTTGCCAGTCAGGCCGCCATCTATTGGTTTTCGTAGACCCGTTTCTTAGCAACCAGGAGCCTAGAAATATTCCCGATGCCGTAGCGTGTATGTGGAATATTCGAAGAGGAAGCGCGTTCTATTCATGTAGCGGAATCCGTCTTGCGCTCGCCGTCGCGACGCGGGCCCTAAAAACCCCCGGCGCCCGCGCGCCTCCGCGTGGAAATATGCGCCCTCCGGCCAGCCGAGCGGAGCGGCGACGTGCGTCCCGAGGGCCCCGCGAGCGCGCGCCTGTCTGCGCATGCGCAGTCCGTGCTCGCAGCCCGGGGAGAGGGCGGCCTTGTTCTCGTTGTCGAGGCAAAGCGACGTGACGTGTACAGATACCATAAGTAGCGACAACTTTGTTCTGATTGTCGGAGGCAATGCGATTTCGGGAAAAGGAAAAGGTCAGTAGCAAACAACAAAGAAAAAAGTATAGACATCCAAAGTTATAAGTAACCGTTTCACAGTTCTACCTCATACCAGATTAAGGTTAATTATGGAACACAGAACATCAGAGAAGGAAGTTTTCTTAATAATAATAATAATAATAATAATAATAATAATAATAATAATAATAATAATAATAATAATAATAATAATAATGTTAAAATCACGTTCATTCTAGTTGAAGGGGCCACCAGGCTGACCAGTCTGTCTCTGGCCACCAGTGCCTTAGTCTGAGGGGCAACCAGGAGCGGTAGCTCAGTGCATCAACTGATGTTACTACAGCGACTCTGATCGGGAAATCCTAGGTTCCCACTCTCCACGGCGGCAGGATTTTCGACACTAGCTTTTCAGCTAGGTCGAATTCAGTCGCTGCCTGGAGGAGAATTGTAGTGGCCGTTTGCTCTGATCGGTAGTTTTCTGTGGTTTCTCCGATTAACATCACAAGAATGCCGGAGCAGTACCCTACCAAAGGGGCCACGGGCCGCGCGCGATCTTTCCTTCCTCTTCATTGTCCTATCCTTTCCCCTTACACACACACTTACACTAACATGCCCTACACTACCACATATTCCGGGAGACCGGTCGGAAGCTTAGAGCTTGTCCCGGCTGAGGCGGTGCTCCGCTGGTGGGAGAGACCTGGTTAGGGGGGAAAAAGCCGACGGTAGATCGGCGCCGAATCTCGCCATCCAGCGAGGGAAGATCATCGCCATCTCCCGAGAAACGTACATGCCCTTCACTAACGGGACTAATGACCAAAGCAGTTGACGCGCCCGGTAACACGAAAAAATCAATCAATCAATCTTACCATACACAGGCTTTTCCCTAAGGTTGACTCTCAATTAATAACATGTTAAAATACTGGGCAAATAAAAGCACGATGTCGTGCCGTAAGTGTACTTATCACCGTAAATATACACATGAAGTATTACAGTAGCCTTACATACAGTTTAACTCCCCTAAATATGTTTTCCCATCAACAGAACGCTATGGTAAACTAGGAATGCATGAAGTGTTGACGTGTTCCGAAACGCGCCGGTAAATTCTTTGTGCGTGGCGCATAGTGGGCATTCTCCGCTGTGCTCCGCGCGCCAGCGCAGGCAGAGCGCCTGGAGGGGAGGGGCAGCGGACGAGCGAGCGCATGCCGAGCCAGGTTGTCGCCGGGCGCGCTCGTGGGGGGGCCGAGAGGAAGTCCGCGCGCGCCGGCGGTGGAGCGCGGCGGGATTTGAACCCGCGCCCCGCATGCAAATTCACCGGTCGCACGGGGAACGCTGAGCGGTGCCCCGACGCCCGCCACGCCCCCTCACCGCCCCCGCCCCCCGCCCCCCCCCCCCCCCCCCCCCCCCCCGCCCCCTCGCCCCCCCGCCAGAGTTGCCTTCGCCATTGCGGCACCCGCCGCTGACCCTTCCAACGCCTCTCGCTCACCTTCTCTCTCCTCATCAGTTGGTTGGTTGGTTGTTCCGGGCGCGACCACTACTTGGGTCATTAGTAAGTGTAGTGCATATTTTCCACCGCTGGATGGCGAGACCTATCGTCGGCTAGCGGAGTTTTCCCCAAGCAGCCGGAGTTTTCACACCAACGGGCTACCGGCCCAACCTGGAAAAGGTCTTAACTCCCGATCGGTCTCCTAGCATGTGTGGTAGCGTAGTGCATGTTAGTGTAAGTGTGTTTGGGCGTGTGTGTGTGTGTGTAAGGGGAGAGGAAAGGCAAGGAAGTGGCAGGAAAGATCGTGCACGGCCCGTGGCCCATTTGTTAGGGTATGCTCCGGCATTCGCTGGTGTTATCGGAGGAACCACGGAAAATTACCGATCAGAGCAGTCGGTCGCTAGAATTCTTCTCTAGACAGCGTCTGAATTCGACAGCTCACAAGCTAGAATCGAAAATTTTGTCACTGTCAGGACTCGAACCTAGGACCTCCTGATCAAAGGAACTGCAGTGACATCAGTTAAAGCCTTGAGCCATCTCTGCCGGTCCATATCTCTCCACACCTTCCCTCACGTCACGTCACGTCACTTCACCTCACTTCACCTCACTTCACCTCACTTCACCTCACTTCACCTCACTTCACCTCACTTCACCTCACTCACCTCACTCCTCACTCACTCACCTCACTTCACTTCCTCACTCACCTCACTTCACCTCACTTCACCTCACTTCACCTCACTCACCTCACTTCACCTCACTTCACCTCACTTCACCTCACTTCACCTCACTTCACCTCACTTCACCTCACTTCACCTCACTTCACCTCACTTCACCTCACTTCACCTCACTTCACCTCCTTCACCTCCTCCCTTCACCTTCACTTCACCTCACTTCACCTCACTTCACCTCACCTCACCTCACTCACCACCTCACTCTCACCTCACCTCACCTCCTCACCTCACCTCACCTCACCTCACCTCACCTCACCTCACCTCACCTCACCTCACCTCACCTCACCTCACCTCACCTCACCTCACCTCACCTCACCTCACCTCACCTCACCTCACCTCACCTCACCTCACCTCACCTCACCTCCCTCACCTCACCTCACCTCACCTCACCTCACCTCACCTCACCTCACTTCCACATTTACCCCTTCCTTCCCGTCTTCATCACGGCGCCGCCACCATCACCCTCGTCATCCCTGCCGCCGCTTCTGCCATCTCCGCTCCTGCCTCCGTCACTGTTACCGTCACCGCTCCCACCGTGCTGTAGCCCCCAGAGTGCCTCCACGCTGTCGCCGCGTGTCGCGGGCGCCGGGGGCTCGCCATGCGGAAAGCGGCGATAGCGCCTGCGAAGTGGGCGGCGGCGGGCAGCGGTGAACGCGCGTGCGGACTTATCGGCTGGCGGATTCTGTCGACGCCCCAACACCGCCCACTCCAGCCTCAGCCCTTGGCCCTGCGTTGCCTCTCTGCCCCTTTGCCCCAAGCCACGTTCCGTCCTCTGGTCAGGCCCTTTGTCCTCTTCTTTCTTTATCGCTTCCCTTCTTTCAGCTCTCTTCCACTTCGGCTCTCCCTCTCGCCTCGCTCCGCCTCGCAGGTCACCAGCAGCGGCCCGGCAACTGCGTCCCCTGCGTCGCCCTTAGCAACCCTGCGTCTCTCCTCGCTGCACCGCTCACATACGGAAGCTTCGCTATCTGCACCTTCTCTTTCCCCTCCGGACAGCTGCGGCCTTGCGCCCCCGAAGCAGCTGCTGGCGGGCAAAGTTCTCTCTACTTCTAGGACACCTGTGTTCATCACGGAAACAATAAATGTTCTCTTATATCTTCATAGAATTTAGTGCTATGTAACAAGCTCCTTATGTTAACATAATTTATTAGCTCTCCTACCCATCAATTTATGAATAACTATTTATCGATAATGTTATTTCATTTGAAAAAACTGCTGTCGTGACACAGATGCTAATACTTGTGAAATAACTTCTCATTGATAACGCAATCTTGAACGCAGCGCTTCTTTAAAACATGTTCAGCGATTAAGTAACAGTCTTTGTAAATATAAATGTTTTTGTATTGTAGTGAGGATATGCAATAAATACCATTTCGTAGATAAGTAAGTAGAACTCACTTTCTATTGCGATATTACTTAAAATATATCATTCTCAAACACTGTGAATGCCAGTGCAAATGCATTATACCAAATTCTAAAAATATAAACTAAGCTACTATAACACATTCCAAATGTAAAATAGTTAAATTAAACATTTCTTTAACGAAAATAAGAGGTACTAACTCAAGTCTGCATTACGTAATATTATTCTATTTCGAAGTAAAATCGAAGTCTGACAAAATGTTTTTTATTTTTGAAAAATCGAAGTTTCTTGAGAAATTTTCCGATTAAAATCAGGACGAAACTAGAGCACATCAGTACGAGTACAAGGGTGGAAAGTGGTCGTGATTTATCGTGGTTAGACTAATTGCACATGCGAAATTCAAAATTTCGAGTTTTTTTGGGGGGGGAGAGGGAGGGCAACTTGAAGGAAGTGGCGCCCAATTCTTCGCTGGTTGACACTGCAGCGCCTCTGACCGGGAGGTCTTAGGTTCGAGTCCTGACGGTGGCAGGATTTTTGACACTAGCTTTACAGCTAGGTCGAATACAGTCGCTGTCTGGAGGAGTACCCTATCAAACGGGCCACGGACCGCGCGCGATCTGTCCTTCCCATTCCTTGTCCTATCCTCTCCCCTTACACATACACTTACACTAACATGCACCACAGTACCACATATGACGGGAGACCGGTCGGGAGCTTAGACCTTGTCCCGGCTGGGGCGGTGCCCCGCTGGTGGGAGAGTCCTCGTTAGGGAGAAACCCCACTAGCCGACAGTAGATCGGCGCCGGATCTCGTCATCCAGCGGGGGCAGAACCCCGCCATTTCCCGAGAAAAACATGCATTACACTAACGGGACTAATGACCAAAGCAGTTGACGCACCCGAAAACATGAATCAATCAATCAATTCGCTGGTCGAGCGTTGTTCTGGTGCTCGCCCCCCGCCCTCACCCCCACCCCCGTCGACGCGCCGCCGAGCACCTCTGGTGGTGAGACGAGACCAACTCCGAACTGAGTTTACTCAATCGCGTATCCCGCGATGGTCTTGCATTCCAGATATAAATGTAAAATCTGCCTTCCTTCATCTTTAAATATGTACACAATTAAGGCATTTGGGTATTCGAGAATTTCAGACTTTAACGAAAGTAAAAGTATTGACTTACAACGCCTTTCATTTAATTGAGAAACATGAGGTCTCTTTATATCATGTTAGCTTTCTAATTCGGAAAATTGGCAATGAAAATACATTCACACTTTATGTTTCATTAGTAATGTGTTCCGTTACCTAATACGATCGTTGCAATTTCGTAAGTAACGTGAAATGTCAGTTATCAGTTTACGCCCGAACGCCTTAATTGTAATTATGTAAATGTAAATATTGAAGTGGTTAGGCGGAAGAGCAGTCCTTACGGCCTGAGCCTGCCAGTAATACAGACATTATTATTATTATTATTATTACTATCATCACAATTTAACTTGTTTCCACTCGTGCATCTCGGTTACCATGAACAAGAGATACACGTTCCAACTGTCATAATCAGCACTGGATCAACCATCAATGTTCAGAAACTTCCTCACGATGTTACATGTGTCCAGTATGACAATCTTTTGCATCTGGATGTATAACCCCTTCTTCAGTTGCAGTTCAGCTAGGGATTCATGTAGGAACTTAGGAATTTCACCAGTGGCGCCTAGAATTATTGGTACAATCGTCACCATTTCCACGTCGCTCCACATTTCCTTTATCTCATTTGCCAGAGGTTGATATTTTAGAATTTTTCACTTCTTTTCTTTGGGATGTTGTGAGCTAGCGGGACTGCGACATCAATCAGATACACCTTTTATTTTTCTTGTCATGCCATACAATGTCCGGTTTATTACATGATACAGACCTATCTGTTATTATGGACCTGTTCCAGTACATTTTGTGATTATTTGTGTCAATGACTGGTTCGGGTGTGTACTTATAGTATGGTGTTCGGTTACCCGTCAAAAGGTTATTATTGTGGCATAGTTGCTGATAAACCACTTTACAAACGTCGTCATGTCGTTTTGTATATTCTGAGGATGCTAGAGAGCTGCATCCACTGATAATGTGGTCTATATTTTCTCTATGTTCTCCACATAGCCGACATTTGTCATCACGAACGTTATTGTCTTTCAGGATAAATTTACGGTAGTTTTTAGTTGATACTACTTGGTCCTGAATAGCTACCATGAAACCCTCTGTTTCAGCAAAAAGTTCTCCCAAGCACAGCCATTTAATTGACGACTTACGGTCCATCAGTTCTCCCTCTATCTGGTATGGGTAGCGTCCGTGAAGTTGCTTCTCTTTCCAGTTGCTGATTTTCATCTCATTGGTCTGTATTTGCTTTTGTAGGTTCATTGTTTCATCAGACAAATTCAATGGTGTAATTTTCCGGTCAATGTATGTTACAATCCGATGTACCTTGCTTCCATTAGCTTTTTCGCGGAAGTACTGACGCAGTCTCTCCAGTTGTTGGTGATGGAGATTCACAATATCTATGACACCTCTTCCTCCTAAAGACCTAGGTAGGTGGAATCTCTCAACTGCGCTTTTAGGGTGGTGACATCTAAATCTGGTGCAAAGTACTCTGCAGTTTGTATTAAATGCCTCTAGTTCGGTTTGTGTCCATCTGACAATACCAAAGCTGTAGGTAAGCACTGGAATTACATAGGTATTTATAGCCTTAATTTTCCTGCCAGCACTGTTTTTTTGTATTAAATTCCTGGGTAATGTTAGATTTTGTAATTTTTGGTCAACATTAAATCTTTGTAAATATCCAAGATATTTGTAATATTCCTCAGGATTCATGGCATGAATTCGTTCGTGTTTAGCATTTCCTTCTCCAAGGGTGTAATCCATCTGATGTTGCCACTTTCCTTTCCGCAGTGCATTTAGTTTACATTTCTCGACGCCAAAATGCATTCCAATATCATTGCTAAATTTTGCAGTAGTGTCAAGCAAATGATTAAGCTTTTCTCTTGTGGTGCTGAATTTTAAGTCGTCCATGTACAGCAGGTGGGATAAGCGTACATGATCGATTTTGCTGTTGATTTTGTAGCCCATTTGATCTTTATTTAACAAAGTCGATAGGGATTCATAGCAAGGCAGAACCACAGAGCGCTAAGAGAGTCTCCTTGGAAGATTCCTTGTTTAATATGTATGTCTCCTGCATTGACATGATTATTTTGCGTGCAAATGTGCAATCTGGTTGTCCACCTTTGCATCTGTGCCTTTAGAAACGATACAACCAATGGGTCTATTTTGTACATATCAAGCACATCAATTAGCCAGGAGTGAGGTAAGCTGTCGAAGGCTTTTTGATAATCAATATAAGCTGTATATAACGTCCCTCCTGTTTTCTTCACATGTCCAGAGACTGCCGCATCTATAATGAGCTGTTCCTTGCAGCCTTGTGATGTTATTGTCTTCAAGGTGCTATATATCTTATCTGTTATTATGGAAGTTAGTAGTTTGTATAAAGTTGGTAAGCATGAAATAGGCCTATAATTTTCGGGATCAGTGCTGGGTATTTTGGATTTTGGATTAAGATAAATTAATCCATAAGTTAAAAATGATGGAAGGGCTTCTTGATTATTGAGGGCTTTTGTGAATAACCCTGCCATTGTTTCGTGAATGCTGGAAAGTTCTTAAACCAGAAATTATGTATGTTATCTCTCCGGTTCCCTTCCAATTCAAAGTTTTCTTTACAGCTCTTTTAACATCTTCAATGTGTATACTATGGTCATTCATCATGGGTATGTCTTCGCACTCATCTTTAACAGTTTGGATCCATTCAGCATTAAAATTGTGCTGCTTACTTTGTGTCCATATGTCTCCCCAATACCTATTCACTTCTTGCGCGTCTGGCATTTCACCTTGGTTCAATCCTTGAGCATTATCCATCTGCATAGAGCGGTAGAACTGTTTTTCATTTATTTGGAAGAGTTTATTTTGTTTCTTACGAAGGTTGCTTTCATGTATCTTCTTAGCCTGTTACTTTTAACAGAAAGAGTTTGTTTGAGATGATCAAGTACCGTGATGATTGTCTGGTTTCCTTCATTTTTATATTTGAACATAATTTTCTCTGCTTCTCTTTTAATCTTGGCACTGCAGTTGTCTTTGAGTGTTTGAGAAAGTCTACCAATGCTCTTACGCAGTGTTTCAATTTGGTGTTGAAGTCGCGTTCCCAAGGAGGCTGCACAGGCTGAACTTGCTTTCTATCACTCATTAAAATTAGCTTCTGGCCATTAGCTTTAAGTACTGTGACAGCACCAATGAACACAAAGTTATGCAGTAATTCTATATTGTGCATATTCTTTGTTTCATACTGAAGAATTCTATCGACTTCGCTCAAAATGAGATTTGTTTTAGCCCTTAATTGAAGTTTTGGCAGTTTCGGTCTTTGGAAAGGGTCAGATCCATAAAATTCGGCATACGATTCCTCCCAGTGTTGTTTTACTAAGTTCTCCAGTTCATTTTTGTTGTCAGATGGTGGGGTTTCGCTGAGGTTGATTCTAACGTTCCCATTACTAGAACAAGTTAAATCTGTTAGATTTTCATTTTCTTCCGTTCCCATCAATTGATGCAGTCCCAACTCTTTTTTTATTTTTTCCTTAATTGTGTATATTTGCGATTCTCGGAGTCGCTTGTTGACTAGTATAGAACGTTTTTGATCGACAATGTTTTGAACTGTCTTTGTGGAAAGTTCTGGGTATTTGCTAATAACCATTTGGTACAATGGTTCTCTATATGCTGTTAAGTCGGATTCCAGTTTAGTTATTTTGAGGTAGCAGTAAACGATGTATTCATTCATTTCTTCAGTCCATTTCGTTTTCTGCCTTAGCTTGCCAGCAAGAGTGGTCAGTGGTTGAGTTTCCATTGAAACATCAATTGCTGGTTCTGCTGGAGATGGTGAGTGTTGGGTTCTCCTTCGATGGTAGGCTGTAGGTTCTTCGGGTTCCCGGCAGGTGCCCGCCCTGTCAACATCCTGCCACCATCGGTTCGCATACTGTCACCTCCAGCGATGGCTCCAGAGGTGCCCTGGCGCTCCCAGGCAGCGGCTCTTTCCGAGGCTTCTCAAGTTTCTTTTCTCCATCACAGATGGGTGCGCCTTTTATACCTACGGCCAGGTATTATGTGCCATTGCCCTGTTCGTCGCTTTTAATCGACATATCCCGGCTCCCACGTGGCTTGAGATGACGTGAGCTGTGACGTAGGGTTGGACTTTGGGAGACGAGGGGTAAGGAAGGAAAGGGAAACTAGGGTTTAGGAGCCTTTCCAGATGGAAAATGCTTAAGGTTTAGGTAGCGGAAGAAAGTGAGCTACTCGATCCACCCACTTACTCCCGGTGGAATGGGAGGGAGGAATATGAAAGGGAGGATGTCTAGGTTAGGACAGCGGTCAGCGCCTCTTTGTAGGTAGAGGAAACCGGGCTGACTGCGCAGTCCCTGCCCTCCGGCTGGGCCCTGCGGGCGATGAGGTCGCTACTACCCTACGCCTTTATTATTATTATTATTATTATTATTATTATTATTATTATTATTATTATTATTATTATTATTATCAGCATCGTCATCATCATTATCATCATCATCATCATCATCATCATTACTAATATTAAATCCCGCGGCGCGGCGCGGCGAGGTGCACTGCCAGACTCTTAGCCGGGAATCGACCGAGAGATCGCGCGGGGGCTGGAGGTCGATCAGTCATGACGAATCGAAGCCAGAATCGAGGTTCAGTGAGCGAGCGAGCAATGAACACTATAATAATAATAATAATAATAATAATAATAATAATAATAATAATAATAATAATAATAATAATAATAATAATAATAATAATAATAATAATAAACATTCGGCAAAACATCAAGAAAAGATCCAAAAATATACCGATCTCGCCTGCGAAGTCGCAGCTCTTTGGAACTTCAGCAAAGTGACAATTGTGCCAATAATAATATCAGCAACAGGAGTGACGTCGAAAATGGCACTTCGAGCCCTAGACTGTTTTCACTTACATGCAGTTATCTTAAATACATGCCGTATTGTTAAAAGCCACCTAAATCTTCAATGAAGTAACCGCACACCTGGTCATCATGCCTGTGAGTGGTTGACATAACGACCAGTAAAAATGTGAAGAATAAATATTATATTAATAATAATAATAATAATAACCATGATGATGATAATAATGATAATGATAATAACAATAATGAAAATAAAGCCTATACTTATCCCTGTCGGGTAAAGGTGTCCTGTATCAAAACAGGTTTAGCTCTTGATACACATCACATGAGCTTCTGACGATTGTTAACCACTATTTCCCTGCTTCTGGGTAGAACACTTGACAACATTTAGGAGATATATTTGACACACATTTTCGCCGTAAAGTTCTCACTTTTCTTCTATTTGTTCTCACCTTTACTCTTATTCGCTTGCCAACTCACTATTTTGCCTCTATTGAGTTCTCACTTTTCTTCTATTAGTCCTCCCACTCATATTTCATTTTTGTAAGTCCGCTTGTTTTGGCTTGTTAGCTCTGTTTTTTTTCGTTTTCACTTCACACTTTCTGCTCTTCTTTTCCACCACCACTTATCACTTTACAGCTCATGCCCTCTGCTTTCCTGCTACTCTCTGTAGTTCGCTGCCCCATCTCCTCTTCTGACTTCCTATGTTTTTCTTGCCAACTCTCGGGTCCCATATTGTTGTTTGGTTATTCTGGCAATGTGACCTCCCTTTCCGTTTCTTGTGTATCTGCTATTTAAATAGTTTTTCTGATATCATTAGTCTTTATTTTGTCTTGGATAGAGATATGGAGTATTTTCCTCACCATTCTTCTTTGAGTCACCGCTAGTTTTTCCATACGTTTCTGCGTAGCGGCCCATGTTAGTGCTTCATACAGCATTATTGGCAGCACACACCTGTCCATTATTTCTTTTTTCATCTGTATTTTTTTCTTTTGTCCAAAAGTAAGAACGATAGGGACCAGAATTTCTACCACGCTAGAGTTATTCTTCTGTTAGTTTCTATGACTTCTCTATAATTAAAAGAGATCGCTGTCCTAATGCACACTATGCCCGTCTTTAATTATAGACAGTCAAAGACGGGCATAGTGTATTAGACATATCATGTCCGTCAGTGATTGTCTACAATTAAAGGATACATTAACTTGTTAAAAGGGGAAACATATCATTTCGATTCTACGTCGCAAAATTCAATAAAACAATATTTTTTCAAAATACCTGATAGCATGTAATCGACACATTAAACTATTTGTATTAAATATCGAATAACCGAACTATTGCGAGAATTCGAGTTTTCGAATCTCTAGTCAATTATACGTTTCGCGTCATGGGACAATTTTGATGTCGGCCCTTATTATATAATTTTAAAATATCTAATGATTTTTGTATATTTTTGGATAATGTTGTGGGGTGTAGTTTTCTTGGGTGTAGTTGCCACTTTTTGGATAGTATAGGAGCAGAAAGATTTTAAATATGCGTGATATTATATATTTAAAATTTTTTTAAAAGAAATATATAACTATATTTACACAAAAATTTACAAAATAAAAATCTCCGGCAACCTTTCCAAACCCTTAGCCGTGAAACCCCCGCGACCGTCCCTAGGCCCGGCCCAGCACCACTGCTTTAAAGCAGGCTAGCAACTCGTGTTGCGAAGCTGTCGGACGCAGAGTCCCTCAACTACCGTTACAACATGGCCTGATGCCAAACCGGTCTTCGCCTCGAAGACCGCGTGCTAGGATAGCACTGGAGATATCACTCGGCCTTTCGACCCTCTACATATCCCGTGTGGGCGCAGTTGATGCAGCCTTAAGCACCCGGAGGCTCGCCCCCTCCCCTCGGCACTCCCATACCGGCGGGCGTCAGGAAGGCTCGACGGTCAGCCTCCTCTAGGAGTCTTGCGACATAGTCCACGACTCGCACTAACCTGTCTCTATAGTTATTTTTGGAGAGTTTCCTGCCCCATCCCCCTGGCCTATTCAGCGCGTATTCAGCTCGGCGCGCGTCAGCGTGCACAGTGCATGCCAACCGCCCCAACCCCGCATCCGGCTTAAGCATGGAGGAGGACGGTTTTCCCGGCATGGTTCGCAAGGAAGCGATGCGCGACGCCACATTAGAGTATATTAATTTTTTTTCACAGGCAAATACTGCCTGTGTTATGTTTTGCGTCGTGTATATGTGTGTTGCTTCTACTTGTATGTTTTGTTTTCATTATAAAATCTGCATCATTTGTCATTCCCACTCAATAATCAACTATTCACTTGAGCTTGTGAGTGCAGCAAGGAAATTAATTAATCAGACACATGAATTAACAACGAGGCGATCTATTGAATAAGTAATGCACTAAGTCTGCGTATGAGAGGATTAGAGCACTAATAATAGAGATAACAATGATAATACTCTTATGTAGAGAACTGTTACGTGCTTCATTATAGTTTCTGCCTGAATACATTCGTACTTGCCTTATTTTGTGAGTGAATTTCTCGCTTGAAGACGCATCATCTGTTTTATGTTGGTCATTTTCTAAATTAAAATTTAACTTGCACGAAATGCAGCTGGACTACTGATCTTAAATCATCTTTCTCGCATAATGAAGGTACGTCAAGTCTACCAATAATTAACTAATGACAATAAAATATTAATTATAAATAGAAGAAAAATTCAAGCTATATCAGAAGCCCCTGATATAGCTTTTTCTCCTATACGCCATTTGCGGACTCGGTGAAGTAACCAAGAGTCCCATCATGTTGCTGCCTCAGCGTCCCTGAAAACGTTTCCTCATCTCTTTCAGTTCTTGTTGAAAACGCTCATATTGTTCTTCACTTAAATCATCTAAATTGTCCGGAAAGAATTGTAAATGATTGTTTAAAATGTGAACCTTGAGACTCATTAAACATCCCAATTTCTTGAAAGCATCCAGCATATTGGCAACTATTACTTTATAGTCTGCGTCTTTTTTGTTGCCTAGGAACTTATTTACATGTGTTTAAATGCAATCTACTCTTTTTTGTTTACTGTCATATGAAGTTAAAATTGAGGATCAAACATCAGTTTTCTATTATCAAGCCCAAAGAAGATACCCTCTTTTAATTTTGCTTCAGATAATTGTGGATACGTTCCACTAAGGTATTTGGAACACTGCTCATCTTTTGGTAAGGTTTTCACGACATATTTCATGAAGCCTAATTTGATGTGCAATCGAGGCAGAATTTTGTGTTTATCTACCAGATGTTCCCGTAGAATGTTCTTTTCTCTTGGCTTTAACGATTTTCTTACAAGCCCATTCTTTCTAGACTAATGGTGATCTCGTACCCTACAATCGCATTCACATCAGAAACATGGGAATTTAGTAAAATCACTTTGCTGGCCAAGAAGCATACGTGTTATTTTTAAGTCACCACATATCATCCATCCATGAGTGGAGTAGTTTATTTTCTCTAAAGCTACACTGAGGTTTTCTAACTTCCCTTCATATGTACAGAAGGGCAACATGTAATGATGAATAGATGCTTTTAAACTAATTTTAGATGAGTCGATAAACAACTTCTATTCTTCTTTTTTGTATTGAATTCCGAACTAATTCGCCATACCGGCAATATTCGAACAATATGCTAAATCCTGTTCTTGTTTTAAAAAAGAGGAAATTGCATATTTCTTCTCATGTACACGTGAATTAAAGTTCCAGCGGCTAGTAAGCTCTTTTCCTTTGTGTCTGAACACAAGCTGTTCAGATTTCTCGTTTGTTAAGCCTAAATATCCTATCAAATCATTTACCTCAGCTTGAGTAACTCACTGAGGTTCAGTTTGAGTAACTAACCGAGGTTCCTTACTGTTTACGGGACACTAAAACTTTTTGTCAGCTTGTTCTTCTTCATCATAGGGATATTAATCACTTGATATATTATCTAGATTAACAGTTGCAATAGCAACTGGTTCAGGTACAGGCAGATTCGAACTGTGGTCAATTGACCGAATTGCAGGTGGTAGGTTAGGGTACTGAATTACTTCTTTGTTTTTTTGAGTTGTAACTAGTAACATCAATGCAACAAAAGTAGCAATCAACTGAATTATTCTTTGGCTCCCTCCATACTAATGGAATGGGCTAAAGGATGCTTTTTCTTTTTTGACTATTTTACTAAGTCCTCTCCACAAATATAACGTACTTGATATGGCACCCAAGATTCGTCCTGTTCACCAAGTTTTATCCCAAAATATGAAAAATACACAGTTCTAACAAAGTCTGCAATGTTTCGTTGGTGTTCTTTAGTCACACATATAATAAAAACTGTCAGGACTGTTCTTACAACCATGACAAGCCATGAATTAACACTAACGGCCAAACTAGTATGTTATCATGATAGCAACAATGTAAAAACGTGCGCTTCCAATAAAACAAACACGGTACTGTAAGATATTTTACCCTCACTGTCGTCCGAATAATTTCTCTTTCTAACTTCCTGCGTCTCATACGTTTCTAGATACTCAGAACTGCATTTGCCTAGCTTCATAGAGAAAATTTTAAAATGTGAGCAAATGGTGGGTGATACGACGTTTGTAATATAATTTTTGGAATCTGCATACTCGATATAAGAATTAGGTGAACACATACAAAAAGATTTTCGGTCGTTGCCCCTTGTGATCACTACGAACGTGTCATTTCATCTGCCAACTTCTGCCTTCCTTGAGAACTCCATCATCAAAATTAAAATTGTGTGATCTAGAGTGACAGTTTCTTTGCTTTGTAACTTAATGGTGTTTCGAGAGAAGTGGAGAAATGCACATTCTTATCACAGCTTCCTTTATACAACGTTATTCCCCTGCAGAGTAAAGTAGCGGAGTGCTCATCGACACCTCTTTAGAATCGGCAATGGTTTCTCCGAAGCGCTGTAATCCGCGTAAATGCTTTGTCGCTCAGCCGCACAAATTGAATCGCTAACTAAACGGAGGCTCCGCGCGGGGTGAGTTGAGGGGGAAGGCGAGGGAGGGAGGAAATTTACTGTCAGCAATCGCCGCTGGGGCAACGCGACGAGCGCGGCGTGCAAGCGGAGTCCGGGCGAGGGGAGGGCGCATCGGAGAAGACGGAAGCGCGGGGGTGGAGGAAGGCAGCAATGAGCAGAAGCTGGGCTGCAGGAGAAAGGTGGCAGGTGGTGCAGGAATGAAAGCGGCGGGAATTGAGAGCGGGGATTGGGGGCGGGGATTGGGGCGGGGATTGGGGGCGGGGATTGGGGGCGGGGTTGGGGGCGGGGATTGGGGGGGGTTGGGGGCGGGGATTGGGGCGGGGATTGGGGCGGGGATTGGGGCGGGATTGGGGCGGGGATTGGGGGCGGATTGGGGCGGGATTGGGGCGGGATTGGGGCGGGATTGGGGCGGGATTGGGGCGGGATTGGGGCGGGATTGGGGCGGGATTGGGGCGGGATTGGGGCGGGATTGGGGCGGGATTGGGGCGGGATTGGGGCGGGATTGGGGCGGGATTGGGGCGGGATTGGGGCGGGATTGGGGCGGGATTAGGGTGGGGTTTGAAGGGAAGGATTCTGTGCGAGAATGAGGGACTAGGAAAGGGGCTGGTGGTGGGGGGCGCTGGAGATCGAGGCCGCGAGGACGAGGGTTCGGAAGCGGGGAGGAGATGCATGGGTGATAGATGTGGGGGATATGAGGGCGGGGTGGTGAGGTGCAGGTGGCGAGGAGACGGAGGGTGGGGCAGCGGCGGCGGGGCGGAGAGGCTGCGGGGGGGGAAGGGCCAACTCGCGCGGGGCCCGGCGGTGGCGGCGGGAGGCAGTCGCTAATGCCCGCGGGGGCGGCGGCGGAAGCCGCGAGGGGGCGGAGTGGGAGGCAACAACGAGGTGCCGGTTTTTTAACACGCGCTCCCGCCAGCTGCCGGGTGCGGCGCGCCCGTCGGCCGCCAGATAGAGCTGGCGAGCGGCGGGGTTACTAGGGAGCCACGGGCACCGGGGACGAGGTGGCCCCGGGAGATAGGGTTCAAGCGCAGACCGGTGGAAATGCGTCGGTGACCGCCAGGAGGAAGTCTAGGATGATGTAGGCAATCATAAGAATTCACATTTGTTACTTCAAAACATGTAAAATGTGAAAGTTGCCAAATGTTTAAACTCTCTTCACTGAAAGCACGGTAGAGTTGTACGATGTTCCACTGTTACGTCTTCTGGATTTTTTTTAAGTAATGGATAAATCATTGTAAATTAAGGTTGCCAATTTTTTCGGAAATTTGGGAACGCTATTTAACTTGTGGAGAACGATTATGAGTCATAATTTAAGTTTTGAAGATGTTGTAAAGTATCATTTTGTAAATAACAGCATTCTATTTATAAAACTTCTATTCCAACAGAAATCAAATTGTAGCTCTGAATTAATTAAAATAATTCTAAAATCTTACTACATAGAAGTAATAATTAGGAGTTGTCTAATAATTCTACACATCATAAATGTATGTGTGGGAACATTAAATGAAAATCAATGACAGATTGTTCAGAGGAGGACAGACTTTCGATGGCGTGTTTGTAAATCAGGGTACTCTCCCGGGAAAAAATGCGACTGATAATCTTATCGCTGCAGTTGTTTGAATGAATAGTATTACATATAATATTACATATAAATGTAATATAATAATTACATATAATAGAATAATACACAATGCAATAATAAGAAATACCAGAAAATGTATCCACTTCAACATTTTTTGATTTAAAACAAAGAAAAGCGTAAAAAGTGTTGCGTAACTCGCAAAACGATAGAGTCCATCTCTTCTTTAAGAAATTTCCATTTCTCCGCTCCCGAACCACGATGTTGAACCAAGTAGTTTTAATGCCGGCTTTCCAGGCCCCTCCTCTGCTTATGAAGAGCCATGTAGGGGACAAGGGATGGGCGAGGGGAAGGGCGAGCGCGGCCGGACGCAGGTGGGGAAGGGGGAGGGGCGAGGGCGCAGGGCGGATTACTTGGCCCCGTGACGTCAGCTGGGCCGAGGGCTGATACAAAAATCCATGCGCGCGTATCCGCTGGCCTCCCTCCCAGGGGGGTAATACCAACTGCGACTGAGAAATGGGGCTCATAAAAACTTACGCCGCATTTTAAAACTTTCGCTTTGCCCGTGCGGTGGGGTCGGTCCCTTTGCTTGCCACGTTCGCCACGACGGGAATTGCTTGCAGTGGTTTCGAACCGATTACTTTCCCTACTTGGACGTGATGTGAAGGAACAGTTTCAACTAGGTGTATCTCATTTTATACATTCTTTTTTTTTTATCTTGGTCAAGCTTTAAAAATATGAGATCAGTTTCGTAAGTATATTTAAACGGGAGTGTTCTTATAATCTATGACCTCCCAAGAGCTAACATCATTTTGCATGAAGAATAATGAAATTTAAACAAAATTATACATATTGATTTTTATTAAAATGATAAATCATATGCATATCGTAATGTCATACGATACATACTTCATAAATAACTATTTGTCATTAGATTGGAGAAATTGCCAATGTAAATCTTTTGTTCGATTTTTTTGTCTTTCTTGCGTAAGTGTATGTGTATTGGATGATATCAAGAGTTGTGCTGAACTTATGCGCCTGGTACTTACAAAATCGATTCTCTTTTGAGAAAATTACGAGAAGTCTGCAGGAATGTCAGCGCTAACAAAGATTATTAAGAAAATTAGCTTATATCAGATGACAAAATGTTTTATCAAGTAGTTTAGCATTGAGTTGTTTTTCTTGCTACCTCATCATTGCGTACTGTGTGATGATTCATTCCCGATTATATATACAGAGAAAAAAAACACATTTATAAATTGTTTCTTACTAATTAATAGACACTCAAAAAACTATTCAAATGTACATTTGCGTTAAATAAAATTTTGTCGAGCAATATGCGTTACATTTATAGGAATATACTACGAACTTGTATATTTAAAGTGGATTGTATATTTAAAGTTGTTGAGATTTAAAAAGTACATTTGTATTTTATGAAAATTTTCAGAGTTTAGACATAGTTCTCGGAAGGCCTGCCTTTTCAATGTCCATTTCATTACCTCTGGGTATCAGAAGCGTTCTAATGTTATAATGTCCTTTTTATGGAAACAGTTGTTCCCAAAAGATAGCAGCGTTTTCCGAAATCTGTTACATCTAATCTGATATCAACTGTTAGGTATAAGAAAGCGAAACGAGGCGCTATTGTGTCTCAAGGAATAATTCCACTGTCAGTGTTTCATATAGTACATTAGCAGGTATTATTTATTTTTCTGTCTATATAGATTGTAAGAATAATAGGTGACTGTAAATGAAAGTCTGCTCTTTAGCAAATATCTTCGTATATTTATCTGTCGTCAGTAGAGGGAACGGTATCTTGACGACCCGATGTAAAACCAAGATAAGCTCGTGACTCTAGATTGGTTGGTTGGGTTGGTTTTTTCGTGTTTCCGGGCGCGTCAACTGCTTTGGTCATTATTCCCGTTAGTGTAGTACATGTTTTTTTCTCGGGAGATGGCGGTGATCCCCCGCTGGATGGCGAGATCCGGCGCCGACCTGCCGTCGGCTGGTGGGGTTTCCCCGTAACAAGGACTCTTCCACCAGCGGGGCACCGCCCCAGTCGCGAAAAGCTCTAAGCTCCCGACCGGTCTCCCGGAATATGTGGTAATGTAGTGCATGTTAGTGTAAGTGTGTAGAGAGGATAGGACAAGGAAGAGGAAGGACAGATCGCGGGCAGTTCGTGGCCCGTTTGTTAGGGTACTGCTCCGGCATTCGCCTGGTGTTGATCGGAGAAACCACGGAAAACTACCGATCAGAGCAGCCGGCCACTAGAATTCTCCTCCAAGCAGCGACTGAATTCGACCTAGCTGAGAAGCTAGTGTCGAAAATCCTGCCGCCATCAGAACTCGAACCTACGACCTCCCGGTCAGAGACGCTGCAGTGACATCACTTGATGCACTGAGCTACCGCTCCCGATGTGCTTGGTTAGTGATTCCGGGCGCGTCAACAGCTTAGGTCACTACTCCCGTAAGTGTTGTGCATTTTTTTTTCCTTGAGGAGATGGGGTGATCTTCCCCCGCAGGATGGCGAGATCCGGCGCTGACCTACCGTCGGCTAGCGGGGTTTCCTCTTAACCAGGACACTCCCACCAGTGGGGCTTTGCTCCAGCCGGGACAAGCTCTAAGCCCCCTACCGGTCTTCCGGAATATGTGCCTTTTGCTAATGACACCTCACCGCAGCCGGGGTGTCATCTAGCAGCGGACAGAGGCTCAAGGAGGAGTTTGTTTTGGAAGTGCGCACTTTGACGGAAGTGACGGTGCTGAGAGAAGAGGCTCGCGCGAAAACACCCTGCGAATATGATTGGTTTGGTTTGTTTTTTTCGTGTTTCCGGGCGCGTCAACTGCTTGGGTCATTAGTCCCGTTAGTGTACTGCATGTTTTTTCTCGGGAGATGGCGGTGATTTTCCCCCGCTGGATGGCGAGATCCGGCGCCAACCTACCGTCGGCTAGCGGGGTTTTCCCCTAACCAGGACTCTCCCACCAGCGGGGAATCGCCCCAGCCGGGACAAGCTCTAAGCTCCCGACCGATCTCCCGGAATATGTGGTAGTGTAGTGCATGTTAGTGTAAGTGTGTGTGTAGGGGAGTGGATAGGACAAGGAAGAGGAAGGACAGATCGCGCGCGGTCCGTGGCCCGTTTGATAGGGTACTGCTCCAGCATTCGCCTGGTGTTGATCGGAGAAACCACGGAAAACTACCGATCAGAGCAGCTGGTCGCTAGAATTCTCCTCCAGACAGCAGCTGAATTCGACCTAGCTGACACGAATTTGACTTAGGGCCATATTCATAGACGTCACTTGTAGGATAAGAAAATACTTAAGCTCTAAGAAGTTACTTTTGATAAGGAAATGCTTATACACATTTGGTATTCATATGGGATCCTAGCAGTGTCTCGTGTGGCAACAGTGTATTGGCTGCTTCACAGCCTCTTGAATCCTGCCAGATGCGCTCGATTAAACTAGCCGTGAACTACCATATGCGTGCGTCCGTGAGGTAACTTTACCTACAGTTTTTAAATAGTGCCAGTATGTTAAACAAAGACTTAAATGTGGTGAAATCAGTAAATATCTAGTTAGTTAGAGGTGGTTTTAGCCACCAATGTTACCAAAAGGTGAACAACAAAAATCTTAGTAAAACGATATTTTTTCTTAAATTCTTGATCGTTGTGCATTTTCAACGGGTTTTGCATGTCACATAAATATAGCTTATTGTTCAAAGAAAGATGCCACTGTAAAAACCCTTATAATCTTTGAAATGGTCGTCCTTTCTATTTCTTTCAAATTGCGACAATTTTCAACGCATCAAGAGAGGCTTTACTTATAGATATAAGTGAAAGTTGGACCTTCCTTATAGTTATAAGGATTTTTTATGTGGATGGATAAGTTGCTACTATGAATTGGAAATCGTTATAAAGAACTCCTTAAGGTTTTCCTTATTATAAGTCAGACTGTGAATATGGCCGTTATTGCCCATTTGTATCGTGAGCTTTCAATATGCGGCTACCTGCAGAAACGCCGTGGAGTGTAACCGCGGGAAGATCTCTGTGAATGGCCCCCAAAGAATGTCTGAAGGCGGGTGGCCGCGCGGGGGAAAAGGAATTAGGGACCGCGGTCTGGCAGCGAACGTGATCGCGAGATTGAACAAAATGTTTAATAAGAAATATCTTATTTCGGATGACAAAATTTTTTATCAATACATTAGCATTTAATTGTTTTTCTTCCTGCTTTTTTCATTCTGTACTGTCTAATGATCCATTCCCGATTATGTATTCGAACAAAGGCTCGTTTACAAGTTGTTTCTTGCAAGTAGATGGTCTGTAAATGGAGAATGACATCATATTAAACAGTCAAAAATTGTTCATATTTCCCTCATATTAATGAAAATGTTTCTGAACAATTTGCAAAATTTAAAGATATTTACTATGAGGTTTTACACTTAAAAGTGTTTGTTATTGAGATTTGAAATACTACTTTATTTTCATTTTTTTCTGTGAGTTTAAAATTCAACTGCAAAATGATTTGTTAATTAATTTTATAACGGAATAAGGATGCGCTATCTCGATTCAACGATATGATAAATATTTTCTTCTCTTAATAGTTCTATTCAATTACATTCAGATTACGGATAGATATGAAAATCCCGTTTTCCTGCTGTCAGAGAGAGAACGTAAACTCATCCTTGTTCGGAATATGTGTTCGAAATACGTAAACAACCGAATGCAATCATAGCTTTTGAATATGGCTCAATCAACTGATCAACAATGTTTTTGGTTACTAAATTTCATACGAGAGGCTTTTGAAGGGGTATAAAAATGCTTGAATATAAAAGTCATACATTGCAGCGTTTTCATGATATGGATTTATTGCAGTGATACCCTATCATTTTATTTCGAAAGGAAAATAAAAACAATTTAGTATCATTTTACAAAATGGAATCAAGTTCTCAAAATATTTACACCCATTTTTACATCTCCTATGCACAGTATGTGTGTGCATTAAAATCGTACAGCTTTGAAACGTACAAACGACTTGCCATAGAGCATAGACTCGTTGTGGCCGGTTGTAAGCTGTAAACCCCCTCTCAGCGTGTGACCATACGTATCACGAGCTGAAGCGGTGCTCCTCCTGAGACCTAAATCCTCAACGGCGGTGATAAAGTGACCTTCCTCTGGGCGAGGCGGCTCGCGCCGCTGGCAGCATTGCCGCCTCCTCAAACTTTTTAAGTCGCCATGAAGGTTTCATGAAGTGCTTTATGCCCTCGCCAAGCCCCTAATGGCGGTCGGCTGATGACTCGACCGCAAGACACCCACCCGCCCACCGCCCACCGCCAAAGGTATTTCGCCATTCCTGTGTGGCTCTGTGAAATAGGCAGCTTTAACGTTCCATTTGTAGTTTAATATGATGACATTATTAGCAAGAAGGTGGTGTCGTTTTCATGAGTTTGGGAGGGATATAATATGAATTTAACGTTGTTTAGAAAGTTCTCTTGGACATAATACGGCACATTTGAAAATAGGCATAACTAATTTTGCCTCTATAATAATATAAAACTACGCCATTTGGCGCTTTAATATTTCATTTGGTGTTAATGATATCTACGAATAGACACTTAGTAGGTAGGAATAATGAAGTACGGATATTCAGGGGGAAGTGCTGTACCCTTTATTACATGCCTACGTGCGTTTAGTTAAAGTTTAATCTGGCGAGGAACATTGTTACCTTTATTTGATACTCCTTTCTCATCAGCATTGTTGAGTTACAATGAAAAGCAAACATAGGCGGATGACGCATATTACTCGATTGAAAGGATACGATTCAATTTTATCGAATTCGTTTTTGCCTCACTTGGTTACTGATATGAAAGTGTTAGAGATTTTATTATTTTTTTCTTGCAATAATTTTGAGAAATGATTCATAATTGACCAATTGAAATTTTACTTATGATTAAGTAAACGTAGTTGACTAAATCTCTAAGTTAAATAGGATGCATAAACTATCTTTATATAACAACTCTAAAAACATCGTTATAGTTTAAATATATATGAGGATCGAATGTGTCCTCCCGGATATTTTACTTATACTTCTATTTTATGGTATTATTATTATTATTATTATTATTATTATTATTATTATTATTATTATTATTTTTACATTATATTATGTATTTATTTTTGTTCATTCAAAAAATAAATTATCTGTTACTTGATTCCAGTGCTTTTAGCTTTTACAGGACGTATGCATTGCCTGAGAAAACATTTGTAGTACTTCTATTGGAATATTTGTTTAACTTATAAGGAAGTTTGTACAGGTTGTCTCAAACAGTAAGAAGTACTGAACAAGATGTATAAGTTATATGGCATTCATCGTGTCTTTCTAATGGAAGTGAAATTTTTCATTTTCCAAGAAATATCGTCAACTTTCTACTCTCAAACTTTTCCACAATTTACATTGTAGTCATTTTGAGAAAATGAAGGTAAAATATATTAAAACTAAAGAGAAGGAATAGAAACGTCAGAGATCTGAAACTAACATTTTTGAAGAACATCAGACAACCACAGATGGTTAGTACTGATATATGATTATATCATTTCATTCCATTAAATAACGTATAGGTATTTATCGATGGATGTGACACATAATGTTCCAAGAAAAATAGTGTTACACTCGCAACACTTTGCAGAAACGGAATAAAGAGTAAAATAAACACTGATGTAGACTTTATCCAAAGCCCAGTAGTTACTGTGATATGAAACACTCACTGATTACGTAACAGTATTTCTGCGCATCTAGGGAATATATAACGCTTAAATTCGGTTCATTGGAAATGTGATCAAATGTTACGTCGCTCCATCGAAACTAGAGCATCGGCCTTAATGTCAACCATTAACATTTAAAACTAATAACATAAACTAAATTAGCCAACAGCAAATATTATAGACCCATCATTTGCGCGAATTGCAAAAATAGTTTGATCGAGAGCCCAAGAGGGAGCAAACCGAGTATTGGCTGTCACCGAAACTGCGAGGAAAGTTGAGCCAAATTGGAGCTGTTAATGAGATTAAACCGGCAATCAAGTGTTGCGCAATCAACTACAGCGTAATAATGTTTCGCGGCAGAGTCGCCGGTGCGAGGAGTTCATTTAAGTATCCTCATTGGCAATTAACCTTGGCAGCGCGACCCCCCCCGCTCGAATGATACGCCCAACAGCGTCTGCATTCGATTGCCCCGCAATCATTATGACGCTCTCGATTGTGCGTTTTTTTGTTGTTTTTTGTGCGTAAAGCGCTGCCATTTATTTTCACTGGATGAATTTTCGATGGGTAGGGAGCGAAGGATTTAAACTAAATTTTTTTTATTGGGATAATATGGAATAGCTGGGGAAATTTAATTTTTCTCTTGTGTGCCAGTGTTCATTGTCGTTAGAAACGGGAATTTATCTCATTGGTGAGAGTGCGATTTTAAAACGTATTTTCCCAGGAAGATCTGAGCAAGACAAAAGAAATAGTTTGATGGTTGTTAATTACTTTTAATGTCGTATTATTTATTACTAATGCAGTACATCCCTGAAGAGGACCGCGATATGACGGTCGAAACGTCGGCACCCCAGTCCTTCGACGCGGCATTACCCGGACAGCCCAGATCACTTATTACTGATGCATTTGAATCGAAAAAATGCTCAGTCCACAATCAAATTTAAAAATGGATTTGGAGAGTTTACGTACTACAATAGATCAAGTGGTCAATTAATGGTTACTAAAGTTTTCAGTGGCCGACCTGGATACTCGAGGTCACTAAGGCGAAGAACCATAGCTTCCTCGGCCTGAAGGATCGCGGGTTCGAATTCCGTATGTTCGTATGTTTATGTGGTCCTTATGCTCCCTTACAGTATACCCCCTTCATGTATCTTGTCCTCTTACAGTTACCACACAGTGGTCGTTATATAACCATGAAGTTAAAATCTACTTCAAAAATATAAAAAGTTTCCAGAGAGTGTCTAGTTTTGAGTGTTTCTTGCACATGCATATCTGAATCTGAAACGTTTTTATTAGAAGTATTATATAAAATCTTATTTGAAGAAAATTAGTGAAGTTTTAGGGATATGTTTTTATCAGAACATAAAGGTTCTCAAGGTTCCACATTGCGCGATAATGTAGGGCAACGCAGAGGGAAAAGAGAGGCGCATGCAATGCAATACTGTTGGGAAGGGGCAGGGTATCAATAGAGGAACATTCTAGGGATACATATTGTGACATACCAAAATTTATTTTTTTTGTTTTTTTTTACATTTTTTTTCTAATAACATCAGCAGCGGGTTGCTGCTTTACATTATTTTGTTGACAAGTTTACATGTTATATACACTTTTCTAATGAAACAGGAGCATTAAAAAATAAAGAAAACAAATTAGAATATAATTTAATAATTTATAATACAAAAGAAATAACAATGGTTCTTACAATTACTTTTATTTACAACTACAATTATTTACAAAACTACTATTATTACCATAATGGGATTGGTCTTGTGCATGGGGCGTGTTAATTTCCTCATGTCAGCAGATTTACATACAGATTTTCATTAGGGTGGGAGGAAAACATCTTTGAGAAATTTAGATTTAATTCTAGGGTTTGTTGGGCCATTTCTATTGAGATTGAAGATGTTTGTACGTGGACATTGGCTTAGCTTACTTAAATTTGTTTTTGAGAGTTTAGATAGAAATTCAGATAGTGGAGGAATTTTTAATTCATGATGAATTTGTTCGTGTGTAATATACCAAGGAGCTTTTATTGCCAGTCGAAGGAATTTGTTCTGAATAGTTTGTAATTTTTTGATTGATGACTCGGAGGCTCCTCCCCAAACCGCACAAGCAACATACCAAAATTGGTGGACACTTTATTTAGGCAAATAAAGGTCAAAATGTTGTAGATATTGCAATAGATGTGGATTTCTATGGTGCAGATACCCAGATGAATCACATATATAAGAGGGTACACCATAGCAACGCGAAAAAATCAAGAGAGAGAAAAAAACACGGCGAGCTTTGAAGGGTGGATCAGATTGGGAATTAGGGCATTCCGACTCGTGTTGTGATGATGAGCGGATCGTTTGTGCGGTTTTTCTTGAGGTTAATTATCAAATCGGGACTTGTGATATTTCATGAGAGTGAACTTTGAACTTAGAATATTTCCGCTTTAGGTGTGCAACTGGAACTTGTAAAATTTACGTGTTGTACCATTACAAACTAGGACTTTTAATATTTTCATGAATGAACCGGAAAGTGAATTTAGAATATTTTCGCGGTGGAGTTACAAGATTTGACTTAGAAATTTTACCAGTGAGTTGTGAATTGCCATGTTTTTCCGACCTGGGAAAGTAATCATTTTGAAATAGGTGCCCACCTGAGGCGCAAGATAAATAGTATAGGCAGTGTTTGTGAAGTGGTTGGAGAAGGTTTCGACTTGGTCGCTGATCATCGTGGACTTCAACAAGAAGGAAGATTGATCTACTCTACGCGGCGACATCGAGCGACGTGCGCACAAATAGGCAAGAAAGGATAAAAGGTTTTATAACGCTGTTATTGCAATAACGAGAAAAATGGTCATGACCTAACAATAAATTATAATAATTGATAATAGTTAACAACTTTTGTCATGAATAATAAATTATAATTCATAGTTTGAAAGAAAGCTGATTCTTATTTACCATTACATGCAATCCTTGTGTAGACATTTTAGAATTATTTTCATATTCCTCGCCACTCCGTATGGATGGGAGATTGAGTAATTGGTTGCGGAGTAAGTAGCAACAATTATTTCATAAGAACCCGTCGACCGAGCTAACAGGATTTTCATTTATTTGTAATATATCCGAAGTCAGTAATAGATAATCAGGAATTCAAGTGTAACCTTTTCCTGGCCCCAAATTATTTATAAATCCGGAAATTGGTTACGATTGGCATTTAGTAGTAATTAATATAAACGTTTCAATATTTGAGATTTTTTATTTTTGACGTTTATCTCATCTAATGATCTTTAGCAACAAATAAGCTGCTATACAAAACCTTATATAATGATTTTCCAAAAAGTTCTCACGCACAGTGCTCAAGTACAAAAAATTAAATTGTTTCGTGTAAATGCATAAATTAAATATTTTTGCAAAACAGTGTTGAAGAATACTGCAACAAAACAGTATAATAAAAAACGAATATTTGCCTTTTTCAGTAAAAAATGACTGTATTTTTTTGGATTTTTTGGAGTTTTCGGGTATCTATTCACATCATAACAGCTCTTACATCGTCGGTTTGTAGTCATTAGCAAGCAGATTATAACAAATTATAAAGATTTAGATGTTGATCTCCTTGTAGAATGAAAAGTAAGGAATGAAGGCAAAATAATAGTATTAAAATTGGAAGTACAAATAATAGTGGAAGAATTAAATAATATAGAATCTACCACACCGATTAAAAATGTCTGTAAAGGAAGAGTATTTCGAACATGCAAATGACGGGTGAAAACTAAACAATAGGACAGGACACCTGAAACGTAGCGAAGTTTTGCAGTTAACTATTTCAATTTTTGTAACATATTCTGAAATATAATCAATAGTTATATCCTTATTAAACACTCAAGACCGAGGAGTCTTAAATACTTAATACCTCCTTTTACTTTCTTGCTACCGCTTATGCAAGTTGTACAATGCTGCGCGAAAAAAACCGCGAATTTTCGGCAGATAAACTTATTGCCGGGCCCTGGTAACGAAATAGTGGATAAATCCAGTTGCTAAATTTAGAAAAAAATTCTCTAACACGTGGTGTAGCCAATATCAATGTCTTGTGGATCTTTGATTCCGAAAAATCGAATGACTGCAAAACGTCTATCCGACCGTCCGACCGTCTGACCGTCCGACCGTCCGACCGTCCGACCGTCCGACCGTCCGACCGTCCGACCGTCCGACCGTCCGACCGTCCGACCGTCCGACCGTCCGACCGTCCGACCGTCCGACCGTCCGACCGTCCGACCGTCCGACCGTCCGTGCGTCCGTGCGTCCGTGCGTCCGTCCGTCCGTCTATTCGTCTGTGAACAACGCTAGTGGCTAAACCTTTCAGCGGATTTTCTCCAAAATTGATGTTCTTCAATAAACCTGGCTGAAGTCGCGGCCCCTTGTATTAAAACCAATGTTTTAATTCTAGGGGCTACTTTACGTGAAGCACCTGAGACATTTTTAAAATTGTCAAACAAATGGCTCCATCGTTTTTGATTACATTTTGTAATTGAATGATGTAAAGAGCGTTTAAGAAAATAGTACATATGTCATGTTCGTTGAAAACCTTAATTTTTGAAAATTGCAAAAATTCAAATTTATTTCGGCGTTTCTTACACTCAATTATGAAATAGAGGTTTTTTCATAATGAAATCAGTTCCTTAAAGATAGATTATGAAAAATGTCATTTACAATTTTTCGAAAATTTGAGTACTTTTCGCGTAATTTTGCGTCAAAATACGGGCTAGACAGCATATGCTTCTCAAATAGTCTTAGCAGCACAATTTGCTATTGGAGCACCATCGCTACCAACAAGCCAACTGGATGTAAATGGAGAACGGTTGGTTCGTTGGTTGGTTAGTGATTCCAGGCCGTCAACAGCTTAGGTCATTAGTCCCAAAAGCGTAGTGTATGTTTTTCCCTCAGGAGATGGTGGTGATCTGTCCCCGTTGGATGGCGAGATCCGGCGTCGACTTACCGTCGACTCGCAGGGTTTCCCCTTAACCAGGACTCTCTCACCTGCAGGGCACCGCCCCAGCCGGCACAAGCTCTAAACTCCCGACCGGCCTCCCGGAATACGTGGTAGCGTAGAGAACGGAGGATATCTCGGTGGTGAGTGGAGACGTAGGTTGTGGCTGCAGGGCAGCACCTGAGGGCGTGCGGAGGCCGGTGGCACGCGTGCTGCGTGCCAGACGCAGGAATCCCACGCCCCCCCCCTGGGGCGGAGACGGCGGCCCGCCCGTGACCCGCCGCCCCGCCAGCGCCGCCATGTCATCCCCGCGCGGCCCCGCGCCCGGATTAACTTCCAAAATTGGACAATAGAACGCGCATTCTATGTAAATGCGGCTAATTGAAATGCCGTTACGAGGCCGCGCCGCGCCGGCCCATTCCGCCCCCGCCGCCGCCCGAGGGAGCCCCCGGCGCGCAATCTGGCGCCGCGCCCCTGCACCGCCGCCGCCGCCGCCGCCACCTCCGTGGGGCTTGTTCCCCCACGCGGGGCCTCGCCATTAGCCTTCACACGGAACGCATGTGTGGAAACTCGCAGGTTCCCTCGAATTATTGTATGTCTATCTCGCGGGAAGGTACTGAGAGCGATAGCTCAGTGCATCAACTGATGCCACTGCAGAGCCTCTGATCGGGATGTCCTAGGTTCCCACTCCCTGCGGCGGCAGGATTTTCGACACTAGCTTTTCAGCTAGGTCGAATTCAGTCGTTCCCTGGAGGAGAATTCTTGCGGCCGGCTGCTCTGATCGGTACTATTCCGTGGTTTCTCCGATCAACACCAGGCGAATGCCGGAGCAGTACGCTAACGAAACGGGCCATGGATCGCGCGCGATCTTTCCTTCCTCTTCCTTGTTCTATCCTCTCCCCTTACACATTCACTTACACTAACATGCACACATACCACATATTCCCAGAGACCGGTCGGGAGCTTAGAGCTTGTCCCGGCTGGGGCGGTGCCCCGCTGGTGGGAGAGCCCTGGTGAGGGGGAAAGCCCACTAACCGACGGTAGGTCGGCGCCGGATCTCGCCATCCAGCGAGGGGAAAATCACCGCCATCTCCCGAGAAAAAACATGCACTACACTAACGGGACTAATGACCGAAGCAGTTGACGCGCCTGGAAAGACGAAAAAATCAATCAATCGAGGGAAGGTCTGCCTATGTCAACCTTTGCCAGTTGCTGGCTTTATCTCAACCCTTTTCGTGACTGTCTTCATGTTCGTTTTTGGAGGGGAGTATTTAAGGTCGCATCAACATCTAGGTAATTAGCGACTACTATTGGAGTTAACGGTATAGTAACTATGAAGATGAAACGATGTGGTGATGATAAGAGGCGAAAGGACGAACACAAATACAACCATACACGAGCCGGGACTTGAACCCTCGAACCTTCGGTCCGAGGTCACTACGACACTACTGCCTAAGCGATCTCGTCTTTCTTTGTTTCCATCCTTCTGTGCGTTTCCGTAATTCTGTGTGTTGTCGCCCTTCAGTGTGTTTCCGCCCACTACATAATCTCTCCGTTATGTTCGTTCTGCTCCATTCTTTCTCTGTTCGCATTCGTTTTTTTGTTTCTGTTCGTTTTTTTTATGTTTTCCCATTTTGTTCTATGCTTACATAGTTTTTCCTTCTCTCTGATTTTTTTTATGTAGCTCTTACTTCGTAAGGAGAGAATATTAAGAAATCGTGCTCCAGAAAAGTCCAAAATTTTGGCAGAAAAAGAACCTCTGATTGCCTATCAATGATAACGAAAAATTGGTAAATCCTGTTGCTTTATACGGAATAAATTACTTCCTCTAACACGTTATGTAGTCAGAATCCATTTTTTGTGGGTCATTGATACGAAAAATCGATTGATGGCAAAACGTCCGTCTGTCCGTCAGTGGCCAACGCTCTAATTGTGAAGCAGATTTTCTTCAAAACTGATATTCTTTAATCGATCTGAATGAGCTGAAAGTGTTGGGAGTTTCAAAAGGATATTTTGATTTTTGATGATACTTTACATGAAGACTCAAAAACATTTCCAAAATTTTCTCAATAATGGCACGAAATTGCTTAATTAAATTTCTCCTCGGATATCATAAGGACGCTTCCCAGAATGGTGCAGGTGTCATGTTCTTTGAAATCCCAGATATTTTGAAAATTGCAAAAGTTCAATTTTGTGGAGGCTTCTTCCTACAACCATGATATTTAAGACATAGATTATTTCTTTAATGAAATATGTTCCTTAAAGGCAGATCATGAAATACGGTCCTGTATAATTTGTCGAAAATTTGAGTAGTTTTTGTGCGTAAAATACAGGCAATTTTTAATTTTGTATTTTTTTTTCTCTGCTGCATGGGTTCGCAAGATGCAAGCACGTGCGTAATGTTACAAAAGATAGCGTCGATGTTCGGTTTTCTTCAGCGGCTTCTTTTACATTGATATTGATTCAGTGGTGAGTTGTAGTTGACATTTACATAATTGAAATGATTGCAGGCGTTTTCATTGTCAACAATAGTATTTATTTCAATAATAGCATCTTTCGATGGCTTAGCCATCATCATCAGTTTTCTGATACAAGAAAAATATAAAATTAGAATTAACATAGTTTCCTAATTTAAAAATATCTTAAGAAATGAAAGGAGAAAAATTAAAGAAAGAAAAGAAAGAATGAAAGAAAGAAGGGGGCGGAGAGTTAGATTTTATAATATAAAATAATTTACATAATTTTAAAACATCTTAAGAAATGAAAGGAGAAGAATTAAAGAAAGGAAAGAAAGAAGGGGATGGAGAGTTAGATCTTTTTGTATATAGTAGTTTTTTTAATTTAAGCAAGAAAATGAATAAAATATACATGTCAATTTTGAGAGAGAAAATACGCTTCTTTTATGTATATATTATGAACATTTTGAGGTAACGTGCGGTATTTCTCACACATTCGCCAATTTTTATGTGCGAAAGTTGGCGAGCCTAACGTGCAGCTGTACCCGGCTACACTAGCGCTGCCTATTGCAGCCCTCTTCAGCTTTGTCTCCGGTTTCGTCGGAGAGTCGCAAGGCCCCGGCTGCGGCTGGTGAGCCGCATGCCCGGGGCGTTGCCAGAGAGACCGCGCGTGGGCCACCAGGGTGGGGGGAAGGCGGGGGGGGGGAGAAAAAGAGAGGAGCATCGCGCGCAATAAGTCGCGGTGCAGCACGACGTCCTTTATTGGAGCGCGCGTCCACGCGGCCAAGTGCGCGGCCCTGAGTCGGGAGATCAAACACAGGCGCTGTTTCATCTGCCATCGCCCCAAGACGCCCGCCACGCTTTGCCTACATTATGAACTGGCTCTTCAATAAATGTTGCCATCTACAAGGTGCGGGATGCTCTTCATCCGAATGTAGAAATACACTCCGTACTAGCCTCTGGTTATGCACATCGCGGTAACTTGAAATGCTGCTGAATAAAATTAAAAAAAGTATTAAAAATATTTCTAATAAAATCATTCTGATTTTTAGTAGAGGAGATTTGAATAATGTTGATATTGAATAGAATCTCAGAGTAAAATGTCAATAAAGAGGCCAATTTTTAACAGAAAAAAAATTTGTTGATTTTTTTTCAAATTCCACTCATAATGTACGTTTTTAAAAAGCGGTAATATTAAACTTACTTTTAATAGCCTCCTAATAATGAAGGCTTAATAATGTTCCAAAAACTTTTGTACAAAATGTGAGGTTCTAAATAAAGTTAAAAATAGAAAGAAAAATGAAAAGAGTTGCATTTATAAGTTAACAAATAATTAATTTAAAATATTTGGAGGTTCAGAAGGTTTTCAAAACAAGTAAATAAATATTAAAATACTGAAAATCTTTTCTTATCACTAATTTCTTTTTCCTTTAGTATTTCGTTTCATTTCATTTCAAAAAATTTTTTCATATCTCCACAAGTGGCCATTTTCCACCAGGAATTTTTAAAAAGACTCATATGTAAACAGATCGCAAGTTTTTTCTTAACAATAAATTTTGGTTTATCTCAATAACTTTGTAACTACCAATTCCCTTTTAATTTAATTTTATTCATACTCATTAAGCTGTTCTGATAAAAATGATTGTAAATTAGTACAATAAATTTTAATGCTCACGAAACAAGCAATATGATTACCACAAAATTATGCAGGAGAATGAAACCAACTTCACAGAACTATGGTTCAGTTGAAGTGGTTCCATTTAATAACGTCATAAAGTATCACCTCTGAAAAATTACTGTTCATTGTAGGCTATTTTATAACGTTCAATATTCATATTAAGTTATTTTCGATGGGTTCTGTATATTTTGTCATATCAGTGTCAAAAAATCATTATTTTTTTTAATTGAATGTAAAATTTGATCCAGTGGTGATCTTAGATAAATAAATCAACATTTTTTCTTGAATTTTTGAAAATAATTCTTTAAAAAGAATACATAAATAATAATTGGCTTTTGTAGGTCGTTTACTTAAGAGTCCGGAGTTCTTAAATGGCTCATCATTACAGCCCTGTAGTAAAGCAACAATAAATTGTCACGATAAACAACAGCAAAATTCATAATACTCATCAAATTTCAAAGTATAATGTACATTTCCCAATACATTCGTACGAACATGTATTAAGCATTGGTACTTTTGCTGCAAAATACGTTCGAATACGTTCTTAATATTTGTTTCTCTCCCCTCCACTTCTTGAAAATTTTGAATTTTTTACGATATATATCGTTAGATTTACTGGTAATTAATTTCTACGGATTTTGCAGCTTCACTTTTAATACTTTTAAGAGTATCTTCCATTTTCTGCAACACACAATTTTGTCAACTCAAATTTACTCTCCAAGTTCTCCAATGTCCGCCAGAATCAGTACAATACCATTCATCATTACGCTTACTTCCTGAAGAGAATAAGCTATTGAATAAGATAAAAATTGTATATAACAAGTGGCTGAAAAACCATTATGTGCTCGTAAATAATTATACATGTGCGCTAAAGCGCTCGTAAATAGTTAATTATCTTACTCATAATGGTCTATTTCAGCCATTTACAAAATAAAATACTATTATATATCCATTTAATCAAGTGTAGATAAGAGACAAAAAATGTAACGTTCACGTGTGCAAAAATGCCATTATCTTACCCTGACTCTTGGTTGAATTGACAAATATATCGGAAGTTTCGTTTACATAGCAGAGTCAGAGATCTTATTAATGAAAGACAAATTAATTCATTGAACAAGTTTTATTCTCAAAAACGTTTTATCTAATCAAGATAAACATTGCTACGATTCACTGAAAACGTCTGTAATAGTGTTCAAAATGAGTTGACCACGTCCGTTGTTTCTGTTCGTGTATAATATAAATTTGACTGAAATAAGCAAACTAAGAATTCAAAATTCCCTCTTGAAAAGAATTCTCGTGTCTTGAAAGTCGATGTGTTAAATACGGAAATAGGGAGTCGTCATTGCCCTCGCTGCAAATAATCCTTCCGTCCTGGAGTAATTGCAGCACTAATTTCGTTTATTCTCTGATTAGTGTGCTGTTATAATGCTTTTGAAATATAGAGTCCAATCTAAAAGCGAAATAATCACCCAGGTGGTTCGCAACGAGGTAAATAACAATTACGTCGCTCTCGAGCTAAATTTATTGTTCACCATCCGTGAACTGAGGAAAGACTGTGGGGGGTAGTACTTTTGCAATGAAACTCGGTACGCATCAAGCAGTACATTTATCAACATCTCAACCAGTTGTAACACTTCATATCAACGAAATATTTATCACCACAATAGTAATCATTGTTGCGTTTGCTTCTCTCGTTTGAATCATTTCCGTTTTGTTTGTTCAATCATGTCTTGAACATTCGAATGTTTTTCTCGTCAGTCATTTAGAATTGTGATATATTCATTGAGTAAAACACTAATCTATTAAGACTATATTGCGCACAAATGTTATGTAATTTGACACAAATAGTGCCTAAAAACATGTGTAAATACCTATTTGGATTCACCGAGATGTTGTTACTCTACCGTAAACTTTTATTTACAGAAAAGTGATAAAAATGAAATTGGAACTTAATCTGAGATACAAATAATATATTATGTCTATTTACATTTCTTATATTGGAAAACGTCCAAACAAAACTATATCGTATAATTTGTCTTTCATAAAGCTCCTCCTCTTTGAAAGTAAAATGTCATTTCGTATTTTCATCCTTTCTGGAACACAGTTCTTTCACCGACCGACGCATTTACAAGGAACGAGATGCGAGTCCTGGGAAACATCAATTTCAGCGCAGATTGCATCGTCACATTTCAATCCGGGAGCGTCACATTATCTCATATTTAATTACGTTTCCCACGTACATCTGATGCGGCTGGAAACCGCCGCTTCGGCGCAATTGCGGCATTCGACACCGGCGCCTGATGCCTTCGCGTCACTCAGAAACGGTCGTCTGCGTCCCCAGCGATGGACCGAGTATTTTTTATTTTCCCCGCAACGACGCCGCGTGTCTTGTACTCCTTCAATTCAAAGGAAATAGTTTCTTTGACATTTCCTTGCTGGCCGAAACCAATTTCCAGACAGTCCGGCCGCGGAGCTGCGTCGCTGCACCGGAAATTTTCCGCTGCCTGCCGAGGCGGCGCGACGAACGGAGGGGGAGGGGGAAGCGGGGGAGGAAAAGAAAAAGGAGCAGGACTGAACACGCCGAGGAGGGGGATGAGGATATCGCGAAAAAAGTGAGGTATCGAGGGACTTCAAAGACAGAGCGATTGAATTGTCTTCGAAACACCGTGGTACTAGGGAAACAAACCCTCCATGTTTCTTCAACGTACGTTATGTTAGAAGGATGTAAGATCAGGAAATACTTCATTTTTATTGTGTTTTATATTGAGAATACCGAAGAAGATTTTTACAAAAACCGATTAAATGACATGAAAACTCCATGAGAAGCACCGGGAGCGGTAGTTCAGTGCATAAAACTGATGCTACTGCAGCGCCTCTGACCAGGAGGTCCTAGGTTCGAGTCCTGACGGCGCCAGGATTTTCGACACTAGCTTTTCAGTTAGGTCGAATTCAGTCGCTGCCTGGAAGAGAATTCTAGCAGCCGGCTGCTCTGATTGGTAGTTTTCCCAGGCGAATGCCGGAGCAGTACCCTACGAAACGCGCCACGGACCGCGCGCGATCTGTCCTTTCTCTTCCTTGTCCTGTCCTCTCCCCTTACACCAACACTTACACTAACATGCACTACACTACCACATATTCCGGGAGACCGGTCGGGAGCTTAGAGCTTGTCCCGGCTGGGACGGTGCCCTGCTGGTGGGAGAGCCCTGGTTAGGGGGAAACCCTACTAGCCGACGGTAGGTCGGCTCGCCATCCAGCGGGGGAAGATCACTGCCATCTCCCGAGAAAAACATGCACTATACTTACGGGACTAATGACCGAAGAAGTTGACGCGCCCGGAAACGCGAAAAACCCAAACCAATCCATTAGAAGCAGCCTCGGATGTGATGTGATAACTCTGGCCGACGATATTCCTTTCCAAATGGATTTCAAAATCTAACTTTTCGTCCCTCTGCAAATTCACCGCGTCTCTTGCAATTAGTGATTCTGTCGTCTCTCTTTAAAACTGCCTCCCATGCTCGCATCGGAATGCATCGCCGTTTACGTGGCTTCCATCTCTCAATCAACGAACTTCGGGGGAGTTCCAGATTATACACTTCAGAGCTGTGCGTATTCTTCACTCATATCTGATGCAAATCGTGTTACACATCTTTTTGTTCTCTTGTACGTTAACTTTTTTAAAATTTAATTTAAAAGTGTATTTCAAAAATAGTTTTCAACTTGATTGTTTGAATAAATCAGTTTATTCGAATGATAGGAATTTAAATTATATTAATCTATAATTATGTTATTTGAGGAAATATAACGCACTAATATTGAATTCTCGGTCTTACACTTGCTGGATGAAATAAAACCATAAATATATATATATATATTACTGTGAACTTTGTGAGAGATAAAAGGAACTCATATAAAAGTAGCTATATTAATGTCGGATGCTTCAAGAAAGATATTCTAAGAACGATTGTTGAAAAACGAACTTATGAAATCTGAGAATATCCAGAAAGATTATATTTAACGGGGAGATCAGATAATTACGATCGCGGGAATCTTGAAGAAATGAAAATTGTGAAAACTCAGATAGAAACGGAGTATCCCTCATTTCGAATGCGGATTTCGTTTCAACTTTAGAATAATAAACATTTGGGTGGATTTGAAATAAGATCACGCAGTTTGATCACGAAATAAGGTCATATTGAGCGCAAGCTCGTGTCCCTTCGCGAATTTCCACGCACGTAAATGACCTCTCTCTCCGCCGGTGTCATCATTCACAGTCTGCAATGGAGGCGGATCCGGTGGTGGTGGTGGGAATGGCAAGGTGTTTGTGGTGTTGGTGGCCGTGGCGCGGGCAGGGGTGGATATGGCGGCGGTTCCAGGCGCAGAGACGAGCGCGTCTAATGAAGATCCGTACTGTTGGCTGGAGAGGTGAAATATGCGATGGGGGCCGCGGCGAAGGCTGCCGGTGGAGGAGGAGAGGCCAGGAACCAAGGAAAGGGAGGCGACGGCACGAGCTCTGAGTGCGCAGCCAGAGAGGCTACGGTTGGAGGCGCTGGTGTTGTGGCGGAGGGCGAACAGGAAGGAGACAGAGGTAGATGAGCTTGCAGCGCTAGCGACGATAAATGTGGAAATGGCGGCGGAGATGAATGGAGATGTACCGTCCGCGAAGGCAAGGGTAGGGTTGAGGTGCACGGAAAAGGGTCTTAGCGAAGGAAAGGGTGACGCGGAGGAGGGCGAGGCAAGGTGGGTGGGAGGGGAGAGGCGGAAGAACGAGGTGGGGGAGGGGCAAAGTGGGTAGAGGCGACGGTGAAGGTGTCTGCAGCGGAGTGGATCGTGGGGTGGCTGCTGCGAGCGTGCAGCGGGGGGGGTGGAGGAGGCTGGGGGAGGCTGGGAGGAGGCTGGGCAGGAGGCTGGGAGGAGGCTGGCAGGAGGCTGGCAGGAGGCTGGCAGAGGGGGGAGGCTGGGAGGAGGCTGGGAGGAGGCTGGGAGGAGGCTGGGAGGAGGCTGGGAGGAGGCTGGGAGGAGGCTGGGAGGAGGCTGGGAGGAGGCTGGGAGGAGGCTGGGAGGAGGCTGGGAGGAGGCTGGGAGGAGGCTGGGAGGAGGCTGGCAGGAGGCTGGCGAGGCTGAGAGCTGGCAGGGGCTGGCAGGAGGCGGCAGGAGGGTGGCAGGAGGCTGGACTGGAAGCGCAGGAGGCAGAGCGAGGCGGCCTCGGAGGCGCTCCCTGGCGGAGCTGGGCCTCACGCTGGCGATCGGCCTGGGGCTCGGCGCCGCCTATCGCTCAGGGAGAGAAACACCCCACGCGCTCCTTCGGATCCAGCCCGTGCTTCCTACTGACTAAAAGGCGCCCAAATAAATAATAGATAAGGAAGCACACATGTTCGGAAAATATTGCCCTTTACCCTTCGGTATCTGGAGAGCTCCAGACCCTTGCGAAGAAAGCGAGAAGAATACGATGTGAAGGTCAGACGACATTTCAAAGGAATAAAATAATTGTGAATACGTCGTACACTCTCATCAAATTACAGTTAATTAGCGACCGAAAAGGCAGTATGAAATTGTTTTAATGCGTGCCGTGACTAGGCAATGTATATCGTAAGTGCACGCTGTAAATATTCAAAGTTTACACCTAAAACGTATGCCATTTAAATCAGTAAGGAATGTGAAGTATATTCCATTGGAATTAAACGAATATTGTGTAAAGCACTTCTTACTGGGAACTCGGGAATGGCTTTGGAAACTGTCTAGATTGACAAATATTTTGTATTATTGTATACATACTTGTTATTGTCATGATGTACAGACGTATAAATATGTAAATAAATAAGCTGTTTCACACATTCATAAAAAATCATGGAAAAATAAATTATATGAATTAAAAACTACGTTTATTTCGCAACGTTTTTAAAACTTTGAACATCGTAATAATATTTGTTTCGTCACATAGACATTTAGAAACTTTTCAAAGTGGGATTTTATTGGTTTTGGAAAACGTGAATAATTTCATCTATAAACGATGTGGTTTCAGTGAGTCAAATAGATACGATATTTTTTAGTTCGTACACATCTCGGGAAAGCATGCTGTGTAAAAAATGTGGCTTCGATTGAAACGTGTGTAACAGAAATTTTCCTATTTCCTTCGAAATAAGTAAATGTACGGTATAAAAAAGAAATCTTTCTCTTCCGGTAAAGGATTTAATGCGAGTAATTGTTAACTAAATATTTAACACATCTCACTGCTCGGTTACTGTTTTCGGTAAAAAACGTACCTATCTTCATCATATTCCACCACAAAAATTCATTACTAGTAGAAGGAGACTGATTATGTAAGAGGCAAAGGAGAATCTGAGAACGTTTTTTATTGCTATTGTTCAGTAATACCAAATAATATTTATTTTTCAAATTTCAACACTAACAAAAATATTGCAATTTTGTCTTGTATAATTAATAGTGTTCGTGCGTTAAGTATTGACTCACTATACAATGGCTCGCATATTCCCAGAAGGTAGATAGGTTAGTTGGCAAACGTCTACAAGTTAGATCGTATTCAGCCACACGCGTAATGAAAAAGAACCTTGTACGGGACAAATCATGCGCAATTTTCTCTTTCGGCTATTAATTGTACCGGGGCTCGTTGATATAAAAAAAGTTGGAGAGCTCTCAATCTAAAATTAACGATGTTGCTGTCAATATGCACTGTGCCAACGAGTCAATGTACAAATGTATTTCATTCATTGTGCGTCACCCATTTAAATTTACTCATTATGTAATTTTTTAAATGCGCTAAATTAATTGAAATCATATTTTCACCGTACGTAACATTAAATACACGATGTCACGGTATTAAAAAAGCACATTTGGACTGGTTAATTACTCGGATAATTTAGCCAATTCGAACGCAAAATGTCATAACGAATTAATGGGAAGTATATTATCCTTGTCATGTATTCGTGTTTTCTTTGACTGAGGTGAATTGTAAAGATCTGAGGTCAAAAATGACAACGTGTAGGGTAGTAATTAATACATAATACTTTGTTGAATACACGTAGAAGTTTCGTTTTTGACATTAGTTTTATTTATCTACTTCTCTTCAAATATAAAATTTATATCGGCAATTAAAGAGCGGAAACATCTCTTTTCGTGTTTATTATCTAATTTTCAAAATTTAATTCCTTTTTTTGTTTTCAATATACGAATTAGTAGCAGTTGTTTTGCAAGTCCTATTTCAGCAGATGTGGCAACTTCCATGGTTATCAGCAAACTTATCGCATTGCTGCCACTTTGTCGGTCACCTTACCTTCTTAGGACTTCCCAAACGCTGGTGCCTCACAATCTTTGTGGTCCTAAGGCTTTACCTTTACACTCACCGCTACAGATGTTGGTTCCACATTCGCAGATTGAGTCATTTCAAGTCACCAGCGTGTTCCTCATAATATTTACCGTTTTGGACATTGACGCATAAACTCCCGTTGAAAGTTCTTTTTTGTCGCAGCCTGGATAACCGGAACGTATTTCAAAATCTCGAGGCGTTTCAAAGACTTAGGAGGCGGACGGGGCGGAGGAGGGAAGGGAGGGGCGGGGCGGGAATTGAATGGCATGGTGTGGGGCACGGCATGGCATGGCAAGGGGGGCATGGCATGGGGGCATGGGATGCGGGGCGGGGCATGGGATGGATGACGGGGCGGGGCATGGGATGGTGGGGTGAAGGCGGGACGGGACATGATATGGCATGGCATGGCATGGCGGGGCGGGCATGACATGGTAGGTATGGCATGGCGAGGAGGGGCATGGCATGGCATGGCATGGCGGGGAGGGACTGGGGGCGACGGCGTTGGTCAGCGCAGGGCCCCGCGGCCCCACCCCCCCCCGCCCCAAACTGACCGCTTCCCCAGACGCCCGGACCCTCGGCCTTAGCGCCTCCCTCCCCCCCCCCATACCATCACTCTCAGTGGAACTTAAATAATTCGAAAGTAGTGGTGCTAATACAGCGCGTATATTTCTCGCCATTCGAAATGTAAGTTAGTTTCCAGCGAAAATTAAATAGTTTCACGCAACTATGGTATTGTCATATTCTGCAAATATATAAAAGTATTAGTTGATTATTACACCAAACGAAAGGCAGCCATCATTATCATCTTCTGGTATGAGTGCGGCATTACAACAATGGGTTACAACTGCCTACAATGATCACTCATCTATTCATTTTCACATTTAACAAAACGGACGCCATTTAAAATTAAATAACATAAATATAATAAAATATAAAAAGTAATAATAATAAAACAAAATATGAAATAATATACAAATTCTAAATTAGGTAGCATCCAACTGCGTGAATTTTGAGCGGGCGACTGAAGCCTAGCAATCTTTATTTCATATTCATTTGAAATAGGTTTTAAATAATTTCTAAAAGATTAATTTGTGAACTTGTCAAAAAGCTCCAAAGTAAGCAACGAACAAATAAATATGAAGTAATGTACACATTGTAACTTACGTATCATCCAACTGCCATAAAACAGGTCTAAAATTACAATCACGAAGTACAGGATTTTCAAAGCGGGCTACTAAGTATGACGGCCAATTACTCTAAATATATTTATATTTTCGAAAAATTCAACATTACCTTCGACTTTCGAAAGATTCCACATTTCATTAAGAAAAAATGTATCTTCGTAGTTGTAGGAAGACGCCATTTAAATTTTTTTTTCAATTTTCGAAAAAAAGGTTTTTTCGAAATCATGGATCCTCTGCCATTATATTTAACGTTCTTCAGACTATTGAACAACAAAATTTAATCAAAATCGATGGTGAAATTTTTTTGAAAATTTTGAAAATATTCGGAAGGGCTTCATGTAACGTACCCTCCAAAATTAAAATATAGGTTTCAAATTCAAGGGGTTGCGAAATCAGATCGATCGGGGAATATCAATGTTGGAGAAAATTCGCTGAACCTTTTCGCCGTTAGCATTGTTCACAGACAGACGTACAGACGGACGGTTGTTTTGTCTTCAATCGATTTTTCTGTATCAAGGTCTCACAAAACTGGCTTCATCACGTGTTGGAGGATTTTTCCTAAATTTAAGAACTGGATTCATCCACTTTTTCATTATCAGGGCTCTGCAAGAAGAGTTTTCTGCTAAAAATTCACAGTTTTTTTCGCGCAGCATTACATAACTTTCTCTTCTTAAGAAGTTTCTTCTCAAGCGCGAGAAAGTAAAAACAAATACCTTTATTTTCTGAAACACCAATTAATCTTTGTTTTCTGGAAGTGTGTGTGTATTTTTCTGTATCCAAATAATAAGGTTTTCAATAAGTTTGAACCTGATTTTGATATTTTCTTTAATAGCTTTATTGTTTGTCTTGCCCTTCAGATTTTAGATTTCGACATACCAAAGCAGGATCAGTACAGTGGTATCTTTCATCACGTCTTGTTCTTATCGATTATTTGACTTATGTAGTTCTTATTTTATAGCTAGATTTTTCGTTCTAACATACAATTGTTCAACTTTCAACACATGTGCCATACCTTCCTCTTCCTCTTCTCTTTCTGTCGTCATAAAAATTTTTTTTAACGCCTGTATTCTGATTACTTTTAGATGTTTCCGAAAATTATGCAATTTCTTCTTTTTACAAAATGCTAAGGAAAGATGACAATTTTGTACAATTTATTACACACTATTGACACAAAAAATCCTAAATGTTATGTATCCTTCTAGTTATGGAATTAGCTTAGAGTCATAAATGCCACTGTTCTTGTACGACTTTATTCAGGAAGTTTCGAGGTTTGAGGTCCGATGATAGCGGATTCTCGATATTATCTCTAAATCTAGGAAAAATGAGTCGCTGCCTGGAGGAGAATTCTAAACCCTAGCTGCTCTGATCGGTAGTTTTTCGTGATTTGTCCCTTCAACACCAGGCGAATGCCGGAGCAGTACACTAACAAACGGGCCACAGACCGCGCGCGATCTTTCCTTCATTTTCCCGGTCCTATCCTTTCTATTTACATTCTTTTAGAGTTTCGTGTACTTCACTAGCACCAAAAATGTCAAGAGTCAGCCGGGAGCTTAGAACTTGTCTCAGCTAGGGATATGCCTGACAGGGTGAGATATTCAAGGAGGAAATTCCCTGCAAAAGAACGAGTATGTTGGCGGCGGATCTCACCATATAAGGAAGGAAAACGCCGTCACCGCCTTTGAAAAACATTCCCTACACTAACAGAACTTAAAACCATTGACGTTGACATGCCAGACACATCAAACAAAACAGCACGGGCACAAGCTATGAGCAACACACGTTACTTGGCATCATTTATTTATTTATTTTACGTCAAAAAACAGTTAAAAACTGCGCATGACGTGTAATACCATCGTTATCATGTTATACCACCGTTCATAAGTGGGAAACGTGTTTTAGTCCTCTAAAACGTATTTTATTTTTGGAGGTCTAGTTCTTTTGAGTACCCGAAGTTAATAGAATTGTCAGGAACGTCAGTATGAAACGAAAGAAGTTGGGTTGCACTGTGAAGATGTTTTCACAACTTTGAAACAATTATTTAAAAAGTCCGGAATGTTTTCACGGGCCTGGCCAGTGAAAATAATGGTTATTCTTTCTTTAACAATTTAAAATCTTTTTCGTTGTATTACATTCATTCGTCGATGTTTTTATTCATTAATCTAGTGTTTTATAGTTTGGATTCTTCATTTCTTCCTTTTCTATCATACTCATAAGTTATTAGAAGAATATATTTATATTTTTTCATTCTATTGTTTGTGGCTTTTTTGCGGAGTTAACAGCACCTACCATTTATGAAATGTTGCTACAGATTCTATTACGATATCACTGTAATGTTTAGTATGTATTATAAATTTCAGTATCATCACGGGGGCCGAAAAAGATATTAGAGTATTAATAGATCTATTGCGTACGGTGTTACATTGTGAATATTTGTTACTAACCAACCAACGGACGAAACCAATGTTTTCATAAGGAATCAACTTAATTTAATAAAAGCCAAGGATTTTATTGGAATACTCCACATTCATTTATGTTCATTTTCTCCCCTTAACTCGCCCATTTCCCATTTCTTTTTCTATGCGCGCTCATTCCGTTGCTCTCCGCCTCTCCTGCGACCACCCTTTCCACAGCAGAAAAAGAAGTAAATGGGGAGTACAAAAAACATTTAAGAAAACCCTTCTATGTTGTTATTCTTGTTATAGTATGTTAGTCGTGTACATTTAAGTAATGCAAATGTAAAATATGTTAGACTTTATAGCTATGCTAGGAGAAGATTTTTGTTCGCCATCTGAATTTTTAGAAACTCTCGTATTCATGCAAATATTCCTTTAGGATGATTTTGTACGTAATATCCCTGTTTTCTCAAATTCTTTTCTTACTTTTCAGGAATATTATGAGTGTTATTATTAACACTATTTTAAATGGAAATAAAATTGGGCATCATTTGTTTTTAGTTCCACTTCTGCAATTTCTTTATTAATCGTTTCGTATACGAATCTATCTAAACATTAAAAAACCGACTATTTTGTTTGTTTATGTGAACAAGGTGTTAGTTCAGTTTAATAAGAATATGTTCTGAGTTGCATTCATTTGAAAATCGGTATTTATGTACTAAAGAATGTAAAAGTGAGAATTCGAAAGTTCATTAATTCTCTAACATTACTCACAGTTTTGTTTTCTGCATATTCACTTGAAATTCTTCAAATTTATTGAGTTCCAAGGCAAGTTCGTAGGTTTTTGCGAATTTATTTTTTAAAATATTGTAATAGGCCTTTACTTGCTTTCTTAAAGATACCAACAGTAGTGTTGCCAACGTCTTGAAAGAAAATTATGGCGTATTGAGCGAAAAATGCCTTTGGGTCTGGAGTTCAATCAACACCATCTACATAGATCTATTCAGGTGACGTTGGTTTAATTCCCGGCTTACTCACTAAGATCGCAGCGCCATTATACGCGACAAAATATTTTTGGAAATTTCATTAAATCTTCGTGCCGGATCTGAAAACCAAATATCAGTTCCCCATCCGGCGACCGAGACGCGCCCAATGACTTCTCGTATGTCTCGATTGGTACACGGGAAGCGGTCTAGCCATGAGTGACAGAACCGCACATCTACACACATGAGGAGTAGTTACTCAAATACTATATACGGATTGTTTTACGTTGGCGATAATATTCGTAACAATAAAAAGTGAATACTAGATTTACGTTGATGTTGGAGTGAAGAAGCTTACATTTACATTTGATATTTCGAGCCGACTAAAATTGGATGCAAGACAGTCTTCAGCTGAAAGCCTATTTCTGTAGCGAGTAAACCTGCAGGCGTTCTCCAGAATGCGGTCTGTTACGTGAAGACCCGCCGAGCACGGATCGGGTAAGAGCACCTGAGTTGGGCCGCGACTGCAGCAAGCTACAGGCTTCCCGTTTTCCGCACGAGCTCCAGAGCACGACGCGCGATAAATTTGCCGTCATTTGTCCTCGCGTTCGCAGTGCTGCAACTCGGCGAGTGCGACACCAACGGCGCCCACTGCAGATGGGGGGCTCTCCCAGCCCCTCCCACCATCCCTGTTTTTCCACTCTCAACCTCTCTTTTGTTTGGTTTGGTTTGTTTTTTTCGTGTTTCCGGGCGCGTCAACTTCTTTGGTCATAAGTCCCGTTAGTGTAGTGCATGTTTTTATCGGGAGATGGCGGTGATCTTCCCCCGCCGCATGGCGAGATCCGGCGCCGACCTACCGACGGCTAGTGGGGTTTCCCCCTAACCAGGACTCTCCCACCAGCGGGGCACCGCCCCAGCCGGGACGAGCTCTAAGCTCCCGACCGGTCTCCCGGAATATGTGGTAGTGTAGTGCATGTTAGTGTAAGTGTGTGTGTGTGTAAAGGGAGAGGATAGGACAAAGAAGAGGAAGGAAAGATCGCGCGCGGTCCGTGGCCCGTTTGGTAGCTTTGCCCGTGGCTCCGGCATTCGCCTGGTGTTGATCGGAGAAACCACAGAAAACTACCGATCAGAGCAGCCGGCCGCTAGAATTCTTCTCCAGGCAGCGACTGAATTCGACCTAGCTGAAAAGCTAGTGTCAAAAATCCTGCCGCCGAGGGGAAGTGGGAACCTAGGACCTCCCGGTCAGAGGCGCTGCAGTGGCATCAGTTGATGCACTGAGTTACCGCTCCCGGTTCTCTTTGGTGAGGGGGCATGCCAGCGCAGTACAGGCATGCGAAACTGGACTGATAAGTTGGCCTTGCAGAGTTTGGCTTGCGTTACCACATTACCATATAGTTTAAGCGTTCGGGCATCGCAATCATCATTGAGTCATTGCCCTACATATTCAGAGCGGCGTTGAGAGTTAATTGACACGCTACATATTTCTGCCTCCGCACGGCGGTAACAGTATCTGTCACTCAATGACTATTATCTTCAATGTTCCCTCCTTGGTACTTGTTTTCTTCACAACAGCTTGATCTCTAGTCTGATACATCACACAACGTGATAAATTTGTATATTCTTTTTTGGCGCGGCCAGTGGAATGGATAAATAACCAATAATAACTCGGAATGACTTAGAGACAAGCGAGGCTGTCAGACTTTTACTTATTGCCAAGACGTATTCTGTAAAGATATGTCAGATATGTTACCATATATTACGTATCTTTATAGAAAACACTTATGTTCTAAGCGCTCCACTGAGCATTTAGATACACAAACGAAAAACGGATAAAAATAAAAATTACTTAAAATAGACTTTGTTGCAATTGACTTTGAGTGTTATTGAATTATTTTTTTTGGGATACATGCTGGAATGGTGGATTTGTGAAGATATATCCCTAAAACTGTATTAGCTCTTCAACAAAGGATTTCTAATCTTGTTTTAAATACTTTTATTCAGACATTTTTACCCAGTGTATAAGATACGGTGGCCCACTTTGTTTGTTGATTAATACACTAAAAAAGGCTAGTTGAAACTACCATAAATGAAAACTTACATGAAGAGAAAAACGTTGGAAGGATCATCACTAATTAGTCTTTCTTACATAATAAATTATAAGTATTACAATAATTAATCCTATCTCGAATTCAGCGTTTTTAAATCAATTTTCACCGGTTGAAGTTAATTGTCTAAAGGAATCAGGGCAAGAGTTGCTTTAGGTTCACAATTCTAAGTTGAGCGAAGTGCTTTCATCCGGTTTCTCGGAAGTCTAGCGAGGTTTCGCCGCTGCAAGATGCACCCTACTCCCGCTGGTGGCGCACCCAGCTCTCCGGAGAGCTATTACTTCCCGAAATTAATTTTAACTTTTACACGTAATATTTTGTTTTCTATTCTCTATTCAGGTCAGCGACAAAGTTTTGAAAAACAGAGCACTTCAATTTTGACGTAATTGTGATGTAATTTACGGAAGACAACACTGCGTTTATTGCAAGGTATATCGTAGATTTAATGTCGTTAAAGAAATAATATTAATTTGTCATGTTCCAGTTATTCCTGTACATTTTAAACTGCAATTAATTCTCTTCGTTGTAGTAAGTGCACCAAAAAAGGATAAATTGTAATAAAGATTAATTTCCGACTACATTGCACAAAAGGAAGAGCTGTTGAAGAGTTGTAACAGAAAAGTAGAACTCTATAATTATGCACAGTATGGAAATTCGAAAACTTAAAAAATATTGTTAAGGCCTTAGTTTCCAAGAACAATGAAATGAAAGATTAGAAATGATTGAACAATATAAAATCATGTATAATCACTATTATCACTATCATCGTGAACACAGTTCAGCATGTTTCTAAAATATAATGGAATGTTTTTGTTTACCCAGAATTACATATGTACTAGGTACTTCATTGAAGTAGAGATTTAACTTCAGTGGTCTATAGCATGAAATTTTACCATCCACTTAACTTAATCACATAGTTATTTTTTAAAGAGACTCGTGTGCCAGAATCGAGTGTATGTAAAATGTACATTCATATGCGAAGGCCTGTAAAATCCTCATTGATCTTCGAACTTACACATCGCTATTTTCCTTTTCAGTGGTAAATTCTCACACTACTGACGAAAGGACGACCCCTACTGTCGATCGCTCAAACTTCTTTCTAAACGAAAATCCTTAATGTTTTAAATATATGTATTTTACGTGATTTCTTTCTTAGGGCGTTTATTTACAATTAATTGACAGTTTAATCTTAGTTTAAAATTAAGTTATTTCATATATTATAGTTATTTTCCTTCTTTTATTTTATCTGACGAAAAAGGAATTGACTTCCCTGTAAAACATTGCAAATTTCATACTGAAAATTATTACTTCACATTTTTGCGTGATTTAATGTCCACGTAACGAATCGGTTTACGTTCATGTCGGTTTAACGTCGCACTAGATAATACAAACCCGACAGATGCGGTTATATTCGTGTATAAATATTTGCAAGTAGGAGTAATTATCATAAGAAATTACAGGTTAAGGAACCTAACTTATCGACCGCAAATAAAATGGACTAGCTGGATCATGCCAAGATTTCACACTTTGTTAATCATTCTTTTAAAATTAAAAATTGCTTCACATACTATTCCAGCTTTAGGTCGCAACCAGAATTGTACATTGAAGCATTGTAAACCCCCAACGAGATCCACAACGCCCGAAACCTGGTGATAATTGCAGATGCTTTTGAATTTACGTAGAAATAAGTATCAACAATTTTTTAGGTAACAATGAAATTCCTAAATTCAAAATGGTGACTTTAAAATGGTGGACTGCCAAATTTAAGAATAAAAAAAATGCATAAAAATATCCTACATGAGATTCTCGAGGTCCTGATTTTAAATACCATTTTGAAATTTCAATCAAAATGTCGCCTTAAAAAATTTTAAAATTGAAAGGTTTTAAGAATAAAATATTAATCGTATTAAATCCAAAACTGGGACTTTAAAATGAACGATAGCGTTTAAGGAGAGATTATTGTGTTAAGAGAGAAATGTAGTATAAGAAAGTTCATTAATTTACTTAGAATTATTTAATACTCAAAAAAGTAAATAACCATATGTGAATACGGTCAAGAAGTAGAATCTGTGAACATTTTCGGCTGCTCTGGAATTGCTACCACCTCTATTTTGCTGTACTAATGTTTAAGTTGGATTTTATTAAAAGGTAGAAACTTAGTACCGGATACAAGACGGTTTATCCTTCATGCCGCAAATAGTAGCGAGTACCGAACGGACACCTACAGGCACACTAGGTAATACTAGTGAGATTCGTACTCCGTAAACATACGGAAATATTAGTGACAATTAAAATGTATAAATATGAAATTTAATTAACTTAACACTATATACACACATTACAGATTCTACTCACACATATTCTCCCAGTTGTACCCCCAAATGTTCAAGATGTACCGTGAAGTATTTCCCCTAATATTCCCAGAAATGTTCAATAGATGTTCCTGCACTTGTTAACCTGGAGATTAAACTGGAAATTCCAATTTTAATTTAAGTACTTTTTTATTATGTTATACTTCTACAAATGCTACAACAATATGATAGAGTGCAGTGCGTTATCTTTCCTTGGAGTGTTATATAGAGTGGATTCATGGCGGTATTAGCAGAGCGGTGCGAGTTGTGATTGATAAATCGTTGTAGTTTTACCTCGATTATCATTAGTTAATAATTATTATTTCCAAAGATCGCTGTATAAAAGAAAAAAATATAATGCTATGAAACTTTGAACCCAAGTAAACCAGTAATGCAACTGTTAACAAAAGAGAGTGGAAAAGCCTTTATTTAAATTTCGTTTAGAGACGCCACCTGTTTGCGTCATAACGGTTGCGGAAGTGTCGTTATCCAAGTTGAGCTGTTTCGGCCCCCTTCATCGCTTCGATAGCTCGTCCTGCGGATGAAAGTTCCCGGTTGCGCCGCAAGGCGGGGGAGGAAGGCGCCGTTAGAATTTATCGCGACAACGCGCCCCGCATAGCAGGGAGGCCGGGTGGCCCGGGGAGCCGTGGATAATTAAACAATAGCCCGTCAATAAGCGGCGATAAATCGAAGCTGGCGGGCGGCGCGGAGCTGCAAAAATTAATATCCGCCCTTTTGGAGGCGCGCGCATCCATCATGCCGCCGCCAGCTCCGTCCCGCCCCTGCCACGCCCCCCGTCCCACTCCGCCCCCGCCTCCCACTGGGTCGAAATGACTCCGGCAGCACCCACAGGCCAAAACGGAACACCTAGTACATGATGATTGATTAATTACTAGTGCTTCCGGGCACGTCAACGGCTAAGATCGTTCTTCCCGTAAGTGTAGTACATGTTTGTCACAGGAGGTGGCGAATTTCTCCCCCAGCTGGATGGTGAGATCCGGCGCCGAACCGGGAGCTCAGTGCATCAACTGATGTCACTGCAGCGCCTCTGACCGGGAGGTTCTAGGTTCGAGTCCTGACGGCGGCAGGATTTTGGACACTAGCTTTTCAGCTAGGTCGAATTCAGTCGCAATCTGAAGGAGAATTCTAGCGGCCGGCTGCTCTGATCGGTAGTTTTCCGTGGTTTCTCCGATCAACACCAGGCGAATGCCGGAGCACTACCCTACCAAACAGGCCACGGACCGCGCGCGATCTGTCCTTCCGCTTCCTTGTCCTATCCCTCCCTTTCACACACACACTTACACTAACATGCACTACACTACCACATATTCCGGGAGACCGGCCGGGAGCTTAGAGCTTGTCCCGGCTGGGGCGGTGCCCCGCTGGTGGAAGAGTCCTGGTTAGGGGGAAACCCCACTAGCCGACGGTAGGTCGGCGCCGGATCTCGCCTCCAGCGGTGGATGATCACCCCCATCTCCCGAGAAAAAACATGCTCTACACTAACGGGACTAATGACCAAAGCAGTTGAAGCGTCCGGAAACACGAAAAAATCAACCAATCAATCAATCAATCCGGCGCCGACCCACTACCGGTTAGCAGGGTTTTCTCTAAGCAGATATCACCAATCAGCAAGTCACCGCTCCGGCCGGGACAAGCCCTAAGAGCCCGACTGGTCACCCGGAGTGTGTGGTAGTGTAATGCATGTAAGTGTAAGTGTGTGTGTAAGTGGTGAGGATAAGGACAAGGATCTTATTCAATTTTGTTATAAAACCACGAAAAAGTCAAATGTTCATGTAACAACCGAATAAGTCAAAAATGGAGTTACCTTTTAAAATGAAACAGTAAGTAATAATTCCTTCTGAGAGTTTATTGCGTGGTTGCTTAGGAATAAAATAGCGCGTTTGGCCTCGATTGGGCCCACTGTGCGGCGGGCGGCCGTGCGGCGACGGCGTCGGCGCACAAAGGCTGACCGCCGTAACTCCCGGGCTGTCGAGGAGGTCTTTACGGCCTTGTCTGTTTATTCATACTGCTTGCGGTAAACATGGCTTGCGTCGAAATTGTAACGTGAGGGGAAAGTTATTACTTTGCCTGAATATATGAAAATATACCAACTCTTTCCTTCATGAAATTCTATAAGATTCCATTATTTATTTCTAGTATAAGTAAAAAAATCTAACTACTATGTAACATAATTAAGTCCTCAGTTATTTCCTATTAAAATAACCTTTTGGTTCAAAAGCAATTTTAGTTTCACTTTTTAGTAGGAGATTATTCAAGTACCGATTGATGATAAATAATTCATTATGTAGTATTTCTACCAAACACATTCAAATATGTTTATTGTAAATTCCTGAAAATAATTTTTGCGGAATTCATCTGCATGACAACATTTTGAAATAATCACGTTGTAGTGTGGTGTAAGTACCGAAAAGTCTTGTTTATAAGTTACGACAAAATGAAATCATGGGAATTTGTTTTAAGATTGTCACAAAATCAATTTGTGATTATCAATTACTGAATTTCAGTACTATTTACACTATTTTACGTGATTTATTTGGTTCATTTAACTGATTTTTCAAAATTTATATCGACTGAGACTGCTCAGTGCAATAACTGTTGCCGCCCGCCGTAGCTTCTCTGTCAGGGAGGTTCTATTCTTCAGGTTCTGATGGTAGTGAACTGGCTATATTGTGTACATATATTGAATTCAGGCGCAGTCAGGTGCAGGAGGAGAATTTCAGCGGACAACTTCACTGGTTGGTAGTATTCCTTGATTACACATCAATAATACGAGCTTAGGGCCACACGTGATTTTTCCTTCCCAATTTTGGACTCCTCTTTCCTGGCGTAGACACGTCACTTTCGTGAATAACATGACCACACATTGCGGGAGACCAGTCAGGAGCTTAAAGTTTATTCCGGTTTTGGCAATGCCCCATTGGGGGAGATACCAAGAGAGAGAGAAAACCACTCATGAAAGTACTCGGCGCCGGATCTGACTATTTCGGGGCAGGTACACCGCCACTACCAATGGTAAGCTCTACAGTCTCGGTACTAATGATCGAAGCAGTTGGCGCGCCCTGAGACACAAAACACTCATCCACTCAAAATTTTTCGAAAGAATTGTTCGTGCCGTAACAACTTACTTGAGTATCCCGTGGACTTTCTACCCATTCCCGCCCCTGGCTCTGGGCAGAAGCGGCCCCCGAACGAATGATTGACTGATTACTTTTGATTCCGGGGCGTCAACTGCTAAGGTATTAGTACCATAAGTGTAGTGCACGTATTTTGCTCGAGAGGTGACGATGATCGTGTCCCCTGGATGGCGAAAACCGATGCCTACCTCCATCGGCTAGAGGGGTTTCCCCAACAAGGTATCTCCCACCGGCGGGGCACCGACCCAACCAGAACTAGCTCTAAGCTCCCGATCAGTCTCCCGGCATGTGCGATATTGAAGGGCATGTAAGTGTAAATGTATGTAAGTGTGAGGATAGGACAAGGAAGAGGAAGGAAAGATCGCGCGCGGTCCGTGGCCCGTTTGTTAGGGTACTGCTTCGGCATTCGCCTGTTGATCTAAAAAACCACGGAAAACTACCGATCAGAGCAACCGGCCACTAGAATTCTCCTTCAGACAACGACAGAACTCGACCTAGCTATCTGGCTAGTGTCGAAAATTCTGTCACCGTGGGAACTCGAACTCCAGGACCTCCCGATGCGAAGCACTGCACCGAGACAAATGAAGGAAAACGAGCGGAGGTTGACGTACAGAGCTGAGACGGCACGCGTCGAGCCACTTAGATCGATTGTCTGCACGGCCTGCGTGCTCAGCGTGGAGCCTAGCCCGCCACGTCCCTCGCTGGCTAGGCCTGCACCAACCGAATTCACTCTGGAGGTTAATCGAAAGTGGCCCATCCTCTTGGGACAGGAGGTTGAAGCCTGTGAAAATGTGCCGTTGAGTTCTCATCCGATATGCAGGGTCGGTTTCGTTTTGTTTCGTGTCTTAATGCCTGGGAGGCAGTGTCAGAGAGAGGATCGTCTAACTCAGCAACATGACACTTCCATCGATTATGTAAATACTCATTCATCATTAATTTTTAACAATTTTCATTACCTTGATTTGTTCACGTTTGCTACTGGCCGAAGATCTGTGATTAAAGGAACTTTTTCAAGAGTGCCGAAAGTCTTATGGAGGTAACCATATAAGACCCTGCAAGCTGCACTGATGTCTTAGTTAGTGATTCTGTATTTGGACGTACTTATTCTGATATGAGATGTTTGTCAATACGACTTTTTAAAATTAATATATAACCGGAAAACCTTTTTTAATTTTTACACCAATTCTTTGTTACGTGAAGATGAATGCATCAAGTCGTATTCGCGTCGAAAATGAGTTAAATGTTTCAAAACATCAAACTGATAAATAAATATTCTGATAAGTGATACATGAATCTAAAAAGAAAACAACCCAAATAAGTAAATTTAAAAACCAAAAATTGGGGAAAATAATAGTACAAACAATGAAATAAAAAGTACAAATTGCATCCGTATTCCAAGATAGTTTATTAGGGTAATCTACATCTGAACTGGTGGATCATTTTCAAAATAATAGGATATGGATCACGGGATCGGTCAATTAATGAGATAACATTAGTTTGCCAACGTTTCGGAATATTTAATTCATTCATCAGGGCTAACAAACAACACAATCACAAGGAATAAGGACAACTTTTCCTAATTAGACATGTCTAATGTTGTTGTTCAGAAAAGTTGTCCTTATTCCTTGTGATTGTGTTGTTTGTTAGCCCTGATGAATGAATTAAATATTCCGAAACGTTGGCAAACTAATGTTATCTCATTAATTGACCGATCCCGTGATCCATATCCTATTACTTATTAACGGTCGTGAATTCTACAATGGTCATTTTCAAAACGGCAAGCCATCCTCACGCGTGCATACCTCACGCATTTCGCGCAGAAGGTAACGCTGGCTACGTGGGGTATGCGGTGAGGTGAGGAGCTGGCTCATCTGTCGCGGTCGAGGGCAGCGAGGGCGCGGCGGGCGGCGGTGCCCTCATTAGCAGAGCGACAACACAGGAACTCGCGCCCGGGCGGCGGCGGGGGCGGGGCGGGGCTCCCTGCCTGTGGCGCGGTGCGGTGGTGATGGAGATGGGCGGTGACGGTGATGGCGGTGGTACGGTGGTACGATGGCTGTGGCGCCTTTGGTGACGTGGCAGAGGGACGGGGGGGGGGGGTGATGGGGTGAATGGTGATCGTTATGGTGGTGATAGCGACGGCAGTGGGGGAGATGTTGGTAACGGTGGGGCGACAGCGGGTGTGGCGAAAGCGGCGGTGGTGGGGCGGTGAAAATGGTGGTGGTGGTGGTGACGTGGTTGGGAAGGTGGTAGGGTGTGGGCTGGGGTGAAGCTGGGGGCGGCAGAGATGGTAGTGGCGGTGGCGGTGGCCCTTGGCACCTGGGTCTCGCTTCTGACGTCAGCGTGAGAGCGCGCGGGTCAAGACGATGCTCAGGCATGCGGTGCCCAAGCGCTCTCTCGGCTGCCGGAGTAGATGCACAGGGCGCGGCTGGTGGGCTGCAGGCGTACTGGTCGGCTTTCACGACAGTTAATAAGGGTTTTTTCTCTGTAGATTACGTAGTATGCTGTCACCATGTTTTTAAAATTTTGTTGCTGTAATGATAACAAAATTACTCTGACCAACTCTGCTATGTGTAAAACAAATAAATTGGGGTACTTATTGTACTGATTCTCAGCATGAAATAGTTATTGCCATGTGACTGAGACCTAAAGTTTCTAATCCGCTGATTGAAATTTTGAATGCATAATTATACATTTTAATTTAACGATCGTGGGGAGATCTTACAGTAACAGTTAAAAATCGACCTTTTAAAAATTCATATTTTATAAATAATGAATATAGAGTCTAAATCGCATTCATTCAATATAAAGAGCTGAAAAGTATCCAGAAGGAAAACGTTTCAGCCTAATCGACTCCGGTGAGTTCAAGTGCTTTGTGGGTGTGGGTTTTCACTTTGAAGCGGACGCCTAGCGCCAGTAACAGCATACTGAGCGACCTTTGGCACGACACAATTCCGACTGTATTACTGTGCACGCTGGACATGCTTAAAGACTTCGTCAATAGTTGAGTGGTTAAATCTTTGCGACTGAAGGTATTAAGTGTCAATCTCGCTTTTAAGTAGGGGGATCCTCATCAATTCATAATTCATCCCTCATTCCATTTCCTGCGAGGAAACGTTAGTGGAATGGAGTAAATTATTTCGTCCACGTCAACTACGTAGATCACTAGTCCTGTGAGTTAAGTGCATGCTGCAGGGGAGATGGCGGTGTTCTCCTCCTATGTGTTGTGAGATCCCTCGCTGACTTGCCCGTCGGCTTGCTGCGTTTTCCACATCCAGGCATCTCCACCAACGGGGCACCTTCCCAAACGATACGTGCTTAAAGCTTCCAAATGGTTCCCAAACACGTTTGGTAGTTTCTAGTTTAGTGCATGTGAGGGAGTGTTTAAGTGGAAGGTGAGGGCAAAGGTGAGGAAGGAAAGATCGCGCACTGCCTGTGGTCCATTCATAGTGTATTCCTTTGCATTCACCTGGAATTGATTGGATAATCGGTAGGTAACTCTCGTGCTGATCACTCGGCTGCTAGAACGGTCAGGTCTGAATTAGAACCAACTCGTGTGGAAAATACGCCACCGGCGGGACCCGAGCCTGATATCTCTCGGTCAACAGCTGCAGATGGTATGGGGTGGCCACCGATCTATCCCTGCCGGTTGAGTAGGACGGTTGAGTAGTAGTCTTGTGTGTCCACCCATTTCTGGAACTCCATTGTGTCTTGCTAGGGATGTGGTTGTTACGTGTCCGTAAGGCCTCTAATGATGATGGAGAGTAATGGCATATAATCTGAATCTGTATAAATTGAATAAGACGGTGTATGTGTGTGTGTGTGTGTGTGTGTGTGTGTGTGTGTGTGTGTGTATGTAGTTGGCTACAGAATCTCCACAACGATGCGTTCACTGAACTTGTCATCGAATATGCTTGCAAATCGCACAAAATGCATTTTAATAAACCCTGAATTTACATTTTTATTAGAAAAGCACTGTTGTATGTGGATAATTTAAAATTGACATTTGTCACCTTTAATTGACCTGGATGTCAGATCCTCGGGGCGGGCTGTGACGTATTGTCATGGATTGAAACTCGCTTTAAACTCACATGTGCCAATCTCCGTGGCGACTTCCGGATTTCTATGGCAAGATTATTTTTCTGCGTATTAAGAACACGGCAGCCAAGGCGCCCGGGTGGCAGTGTTAGGCGCCTGTGTAAAGTCGCATCGCCTTGCCGCCGCCGCCTCCGCATCAGCCTCCGCCGCCGCCGCCCCCCCCTTCTCCTCCGCCTCCTCCTCCGCCGGTGCCGACGTCGCTACCTTCGCCTCCTCCTCCGCCGCCGGTGCCGCCCCCGGCGCCTCCACTCCACCTCCGCCTTGGCCTCCTCTGCCTCCGCCACCGGCGTCGCCACCTCCGCCTCCCCCGCCGCTGCCGACGCCTCCGCCTCCGGCGCCGCCGCTGCTGCAGCCACCGCTACCGCCTCCACTCCACCTCCGCCTCCGCCTCCACCTCCTGCTCCGCCTCCCCTCCGCCGCTGCCGACGTCGCCACCTCTCCTCCGCCTCCGCCGCCGACGTGGCCTCCCTCCGCCTCACCGCCTCCGCTGCCGCCGCCCGCGCCGCGCCGAACTAACTACTCCCCGGCGGTCGCCGCGCCGACTGGCCCCCGCGCTGAATTATCGCCCAACATGCGAGGATACATATAATTGAGTGCGACTCCCGGAGGGCGGGCGACCGGCATGCGCTCGCTTCGCTAACACGAACATATTGGTTCAGTTGCTATGACTATGACAAAGGCGCCCACAAATCTCTGGACCGCGTCCCTCGCGTCACTTTTAATTTTCACGCGTCTCTCGCGGGAAGACGGATTGCGTGCCGCTGCCGAAAAAAAAAATTACTCTCTTGTGAGAAAGCATCGCTACGACTTTGCTCTTTTTAGTTTGTTTGTGTACATGGGTGTAATGTGTGTTCTTATGTTGGTTGTGAGTGTAGGTTTGTAGTGTTTATGTGAGGAAGTCGTATGTGTATGAAATTTGTCTGAATGTGTTGTGTGTCCTATATTGTATATTCCTAGAAAATGATGTGAGATTTATTACTTTCATTCTCAAAAATATTTTTATCATATTTTTTTCGTAATAACCTGAATTATTTTAATTGCAGTAAAATTTATCCGGCACGTTTTTCGTAAAATTCATTCATAATTTTATAATTTTCTTTTATTTATTGAACTTCTGAAACATATTTAATGAAAATATTAATTTAGTAATTGAGACTAATAGGTTACGAACCATTATTGGTGCATTTAGATGTCAGGAAACATGTATTCTGTAGTTCAACGTAAGGTCTATACCGGGAAAGACGTAATTACCTCCCGCAAGTGGCAGCGGTGAACGAAAACAATTTAGGAGCAAATCCATTAAATTGGCAACATGGCGCGAGTGCGGTGGCGGCGGTGGCGGCGGCCGGGCTCCGATCGAGGGGGGAGGGGGTGCGATCGCAAGGCTTCGGTAACAAAGGGCGGCGGCGCCGCGCACCTGCCGCAAGCGTAAGGGTGGGAGGGCGCGGTTTGCTGTCCGGTCGTTGCGGCCATTACGCGGCTAATGGGAACATGGTGCGCGGGGCTCCCTTCCGGCGCAGGCGCTCCATTACACCGCCTCGCCCCCGACGCGCGCTCTTGGGCCCGCCTTGGGCCAACGCCGCCCCGCCCTGCCCCGACCCATCCTGACCCTCCTCTCCCCTCCACGCCCCGCCACTCCTTGGGCCAACGCTGTCCCGCCCCATCCTGCCCCCTCCCGCCCCCCACTCCTTGGGCCAACGCTGTCCTGCCCCATCCTGCCCCGCCACGACCCGTCTCGCCACGCCTCGCCTTGGGCCAACGCCGCCCCGCCCTGCCCCGACCCATCCTGACCCTCCTCTCCCCTCCACGCCCCGCCACTCCTTGGGCCAACGCTGTCCCGCCCCATCTGCCCGACCACGACCCTTCCTGCCACGCCCCTCCTCGCCCCGCCCGCCCTGTCCTGACCCATCCTGCCCCCCCCGCCCCCCCGCCTTTAGCCAACGCAGCCCCGCCTAACTCCGCCCCGCCCCACCCTCCCCTACCCTCCATTCCCCGCCGCCTTTGCCAACGTTGTCCCGCCCCATCCTGCCCCGCCACCCCTCGCCACGCCCATCCTCACCTCCCCGCCTTAGGCCAAAGCTCCGCCCCCCCCCCCCCCTCGGGTCCGCCCCGCCCCGTTCCCCTCCGTTCCATCCCGCACCGCCCGGTCCTCCCCCTTCTTGCCCGCCCCGTCCCGCTCCCCTGGTCTTCCTCGTTCCACCCCGCCCAACCACGCCACGCCTCGACCCGACAGTCCTGTCGCAGCCGCCTGCCACTCCTGCCTTTTCCAACAGCGCTACCAAAAGCTTTGTAGAACTCAACTACTCGTATGGGCTGAGTTTAGCTCAGGCCCGGCATTGTCGCTTTCTCTGCAGCGACCCCGACCGCAAGGTCCAAGGGTTTGAGACTGCACAAGGGCGAATGTTCGACGTCTGATAGATAGCTGTGTCGAATGCAGATGCTGACTGGAGGGGAATTCCACCGAGCGGCTCCTTTGATCGCTAGTTTTCCGTGGTTTCGCCGAATAAGACCAGGCAAACACCAGAGTAGTATCCTAACAAACACACCACAAACCGCGCTTGATCTTTTCTTCCTCTTACACGTCCTACCCTCTCTCCTTATCCTTACACACTTATACATACGTTCTCTACACAACCATACCTCCCAAGCCTAGACGTTGTCCTGCTGGAGAAGATACCCCGAGGGGGAAACTTCGCAAACCTACGTGTAGGTTGGCGGCGGATCACTCCATCCAGTGGAGACAGAATCACCGCTACCTCTCGAGATAAAATATTTACGACACTAACGTGGCTAATGGCCATCGCAGGAGGCCTGCCTGGGAACTTAAATCAATCACTTTAGTCGTCTTGTATAGCGGACCAGGAAAGTCTCTCCGCAGTGATACCTCTCAGGTGAGTGTGATTGCAACAGAAATTATGTTGATAGGACGAGCTGCGGAACGGGAGCGGTAGTTCAGTGCATCAACTGATGTCACTGCAGCCCCTCTGACCGGGAGGTCCCAGGTTCCCACTCCTCACGGCGGCAGGGTTTTCGACGCTAGCTTTTCAGTTAAGTTGAATTCAGCTGCTGGGTGGAGGAGAATTCTAGCGGCTGGATGCTGTGATCAGTAGTTTTCCATGGTTGCTTCGATCAACACCAGGCGAATGCCGGAGCTGTACCCTAACAAACGGGCCACGGACCGCGCGCGATCTGTCCTTCCTCTTCCTTGTCCTATCCTCTCCCCTTACACCCACTCACTTACACTTACATGCATTACACTACCATATATTCCGGGAGACCGGTCGGGAGCTTAGAGCTTGTCCCGACTGGGGCGGTGCCCCGCTGGTGGGAGAGTCCTGGTTTGGGGAAACCCCACTAGCCGACGGTGTGTCGGCGCCGGATCTCGCCATCCAGCGAGAGAAGATAACCGCCATCTCCCGCGAAAAAAACATGCACTACACTAACGGGACTTATGACCAAAGCTGTTGACGCGCCCGGAAACACGAAAAAATCAAATCAAACGAGCTGCGGCTTGAAAACATAAATATTGTGTACTCACAGCAATCATAATAGATGCTGGAAATGTTGTTCCCTTCACTTGTTTCCCAGTGATGTGGTTGCTACCAACATGAATGCAGTTTTTAATAGGAAGCCTGATCCGGCTGAGTGCGGAGACACTTTCTTGGCGCACTGTATTTCCGGTTTTTCCGCCGCGCCTCGGCCATCTCCCCTCCCTCGAGCTCCTTCTGGCGTACACTCTCTTCACAGACAGCCCCGCCTCTCGGAACAATGTTAGTAAATGGCAATAGGGAATGATTTCTCAATTTATTAGAAGAATATTTCTGAGTTATATACTTCCGCCTATACTTGAGTTTCTGTAACAAGATGGATGACTTAATCAGCTGTTGCGGTTTCGTCCAATCGGGAGCTCAAACGTCACCAGTGACGTCACCGTGATGACGTTTTAGCTCTGGATTGGATGACATCGTAACAGATGATAAACTGTCATCGGTCAGGTTAGAAAAAACAAAGTATACTACAGTCATCATGGAAGTGTGTTAAATCTTGGTTGTGTTAAACTAAATGGCAAAATGCCTGAAAATCGAGCCCTTTTGCCAATACTTCTTGGATACTTTGTATGTCTACATGTGATACTACTTATTATATTTGCAGTAAAATTTACTTATTTCTAAATATTACGTTTATATTGGTTGTGTAAAAGATTTTCAATAAACCTCATCGGCGATATCTATGGCACCGAAGGTGATTTATCTCCTTTTTTCGAGGTCCAACTTAGAGATGACTCATGACTGTCACATCTGCCGTTCTTATACACCACATATTCGTTTGCTCTCTTGAGACCGGCGGCCGCTGCCCGACTCCTCGTTTGGTTGGTTGGTTGTTAGTGATTTCCGGGGCTTCAATAGCTTAGGTCATTAGTCCCGTAAGTGTAGTGCATGCTTTTCTCAGGAGTTGGCAGTGATCATCCCCCGCTGGATGGTGAGCTCCGGTGCTGACCTACCGTCGGCTAATGGGGTTTCCCTCAACGAAGTATCTCCGACCAGCGGGACACTGCTCCAGCCAGGACTATCTCTAACCTCCCGGCCGGTCTCCCGGCATGTAAGGTAGTGTAGGGCATGTTATTGTAAATGTGTGTAAGGGGTGAGGATAGGACAAGGAAGAGGAAGGAAATATCGCGCGCGGTTCGTGGCCCGTATGGTAGGGTACTGCTCCAGCTTTTGCCTGGTGTTGATCGAAGAACCCACGGAAAACTACCAATCAGAGCAGCCGGCCGCTCGAATTCTCCACCAGACAGCGACTGAAATGAAAGTTAAAAATATATATGTTTTGCGGGAAGAAATTGCCAGAGTACAAAAATTAAAATAAAAAATAAAAAAAATAAAAAGGAGCTCAGGCATCATCAGACAGGTTCAATGTTCATATCTAGATAATATGAAATGCAATTTAAAATTCGAGTTGAAGACATATAAGAATCCAAGATAGCTTTGTTTGACGTCATTTTTGGACGTTTTTAACAATCGTCTTATCTCCCAAAAAGACAACTACAAAGTGGTAGTTAACCTCGGAAGCAAACAGCAAAGAAGCTTCTCAGAAGGCGATGACAAGCGGGCCCGCAGCGCGCGGCCGAGTGTTCTCTGCGGCGAGAGGCGGACGCGTGGGCCGCCGTGGCCGAATATCGGCGGTCGACGGGCAGCGGGCAGCGGCTGGCGGCGGGCAGGCCCTGGCCCTTGCCGCCTGTTTGCCACCCGCTTCCCGCCCGCTTCTCCGCTTCCCCGCTTCTCGCCCGCTTCTCGCCCGCTTCTCGCCCGCTTCTCGTCCGCTTCCCCGCTTCTCGCCCGCTTCTCGCCCGCTTCTCGCCCGCTTCTCGCCCGCTTCCGCCCGCTTCCCACCCGCTTCCTACCCGCTTCCGCCCGCTTCCCGCCCGCTTCCCGCCCGCTTCCCGCCCGCTTCCCGCCCGCTTCCCGCCCGCTTCCCGCCCGCTTCCCGCCCGCTTCCGCCCGCTTTCCCGCCCGCTCCCGCTTGCTACCCGCCCGCTTCCCGCCCGCCCTACCGTCCCACGCTGCCTCGCCACCATGACTCCGCCCCGTCTCTAAGCCCGTTCCCCCCGCCCCACCCAACCCCGTCCCATCCTATCCCACTCCGCCCCGCTCCGCACCGCCCCGCCTTGCCCTGCCGCACATCTCCTTGCCTCGTCTCTTCCTATTTCTCTCCGCCAGACCACGCCCCGCCACCCCTCGCTCCTCCTTGCCTTGACACATCCCTCCTTGCTGCGTCCCCCAAGCCCCCCGGCCGTTTTCGCCCTGTTGTCCACCGCCTCTGGAGATCGATGGACCGAGCGGAAGTTCAGTGCACAATACATCCACAGCATAAAGTTTCTTCTGACAGGACCAAAGTTAACACTAACATTTCACTGCAAAAGGAATGCTTACGTTTCTCTTTAAAAGAAAAACAACTTAACGTAAGAAGTCGCAAAGATAATTTTACTCTAATATGTAAAATATATTATTGTTCAGGTGAAGATTGTTTCAATAAATGTGTAATGTTGTACTCTTTCTTAATATTATTAATATTGGACGCAGTGGATGATATATATATATATATATATATATATTATATATATATATAATATATATATTTAAAAGTGGGAAACGTATGTGTACGTTTGAAAATAGTTTTAAACAAATTGTATGTTACTCTATTGTTTTAGCTAATAATTAACACTGTGTAACAATATTTTCTATTTATAAAGCGCTAAGATTTGTTTTATTTTTATTTTGAGAACCAAAAATTATTTTTTATATATTTCTGTATTTCATTGTGCTACTTTCTATCTATCTTGTGAGCGGCGACATGCCACCATGTTCTTACATTTCCTCACAAAGTCCTTTGACAGAACGACTTAAATACGTGACAATACGTATATACAATGCGATATAATTAATTAACAGATATTGGAATCTCGTGTAGGAAATGTAGTGTTATTGGTCAACATACAGAACACCTGGGGTGGACTGCATGACTTGAGGCAATTGGATTCTGATTTGCCGTAGGTTCCTGAACTCCACGGCCAAGGGCACGACATGGGCCTTAGGCCACTGGAATTGCATTCGCTGAGGGCTCCTGGGGCTGATCAGTCCTCAGGTGGCCGTGAAACGGGAGGTATTTGCGCGCCGCTCCAGGCGGTTCTCCGAGGCCTTGATCCCACGACGTTGCCTCGACACCGCTCCTGCGAATTGCAAACTCTGCTTCTGTGATCAGAAAATACGAAAGTTTCTTTATCCTTACATCATGTACTACTGATGTTCATTGTTTCTATCGTTATTGAAGGTCGACATTTTTTTTTCAATTGGTTATTTAAGGTCGCATCAACATCTAGGTCATTAGCGACCACTATTGGTGTTAACGGTATGGTAACGGTGAAGATGAAACGATATGAGGTTGATAAGGGATGAAAGGACGAACACAAATACAACCATGTCCGAGGCGGGACTCGATCCCGCGACCCTTCGGTCCGAGATCACTACGACACAACTGCCTTAGCGATCTCGGCCACCGGGCCGACAAGTCGACATTAATTACTCTGCAAAAATGGTTACGTGCATTCGTTTCAAGCTACTGATATGTAACTACCAATGCCCACTTCACAATTCTAAATATAAGTGCACGTTTTCAAGAAATACAATAATTGGGAACATATAATAGAAGTTTAGTTAGCCAGCAAAAGTAGCGAAGTTGACATATAAAATAGACAGTGATTATGAAACGAATTTATTGATAATTGGGTTCATAATTGTTTCAGAAAGCTATTACACAACAGAAAACATCGAAATTCTTTAATTTGCGAGAAATGTTTTTGCTCTAATAATTAAAGAAACTATTCCTTACCTAAATGAAGCAAGACAAAAAAGTAGTATTACTACTAAATAGTACCAATAGTATAATTTAGTAATTAATACTAAATTCTCATTATACGAGCAAAAGCTGCAATTCACTCAATGGCAGCATGAATTGCAATACAAAATTGAAATTCACATTGAAGTTCAATCACCTAAATGCAATGCATTACCCTCTAGAAAATATGATCGCACGTCCAACCCCCGCCTCTTCCGGTAGCCGTAGCTCAGTGCATCAACTGATGTCACTGCAGCGCCTCTGACCGGGAGGTCCTAGGTTCCCACTCCCTCACGGCGGCAGGATTTTCGACACTAGCTTTTCAGCTAGGTCGAATTCAGCTGCTGTCTGGAGGAGAATTCTAGCGACCAGCTGCTCTGATCGGTAGTTTTCCGTGGCTTCTCGGATCAACACCAGGCGAATGCTGGAGCAGTACCCTACCAAACGAGCCACGGACCGCGTGCGATCTGTCCTTCCTCTCCCCTTACACACTACACTGACATGCACTACACTACCACATATCCCGGGAGACCGGTCGGGAGTTTAGAGCTTGTCCCGGCTGGGGCGGTGCCCCGCTGATGGAAGAGTCCTGGTTAGGGGGAAACCCCACAAGCCGACGGTAGGTCGGCGCCGGATCTCGCCATCCAGCGAGAAAAAATCACCGCCACCTCCCGAGAAAAAATCATGCACTACACTAACAGGACTAATGACCGAAGCAGTTGACGCGCCCGGATACATGAAAAAATCAATCAATCAATCCAACACCTAATATTTATATATTTGATGCTAGATTGAGCGAAAAAATAGATACATCTGACTCGACATGTAAACAGACATCACATAGGAAAATAACTCTTATACACTTATGAATAAACTAGTTGCACCCGTGGAATAGGCAGAAACCACACATTTTTCAGTACTTCATTGGAGTCAAGAAAACTCTCAAAAGAAACTGTTCCTAAAAGTGGTGAGATGAACGTATTCTACGTTACAACTTTGTTCATCAATGCACCATCGTTGTCTATTCTAGCTGCTCATATTTAAACTTGATATTATTACAATGTTTTGACAATCAAGAGCGCCGACATTTAGAACATTTACAATTTTTCTCAATATGCTGCTCAATATTTTTACTCAATATTAAATATTCTGTACATTTACCGTAAATATACATAAAAAATTAATTTCAAACTGGAGAGAGAGGGAGAGTAGGAAAAAAATTAACACTCCCGTTTAGAGAATGGCACAGACAAAGGGAAAATGTTTCTTATGTTTTCTTTAGAATATTTAGTTTCTTATAAAGTAACCACTTTTTTACCTTGAATTTATTATCTAAGTATCATATTTAAACGACACTTCTGAACGTCTGTTTCGCCACAAAAATATGAGGAAAAGTATTTTTTGAAAACTTTATCACCATTAATACCTCTGAAGCTGTGCTTGAGGGACGTGAGAGCAAACAGCAACGAAGATCCCTTATGTCCAAGAGAAGTGGGCTATATTTCGCGCAAATGGTTTCCATCTTTCAGCAAAGAAAATAATCCCCAAAGCGGATTCAGACAGAAACACAAATCTCAGCGTAGGCGCTTTCCCTTTCTTACCACGGAAAGGGTAAAAACTTCAGTGGGAGAATTGTGAGTAAAAAGGGAGTGGCACAGGAGTCCCTGAAGTATATTTAGACCTACTGAAATGAAAAATAATCTGTCGAGAGACCTCATTTCATACATTTGCGACAAACCAGTGAACCAAATTAAAATAAAGGCGCCATGAAATGTCCAAACAAAAAAGTAAACATTCTATACTTAATATTAGACATTTCATTTGCTGGTTTGGTCTTATGTTTTTTTTTTAATTTCTACAAAATTTTTAAGTAACGTCTCTTAAATTGATTAAAATTTCTTTACTATAGAAGTCAATTTTCAACAAACAATGTATGCAATCATATACATCAATAAATTTCAAATCGAAAGTGTAAAAAGGAAGTAGTACATTTGTTATACATTTCGATACAAAGTCCAAAAAAATGTTATAATAGTAGACAAAACCGTACTAGTTTACGCCACTTAGTATTTTATCGCATTATTTTTTAGTTAAATTTCAAAAAATAAGATCTTCCTCTTAAATAGATATATATTTTAATATAAACCATGCCACTATTAAAAAGTTCGAATATTTAATCTGAATACAGTGGATTTCCAGATATTAAGTAGGTGCTTGATGATTGTAACTACTAAGTTGATTTCAAGAAAACAAAAAGTTCTGAAAACGAGTGTATCGCACAAACCGTAGACCGAAATCTCCATAGAAGGAAAAGCGATTCAAATATACTAGCTGTACTTTGTACAACATTCAAAATTTATATATTCAAAAAAAATTCAAATATGAGTTTTCGTATTGCGTTCTTCCTTTGTACAGAGAGCGGAGGATTGCTTCCGCTATACTCCTGCCGCAACGCAGCCCCTCGCTGTGGTCGCGTTTGCATTCATGCGCTTATTCAGCCGCTGAATATGCATTGCCCCACTTGTGACCTCTGCTCGGCCTTCTGCCCTTCCCCACGGCTGAATCGGCGGGACGTGGGCCAATATGATTTACAATATACTATTCTCAATGACTCGCAGACGATTTGCATCGTGAGACATGCACGATGGTTCGAATCTGCAAGAAAACTGAGATCTTCCAAAATTGCGTTGTCAGGATTATTTCCACTGCGTGACATTTTTGTGAGAGAGATTTTACACAATCCCGAAAAGTCTACCAATTGAGTCTGCGGAACGGTCTACCAATGAGAGAGAGAGAAAGAGAGAAAGAGAGAAAAAGAGAGAAAGAGAGAGAGAGGGAGAGGGAGAGGGAGAGGGAGAGAGAGAAAACAAAGCAGGTTGGAAATTTTACGTTCGTTTTTCCGTCGACTTCCTTTTGAAACAATCTTATTTGTTCAGAAATTACAACAATGTAAGTGTCGCTAATATTTGTAAAATTGGTCGGCAATGTAACTTCTTGCAAAGTTTCATTTAATTGTAAGTATCTGCAACATCAATGCTTAGTGGTATATTTCGAAGAGCGGAAATATCAAAGAAAACATAACAATGTCTCGTATTAAATATAAATATATACTACATTTTCATATTTGAATAAAAAAATTTGAAATAAATAAGCTGTAGATCCATGAGTCAAATACCTAAATGAAGTTATAAAAGGGTTAATTGGGTTATTGTTTTTTTTTCTGTACAACATTTTTTATTTACGATAAATACGATAGCATCTTTTCGAGTCTAGGGAGTTAATGATTTTATAGATTTGCATCGACAAAATTTAATTATACATACGATAAACAAGACGTTAATTGCAAATTTACAAGGAAATGTAAAAAGATTATTTATCTTTTTTATTTATTTTACACTACAAAAATCTGTTCAAGATTCTGAATTGGTATATACAATTATCTAATTTATTTCGTCTTGTAAAGTTTTTGTCATTGACATGTGAGTTTTTACGGGTAAAATTGTAATTCACTCTTAATAAAAACAAACTTTTGCCTTCAGGACGATATTCAGTTCCTAGAAAATCAAAATTCAAATTTAGCTTTTCACTAACTTGTTTTCAAAATAGAACTGCTGCAGGGTGTTGAACATTCGATAAAGCACCCACTGAATGACGTGCTTCTCTTATTCTAATAGGGCAATTATGGCTGTGACCGTCCACCCACTTGATCTAATGAGAGATAAAATGGAGATCAAATGTCTCACAATTTCGACTAGAAGCATGTTTAAAATGAGCCAATTAGTGGGCAAATTAATTAAGCTTCCCAAGTTAAATATACTAATTTAAGTTCTCGTGGAGCATTTAGTAATTTGGTAGTTACACTCAGAGGCAATGAGATGTTTGACAACTCTGTAACATATTGCTACTGCTTCTCCTTATACCAGTGTTATTTAAATGACTCTGAGTTTATTCTTGAATATTAAGGCGTGTAATCTATTATGAGTGAAAAATATTTTTACGTACTAACATTTCCTAAAAGAATGCACCACCTTATCAAAAAATGTGTGGAAGTAATTGTCTTCATGTTTGAGAATGCGTCATTTTGTATGTCTTGCAAAGCAGGTCCGCTGATGACTACATAAAACATTTTTCTTATTCACGGCTATCAGTTTAGCGAGAGCACAATCATCACTCGTGCCAAACACACACACACACACACACACACACACACACACACACACACACACACACACATATATATATATATATATATATATATATATATATATATATATACACACAGAATGTTATATGAAAAGTAGATATTCCATTATGAGTTTATACAGAAAAACATTATGTAATGCTGCACGAAAAAACGGCAATTTCCGCAGAAAAAAACTTTTATTATTATTTCCATCCATCGTCCCTGGAAACGAGAAAGTGGATGAATACAGATGATAAATTTAGAAAAAACCTCTTACACATGGTATAGCCAGAATTCATGGTTTATGAGTGCTGGATTCCGAAAAATCGATTGACAGCAAAACGTTTGTTTGTGCGTCCATCTGTCTGTGAACAACGTTAGCGGCTAAACCCATCAACCAATTTTCTCCAAAATTGATAATCCACGGTCGATCTGTCTAATTCTGCGTTCTCTTGAAAGTGATACTGATATTTTAATTTTGGGGGATTCTTTACATGAAGACCCTGGGTCATTAAAAAAAAAAAAAAAAAAAAAAAGGCTGCAACATTTTTGATTAAACTTTGTTATTGGTTAATGAGAAGGGCGTTTACGAGAATGGCTTAGGACTAATGTTTGTTAAAAACCATGATTTTTCAAAAACTGAAAAAATTCAAACTTTTTCGTAAAGAAGATAAATATTTTTCGATTAATCAGATGTGTTCATGAAAACCAGATCTAAAAATGTCATGTTCTGTTTTTCAAAAACATGAGTACTTTTGCTAAATCTATAATGTGGTTATTAATGTTCAATGATTAAAAGAATTAATAAAACATAGAGATTCCTGAGTTTTGTTTAATTTAAAAGAAGACAAAAGCTTAAAATATGTGTGCGTGTGTGTTTATGTGTACGGGGAGATCATAAGACAAGGAAGTGGAAGAAAATATCGCATGCAGGTTTTGGCCCGATTGTTAAGGTATTGCTCCGGCATTCGTCTGGTGTTGATCGAAGAAACCTCGGAAAAGTACTGATCAGACCGACCGTCTGCCAGAATTATCCTCGAGACGGCCTAGCTACCTCCATATAAAGACTAGTGAGGCCACAATAGTCAAGTGCAACAAGGTGTTAAAACAATTTTGAATGATTATGAAAATAACGTGTTAGGATGTTGAGATGTTCTAATTCAAATTTACATGGAATAGCTAACCACGTGAGTTTTACAAGAACTTTTCTCCTCTTGCAGGAATCCTTTGACCTTAATGAGACACTAGACTCATTCAACCATTCATTCATCTACATGGTGTCGAAAATCCAGCCTTAGGGGTTCTTGGTCAGAGTCGCTGCACAAACATCGGCAATGCTGACTCTGAGCTCAGTGAGGCGGCGGGGCGTGCAGAGGCTGGGCCGGAGGGCGGGGCGCGGAGGGGGAGGCGCGGAGGGCGGGGCGCGGAGGGGCGGGGCGCGGAGGGCGGGGCGCGGAGGGATGGGGTGGGGAGGGGCGTGGCGCGAGGGCGGTGCGGGGGGCGGCGCGGGGCGGGTGGGGGCGCGCCCTGGGGAGGGCGCCGCAAATACAATCGGTCAACTTCAATAAACAGAGGTAATGGGCGGCGCCTGAGCGATGTGCCACGCCGAGTGTGCGTTCCTCCCGCCCCGCGTCGCACCGTCGCTCGTCTGTCACCGCCTCGCACTCGAGGCTTTCGCAGGTGGCTTCTCTGAGACCCGCATTGATAACTTAGGGGGTAGTAAGGAAGTACATACTCCAGAGGGATGGAGTTTGCCACTTTGATGCGAAATTATACGAAAGGAACTGTATGGGAGGAATTGAAAGGAGCTCACGCACTGCGAACACAAAGGAGTTCTTTGAAGACATTTCGTAGAATGTGAAGAAAAAGTTTATGAAACTCTCAAACAACATGTTCACCGAGGAATACACAAAATGTAGTTAATCATCTCTAGAAACACAAAGCAACTCTTCGTTTTCTATCAAACATTGTAGATCAGAGAAATAATGCATTTAATTTGTTACCTGCTGGTTACTTTAGCATTTATTTTTGTCATTTATTTTATCTAATATGAATTAATATAACTTAAAGTGAATATAAATTTAATACCATTATACATTATTTTCTTATTTCATCTAGTGTTTAATTATTTTTACACTGGGATGTTACATATTTGTAATTAAGTTAATTGTAATGTTTGTTCGTGATGTATACATAAACTTGAGAAGGTGGAAGTTTTTCTACGATACAGTACGAAGTTGGAAGTGGAGGTATAATTGAGAGTGGAAATTTCTATACGTGTTTGTTTAAACACTTCTTACTCACTGTGTAGCTGAGCGATGGCTCACAGTGTACTCTGTCAGAGTTATATTATTGTAATGTTTGCCTTGCGGTTGGATTGAAGCCTTATGCGGTTAAGCAATACATGGTTAATGAAATATAGTGCGAATGGCATTATGAAGGATGTCGTGGTTAAAATGGTTAGAATCCACTGTACTTAGTAACACGTTCCACATGCTTCCTAGACAGGGATTTAAAAGTTACAATCAGGCCAGACGATTTGTATAATATGATTACAGTTATATGATGCTTAAATTACTTTGGGATAAGACATTTAAAGAAGTTTGATAAATACATGAGATTACAATGCTGTCAGTGATTGATTTATTCTTTCGTGTTTCTGAGCGCGCAACTGCTTCGGTCATTAGTCCCGTTAGTGTAGTGCATGTTTTTTCTCGGGAGATGGCGGTGATCTTCCCCCGCTGGATGGCGAGATCCGGCGCCGACCTACCGTCGGCTAGTGGGGTTTCCCCTAACCAGGACTCTCCCACCAGCAGGGCACCGCCCCAGCCGGGACAAGCTCTAAGCTCCTGACCGGTCTCCCGGAATATGTGGTAGTGTAGTGCATGTTAGTGTAAGTGTGTGTAAGAGGCGAGGATAGGACAAGGAAGAGGAAGGACAGATCACGCGCGGTTTGTGGCCCGTTTGGTAGGGTACTGCTCCGGCATTCGCCTAGTGTTGATCGGAGAAACCACGGAAAACTACCAATCAGAGCAGCCGGCCGCTAAAATTCTCCTCCAGACAGCGACTGAATTCGACCTAGCTGGAAAGCTAGTGTCTAAAATCCTGCCGCCATCAGGACTTGAACCTAGGACCGCCCGGTCAGACGCACTGCTGTGACATCAGTTGATGCACTGAGCTACCGCTACAGGTATGCTGTCAATGGAGGGGATACTTTCGGCACGAGCTCTTTTGATACATCGAACATGGCCTCTGTAATAATCTGCTGATGCAGGTCTCGAACACTGGGACAGTCGCATTTTTAATTCTCGGTGAGGAGAGACCATGAGTAACTGGAAAGAGCTACTTGTCTGTTTGCTGCCTTTGTTTTGTCTTATACCCACATCCAAACAAAGAAATAAATAAGTGTTAATACTCACGAGCTGAACATTTCCAATCATGTATTCCTTCGCCGAGTGATACATTCATTAATGCGACTTTCAGTGGTCAAATAGTGAACAATTAAACTCTTCAGTGGTCAAATTAATCCACTACATTTTTAGTCTCATCTACCATAACAGCGCGTCAGTCTTTGGAAGAGCTATTCTTTCTTTCACTTTGAATCAAGGGAAAGTTGTAAACTGTGGTGTTTTTGAGAGGTGAGGACAAATTTTTAAAATTTATCTGCACTTTAGAACGAATGTCATTGTCAACCATTCTTTTATTCAAGCATTGTAACTGTAGTGCAGAATCTAGAAGTGTCTTCGAGTTCCGATTGCACTGTTTCTTCAATGTCCACTTGAATAACTTTTATCTCTCTTTTTTTATTTTTCGTTTCCTTGTGACCTAATCATTGCCTCAATTCATCGCCATCACTAATCTTAGCCATTCAATACTCATTCAATTTTTCTTCACATTATATTATTGCAGAAATTCTAAACGATATAAACGCCTAAAGTGTATACGAGATTGTACGACTCTATGACGCCCTACTGTGGTAGTAAGGTTTCGAATCGTCTGAAAGTGAAATTTGAGCCACGTCAGCTCGAGTTCCTAGAAAACGATTCACTCCGGAGCTGCACGTAATATCAATTTAAAACACTCATTCGAGACTTACTTCCCCGTTCTGTTACAATTTAATTTTTCAGAGCTAGCCGAGGGCTGATACTCTTACTCCAAATAGCTCTTTCCCCTGATTTCTTGAGGCTCCGGCAACACCGCAGGTATATAACAGCACAGCAATTAGCAACACATAGATGCATTGCGGGTTGCATAGTTCATGTATCCAGGAGCATGCCTTGACTCCATATATATTCAAATTAGTCAGTATGATAAAAAACGTTGTACTAGTTCTCCAGTTTTATATTATTATTGTAGATTAGTATCTATGCCATTTAGTAACTTCTTAGTCCAGTTTTATAAGGAAGTACTTGTGAAATGAGAAGGGACATCCCATTACTTTCCTCGTTTATTTTCTTATAATCGAAAAGTTATACGGAATTTGTGAATGCAACATGTCTATACCAACTTTAATGCTTTCGTTTTTCTCTAAAAAATGCATATTCTGCCTTACTGATTACTACGTTCAAAGTTCCACCATCCAAACCTCTCTCATTCACACGAAATCGAAAACGTCCGAACCATGCACTTCTCGAAGCTACGTCACTACCAAACAACGCAAGCGCGAAAGTCCAGGCGATGAATCAAACACGACAAAGACACACACGGCAGCAAGAGAAGTCGCCTCGCGCGTGATAAAGTGCGCCCGGACAGACAGACGCTGCGCAGGCTCTTGTTACGGGAGCGCGGAGAAAGAACGCGGCGCGACAAGTGTTTGCGCCGCGGTGATTTACAGCAAACTGACGCCGCACGCCACGCGCGGTATATTTCGACTCGCGCGCGTCCCCCCTCCCCCTCTCACCGCGCCACCCTCGCCGCGCGACGCGGCGCGGCGCGGCGCGCGAGACAAAGCGGATATTGCAGACGGTCGCGCGGGGAAACGGACGGGCGCAGGAGGGGCACGAGGACGCGCTTCAGATCTGGGCGAGGGCAACACATCATTGAAAATAAACAGCGGTCGATTGGCCGCGTGTTTACCGCGCGGCGCAGCCTCGTGCAACTGTGATTTCCCCGCGGAATACATTTGCACAACGCGCCGCCGTCAGCTGCTGCGATGTCCGGCGCAGGGGAGGGTCAGCGGGAGGGCGGTTGGGCGAGAGGGAGCGATTGGGCGCGAGAGGCGGTTTGAGCGATAGGGACGGTTTGGCGAGAGGGGGCGGTTTGGTGAGAGAGGGCGGTTGGGCGAGAGGGGCGATTTGGCGAGAGGGGGCGGTTTGGCGAGAGGGGGCCGTTTGGCGAGGGGGGGCCGTTTGGCGAGAGGGGCCGTTTGGGAGAGGGGGCGGTTTGGCGAGAGGGGGCCGTTTGGCGAGAGGGGGCCGTTTGGCGAGAGGGGGCGGTTTGAGCGAGAGGGGCTGTCGGGCAAGAGGGGGCCGTTTGGCGAGAGGGGAAGGTTGGGCGAAAGGGACGGATGAGCAAGAGGGCGGTTGGGCGAGAGGGGCGGTTGGGCGAGAGGGGCGGTTGGGCGAGAGGGGCGGTTGGGCGAGAGGGGCGGTTGGGCGAGAGGGGCGGTTGGGCGAGAGGGCGGTTGGGCGAGAGGGGCGGTTGGGCGAGAGGGGCGGTTGGGCGGGGGCCGGTTGGGCGAGAGGGGCAGGTTGGGCGAAAGGGACGGATGAGCGAGAGGGGCGGTTGGGCGAGAGGGGCGGTTGGGCGAGAGGGGCGGTTGGGCGAGAGGGGCGGTTGGGCGAGAGGGGGCGGTTGGGCGAGAGGGGCGGTTGGGCGAGAGGGGCGGGGGGCGGTGGGGAGAGGGAGTGGGTGGGCGAGCAGAAAGGCGAGCGGATGGCAAGTCTAGAGAAGCGGTAGGGAGAGCGGGCGAGCAGGTAGGATGGCAGGAGGGAAGTGGGCGTTAGGCGAGTACATGGCTGAACGGGCAGGAAGCGAGAGGCCGAGTGACCGGAGTGGAAGCGAGTGGGCGGGGGGGTGGGCCCGGTGGGGAGCGGCACAGGTGGGGGCGCGCGCGGGGGGGGCGGGGCGGATGCAATGCTGCACGATCGAGCCGAGGGAGCAATGGACCAAACGGTGCCCCTGCGCCGCCCGCTGCCACTCGTTGTGTTCGCGGTGCGGATGTGTTTGCAGCGAAGTTGCTCTGTCGTTCTCACATGCTTGTCGGCCCCATTACGATATTAGATTGTGTTTGGGGTTTAGCCTTTTTTTGGCCTACTTTGCGTAACAGGTATTATTTGAAAACTGAAGAAAATGTGTTTATGGGCGTGGGCGGGCGGGGCGGGGCGGGCGGGGCGGCGCGGGGCGGCGCGGGGCGGCGCGGGGGCGGCGCGGGGGCGCGGGGCGGCGCGGGGCGGCGCGGGGCGGCGCGGGGCGGCGCGGGGCGGCGCGGGGGCGCGCGGGGCGGCGCGGGGCGGCGCGGGGCGGCGCGGGGCGGCGCGGGGCGGCGCGGGGCGGCGCGGGGGCGGCGGGGGGCGGCGCGGGGGCGGCGCGGGGGCAGCGCGGGATGCGGGGGGCGTGGTTGGGAGGCGGGGGTGGCTGCGGTGCTGCAGTCAGCGCGGACGGTGCAAGCAGGGAAGCTCTGCAGCCGCGTACTCATCTGACTCTCCACGCCTCGACGACTATGCGCTCTGCTGTTGTTCCTGTCACTGGTCGCTCTGCTGGGGACGGGTTGCTTCTTGCGATTAGACTACGTAGCAGAGGTATTCCAGTTTACATTGCGCAGGTACTTGTGTTTTATTCTGCAGATCATCTTGATGCTCAGCTCTCATCTGTTATTACAACATCGCGGCCGTTGTTGGATCTCCTTCGTCTCACATTAGTCCGACTCATGTCATTCAATCGTAGGTTCTCCTACAATTACCTTTTTATGATCTGCACATTTTTTATACTTTTATTTTATGTACTACTATACACGTGCACTATTAACGTGTCTTGTCGTGCGTCAACAAACTAGTTTACATTTTGAATATTGAAAATGGATTTTTGCGGCAGTTTTTAGTTTTTACCGGAGTCTCTACCACCAAAATTAATGATTAGTTTAATACACGTATGAATTACTTTGTAACAACAAAATAGGTGAAGAATTCTATGAAGGTAGGAAATGGTGCGGCGTTAACGACATTTGCATCATGTAAATGAATTTGAGGCGTTGTTTCGTGGTATGTATTTATTTTAGTATAAAGCTTTCTCGGCCGATAAATTGCTCATCTCAATTTATTTAAATTTAAATTTATTTATTGACTTATATATTTCTCTACGTTAGTTGTATTTCATTTAATTTTATTCTTTTATTCAAAATTATATTTATATATATTACAAATTTTCTATTTCACTAAAATTCTCATTTCATTTATAATAATATCCATACTTGAATATTATATTATTTATTATTATTATTATTATTATTATTATTATTATTTTGTTATTTGTAGCACTGAAGATGACAGCAACGCTGCCGAAAAGCTAAAATAAATACATACGTCGAAACAATGCCTCAAACTCCATGAAGTTTCACATACAGTTTCCAGTACGTTATTTCAAAGTTTCATTGTAAATATTCGTAGTTCCTGTGTTTTCTCCAATATTACTTTTCATGGTGTTAATAATAGATATGGTATAAATGCGTTTGAATGATCGTATCATTAAACATTCCTTCCTAGGCACCAATGTAATTTTCATAAAATGCCATAAATCGATGAATTTTCTTACTTTGAATTCATCATACGATTCGGTAAGTACAATAAATGACTTACTGCAATACTGTAAACCTTTTTGGTTGAGAAAAACCTGATCATTAACATTCCGTCAGTAGCGCCGTTGAATACAGTCAAACAAGTTCCTTCTCTAATTAAAAAAGGAATGTTAAATTCCCACGAATGAAAACATCTGTTCTGTTCCTCTAATGGTGTCTGAGAATGGTATCAATTCAATGTTTATATCTGTTATACACTATGTCGCTATACCCCAAAGTAAAATAGTTGTGTCTGTTAAACAGAATGCAACATGCGAGCACTGGTGTATGAAACGTGTTCCTGAATCTTTGATCAAAGATGATATTTTTCTGTAGTATGAGAGAGAGAGTTAAATATTGCAAATGTGTTTATGCGTTTCAGTACTGTGCAAAAACGTAAATATTAGAAGATGTGGAACACTAAATGATACAGGCGTTGGACGTAGTCCAACGCGCGAGTACTCGTGTTAAAAATCGCCGCGCGAGTGACGGAATGTTGAGCTGCCAATGTGAAAGTCAGTACGTTAATAACGAGGAAAGAGAAATGTTTACTCACTTGAAAGATATGCTCACATGAGGGATGTAAGAGGTAAAGCCACTCCTTCTAACGTCCGCAGAGATTGATTGATTGATTGTTTTTTTCGTGTTTCCGGGCGCGTCAATTGCTTTGGTCATTAGTCCCCTTAGTGTAGTGCATGTTTTTTCTCCGGAGAAGGCGGTGATCTTCCCCCGCTGGATGGCGAGATCAGGCGCCGAGGCTAGTGGGGATTCCCCCTAACCAGGACTCTCCCACCAGCGGGGCACCGCCCCACCCGGGACAAGCTCTAAGCTCCCGACCGGTCTCCCGGAATGTGTGGTAGTGTGGTGCATGTTAGTATAAGTGTGTGTGTAAGGGGAGAGGATAGGAGAAGGAAGAGGATGGACAGATCGCGCGCGGTCCGTAGCCCGTTTGGTAGAGTACTGCTCCGGCATTCGCCAGGTGTTGATCGGAGAAACCATTGTAAACTACCGATCAGAGCAGCCGGCCGCTAGAATTCTCCTTCAGAAGCGACTGAATTCGATCTAGCTGAAAAGCTAGTGTCGAAAATCCTGTCGCCGTCAGGACTCGTTCCTAGGACCTCCCGGTCAGAGGCGCTGTAGTGACATCAGTTGATGCACTGAGCTACCGCTACCGGTCCGCAGAGATCAAAATCCAATTTAAAATCAATAAAATTGTTAACGGTATTTTGTTCCTTGTTTATCTTTCAATTATTTATCACATTTCGGTCTCCAGGGTCTACCAGTACATCTTTCAAAGTGCCCATTTTCTGTCCATCTTCAGATGTTTGACCGTTGTATCATGTAATTTTTAAAAGAAAGTTTTTGAAGAGCAAGTTTAAATTAGAATTTCACGTTGCGATGTTCCGTCCTTCATTATATTTTAAAATCAATTAAGAATTTACTGCGAGCGGCCTTTTAAATCGAGGTCGTCGGAAGGCCCGCAGCCTCCGTGCGGTCGATCCCGCCGACACCGCCCCCTCGGGCGTGGACCGATCACAACATGGCGAGAGGTGCGGGCGCCGCGGGGCGCACGAGGCAGAGGGTAGGGGTAGGGGCGGGGGCGGGGGCGGGGGGGGGGCGGAAGCGGGGCGGGGGCGGGAGCCGACAGAGAGGATTAGAGCGCGCGTGGGGCCCCGGCGCTGTCGCCTCGATTTGCGACGTCCCGGCGACGCGCGCGACGAAACGCGACGGGCGGGGCGCTGGCGACAGCGATGCGCGCGGGGCGGCGGCGCGCGGCTAATGAAAGAGCCCCTCCCCCTCCCACCCCCTGGCGCCCACGCGCAGCGCTTGGCCGACCGGCTCCCCGCCTTCCCCCGACATACGTCCTCGGTCGGGCTTCGCCGCGCTCCTTCACCGTGCCTGCCCTGCTGCACTCCGCCTTGCATCTTGCCGTTCCTGTCCGTTCCATCCTACCGGGAGCGGTAGTCAGTGCATCAACTGATGTCCTGCACGCCTTGACCGGGAGGTCCGAGGTTCCCACTCCCCACGGCGGCAGGATTTTCGACACTAGCTTGTCAGTTAGGTCGAATTCAGTCTCTGTCCGGAGGAGAATTCTAGCGGCCGGCTGCTCTAATCGGTAGTTTTCCGTGGTTTCTCCGGTCAACACCAGGCGAATGCCGGAGCAGTACCCTACCAAACGGGCCACAGACCGCGCGCGATCTGTCCTTCCTCTTCCTTGTCCTATCCTCTCCCGTTACACACACACACACACACACACACTAACATTCACTACACTACGACATATTCCGGGACACCGTTCGGAAGCTCAGAGCTTGTCCCGGCTGGGGCGGTGCCCCGCTGGTGGGAGAGTCCTGGTTAGGGGGAAACCCCACTAGCCGACGGTAGGTGGGCGCCGGATATCGCCATCCAGCGGGGGAAGATCACCGCCATTTCCTGAGAAAAACATGCACAACACTAACGGGACTAATGATCAAAGCAGTTGACGCGCCCGGAAACACGAAAAAATCAATCAATAAAAAAAAACGTTCCATCCTGCTACACTCCACCATGGATTCTGCCGTACCTGTTTGCTCAGTTCTGCTACACTTCGCCATGCATTTTTCCATTTCTGTTCTATCCGTTTTTCTATATTTTGCCATGCATTTTTCCTTTTTGGTCCTGCTACTCTTCGCTATGTCGGTCCTGCGGGTCTCCCGCGTTTTTCATTCTCTATTTCGACTTCACTTTCGGTGCACTCTGGGTTAACGTACTCCTCCAAGCTACTCCTCTGCATTCAATTCCTAGCTGCACATTCCCGATATCATTCTTCCCTCCAAACTCAGTGCCATACCGATCTACTCTTTGCAGCTTTCCGTAATCTTGCTCAGGCCCAATTCATCCGTCTTATTGGTCCCCCTCCACTTAGATTCCCTCCGCCTCTGGCCTCACTAACCTGCCTCCGCCCAATCCCCCCTTCTGCCCTATTTCATCCCTCACCCTCCCCGCCCTTTGCCTTCCTCCATCCCTGTCTCTGATCTATTCCGCCCCAAAATTCTCGTCTGTGGTCTATTCCGACCCGCTCTTCCCATTTCTGATCTATTCCCCCCGCGCTGCCCGACTATGATATATTTCCCCTCGGTCTCCCCGACTCTGATCTATTCCGATCCACTCCGTTCCCGCCGTGATACGTCTTGCTCTGATCCGTCCCGCATCTCCCCACACAGCAGCGCTTTGTCCCATCCCTCTGCCGATCGCCCGACCCACCTCATCGCTTCTCTGTCACGAGAGCTCTGCGCCGTGGCCCTGGCTACGATCGCTCGCCCCGCGGCCGCTCTTCCCGGCTTCCGCTCTCGGCGCTTCCGCTCTGCACTCGTGCTCGATTGCAGGGCCCTGCCCGGCTCCCTTGGCAGCCCCGACCTGCCCCACACCGCCCGCATTGCCGCCCTGCCTCGCGATCCTGGGGGAGACTTCCATACCACCACCTGGACCCTACTTCACGGTACATTTTAGTTTCGGGTAGAGGCAGTGTAGGCATATGCTAAACTCTGTGTTGTAGGGCTTGCTCGGTAACCCACTAGTTGGGACCCTGACGCCGAAAATTAGGTTGGATTGGGTGAGGCACGTTCGTATGAATGTTCCGGATTTCACGTATAGAAGTTCAGAAGGACCCCTGTCATTTGCCTAGGTTCTGGCGCTACTCACGTCAATAGCCCCAAGATGGAGGCAATGCGGAGTCAGAAAGAGGGCCAGGGCCGCTCCGACCACAGTTCAGGTGAACTTCAGTTGAGCGGGTGGCTTCGTGTGACAGTCGCCCGAGTCTCTGGGCAAAGAAGAGGGACTTGCTCCCGGCGCATGTGAGTTGCATATTGTTTAGACTTCGGTACTAGCCTGGTAGGTACAAGCTTGACCTGGCAGGGCGTTCCCACCCAGACATAAAATGGGGAGGTTGCCGCGAGGGCCAACTGCGTTCCGGCGGGATCCGGATACCAGCCTGTTGTACTTGGGCGACGGCAGGGGGCGAGGATAAAACCTAGATCGGGTTTATCCACGCAGGGTCTATACTGCCGCCCTAACTATTTCCTCCGTGCATCAAACTCGGGCCGGCTTTTGCGATTGTGTCATCGCTTGACTGGTACCAATGTCTAGGGTTCACAAATAAGTCGCAAAAGCTACGTGGCCCAAGATTTTAAAAAACATTAGCCAAATTCCGTCCAATAGAGACATTGACGAGGTAAATAAAAGATCCACAGGTGCGACAGGAATTTTTACATTTCACGTTAGGCGCTGTGGAATGAGAAAAATAATTGAACAACAGATGCTGTTTTATCGATATGGAAATAAACGTTTTTTTTGACAGAAGGCAAACTGATCCGACACTTCCTCTCTGAAAATGAGTACTGAAAATGACTGGTCCTCTGACTCCCAAATTTCGCCCAACAAGCAGGGAAATCCGCTCGTTGAGCGAAATTCCGCTGAATGCTTATTCTTGCCGCGAGCGGAGGCATTTTGTCCCTCCCAGTGTGGCATCCCTGCCCTCGTCCCCTCCCGCTGCGCGTCGCGCCCGCATAGCTATCCGCTGCCCCGCTGAAGAACTTTTCCCCCCGCCTCCGCTGTTGGATCGCTGTCTCATCTCGTTCCAATCCGATTTCTCACCCGCCCGGCGCTCCCCCCTCTCCCGCTGCCGCCGCCCCGCCTGCCGCCCATTGTCGCGACTGCCACCTCCCCTCCCGCCCCGGGTGAACATGAGATGGCTACATCTGTTGGAAGCGCGGGCGCCGACGTTCGCTTTAAGCGGAGCTGACGGCAGCGGGCGGGCGCCAGCCCGGGAGATGCTTCGTGCGAGGGGGGGGGGAGCGGGAGGTGAGGTTGTAGAACATGACAGCGAGGAGCGGAACATGCGCGTATATTGTTTCCGCAAAATACACATGTTCTTGCTAAAAACAGCTTCTCATATATTGTGATAATAATCTCCTCTCAATATTAAAAACGAGTTGTTTTTGAAATAACAAATTTCTTCGTTACAATAAGAGTTTTACGCATGTGTTACGTGAGTATTTTATTTTCATTTTAATATTTCTTTAGTATAAAAATTTTACTGAAAACAGTGTTTCGAAATTATCCATTGACTGTCACAGCACAGATGAGATTGCAGTAAGAATTGTAAATCCATTTCACGTGACATTAGTAGTATTTTCATACACACCAGTTTTCTTTTATTGTTTCATCAGTCATTAATTGTATGGTAATATAATGCTTCTTTTGTTATTTATGTTTTAAACTCAAGCATTAAATCATGATCGTAAGTAGAAGTTTATAGCATCGTTCAAGATCACAGGGGCAGGGGACCACAAACAAACAATAAGTATTAACAAAGACTCTGTTTAAGGAGTCAAACAGGAAAATGAAAGGAAGTAGAGAAAAACAGATAAAACTAGGTGAAACAGTATTTAAAAATGCACAAAGTATGAGCACTTGCGAGAACAGAAAGAATAAAAACGCAACAGGCAGAACGAAAAATAACATTTTTTTATTACACTACTCTCTCATGATTTCAATATTTACTTGTTCATAATGAAGTCAAACTCAAAATTATATGCAACATCCACTTCTTTAAAAACCACTGTCTGCAGTACCTAACGTTTTTATCTATTGGCGTACTTCGTCTGTTTTGAGAGATGTGAAAATACATTGTTCGTTATATCCTGTTACAAGTAAGTGGTTTTTTAATATACCTTACTTTTATTTAAAAGTTGATTATTCAAATGTTGTACTATTCATTTGCTCTATTTCTAAAGCTCACATTGGAAATGGAGAACTTCGACCGAAAATAAATGGCTTGTCAATACTGCAAAACGTTGCCAGCTGAATATTAAAAAGCAGTATATTACAGGTTTATGATGATATATACTCTCTACGTAAACTCATTTACTCTTGCGAAAATAAATGTGTGAGGTGCATTGTGCTCTACCATGCCGAGCGGTGCCGCCTATTACCACCGCCTTCAGGAGCAATAGAGCAAACGTGCTTGTATTCACACCCACGCCGAGATTCCTGTTGTTTCCCCAACCGACCCCCCCCCACCTCGCCCCCCCCCTTGCATCCAGATCCTGTGGTCCGGCGCTTCCTCTTGAGCAGATCAATACTTCCATCGGTATTCTGTCGGACTTGCAGGGGAACTTTTTCGTGTACGGAACGAGGTCGTTCCAAGTTGCGGCCCGCGCCCTGCGGTGCGGGGAGCGGTGCGGACTTTACTTTCGCGATACGTTCCCTCCGGCCGCGCTCACCTCAACCTCCGGCGCCACTCGACCTGGCAGCCACGCCCCCCGCTACCCTCCGCGGCCCGCCGTCGCCGCCGCCCCGCCGCCGTCTCCCCGCCGCCGTTTTCCCGCCGTCGTCTCCCGCCGTCGTCTCCCGCCGTCGTCTCCCGCCGTCGTCTCCCGCCGCCGTCTCCCGCCGCCGTCTCCCGCCGCCGTCTCCCGCCGCCGTCTCCCGCCGCCGTCTCCCGCCGCCGTCTCCCCGCCGTCACCCCGCCGCCGTCACCCCGCCGCCGTCACCCGCCGCCGTCCCCGCCGCCGTCTCCCGCCGCCGTCTCCCCGCCGCCGTATCCCGCCGCCGTCTCCCCGCCGCCGTCTCCCGCCGCCGTCTCCCCGCCGCCGTCTCCCGCCGCCGTCTCCCGCCGCCGTCTCCCGCCGCCGTCACCCGCCGCCGTCCCCGCCGCCGTCACCCGCCGCCGTCACCCCGCCGCCGTCCCCGCCGCCGTCACCCCGCCGCCGTCACCCCGCCGCCGTCCCCGCCGCCGTCTCCCCGCCGCCGTCTCCCCGCCGCCGTCTCCCCGCCGCCGTCTCCCCGCCGCCGTCTCCCCGCCGCCGTCTCCCCGCCGCCGTCTCCCCGCCGCCGTCTCCCCGCCGCCTTCCCGTCGCGCCCACCGTCCCGCCCTCGCCATCTCCGCCCTCCACGCCACCCCTGCCTCCGCCCCCGTGTTATCTTTGCCAACCCCACACACCCCGTCGCACCTGCCTTCATCCGCTTCTTCCATCCCCCTCGGCCCATCACCCCACGCTGTTTCGAGCTATTAATGCCGTAACGGAGGGTTCTGGGGAGGCGCGCAGTGCATGAGTGCTAGAGACCACGTGGTTCGGAAGACGCTTGCACGTGAAATTGGAGCAGACTTGCGTCGAAGAGAAAGTTCTCTGTGTGGACAGCCGTTTGACGAGAATGCTTCTGTTTGACGTTTGGGGTTGTGTGACTCCCAAGAAACTTTGTGTTTAAGCAAATCTCGACCATGTCTTTTTTACTCATTTCCTATTCCGTATTTCTTCTCGTAGATTTTGCACATTATTCGTTTATATATTTATTACACGAAAATCCTGCAATGAGTCTCGATCTATAAACGATAAATAATAAAATATTTGATACGCTGTGTTCTGATAACATGTTATAACATTGTTTCTCAATTATAATATGTAGGTTTTGATCAAATTGAAGTTCTCATCACTTTTTTGTTGATGAGGAGTTCTGCTACACACGGACTTTTAGCATGGCATCTAATTTATTGAAACGATTAATATAAGAGCTATTAAGCTTACATTTTGGTGGACGATCTTACTAATGTATTAAGAATATATGTACAAGATTAGCAAAAATGCTGATTAGCGGAGAAAATAAAATATTTATACAAGATAGGTGTTTTCTACACGCAACCGAATTATTGGGACATCGAAATTATAAAGTCCGAATTGAGGGTTTTCAGCAAAGTACGCGTGTAGCTGAACTTTCTAGACACTATAGAATGTATTTGAACCCGCTGGCAATTGATTGCGAAATAACTGTTATATTTTCCATTATTTGATATTTGTGTCTATACAAAAGTCGAATGACAACGTTTTATCATTAATTGGGTCAAATGTTATTCTTCTATCAACTTTTACTTTGTAATCCTATTTATTGTGAAATATTTTATTAAAAATTCACATTGCAAACCGCAAAAAGCGCCGCAATTTGCAGATGAAAAGCGCGCAAGGAATAATGAGTTGGTCGAACAGAGGAGTCTTGACAAACTGCTGCGCCGCCCCGCGGGCTGAGCGACGGCCAGCCGACGCCACACGGCGTCGGGGACAGCGTAGCGGCCAGGCGGTGGCCAGGGGGTCGTGGCGGCGGGGGCGGCGGGAGCGGCGGGGGTGGCGGGGACGGCGGGGGCGGCGGGCGGAGAGGGCGGGGCGGGAGCGGGGCGGGAGCGGGGCGGAGCGGGGCGGAGGCGGGAGCGGGGCGGGAGCGGAGCGGGGCGGAGCGGGCGGGAGCGTGGGCGGGCGGTTGGGGGGCGGTGAGCAATGTGCAACTGTCACCGGCGGCGGCGCCGAGGGCACGGGAACGTTTTTCCCGCTCGCGTGCCCCGCTGTCTGTCTCCGCTCCTTTTTTGTTTCCGCCTCGCGGACTCCCCTGCTCTGTCTTCTCACTTCGCGCTGGACGCGACATCCGCGCTCCGCCCCGCTACCCCGCCGCCCCCGCTTCCCCGCCGCCCGCTCCGCCCCGCCCCGCTCCCAGTGCGCGTCCCGCTCTGACGGACCCGCAGCTCCATAAACAAAGCGGAAGGTAGAGATGTTTGTCAAGTTTCGCGTCAAAATGACTTCCCAAAAAAGTCTGATGTAGAGCGGGAAAGGCGGGCCGCAAGCTTGACTTCTTTACAGTCGCCCTCGGCTTTAAAGAGACAAAAAACGCCGAGTATTGTTTTAAAAAATTCAAAATATGAACGTTCTGGGTGACACAGGACGCTGGTATGATACTGCTTGCTCCTACAGCTGGAATGGTCGAAATGCCTAGAGAGAAAGATATTGTCTATCATAACTTCGAAATACGAAAAAGTATGAAATGTCTTCACATTCTCAGCAATTGTGAACTCTCAGACCCAATATTTAAATGAGACAACTGTGAATTAAATCGCTCAAGTTCTTTCATCCAAGGTCAGAATAAGAATGTCTTTAAAAAATTACGTAAAAGTTATAAGGAGACAATTTTTTATCGTCTACCATTTTTCACCTACTTCGTGTTTACAGTCACTTTAGAATTTCAGTTAAGTTGATAGGGAGCTAATATTATTTCAATCCATAATTTAATCATATCATGGTCTCATGACATTTAACACTATCATATGTCTCCCTTCATTTACTCATAACAGATCTTTGCATGGATTTGTACGTAACTTTTATACATATTCTTGTTGGCTGCATATTTTACATAGCTTTTTTCTCTGCAAGCTTATAACTACTTGAAAAACAAAATAATTCTACCAGTGCTCGAGCGATAGTTTTGTTCTCGCCACCGGCTGTGAATTCAAAAGAAAATCGGGAACTCTATTCAATCGGACTCTTTATCACACGAAAGAAAATGTTCCACTGCTCCCCGGGGGGAAATTCGTTCTTCGCTGAAGTGTGAATACTCTTTACGGTCTGCGCTAATCGCTGTGAGCTGTCTCCATTCTCTTTCCACATATTGCCTCTTCCCACTATACTTCTTACGCTACTCGTTCGTGAATTATTGATGCAGATAATAGTGTGTGCCGTAGCTGGTGGGCTGTAGGAGTGAGTTACTGCATATTGCATGCAAATTTCTGGCTGTGGCCTCGTGGTTCTCAAAGAAAGAATCCAAGCAGGTTCCTCGTTTTTCTTTTTCTGTGAAAAAAGTCTAAAGAGTGATTGCACACTCTATTGTTCTTGTTGTAACTATACAAACGAATCTTTTGGTTTTAACTTAATGACTTGAACTTATCGCTGAAAAATGGTATTAGGTGATTCATCGCTAAAAATCTACAATATATTATGGAAAGAATAAAAGTATGTAGCTAATGTTACAATAATTTGTCTTTATTCTAAAAAAATAATGTCTTACTGATGTTGTCATCAATCCAAAGACCAATGCTGGGTGTAGTGTTAAAATGGTGGGAGCTATAGAATACAAAGTGATATTTTAATCGTACTCTTAAAATGATTTCTCGTTTCTCTTGTTCGGATATCTATAGATAATAATTCTGAACCGACATTTTTTTAGATCAATTAATAACTTAAACGTATCAGAATCATATGGTTCGAATTCATACTTTGTTGTCAAAAATGTATGATGTTACTCAGAATCCACACAATGCATTTCATCCACATTTTAACTAAAATAAGTAGCAGCACTGCGAGAGTTGGTTTTCAATATGTAACACTCGTATTTTTAGGTTTTTGCACTTCATTGGTATCGAATTACTCAATGTTATTTCTAAGATACAGAAAAAGAGAACTACATTTTAAATCATTTTATAGAATTTAATTGAGGTTTCCAATGATGTTTTGTAGAACAATATTATTGTATAAAATGCTTGCTTTTTTATTATGTAATATCAATCAGGGACTGTTATCAATGCCTTTTTGTTGAGCAATATGAATCCGTCATTGAGAACGATGCTCGGTAGTGTGTTTTGTGGTTTAGTTCAAATAGCTTCGCCGTAATAATTTCTCTCGGTACAAAATTTGGAGGAAGAAACTAAGTGCATTGAAATGAAATCGTGGTTTATGCGGCTGTCATGAAATATCTTATCACTGTTACACTATGTGTTATTGAACGCCGATTTTGTATGTTTTTGACCTGACTTTTTGAGAATACGTTATAATATTCCCCTTTTCTTATCTAGTTGTTAACAATGATAATAATGAATTAGTTACAGAAGCTTTAGAATCGTAATTTATTCATTATTGACATTATATTTCAAACATTACGACTATTTTGTCTCTGATGTTAGCCAAAAATATAGAAAATTAAATTAATAAATTATTATTTAAAAAAAACCATAGATTTATACAGTAGAGTTCAAGATGAAATCTAGAAATGACAAGTATACCTCAAAACATTACAATAATATAATAAATTTTTGCTATCAATGAACATTACACATTATTTCCGATGTCCGGCTCTTGTAGAATTTTGCGAGTGGCATTATATATAGCATCATCAGTACTGAGGTTATTACGAAATCCGTTTTGACATAGAGCTAATAGATTATATTATCAAAGATAATTTGGCAATTGTGTTGAGATACATTTTTCTAATAATTTGTATATACATGTCAATAATGATATAGGTCTATAATTATTCATATTATGCTTGTTACCTAATTTATGGATGGGTACAACTACTGCACGTTTGAAAATTTTAGAAAAATGTTCCCTGCAAGAAACCTAAATTAAAACCGTGAGGAGTGGTTTTGAGAGATAATGAATTAAAATTTTTATTGTCCAGATGCAATTCCATCAATTCCTGGAACATTTGATTGAAGTAGTTGGAAATATTAACGATATCTTTATCTGTTTATAATTTCTTAAAAAAACTTTAAGAATTTATTTGTTACCTTCCAGATGTGGAGAGACTGAAATCACAATAGGTGCCGTTAGTTGGTTTACAAAACTGCTTGTTGCCAACTTGAAATGCAACTAAGTCAAGAGCAAATTGCTGTGATGAGGTTCCTCGCGGCGAGATCAAGGAGCTGGCTTTGGTCTGGGCTAATAGACTGAGAATAGACATTATATGGAGCATTAGCGCAAGTTAATTGGTGGGGAACCTCATTTAGACGACTCCGCCGCTGCGTAAGCTCCCGAAGTGCTCTCACAACTCGAATCAATAGCGCCGGCGCCCCTCGAGACGTCTTTGTGTGGAGAAGTTGAAGTCGAACGAGCGAATGCCGGATGCTTCAGGGTGCGGTCGAAGGTCATTGCCACAACTGCTGATGGAGAATCTCATTTGGTAACCTGATATGAATAAAAGAAACTGACTGATTCCGGCAGTGGGTAGGAATGCGAGTTGGCATTTAGAGCATCGTAGATCGGATGGTTGTGAATGCGAGACGCGACTGCGGATTTTTGATCCAGGATAAATAATAATAATAATAATAATAATAATAATAATAATAATTACTTTATTTCTGGCGAGGCTTAGGCCGTAAGGCCTGCTCTTCCGCCTAACCAGTTAAATATTTACATTTACATAATTACTATTAGGTGGATAAATTACAAATAGGTGGATAAAACAGGAAGAAAGAGAATTCTGTTTGTCGGCTACTATAATCTGTTCGTTTTCGTTATTTACCACTATCAGTAAGTGGCGGATAGAGATACAGAAGCAGTATCTTAAATAGCGGGTCGTGGACCTGGACTACTTATGACAAACGTTGACAGGACACTAGATCTACACCCCTGAATATAGAAATGCAGTCACGTTCATCCATGACATAGTGAGCTAAGCAAATTTGTAGAATGTTTTCTCAGGGTTCTCCCGTTCCCCACGCCACTTCTTTCATTATTGCTTCATCATCATCCATATCATATGTGTCGTCATATGTGTGATGATTCGTGTCATTAACAAACAGTGATCTATCCAGGTATTAACAATATTCGACGTAGGTTCTGGTATTATGATCAAGGTTCCTTCCCTCTGGCAATCCCTCGGCTGGTTTGAATTGATTTAATTTTTTCGGGTTTCCGGGCACGTCAACTGCTTTGGTCATTAGTCCCGTTAGTGTAGTGCATGCTTTCTCTGGAGATGGCGGTGATCTTCCCTCGCTGGATGGCGAGATCCGGCGCCGATGTACCGTCGGCTAGTGGGATTTCCCCCTAACAAGGACTCTCTCACCAGCGGGGCACCGCCCCAGCCGGGACAAGCTCTAAGCTCCCGAACGCTCTTCCGGGATATGTGGTAGTGTAGTGTATGCTAGTGTAAGTGTGTGTAAGGGGAGAGGATAGGACAAGGAAGAGGAAGTACAGATCGCGCGCGGTCCGTGGCCCGTTTGGTAGTGTACTGCTCCAGCATTTGCCTGGTGTTGATCGGAGAAACTACCGAAATATATCGATCAGAGCAGCCGGCCGCTAGAATTCTCCTCCAGACAGCGACTGAATTCGACCTAGCAGAAAAGCTAGTGTCGAAAATTCTGCCGCCGTCAGAACTCGAACCTAGGACCTCCCGGTCAGAGGCGCTGCAGTGACATCAGTTGATGCACTGAGCTACCGCTCTCGGTTATATTTGTGATTAATCGAGATAGCTTGTGAAAAAGCACATACGTACTGTGATTATTTCCTCTTTGTTTTACATTTTTTTATTTTTTATTTATTTTTATTTTTATTTATTTTTATTTATTTTTATTTATTTTTATTTATTTTTATTTATTTTTATTTATTTTTATTTATTTTTATTTATTTTTATTTATTTTTATTTATTTTTATTTATTTTTATTTATTTTTATTTATTTTTATTTATTTTAATTTTAAGTCATTAAGAATGAAGTATGGAATACTTTAGAATCACACTAGGATGAGAATTTGTGACTTAGAGAAAGAGGTTTGGAAATGAGGATGGCGAGTAACATGATGAGAAGATGATGATTGTGAATAAATGATGATGGAAAATTGTGAAATAAGAGGGAAAAGAAACGAAGAAACGTCAAGAAAGCCAGTCACGAAAATGTGTTATCAACATATGCTGTGAAGGAATTTCAACCACAGAACGTTCTAAAAAGCTTGTTCATACTGTTCTTTCACTTCTTAATAGTGCATTGGTGTAGTTCAGCCGGCCGCTAGAATTCTCCTCCAGATCGGCCTGTTTGAAGTCACAACTGAGAAAGCGCGGGTTACGCACGTGCCTTCTTCTTCAGAAATCAACTTTGTTAAACTAAATCTTGAGTTTTATTTTTTGCCTATTCTATTCGTAGTATGCGAGAAAAACGATGCTTTTCGGTTGAAACATAGTATTGAAGATCCCTGATACCAACAAAGTGGACAATTTTTCTTATAACACGTAGTAAATTACTTCCTCTAACACATTGTGAATTCAGAATTCATGTTTTGTGGGTCCTTGGTACCGAAAAATTGGCTATAAGGGAAAACGTCAGTTCACCCGTATCTCCATCAGTCTGTCTGTGAATAAAGCGAGCAACTAAACCGAAGGCAGAATGTTTACCAAAAATGATATTTACCAATCGATCTGGCGGATGCCACGACTTCTTGAATTTGAAACCAATGTTTCATGTTTTGAAATTAAACTGTGCCCTCGGTTAGCGTGAACGACGAAAAAATTTGAAATAGATCGCAGTTTTGTTCAGACATATGCATTTTCGAAAACTGCAAACTTTGAAGTTTCATTTTGTTGTCATCCTTGAACTATAAAAGTGAAGATAGACATTTCTGAATAAAAAAATATTTTCAAAATTAGACCTTTATTGTATATTTTTCTAAAAATATTAATAGTTTTAGAGTAAGTTTGGAAAAAATAAAGGCCATATTAAAAACAAAATTTTCTCAAAAGCGGTTCCAATTTTTTTGAAACTTTCTGTTCGGATATTCCTACATACATTAAAAATGTCATAAACGCCATTTTCATGTATTCTTAAGATTTTTCAAAACATACACAAGTTTTTATATTTCACTAACGATTTTAATATTTGCATTACAGACATTTTATACACTATAGAATTTGTAAGTCCAAGTATACAAATGATTAGTTATAAACTTTCTCGAAAACTGAAAGTTTTCAGATAAAATGGTTAAAATTGCACATTTCCAGAAATACCCAAGCAACATTTTATAAAAACGTACCAATTTTTCTTTAAATTTTTGTACGAATAGTGCAAAATACACTGAATGTATATGTATATGGATTTATATATTTGTATATGGATATGATATTATATGGATATGTAATGGATATGTATTCTATTTTGACGCATTCATTAGATTTTCAAAAATTACACTAATACATGTTTTTAAAATAGCTCAGAATATTACATTTTTCTCAAGAAGGTTCCTATTTGTTAATGAAAGTTGTATAAGTGACCATGTTTGACTCTTCTGTAATATTCTAAGGATGTGTTTCAATTATACTGTTAGGGGATCAAGAGTTTTAAGAATTTGAGAAAGTGTGAAAAAATGTCGCTTTGGTACCGATAGGTAGCAGTTGGGAAGAGGCAATTGCTATACCGCAAAGCTAGGCTAGACTAAATATATTAGAAAACTAATTAGTGCGAGAAAGTGTGTGCCATTCTGTAGCGACACTATTTTTTCCTATACTTGTTTCTCCTGCCATTTGTACGATCTCGTTTCATGTTATAGAACTATCAAACATTCTGTAAAAAATTGTCTCTGAATAGTGTAAATAATCTTCATACGAACGTTAAAAAAACTTTAAAATGTTTTTGGTAATATTAATATTTCATCATCAGCTGCAATAAATTAAATACTTAAATAATAATTGTCACTTCTGTCGCAATTAGACCAAAAAGGAAGCAAACATTTATATTCCGCAATATGTATTAAACGTATTCTAGATGGAAAAATAAATTATAAACAATGTTTTATGTACACACAGTTAATACAATATATTATCTAATTAAAATTTATTGTTGAAGCACTTATACATAAATAGACACTTCTGAATCTGTAAAAGAAAAAAAACAGAAGTAGAAGATCTGATGTAACGTTTATTGTATATCGTAATGAAATCATGAAAACAGGTTTGTCGTTCTAAGCCTACAAATTCAAGAAAGGCAGTTGTTCGTGAGAAATAAGTGGTCCCTAATTGTTTCAAAACTTTAAGCAAAAGACATTAACCTACTGTATTAATCAAGTTGATGAGGTAGGAAATTGAACTCTTTGTGGTTTACTTCCAGAGGAAGTAACAAGGAAGTGCCAAAGTACATCGTTCCTTTCTCCCCTTCCGTCGACTCTTTACGGCTTCGCAGTGACCCACAAAATCCCAGAGGCAGCCCCGCGCAGCCGCCCCGCTTCAAGTTCCGACCGGAAATCCATCGCGTTTTACGCGAGAGCGATCGCAACGCCTCCAGCGGCGCCCCTTCATTCCAGGAGTGGAGCTTCTGTGGGTCGCGCCCAGGCGCTGCCACACCTGAGCGAACGACCTACGAATCCTCGCTCGAAGAACCGAAGCCCCGTCGTTAGGGGGGAATTTATTTTTTGTTATTTACGTTAGTAAACACGCACTTAGCCCCTTAGCAACCAACCATCTAAATACTGCTTTAAGAGCGCGTCCATAGCAACGGCCGCTAAAATATTTTTAATGGACTCTCGATCATTTTAGCGGCCGTTGCTATGAACACTATGGACTCTCGGGTTTAGATTCTGCTTGCATTAGTAGAAAAAACATTCAACTGTCTGATCAGAAACAAATCATCCAGTACCACCAACCCTTGCTACAGAAAATCAAGAGTAATGACAATTCTGAACTCGCGAAAGTGATAAAAGTTTATTTTTAATAAGCGATAAACTAAAATAACAAAAAATAACAAAAATCATTGTATGTAACTCGTCCTCTATTAGTCTTTAAGGACTTTAAGGACTCGGCTTCGCTATCGCTCCGCCTCGCAGTTAACCTTCCGGCTGCGTCCTTGAAGACTCGTTTAGAGGACTCTTGACATAAATATCTATTAATAAAAAAGCGAAATATATAATTGTCACCTTGCCTGTCACCTTGCCCGTGACAATTATATACATACAAGGAGCGATAATCGCGCTCGTGAAAACGATTCAAAGAATTGGTTGTCTCGGTAGCTTAGGGGTTAGAGCAGCTGGGCGTAAACCAGATGGCCCGGGTTCGAAGCCCGGTTGGGGCGACCAATTCTTTGAACTAATTTAATTATTAAAAGCGAAATATATATATATATATTATATATATATATATATATATATATATATATAAATGTATTTCGTTTTTCCCAAAGACTAATGAAAAAATTGAAAATATATAAAACAAAAATTCATTATTGTGTTTGATAATTGCTCCATACAGTGTTTTCAAATTTTCGAAATCAAAAGTTGCCGATCAGTTGAAATAAAATTGGAGAGGTTGAAAGGAAGTATTCTACTTCCATAGAAGTAGTTGTGCACTTAATCGTCACCACGCATTAAAAAATTTAATGAGAAATATAAAATACGTGCGTAGTATAGGGGATACTGTTTGCGACGTTCCCTCCTGACCAATCGTTTTACCAATGATGGATTCCGATAAACAGGGGAAGGAGTAAATAGAATATTCACCCCCCCCAATATAACAATTTTTTATTTAATTAAACTCGATTTACCGGGAGAGATGGCTCTGGGCATCAACTGATGTCACTGTAGTCCCTCTGTCTGGGAGGTACTAGGTTCGAGTCCTGACGGTCTCACGGTTTTCGATTGGAGGAGAATTCTAGCGGCCAGTTGTTCTGATTGTCGTTTTCCGTGAATTTCTCCGACCTACACCAGGGGAATGCCGGAGCAGTACCCTAACAAACGGGCTCTTCCTTTCCTCTTTCTTGTCCTATTATCACGCATACATACTTACATGCACTACACTACTTGGTTGAGGTTAATTTTGCTTCGCAAACATCCACACGTTCTTGATTACGAGTTCGCTTTTTTTAAGAAGCAAGGAAGTGAGGTAATAATTCACGGTAAAAGTTCGGTGGTCACTGAAGCATATTTGGCTGACAGAAGCATATTAGTAACTGAAATGTTTCGTTTAGCTACACAAATATATTAAAAAGTAAGGAAGTACGTAAGAAATATGTAGGAACAAGGAAAATATGTAAAAAATATATACTTGTATTAAAATACGTAAAACTACGTAAAAATAAAAATGGTTCCAATTCATTCAGAATGTCGTGTAAAAACTGAAAAATAAATATTTAATGCAGTTATCTCATTCTTGTACAAATAGTTTTTTTTTATAAAATTCGTTTCCTAATCATCATTATCATCTCAGGAATAATTTAATTGACAAATGCGCAGCGTGTTTTAAACCAACTTGTTAGTTTAACCAACACATCTGAAATTTCTACAAATGCAGATGCGTACACAAATAATGGATAATATCATTAGTATATACAGTGGTCAATTCGTACACGGGGAGGTAACCTCAAAACCTGCCCAATTAAGAGGTAGCTCCATCTTCGCATGTCTAGTTCCGCAGAAGTTTGTGTCCAAGTAGTATGCCCACAGATCAAATCTGCGCCTCTTTAAGTCCACTTACGATTTCAAAATTTGAGGTTGATAGCTAGGTCGACTCCAACCGCTGATTGGAGATAACGTCTAGCGGGCGGCTGCTCTGTTCGGCAGTTTTCCGTGGTTCCTTCGATCAGAACCAGGCGATTTCCGAACACTACTTTAATAAACGGGCCACGGATTGCCCGCAATAATTCTTTGTTTTTCCTTGTCCTATCTTTGGCCCTTAATTACACATAATCACACTTGTGGTACATGATTGGTTGATAGTAATTTCTGGCGTGTAAATTACTAAGGTCCCGTAAGAGTAGTAGATTATTTTTTCTCGTGAGGTGGCAGTGTTTTCCTCCCTCTGGATGGCGAGATCCGGCGCCGACCTATCGCAGGCTGGCGGGGTTTTCCCCGACCAGGTATCTCCTGCCAGCGGAGCCCATCGCAGCCGAGACAAGCTCTAAGCAGCCGACCGGTCTCCCGGAATATGTGGTTGTGTAGTGCATGTTAGTGCAGGTGTGTATGCAAGGGTTGAGGATAGGTTAAGGAAGAGGAAGGAAAGATCGCTCGGGGTCCGTGGTCCGTTTGTTAGGGTACTTTTCCAGCATTCGAGTGGTGTTGATCGGAGAAACCACGGAAAACTACCGATCAGAGCAGTCGGCAGCTAGAATTCTCCTCCAGACAGCGAATGAACTCGACCTAGCTGTCAAGCTAGTGTCGAAAATCCTGCCACCATCGGGACTCGAACCTAGGACCTCCCGGTCAGAGGGACTGCAATGACGTCAGTTAATACCCTAAGACATCTCACCCGGTACTTATGGCACATGTACTGCATTATCCTACATGTCGAGAGAACCAATCGGAAGCTTAAAGCGTGTCCCGTCTTGGGCGGTGCCCCGCTGGTGGGAGTTACTTGGGTGGAGAAAACCCATTTAGCCGACGAATAAGGTCTCCATCCAGTGTGGGAAGAACACCGTCCCCTCTCGTGACAGAAAACATATCCTACATTTTTGGACTAATGACCAAATCAGTTGACGCGCCCAGAAACGCGAAATAATCATTCAATCAGTCTGAATGGATGTAATATAATTGTAGAATGTCTTTCCTTTTAGCAATATCAATAATTTAAAAATACCTCCATCTTGTACTGACGCAGAGAAATCGGGAAAGGGTGTTGCGGCATGTACGCACTCTGGTCGGGCACTGTTTTTCTGCGAAACTAGGCATTCGACGATTGCGTGTAATGGGTGGACACTGTACACACTCTTCTTGTATGGAAATATTGATTTACGCGTCTTAATGTTCTAAGCCGACGGAGCAAAATAAAAATTTTAGTCAAATAACAGTATTTATTTCAAATATATTATTTTATCCAAATAGTTACATTTCATGTAAAAAATAGTGGTTTACAAAGGCAAAATAAGTAGTATTCTTTAAGAGATTATAAATGATATCGGCTGCCAGAATAGTCCATGTATCACATTTCGCGAAATCATCAGTGCTTTCTAGAAAGTTGGTGCTAGTTTTGAATAACTGCAAACATAATGTAAATGTATATTTATCTTCATTGACAGCACCTTTTGTTCTAAGAGAGGCACATTCAATGTTTTGATGCGAAAATGTAGGCAAAATGGATTTGAGAGGTAGAGGATGTCCCTCTTTTCTGGACGCATATTTTACTTTTTTTAGAGAGGCACATACTTTAGTGCTCATGGTCGTATACAGTAAATACCCTAGAGAACGTGTGAATAAAATTTTATTTCATTGGGTCTGAACTTTATGGTGTTTTCTTTTCATTTTCTATCCTTATATTTTTATGAAGGTATGTGTGTTTTAAAGTGTATTTTTGATGATTCGTCATCTTGAAATGAATTCAATTTTTGTCATAATTTTATTTATGTCGCAGACTGTTCTTCGTTGGTATGTCCTTTTAAGAGAGGGGTGTTCCCTTCTAAGTCCTTTCATATGCACCGGAATGCTGCTTCTTTCCAGCCTATCCGCTAGTCATCGACGGCTCAGCACACATCTCCGAAGAATTACTGCCGCTGCAGTGCCACTAAAAAGGAATACATAAAACGGCGAGCGAAGTTTTACGTCCGATTAAGGCAGTCGGACGGGGGAAATGTAGGACCGGGGAGGGCTTCGCTTTGGAGGTATCGATTGAAGAGAGGCGATCGAGAGAAAATTGAGAGAAGTGGCGGCGAGGAGGGAGCAGGAAAGGCCAGCAGCTTTATTAGTCCAGTCGTCGAGGCTGCTGCAGGAGAAAAGGGATGGCAAAGGCAGGAGGACGACAGGGCGAGTGCAGCGGCGAACAGCCCTGGCCAGGAGGCAGGCGAAAATTAACAGAGGAACCCAAAGAGCAATCCAACAGAAATTATTTTCTCCCTGCCCTGAACTTATGCCTAGAAGCCGAATTGAAGAATATCGCTCGGATCAATTAAATGAGAGTACACAACGGCCCAAGTAGTTAAAATTTTTATTGACAATTTTCTTTTACAAATTCCACTATTTTATTTTATCTGTACACATATTCCTCTACTTATTATTGCTCTCGTTTTGACATTAATTGATTGTTTATATCTTTTCTTGCGTTCTTCTTAAGTTTCACTTCTTCGTTAACCTAATTTACTAATTTACATATCATGTACATACGTGGTATTTACATAGAAGCGTATTATTTTTTATTGCTTAGTTTAGCTATAGAAGTATTTAGCAAATGGAGCTAACGGGAGGTCGAGAAAAAGCAGTGTAAAGAAAAATTAGTGGGTGAGTAGTGAAAATAATAATTAATAAGGAAAGTATGAGTACATAAAACAGGCATTGTGTATTGAATATTTAAATAATACTATTTATTAACTTTGCAAATCTACGACTACACGATTATATTACACACTGATCATTTAAATTATTCTAATGATTATTATAATATGCTGCCGCCAAGCGTTTGAAATCCTAATGCAGCAACACTTGCTTCTTCTCTGAGATGTGCCGTGACGTAGATACACCGCCAGCAAAATTATTTAAGAACCGCTGTTAGTAAAACCGTCGCTGTCAGCTCGCGTGGTAGTAATGTATGTTTTTTTATGCACTCACTTTAAAATAAGTATGTGCCTTAACGAGCATCCACCAGATTTTTCATGCCATTACTATTTCATTTGAGATTCACCAGGCGACTGTGAGTTCACTTTGCTAGATGCACCGGCTTGCTCAGAGCATTCGTTCAGCTAGGACCTGCTGATAAAAATGCTTGCGCACACGAAGAGTCTTTGCTAGCAACTTCAAAGTACTCATTCAAAGTAAAAATCTACCTCTTTAAGCGCTTATTCAGAGTGAGAATCTCGGCGTAGTTATTAAAAATATAAATCTTCACAGATGCATTTAGGATACTGGATGAATAGGACACACCGTAATATCGTTTTGGAAAAAGCTTCAAATCTTTTAAATAGCTACTGAATTTTCGAGCTATTAATTTCAAATGACTGTTGTTAGTAGTGCTAATAACCTTGATGCACTCTATTCCTAACATCTAACACATAATTAAACAACAAACCATTTTCTTGATATTAGTTTGAATATATTTTAACTGTGCATGGAAGTTACTGATTCAGATGTATATATATGTACAATCTAGTTCAATTAAAAATATTTTTGAGAAGAGTGATGATGTATTTAGATAGTTTGCGCCTTAAATTCATAAAACGATACAGAATTTGACACTGAAAAATATTAGTTAACTTTTTCCACCTTGATGTTACAAATGGTGCAAGTCATACATTCGAGAAATAGAAACATATGTTACTAGCGTACGTTTGCGAGAATTCTTGCATTTTAAACCCCTCCCTCTTCCCTATTTTTGCAAGCCTGTAATATATATTTTTCCTGCAAGACCCTCTTATCCTCCGTCACTAGTTCTATATGTCTCCTCGTAATTGATTACAATACAATACACCCCTGTCAATAAAAAATATTCTTTTTTAAGTTTATTACCAATCAGAGAGGTACACCCGTGTTATTCAATCTCGAATTATATCAAGTAATTAGTTTTATTTCATATTCAGTTGCAGATTGTGCACGTCTCGGAGCAGATAGGGTAATATCGAGAAGCGTCCGACCAGCAAAAATGTAACAGAAAAAAGGATGTTTAGGAAGATCGCATCCTATAAATTACGGTGTGAGGTACGATTTTTAGGGCTTTGGTCTCAAAAGTTTACTTTTTAAGTCCCTAACACTTCGTTTAGGAGTTATTTGATGATATAGATTCAAAAATGCTATCGAATGTTCCGGGTTGCATTTGTTGTAAATAATTAGATGCATTTTTTAAAAACAAATCCTTCATATTTTTAAAGTCAAAGAGCAATTCGTCACGTCTCCGTGAAATTCTCTTTCGTTAGAGACCTCAGTTATAAAGATTGGTGGCGTGTGGGAGCCGCAAAAGTTATGTATATATTGTCTGATATTATATATTATATTTTTTATATTATATTTTATATTATATTATATTATATTATATTATATTATATTATATTATATTATATTATATTATATTATATTATATTATATTATATTATATTATATTATATTATATTATATTATATTATATTATATTATATTATATTATATATTATGTATATATTGTCTGAAATAATATAGGAGACAATATTTATATTATGAGAAAAATGCTCCATGACAACAGCTCTTGAGACAAATGAGGCACCAATCGCAGTGTAACAACGTCGATCCAGAAATTACGTTATTGTTCAAACATCACAAACTGATCTGATTCACTTTTAAAGGTCAATCTGAACAGACTTTCCTTAATTTTTCTAGGTCGTAGAAACGAATGGCTTATGACGAATGAGTAAGAGATAGTCTAGTTTTCCAAAATTTCTATTTCATAATAAGATGCGGTTTTCTTACGTTACATTGCAGTTAGTTTATAGCGCAGTTAAACTGAATGAACTTTTAAACTGAGCATATTTGCTGTCGACAATCCCTTTTTCATTTTCACTTTTGCGTATGATAGTGATTTCAATATTCTTGTACATTTGAGAGATTAACATTTGTGTAGTGTTCGGTTGAATCTGTGAAAATAGCAATAATCACAGAAAAATTCTTAAAAAAAAGTACGCGAGATTGAGAACCGATTTAAGTAAGACACACAAAAAGTTATTTATATATTTCGTCATTTCTTCGTTACTTATTTCTTCGTTACTTACATATTTAGTTGCATATTTTATTTGAAATTCATGACAATATTAATTTTAATAGGTCATCTCTATGTTCTTATTTTTCTTCATTATTTCGATTTTTTTTCCAGTCTTGTTTTCAAATTTTACTAATTAAGTGATTATATTTTTTTTTTAATTTTTATATCGAAAGTGCCTTTGGTTATCTCAGCTGAGAAGGTGTTAAAAATAGATAGAAATTTATTCTACAATTGGGCAGATGATGCCCGGTGGCAGAATGCAAAATAACAATTACAAATAACATAATAATATATAAAAAATAAATATAAAGAAACAAATTGACTTTGTGGAAGGAAGGAATGGGGGAGAGCAATGGATGGGGTAATGGTAATGGATGGGGGGGGGCAGCAATGGATGGGGGAAGGAATGGGGGAGAGGAAGGCATGGAAGGGGGGAGAGAATCCTCAGAGGTGCCAGGATCAGGGGAGAGTCCTCGTCCTCCGGGTTGTTGGCTGCCTCCACCGCAGGGACAACTTCCGTCATCGATTGGGACCCTAGCCACTATCCCGTTGTGGACGACGTTTGCTCAGCCCGCAGAAATCCCTTGCGTTTTATATCTCATAACAACATTGAGCGTTATGTTACGACGCCGTATCGTTTTGCAATTTATGCCGACGTCTGGACGATATCTTCTTACGGACATTGGAATTTACGCTGTTTGAAAGTAAGCAACTTAAATGGAGGCGTATTGGTTAGAAATAAAAATACAATTCTGCATTGCGACTTCGTAACATTTCCTTATTTATTACATTTGATAAGCATTACACCAATAAGATTTTTCTCTTTTCATGAGTATAAGCTGTGTTGAAAGGTTGATGCTGTAAATTGAATGACTGTAAGAATATAATATATTATTTCATTTCCATGTACCTAATACGATTTGTAATTTAGGTATATTCTTTTTAATTATATTTAGAAGTAATAATGATTAAGTTGATGATATAAGAGAAGGGTAAAGGAAACGATGAACACATGGTAAATGTTGGATTTAAAACTACCTAGCAATGTTTTTGTCAATAATGAAACGCTCTCCGTTTCATTAAATTATTTCTGCAACCGGTTTCCGAATTTATATCATTTTTGGGCGCCAGGAAAGGATTGCGATTTTAAATTTCCCGCAAACACATCTAAAGGGAAATAATTATCCTACTAGCTCTGCCGGTTGGGTTCTTACGAAAATAATCGTCGCCGGTACTTACTTTCTTCTTAGCAAACGATCATTCGATCCGCTCTCCATACGGAAGAAGCGAGGAATCTGAAATTTCTTTCTGGAAAGAAATTATTAAACTATGGATTGCACAAGATGTTAAAGGAATGATAATCATATTTTCTTTTTCAAAATGAGAACGTTGTAAGTTTATTCATCGATTAATTCTTTGTAACATAAAATGTCACCTTGGTCATGACCGGTAGTAAAAATTGTAAATTGCGCTATTATTCTTACTATTTATATATCCACGCGCTCTTGTATGATGAGGCCAGGAAGAATCCACTGCTCATACCAATCTTCTCTCTTGCATCTTGTTCTCGGTCCGCTGCCGGGTCAATGTCCTCCTTAACTTATTAATTTTTTCACTTACGACTCCCGGTGCCAGAATTATTCAAAGTTTCAAATAGAATTACGCACACTGTGCAATTGTTTCCCGCAAAATTCCACCAAGTCCCGCATCTATCATTTACAATGACATCTACGATGTGCACGGTACGCGGTTTAAAGCTCTTCTATCTAATATTACTGAAAATTCAACCCTCGATAACTTTCATACCTTCTTGTCTCTTGTTTTACCAAAACAATCTCCAGTTTCCTTCTATGTCATACCCCATTACTATTTTACCACCAATCCTACATGCCCTTATATCACAATCTTCTGTCCGTTACTTGCCGCGCTATGTTTATTTACTTCCACCTCCCTGGTTGCTAAGGAACGCCTTGCCTGCATGCCAATGCCATCAACATTTACACTTTTTACGAAGAATTTAATAAATTCTTGTCTCCAATTCCCATAAAATATTGTGTGACAGTCTGGTATGTCACAATAAATATATTTTCTTTTCAATATTGAATTATTTTTTCAGGTATGTAGGTTGCATAATTTATACGGTTGATTGCTTGTATTTTATTTCACACCGGAGTTTCAAGATAGCGAGACGAATTTTCTTTGATTACATAAAAAAATTGATAGAATTTCAGTTTTCAATATATTTCTTTGTAAAACAATATAATTGAAAAATATCTGATGTTTCTAGAAAATTTCATTATTACATTAATCTAACATTACTCATGTGCTATACACATTTATCAGGGGACAAATCATATACATTATTTGGTTCAGCAAATACATTCATGTGATTTATATCTTTCAAAAGATCAACAATATTACATTGCGCATAATTTCTACTATATGATTTGCAGGAATATTTAGTTACAGAAATCACGTATTTTTTCATGTCAATATTTTGCAGGAATATATATTGTGCGCGTTTAAACATAAAATTATTATTTCGAAAGTTACGTATTTACGCAAATTATTTTTCAATGACAAATTGTTTTCGAGTTTTCAAATGTGAACATTTTAAGTATATATAATGCATTATTATTCGTATACAATTGTTGATGTTATTTTCAGCCGGTTTAATACTGAATTAACAATGCTCCAGTTGATATTTATTTTTCTAAGCAGGGATGTTAGATCTACCGCACTATTTTCGAATGAATCGTAACCTACATATTTGGCATCTTTACTTAGTGACAGGAAAATGTTATTTAATTAGTATCGTTAAATTTGAATATTTCGATATCCACCTTTTTCGCTGTTCAAGTTTGCATCATCCCCTGTAGCTTAGATGTTCGTGGTATTTTAACAGTGTTATGTATTAATTGAATATGAGAGTTTTTAAAGATTCAAAAATTCAACATCTTTGATCATTTTTATACTTTTATTAGAATGTTGTAAGAATTTTTAGTAGCATTGTAATTCATTGTACGTCAGAAGAATATTAAATGTAAAGTGATATAAGATCTTGGAAGACCCTGGTAGGAGCCAGCAAACTGATAAGTCACGGTTACCAATTAATTTAATTAACATGTAAAACTACAAATTCTAAGGAAAAATATAAGTTAGCAATGGATAATATAATCTTACATGAAATCTGGAAATTTCTTGAATGTCTCATCCGTTATGCACAGCACTATTCGAAGCATTGTTTCAACATTTGAAAATTGACTACAACATAAGTAAGACAAGAAACATAAATTTCGAGATAATTTTATTGTAGAAACATGTATTTTCTATAAGTTGTTGTAACATTTTCTGATTGCTCTGAAAAATATAGGACAGAACTATAATGAAGACTAAAGTACGAAAAATTGTTTTTATAAAATTAATGTAGATAGGCCTGAATTTCTACCACCAGCAATAGCATATATTGTTAATAATATACAACTGAAATTTTATTGATCGGGAGATTGTAGGTTTGTGTCAAGTTCGTGATAGAATTTTGCACAGAAAATAGTTGGCATCCGTATGGGAAAACCATGACACAAATAATACTTCAACAATATCTACGATTTTAAAATCAAATTTATTGACGATTCAATGATCTCAGAGGATTGGAGAACTTTGATAAAAGGACAAATAAGTTGTGAATGACAGTATTTCAGACCCATCTAAGCCCATTTCTTCTGCTTCTAACACACACAATTTATTGCGAGATAGGAAGATGTTTTTCAAAACAACAAGCTGTCTTTAGTGGATTTAAATGAACGCTAACTGGAAAACTCTCACCACTTTTCTATCTTAAAATAGGCTATATTCAGGTTTAATTTTTTCGAGTGTTGGGCAGTTATCATTTATGATGACATCTTTTAGTGTGGAATTTGATTATGGGAACCCTAATTGTTCATACATCAGAATCGTTCAATAACCCCTTTTTATTCCAATAAGATCCTGTTCTAAGCATGTTCCCTTCACCGTCGAGAGTGGGTCTTGCGTGAGCGCATGCGCAGTAACCGGGGCCGGGCGGGGCCGGTGTCGTAGGCGCAATGAACGGGGGATGAGGCAGCCGCTGCGGAGCAGAAATAAACTCATCCATAATTCACTCCCTCTCGCGCGACCGAACTGTTTACTATTAATGGCTGAGGGGCCGAGTAGAGCCTAATCAGTCCGGGTTCGTCCCCGGGGACTGGATTGTCTCGGCACCGCCCCACCCCGCCCCGCCCCGTCCCCGCCTCTGTCCTCGCCCTCGCCCCGACCTCGCCCCCCTCCCGCGCTGTTGTCTCCACTCCGACGCCCTCAGAGGCCTCGCCCGAAGTAGGACGGGCAAGGCGACCTGGTTGCTGATCGGCGTGAAGGAGGTGTCAAGATACAGTGGACCTTCTGTTACTGAGGGGAACTCCCTTTTGTAAATCAATATTTCTTCTTGATTGTCAATATACAAGTATGTTTACAAATAAGTATCCAAAGTTTCTTACGACAATCATTTATTCAGTAATTTCACAACATTTCGTAACTCGTTTTGTTACATCTTCAGGTGCTAAACTTAGTGAGGGAACGCTATCCCATTGAATTACCACATCAGCAGAACATTCAAGAAACCATTACGAAATACCTCACTCTCGCACAGTTGATACCACATAACTACTCAACTATATGTGGTATCAACTGTGCGAGTGTGAGGTATTTCGTAATTGTTCTGCTGATGTGCTAATTCAATGGGATAGCGTTCCCTCATTACGTTTAGCACCTGAAGATGTAACAAAACGAGTTACGAAACGTTGTGAAATTACTGAATAAATGATTGTCGTAAAAAACTTTGGATACTTTTATTTGTGACTTCCCTTTTGCTTTAGTTATTACATGAAGGCCAGTATTACATACATATTCGACCCACAGAAATATAAATTTTCGTTTGATGATATCTTAGGCTTCCGCGGCCAGAGTTAGATTGCTGTCGTGACTGCCGGTCGAAGAGTGCCGATCTGACGAATGTCGCGGTCCTCTTCAGGACTGTACAGCCCTGCAGAAGACCGCGACATGTCGGTCGAAACGTCGGCACCCCAGCCTTCGACGCGGCGTCACCCGGACAGCCCAGATCATAAATTTTCGTTTGTCCGTAAGGTGTGACGTTATTCCTGTACTACCTTATTTATAACTCGTTCATTTTAACAAATTATGAATTTTTTATTACATTGTAATTTCTTTTTAGTTCTCTTATTATCAGAAGTAAGAGAACTGTCTCGAAAATATTCGTATTACGACAATACTCACCATTCCGTACTGTTTCTTATCTATTCCTTTTGTGTCATGGTGGGCGAAAGTATTTGTTGATAGATGAAATAAACAAAGTTTTACTTTTGAAAATTTTTCCGTTAAAGGTTTGTACAGATACGATAAGTTCTGCTGTGGCTCACCATGTAGTACAAGAATGTTGCTTGGAGGTTTTTAGTGTGACAATAATAACGCCTTAAAAATTAATCTCCGAAGAGTAGCACTCAAACTGCTAATCCGATAGACAGCGCCTCAAATCGACACACTTTCTTCCTTGCAGCAACCTCCTCCCATTAAGATTTCGTGAAAAAGAAATCATCTTCTTAAAATCTAGAGCTTGGTGAACTTTTTGCTCCGGCAAAACGGGTGCATCCATCTCCTTCATGATCCCCGGAGCTCCGTAAAGTTCACTGAAGACCTAAAAAGTTGCGAGGAAGAAAAGTTTGAGTGACAGTGGATTGCTGGCGACGACGCGCCCGGAAAGACGAACCTCCCCACCCCCTCCCCCTCCTTCTCTTTTGCCTGCGGCGCCGCGTGCTCGTCGCCTACGCCCGCGCCTTCTCCCGCCCCCGCCCTCGCCCTCGCCCTCGCTCTCTCACTCTCGTATATGCCCTCGCCCTCGCCTGCTAGCGCCCGCACAGTAGGTCGTAGCCGAAGTTCTTCTCTGTGTTAGAGGGTTCGACCTCTTTCGCAGTGGCAAGCGCGGTTGCAGTCCTCCTCAGGGACCCTAGTGCACTCATACACTGGTACTGCAGTGCTGTGGAATTCTAGTGTTCTGTAATACTGATATTCTGGTGTAATAGTGTTATAGCAATTTGATGTGTTATAGTTTGACCATTCCATCATGTTTCATAGTGTAATTACTAATTATTTTGCTAATATCAATAATGATAGAATTAGATGTGTAGAAAAGATCTGCAGCGTTTAAAGTAATCTGCAGTATTTTAGTTACGGAAATAAAATCGATGGCCTACATTTCGATTGTCATAAGTATGAAAGCTTTCCGGTTTCTTTTACAGGATTCGAAATATTTGGAAATTCGAGTGGTCGGTCCTTATAATATTTACGACTATCTATTCCAAGCCAGCGGTGCTTCCTTCTTTGCAGGCGGGGACGATGAGAGCTCGCAGTAAAATTGCTACCGTCCACGCCTTCCAACGCTGAGGAGAGGGTCGGACCGAGCTCAAACCCGGCGAAGCCATGTGGAATTTGTGGTGAACAAAGCGAGATCTCTGCGTTTTCTCCGGATTCTCCCGGTTCCCCTGCCTCTCACCCCATCATTGATTATTAACACCATTGGCCATTTCACCTTTATCATTCTGCTATTAACCATTCCACCATGATCATTCCACCATCGATCATTCCACCATCGATCATTCCACTGTCGTTCATCCTCTGTATAACCATTCCACCATGATCATTCCACCATCGATCATTCCACTATAGATCCTTCCAAAATGATCATTCCTCATCGATCATTCCACTAACATCATTCCACTATCGATTATTCCACCTTCATTCCACAACGATCATTTCACTAATGATCATTTCACTAATCATTTCACTAATGATCATTCCAATATGATAATTATCGCTGCCATCTTCTCATTAGAGCATCACTCATGCTCTTCAATGACCTGGGTAGTTGAAGGGTTGTTGTAGGGCAATACATTAAACAATAATCGAATGGTAGAAAACGGCTGAGACACTGGGAATCACTAAGTTAGGGTCAAGAATACATGACTTACCAAACCTAAGCAACCTATTCAGTTCGCATTGAAAACCTATCTCCGTTCTATAAAATTTCTTATAACATATATAGCAAACCTACGAACTACCTTTTATAAAATGTCGTTGTTTAGAAAATCATAATACACAGGGTTCGTTTTCAAATGCTGCATATTTTAGACGTACAATATTAGAAACGTTATAACCATTGCTGTGTGAAAATTAAACTTCTTTCTAGAAGAGATATAAAAATAGCCTTTATTCTTGACAGGTAGAATGCAAACAATTTGAAATGGAATGGTATGGATGGCGAAGTAAAACAACTGCCTAAGATTAATTGTAGTGTATTAGAAACATGAGAAACATCTTATTAACTCGTACAATCTCGTTTCATTTCAAATATATGCATTTCGTAAATATCCAGAATGCAATAGAACTTTCTTCTTGATGCCTCAGATTTGTTAAAATAAACATTTGTAACTTCATTTTTAACTCTGTAAATGTGAAAGGAGCTTGTAACCCGTATTTTACGTTCTTAGCTGAGGACTCGACCGAGGGGTGAAGTAATTTAAAATTGTGGCTTGGCGGAATTTTTGTTATTTAGACATTTTTGAATTGCATCTAAAGCAAAGAGCTTATATTTTAAGATCACTCTTAAAATATTATACTTGGCTAAAGACAGTTGCCTATCACTGAGAAGGACTTCTGTCACAAATCATATCATATCACTTAACGGAAAGCAAGTTCCCAATACAAGTGATATTTTGGATGCGTGTACACTCTAGAAGTGATGAACATTCTATGAGCATTTCACTGAATATCTTTCTAAGGCATATTATTTTAAAGCTTATTAAGGGTACTATTTGTGAAACCAACTTTTGTCCACAGGCATCCGAGCCATTTGCCACTGTACATCTCGCTGGCAGAGCGGGTCGCCGAATTTTTCTCCCTTCCCGCTGAAATATCGCCTCCTTTTATGGAATTCATTACGCGCAACTGTCGTCTCCGAGCGCCGAGGGTCCACCTTTTTGAACAAAGATGACGGGAAAATATGATGCCAAATTGATATCTGACATCTGCTTTCCATGCTCTTTTGTAGTGAAATGGGGCATTGTTGACATTCAACAATACATCTGTAAAAGTCCTCGGTTGAAAGAAGCATTTTTAAGAATTAATTGTAACCTTAAAATGTATCTTCATAAACGTTTAAAGTACTAAGTTTACCTTAACTGATCTTATTTGGAGGTGGTAAGCTCTAGAAGATGATTTAATTTTGATTTATTTTCTTCAAAAAACTATGAAAACTGGAGGTGATTCACTGGAATCTCTTCTCCACATTTTATTATACAGAGTTAAATGACGAAAAAAATTTCTAACTCAGTGAAGTTAGCAAAATTGAAACCTAGACATTTGTTGTTCTCGATGTACAAAAAAATTATATGCATCCGTAAAAGAATGCTGCAGAAAAAACGGTGATTTTTTGACAGAAAAAGTCGTGTTGTGGAGTCCTGATAAAGAAAAAGTGGATCAATCTTGTTCCAATACGTACTAAATAACTTCCATTAACACAGTCTGTAGGCAAAATCCATCAAAATCCAATCCGTTTTCTAGGTCGATACCGAAAAAATTGTTTTTCGGGAAAACGTATGTCCGTCCATCTGTGCGTCCGTCTATGAACAGCGCTAGCGGCTGAACTGTATGCAGGATCTTCACCGAAACTGATATTCCGCCGTGGATTTGGCGAATGCAGCGGCCCCTTTAATTTCAAATAAATATTTTGATTTTTGGGGATGCTTGACATAAAGTCTTAACATTTTAAATATTTTCGAAAAAAATTGTTTCAACTCTTTCTCTGATAGAAGAAACGCGCATAAAAATCGCTTGTTTCATTTCGGTTAAATTCTCTGAATTTTCGAAAATTTCAAATTCAAATTCAAATTTCAAATATTTTTTCAGCGTCTTACTACAAGTACAATATTGAAGAGGGATCTATAATTCCCAGCGCTGGGTACAGAGTTCTCAGAATTATAGTTTACAGAAAAGTGGTAGAATAATATACAAATTTCTTCCACATATTTTCTATAAACCTATTTTCACTGATGGTCTGCACCCTCGAAGCGACAGCCCGACGCCTGAACCACCCCGTCCCACGCGCCGGCCCGCGCCTTGTGCGGTCCAATGACTAAAATGCTGCGACGTTACAATAGATACATAGAAAACACTGAACCGAACGATTTCGCCGGCTGTGCGAAAGGTAAGGTAAGGTAAGGTAAGGTAAGGCAAGACAAGTCTTGTCGCAGGCCTCGGCAGTGACAGTGTAGTGCAGTGCAGTTAAGTGTAGTGAACACGATCAAATTCATAAGTAAAGTTCAATTAAATTTAGAATCACTTCTGATTGGATATCATGACAGAGTTGAAATATTTGTTATAATACTTATTATATAGTATGATTATTGCTGTCGCTTTTATTATATTATTATTTATTATTATTATTATTATTATATTATTATATTAATATTGTTATTATTATTGTAATTATTGTTATTTAACTCACCAGGTGTCATCCCAATTGCAGTTCAAATAAATGTATCGTATGACGATCGCACATCTCGGGTGCGTCAGTCGCGATGGCGCGTTCTCCGGAGTGAACGCATGCGCAGTACGCGATGGCGCGTTCTCCGGAGTGAGCGCATGCGCAGTACGCGATGGCGCATACACTACCCAGCAAGAGCCTCCCAATTCACTGTGTGGCGTCATACGGGTGTAATCAGTACACAGAGGAGAGTGGGTTGTAATAACAGCAGGTTCATTCACAATTTAGACCGTAGTCACAAATAACCAATGCACTGAATACAATTAACTAACAAAATAGACCCCACTGCTAGGAGAGATATTTACAACGGCTACCACACCGCAACATACTACCTAATGTTTCGCCGTGCGTAGTACCGCCTGCCCTGAGACCGACTACATGTCTCACTAGTCACGACAATAACTGCCGGCTTCTTCGCCGCGCGCACGCTCGCACCTCTTACGGACGACCTACGCTGCTGCCTCCAGGATCACAAAGAAGGAAGAGCTATTGTTCTCACGGCCTTTAAATAGCCCTCGCGTTGCTGCCCGCCGCCTCCATTGCCTCCGCCCTAGCTATGCGCACATCCTGTCAGAAAAACCCCGTGCGTCATAGCTTCTGCCTTTGTCTACGTATCCGGTGCCCACCACGCACCACGTGCCCACTGTTTTAGCGACACGACGCTACAACTGCCACGAGAGTGCCTGCTTACTACTCACGCAACTTTTCTTCAACGATGACCTTGCTTCTCCCTCCCTTAAGCAATAAACACTAGAAGGCAAAAGCTCGCAGCGAGCACTGATGACAACATTCCAAGCATTAAAACTTCGTTGGCACGAAACAGAAACTAGTCAAAGCTAGTTGCTAGTACAGATTGAGGGAGATGAGAGGTCACTGTCGCCGGAATGAGATTTCAGGTCACTCGTGTCGAAATAATATATTACGGAATACTGTCGTCGGATTTAGAGAGGGGGAGAGTCGCAGCGGGCGAGGTGCCGTGGGACCCGTGAATTCCTCCTGGTGCCCTCTACTCCCTTCTCATTGGGTGGTAGAGGAGCGCATTCGGCAGACTGCTATCTGGCGGGGACGCGACGTCACTACAGTACTAATTTCTTTCTTCTTAAGATTTTTTTGGTAATCACTTTCGGATAAACGAGGCCAAGTCAAGTATCTGTACTCAATGTTCATAATTGTCTTCATATAATTAATAAATGTTTAATCTGTAACCGTTCTGAAATTTGCAATGAGATCATTTTTCAACGGCACCAGGCTTTTCAACGTATATAACATCAACTTTCGGATACCCACAGATAAAAAGGTGTTTGATTGAACAGCAAGCCATGTATGTATTGTTTACGGTCCTATATCTCGGAGCCAAGTATTCGGCCAAGTAGACCAAATGACAGTAATTATACGTGAAAAGATCGCAACTGTATCTGGGATGCTCAGATTCCTCAAAATACAGATTTTGTCGAGCTTGGATGCCGATCACAGGTAAACTCTTCGCCAAGGAAAAACATTACACCTACATTAAGCTGAAAGTTGTATTTTTTTAGCTTTTGGTATTCATTCAGATTTTAGAAAACTGATGATCGTATGTTTTTTTGTTGCAAGCGGAGAGTGGTACAGCCATCTTTAACTCGCGACAACTCACTGGAACATATGGTGAAAACGCTGTAACTTAGCATAAGCTAAGTGAACGATGTCATCTTAAGATTACAAAAGTGCACATTCGACCTACAGACGATTAGAACGAAAGTGCAGATTCTTACTGACTTACACTCGAACTAATTGTAGGTGACATTTATTTTACTAATCTTTCAAAATGCTAGCAAAAAATTCTATCGTTTTTCGTTAAGAACTTGTACATCGGATATTAACACAACATTCTGAAAAAAGGAGCTGTGACTGAAGGCTGGTAACACACAACACGGCACACGACGTGCTAACTATAGTGCACGATTATATTTCATCGTCAACCCCCGCATCCACCTCTATCTCTGGTGCTCCCCTTTTGGCTGTTCGGGTGATAATTCCCTCTCTCACCTGTCATAGATGAGATCAGAGGCGCATAGTCTCACCGTCTCAGACTCCTCTCGCTTCCCTGTCCTCACCGACAACCCGCACCAGACGGAAATTCCTTTCATCACCATCTCCGCCCCCGACACCTCACCCACCTCCCGACGTCCCCGCCGCTTCGCTTCTACACCTCGACATCCGGGATGACCTCACCGCCCATTCACAACCATATTCACCCCCCCCTCTGGATTCTCGTTGCCCCACTGCCTCCCCCCCCGCCCTTCGCCAGCCCCCGAGCCCTCCCAAAGGCCCCAATGCCCCCGACACCCCAACCACCCGACGTTACCACCTACGCCAATGCCCTCGACGCCCCTTTCATCATTGGCGCCCCCTAACGTCTCAACACTCTCGAGAGGCGCCCCCTCACCGGTAGAGGTGGCTCAGGGCATCAACTGATGTCACTGCAGTGCCTATGAGCGGGAGGCGCCAGAATTTTTGACACTTGCTTGTCAGCTAGGTCGAATTCAGTCGCTGTCAGGAGGAGAATTCTAGCAATCAGCTGCTCTGATCGGTAGTTTTCCGTGGTTTCTCCGATCAACACCAGGCGAATGCCGGAGCAGTACCCTACCAAACGGGCCACGGACCGCGCGCGTTCTTTCCTTCCTCTTCCTTGTCCTATCCTCTCCCCTTACACAAACACTTACACTAGCATGCACTACACTACCAGATATTCCGGGAGACCGGTCGGGAGCTTAGAACTTGTCCCGGCTAGGTGAGGTGAGAGAGTGTGTGTCCCGGCTAGGTGAGAGAGTCCTGGTTAGGGGGAAACCCCACTAGCCGACGGTAGGTCGGCGCCGGATCTCGCCATCCAGCGGGGGACGATCACCGCCATCTCCCGAGAAAAACCATGCACTGCACTAACGGGACTAATGACCAAAGCAGTTGACGCGCCCGGAAACACGAAAAAACCAAACCAAACCAAACTAATGAATGAGTCAACGAGTGAATCTGGAGAACCTCAGCGCGTCCGCTTCCCTACCTCCTCCGTCGCCCTCACCGCCCCCACTGCCCCCTCACCCCGGGCTCGCGCTCCCTATTCGCCATTGGCCATTTGCATAACGCGGCTTCAGCAACACCGCAGCTTCCGCGTGGCGAATGCCAGGCGCCTGGCGGTGAGAGAGCGGATTCTAAATCGCTTGCTCTCTTCAACGCTCAGCCGTCGATTCCACTCCGAACAGCACAACGGATACATCCGTGCTAAGAAACCTCTTTGACTTTTCTCACGTTTTCGTCATCTCAAGTAATGATCAATGGCATTTGACGTATGGGCATTGCTGGGGTTGACAAACTTGCTGGGGTTCATTGTTATTTTTTAATATCTGAAATAAATTTTTTGTTAGTTTATTCATTATTAATTTTTTGATACTAATAACTCACCAAAGCTAATAAAACACCAAAAATAATAAGCTGAAAATCTCCAGTGTTACGCACATTTAGAGATCATCTGGAATACGTAAATTAAAATGTCAGGTTATTTAATACTGTGATAATTTTTAGAAATGATGCTTCAACGAGAAAAAATAAATTCGAGAAGAAAAATTCTCGCTTTGGGTGGTGTTTCAATCCTTTCTAGCAAAGTTTCATTCGAGTGTGGATATTTGGGGATGGAGTAGAGTGGAGTGGTGCGGTGTGGGGCGATGGAATGCGGCTGTAGGAGATGATAGGGAGGCGGTGTAGACAAGGCGGCGCGGGATACGGCCGGAGAGATATTCGGGCGCAGAGGAGCGCGATTGAGCGAGGTGGGATTGAGTTGCGAGGGATGGAGCTGCGAGGGAATGAGCAGTGCGAGATTGAGCGGGGAGGGATTGAGCGGGATGGGATTGAGCGGGTGGGATTGAGCGGGTGGATTGAGCGGGGTGGGATTGAGCGGATGGGATTGAGCGGGTGGGATTGAGCGGGGTGGGATTGAGCGGATAGGATTGAGCGGGGTGGGATTGAGCGGGATGGGATTGAGCGGGGTGGGATTGAGCGGGGTGGGATTGAGCGGGGTGGGATTGAGCGGGGTGGGATTGAGCGGGGTGGGATTGAGCGGGGGGGATTGAGCGGGATGGGATTGAGCGGGGTGGGATTGATCGGGGTGGGATTGAGCGGGACGGGGTAGAGCGGGGTTAGCGGGGCGGAGGGGGACGAAGAAAAGAACAGAGAGGCGAGTGTCGGGGCGGGGCGAGTGGCGGGGGCGAGTGGCGGGGGCGAGTGGCGGGAGGGCGAGTGGCGGGTCGGGGCCAGTGGCGGGCGGGGCGAGTGGGGGCGGGGCGAGTGGGGGGCGGGGCGAGTGGGGGGCGGGGCGAGTGGGGGCGGGGCGAGTGGGGGGCGGGGCGAGTGGGGGGCGGGGCGAGAGGCGGGGTGGCGAGAGGCGGGGGGGCGAGAGGCGGGTGGCAGGGCCGGGGGTAATGCGGGGAAGGGGGAGGAGCCCTGCACTGCGTTACGAATTCGAGCGCTGCGCGGCGCGGCGCTGGAGTCGCGGTAAAAAACGGCGCGGTTCTGCTTCATTTGGACATCTGCCTCGTGCGGGGCGCGCAACGCGCTCTGCCTGGCGGTCGCCGCCGCCGCTTTTTGGCGCGTGGGTCTGTTTGTCTGGCTTTACATTTATTATTCGAAGCACCAACGCGCTATTGGTCGCAGCGAGTATATTAATTTTTTATGTACTCCCCATTTCTCTAGCGCTGCTGACATAATCGGTTTTGGAAATGTTCGTTCTAGTTCGTGTTTTCTTTTTCTTTCTAGAGCAACTGCCTTGAGAATGTCCTGCTAAAGTCTTCTGAATTAGATTTTGTTGGTTGTCCGTGTATAAAACGTTTATGGAATTGAGTTATATAATACACTTTTCACTAAGCTGACAAAGTTCATATGTGTGCATCCTCGCTTGTAATGCTTATGCAGGGTTTTAAAATGTTGTATCTCTGAAAGATAGCATCCCCTTTTATTCAAAGTAGCAAATGGTTTTATTAACGAGATACAAGAGAGAGATTATTCTTCGAGAGAGATGAATATTCAACTGATGAGATAGCTCCTTTGAAGCGACTAAAACTATTTGTTGGTGACTGCTCGGATTTAATGTCAGTATTCTGCAGGTGTCTTCTTTTGTTCTTATTAACATACTTCATTTAGAGACCGTTAGTAATGCTGTAGGAAGAGGTACCGATTCTGACGAAAGAAAAAGCTTTGCGACCGTCTTTCCGAAAACACTTTTTTATTTTTCTTTCTTCTATAAGTAGTTTATTACTTTTTCATACAAATAGTAGTCAAAATCTACGTTGTGTGATACGGAAAAAAGTTTATTTTTTAATCGTCTGTTCCTAAACACTAGCGTCTACATTGTTGATGTTTTTCACCAAAAGTGTAAAAATATTTGACGTGCTCCCACAAATACATTATTCAAGCATTTTTTCTTAATGAATTGTTGTCTTCAAAATTAGATCTTGTCGCATACAATGTTTGGAAAATAAGAATTGTTTTTATTTATTTTTGAGTGGCGCTATCTGCTACGCCATTTGAGATAAACTTACTGCCGAGAGCTGTTATTTCTGATACGTGTGGTCGAAATGGATTTTATTTTGCGAGTAGGAAAGGTTGCGGCAGTAGGCCGTGCCGCGCAATCCTACGAGGAAAATAAAATCACTCTTTCTACGTGTGTGATACACTATTCTTTTAAACAGCCTTATAGATTTTTATTTTACTTTAACTCAAGTACACAAATCACTACGTTACATCAAAATCTGTGGCTGGCAATTAGGCGAAAGTGTTTTCTTTGTGGCAATCTCCGGTTTATCTGAGTATTGCAGCATCGTCATACTTTCAGTTCTAGTATTAAAAATTGAACTTTTAGCACAATTTCCTTTCCGTAAAAGTAAATGCAATTAATAGGGTCTATCTAAAAATTCATTTCTAGGTAGACTTTGTAACAATTTTTTCGTCCGTTGTATATTTCTTTTAATGCAGAGCGCGCTTCCAAAAATGCGGTGATATCAATTAACTAGGCGGAAGTGATACCAAACGAATTGATCACCTAGGATTGGAATGTAATGATGTGGGTATATTATAGTTAGACCATGAAATTAATTAAGACTAGTATTTCCTAGTAAAAACTAGTTTTGAAAAAAAGATATTTTCTTACTTTAGGTTTCGTGTACCATTATGATGAGAAAAAATATCTTGAACTTGTTTTGAAAAATTAGGAAAGAATTGTTTTGAAATAAAAAAAATTCGTTGTGGTAATCAGAAGTTAAATACTCATTTTTGACATTTGCAACATAAACACCAATTAAATTATTCAGTCTAGAATTTGCATATCATTCTCTCCTACCGGACAATGGTAGGCGTAGCAATTAGAGGCAATTGAAGTCCTTTCCGGCGCTCTGGAGACCACTTGTAGAACATATAACTATTAGCCATATGAACATAGCCCAGTCCTCAAATCTAACACATGTAATCCCTGCGCGGAGGGGTGGACATGACGCAGCCCGCAACGGAAGGCGTTAACGCAGTCTCTGAGGGCTTCACTCGGTTGTCGGCCGAACTGCACGAGGACGAGCGTGAGGGAAGACAGAAGGCGGCGAGGACGGACAGAACACGGGAGGACGACCGTCCTCACACAGAACCAGACGCCGCGCAGCGCCGACAGGACGCGCTAACGTCAGCTGACAAGCGCAGACGGCCCGGCCTCCCCCTCCTCCTCCCCTTAGCCGTTGCCTTCCTGCCCCCACCCCCGGCGCCTACTCACCCACCCAGCAGCCCGGGGCCTTCGCCGCGAAGGCAGAGGGAGGCGCACGAGAAGACGGCGCCGGAGGTTGGTTGGTTGTTTCTTCCTCGGGAGATGGCGGTGATCTTCCCCCGCTGGATGGCGAGATACGACACCGACCTACCGTCGGTTAGTGGGATTTCCCCCTAACCAGTTATCTCCCACCAGACCGGGAGCGGTAGCTCAGTGCATCACACTGATGTCACTGCAGCGCCTCTGACCGGGAGGTCCTAGGTTACACTCCCCACGGCGGTAGGATTTTCGACACTAGCTTTTCAGCTAGGTCGAATTCAGTCGCTGCTTGGAGGAGAATTCTAGCGGCCTCCTGCTCTGATCGGTAGTTTTCTGTGGTTTCTTTGATCATCACCAGGCGAATACCGGAGCAGTACCCTACCAAACGGGCCACGGACCGCGCGCGATCTGCCCTTCCCATTCCTTGTCCTATCCTCTCCCCTTACACAAACACTTACACTAACATGCACTACACTACCACATATCCCGCCTATATCCATCTTTCTGCTTTTTCACCTATTTATTAATACGAATATGACATGTATCGCTTATGTATCTGAAATTTTTGATATTAATAAATACTGATGTATCTGAAAATTTGATATTAATAAATACCCTATTTCAGTTATTTCAAAATACAATATTTCACAACTGATAAACATGAGGAGCTCGTTTTTCCCTCTAGTCTAAAGCTTGCGAAATCTATTGCTTTTGCATAATATTATGAGTTATCCAGTCATCTTGTTGACACTCATCAAGGGTGTGTTATTTAATAATTACATTTTGTATCGAATTATTGTAAAATAAAAACCGAATATGACTTCCAACGTGAAATAAAATGAAAACAAATCGAAAAGTCTTTTAAATCTTTTTTTTTCTTTTTCGACCGCTGTCCTCGCCGCAGCCGTTGGCACCCGTTCAACGCCCCCCTCCTCCCCACTGCCGCCCCCCCTCCAGGCGGTGGGACCCCTCCGCGTTGGCGCGCGACGGAATTTATGTGGCTTTCATATTTTTTGTTGTCGAACGGATATTGAAATATCGCTTTTTACTCTGACGCCGCTTATTGTTTCGCGAGTGGCCGCTTGGCGCGCGCTAAACGCCCGACGCCCTCGGATATTGGCCGATAAATAACGCGGGGGCGGAGGGGAGACCGGTCTCGCGACCGCACGAGGATCTCGTAAATCCCCAGCGACTGGAAATAGAAATCTATGTTAATAAGGCGGCGAGGAAAAAACGACGACTCAATTACGTGTTGGATGCGGAGAAAAGATTCTTGGACAGTTCAAGATGGAGATTACTCGCAGCTAAAAGGCGTACTGTCTACGGTTATCGGGTTGCTGCCAAACGCTGTGACTTTTACCGCAGTAATGCGTAAGACGAGAGCAAGGCGATACAGCGAGCAGAGCTTGATGTTTGGTTGGTTTTAAATACCGTGAACTGGTTTGGTGAATGATTCACTTTTAGTAGAGGAAATTTTATAATAACGTACGTACTCGAGTGATGTGTCGATATTTGAATGCATTAGGGTAAACTTTTCGTTCTTAAGCTTGGATGATTAATGACTTTTTGTTCATTACAAATTTAAAGTAGATTGAATGAGAAGGCCTTAACACTACTCACACTTCACTACTACGAACAAATGAAAGAAAGTTTCCTCGGACAGGTGGAAGTAGTACTGTCAATATGTTAAACTTTTTTCTTGAAACACAGTGGGAAAACCTACTGTACAAACATCCTTACTAATTTTGAACTTTCCTCAATTAATCATTTGTGTTTTTATTACAATTACGACTCAAGCCTATTATGTGTTAGTATCATATGTAAAACGTTACAATAATTTTTGAAAATCCCTTCCCAAAAGCAGTGTCACAAAATAAATGGCGTTGGTAATTGTCGTGGTAACTGCAATAGGTTGCATGTAAAAAAATCACTTTTTCGTTTATTATACCATTGTGATCAATCTAGAGAACTGCAGCAGTTGCAATAGGTGTCGAAGAAACACGGACTAATGAAAACCTGAATATCATGATTTTACATTCATGAAAGCTACAGTCAAGACAGAGAGGTAAGAACGTTTTTCGTTTCTCTGGAAAACTTCGGTAGATTTGACACAACGACAACGACGATATTATCCAATTTATGTTTCCGGGACTTCTCTTAGGTAGGTTTTCATTACTTTGCTGTAGGTCCGAAAGGGAACATTACAATAGCAATAATCGTAGTAATAATAGACACAGAAAAAATGAGCACGTATCGGTATTTTTCTCCAAACAAGGATATTGTCAAATGCAGAACGTTCAAAATAAAAATTGAAAGCAATAGATACCAAACTTTGTATCGTTAACGTGCATACAAATTTTCCCACTTAAACACTACGCAGAAAAATGCAACGTATCGTTTCCTTTCTGTTATAACAAATATTTTTATTGCAGTGGCCTTTATTAATAAACGATGTAGTACAATGTGGGGCGGGGCTAGTTCTTGTGGCGGTCGCAGGGCTTGCCGGCCATGAGCGCGCGGATCTGCTCGCGTCCAGCGTCTCCTGGCTGAGCAGCGCCTCGGCCAGCAGGCGGTGCTCGCGCTGGTGCTGGCGCAGGATGGCCTTGGCGCGCTCGTACGACTCCAGCAGCAGGCGCCGGATCTCGTTGTCGATCGCCTCCGTCGTCGACGGCGACACGTCGTTCACCTGCGCCAACGCAGGGGGGGGGGCACTCGACACAACGTCTCCGGCTCAGAACCGCGAGGTTTGTGCCGCGCGCGTCGACTGCTAATGTCGTTGATTCCGTCAGTGCAGTCATTGTATCACGGGAGGTGACGGAGTTCCTCCTTCCTTAACACTGGTTCAGGTGACTCAAGGTTTCAATAATGACACTGCAGGATCTCTGAGCGGACGAGGGGGGGAGCTAGGGTTTCAATCGCGACGGTGGCAGGATTTTCGACTCTAACTACATAGCTAGGTCGAAATCGGTCGCTGTCTGGAGGATAATTCTAGCGGCCGGCTGCTCTGATCGGTAGTTTTCTGTGGTTACTCGGATTAACACCAGGTGAATGCCCGATCAGTACCCTAACGAACGGGCCAGGACCGCGCACGATCATCCGTTCCTCTTTCTTGTCCTATCCTCTTCCCTTACTTACACACTTTCACTTACATGCACTATTCTTACACACTTGACGGGATACCAGTTCGAAGGCTAGAGGTGGACCCGGCTGTGGTGTTGCTCCGCTAGTTGGAGATACCTGTTTGGGGAAACCTCGCAACCTGACGTGTAGGTCGGCACTGAATCGCGCCATCCAGAGGAGTAAGAACACCTCCACCTCCCGCGATAACACACGCACTACATTTACGGAACTATTGACCTTGAGCGTTGATGCGTCCGCACTCACTAATAAATTAATCAATCCTACTTGTAACACAATATCCGTCACCGACCTCGTTGTCGACTTGAGCCCCCTGCTCCTTCTGTTCTTAACGTACCAATGCTCAGACCGGTACAAGCTCTGAGTTCCCTTCAGGTCTCCCGACGTATGGTAGTGTAGTGAGATGCAACTGTGGAGAAGTGAGTGGGAATTCAGTTGATGAAGAAAGAATCGCCTGTGATCAGTGGCCTGTTTGTTAGGGTAGTACTCCGGCATTCATCTAGGGTTGATCGGAGAAACCATGTAAAACTACTCATCAGAGTAGCTGAACGCAAACAATTCTCCTACAATAAGATAATGGCTGAATCCGACCCATCAGAGTAGCTAGTGTCACTCACCCCAGGTCTAGGACCAGCCGGTCAACAATGCTTCAGAGGGTTGTCACTGATCTATAGCAGATTGTCACGAATATAAATGAAGCCCTAAATTCCAACTAGTGATTCTTCCTAGGTACCAAATTATTTGCAGTAATTCGGAATTAAGTGCACCAACTTTGGCTAGTGTAGAAACAAGGAAGCTAACGTTACCTAATAAACGTTCTGTAGTAAAATGCCTACCAATAACAGATTCCAGGGAATCGTGATATGAATTTCTGAAGGCTTGGGTTCAAGCACTCGAGCAAAAGTTTCTGTAGCAGCGAAATCTCCCTGCTATGGATTGCTCCCCTTGCCTGGTAGCCGATAACACAAATTCAATGTTCGCTTAAATTGCGCTTATAGAACGATTGTGTTCCAATCCGTGATGTGACAAGTGGAAGCATCATTGATCTCAGGCTCGTTTTTGCCCTCTATTGGAACTGAATGGGTTTGTTTGACTTGGTGTTCGTATCTTCAAGATTTTGCTGACATATTTCCATTTCTTAATCGATTTGAACTCCCGTGTACCATTAAAAAGATCAAAGAATATTTTATTTTGTTTTTTCTGAGTTAAGAGATCTCCTAATGTTAGCCTCAATCGTTCAAAAATTTGCCAAAGCAAAGAGATGGCTCTATTCTATTCTCATAACCACACAATTGTGACATATTAAAACGAAACCAAAAAAATTATTACCTACCCTTTGTTAACTTATAATCATGAATTGTGTAAATGGTATACGAAATTCAAACTCAGAAAACATTAGTCAACATACAGTCGTCGTGTGTGTTGAGTCAGCAGTTACATACTAACAAGAAACATTTATATCTGATTTAAAGTATGTGCCAAAGGAAACTCGCCTATCTCGTGTACAATCAGCTCAACACTGATTTAACTATTATCGAGTGTAACATCTGCAATGAAAAATACGATGGATGACGCGCATATAGTGATTGCAGACAGCGCATGAGATAGCATTTCATTGTCTCTCATATAATTCACAGAATAATCAGTAGAAATACAGCGCACATGCAACCAACGTCGGGCAAACAAACCAATTAAATGCGTAATCACGATCTCCCTTTCTCACCCTGTACATTTCTCTCACACACATTCAAGCTTCACACACATAAATAAATCCACAATTTCAAATCCCACTGTGAAGTACTTATAAAGGGAATTGTAGGTTATCTTGTGTACTTTGTGCTTTTAAATGGAAGCAAAGATATACTGAATGTTACAGTGATGTAAAAATAGGGTTTCAGATTTATCTTTTCTACAATTTACATTTAGGTGAAGTTCTTGGCAATCGAGGAAATAGATTCTTTTCTGTTGCAATTATTGATTCACTGTTTATTTGAAAGAATAATCAATTAATTGTGGCGTTTTCGTGTTTTAACAGTTTCGTCCTTTACATCGAATTTCTTGTCTTATTTTATTTTTAATAATTCCCCAAGAGTTTTTAATTATTCTGTTCAATTAAAAAGTATGGTTTTTTCTAGACTTTTATTTACGATAGTAGATGCCAAGTAAATTGTCAAGAACATGTATTATAAGTACAGAAGCTTCATAAATTCGAAATGCAATGACGAATTTGGTTTGATTAGAATTTTTAAGCTTTGAAACTCGCAGGATGCTTATTTGCATCAACACCTGATTCGTGAAAGATAGAAACTCTAGAGTATGAAAAGGAAATACCCCTATTTATTATGAAACCAATTTGGATCTCTTGTTTTTTACTGTGCTCTGTTGGTTTAAGTAATAATGATCGCAATAACATTTTGTACCACGTAAAACTATACAAATCACGAAAATGTAATAATTGATGATAATTTTGATCATCCTAGGGGATACTACACAAGCTACACCAAGTAAATGTAAATAGTTGCTAGTACTGTTTAGTCATTTTAAGGAAATGTTATGGAGCAAGTGATATATAAAATGTATCGGCTAGACGGATATTATTTATATTAACTCACGATCCAAACTTGAAGGAAATTGTGTGTCAGTGAGATTATTTTGTTATTTAGTTGTCAACTCTACGTCATGGTCGTTCAGACATGACATATGACATCCTGAGCGTGACGCAGTCGAAAAAAACGAGATAAATCAAACAAACTGACGAGAGCTGTTATACAAAGTCTACAGGGTAATTCAGTGAACAAATTTTCGCGCAAAATGTAACTCGTAACAGATGCCGTGAAAAAATTTGGTCAGCGAAACAGTTTAGTATTGCATTCCATTTCAGAAACAAGGCATACGTATAACAGTCTACATTCAAAATAATAAACTTGTATGAATGCATTTGTCATTTTAGTTTAGGATTAAGCTGGCTTTTTCCTACCCAACAATGTTTCCAGGCCTAGCTCCTGTTTCTATTTATTATCTGAGATTGTGGCAGTAATGGAGGCTTGTGGTGAATATGACGTATTCCCATCACCGTGCCTAGTAATTCGCCAGGCCTGCCTGAGCCTTCTCTTTCGACACACAGCTATATACATTTTAGTTTTACAAATCAAATATAAATGAATAACTTCTATAGAAATTTCTGAAGTTCTTTTCATGGATCCCACACCTCTTAAAGACTCGTGACAGTTTTTGCCATTTTTATTTAATTCTGTCCCTATCGGGACACTGCAAGAATTGTCTCTACAGATTATTATTTAATGTATATCAGCATCTGTCATACTTGGTAAATATGTTAAACTATATTTAAACGTATGTATGTATTGAACATTTTTGGTTGGTTTAGTGCGACTTTTGCCAGCTTGCGGTGTTCTCAGATCTGGGCAATAAATTTTTTATTTATTATCCACATCTTGGAGTAAGGGAAACATATAGCGATGATGGCGAATTCTTATCATCGTACGTACCTTATTTGGTCTACCTGAGCATCCTTTGGTTACACAGTTAAAAAACTAAGACGATTTGTATTAGAAAGCTACACTTTATATTTTTCCCGTCCAAGAATCGAACCGGAAACCGACTCATCGAATGGTAGCACGCTGTACATGAACCACCCGAGGGACCTATATTTAAATATTAAATATATACACAATATATTAATAATACATTCTGTTGTGAGTTGAATAGTCGTCTTTCTAAATTGAATTGTCCTAATAAACACCGCTTTCAGGTGGAAGACGGATGAATTCGACGCCAAAATCGAAACGCATACATACTTATAAATATATGTCTGTACAGCCGCTGAGGGGGGCAAGGCTTACTAGCGGTGACACTGCTTTGCGGCCATGGATTTAAGGGATAGGTATGGTGAGAACACAGACATTCCTTCGCAGCATTCTGGTGTTCTCAACCTGAGCAGCGAGTTTTCTCGTCATCACATAGCAACGGATACTGGGACATTGCAAGAAAAGCGCACGCTATAATCTGCCCCGACCGGGCATCGAACCCGGGACGGCCTCTCGGAAAGCGAGCCCACCTGCACCCATCCGCGCGCGTTGCCGGGCTCGTGGGGCCGACGCGCTCCGACATGCCCCAGTCCTTGACCATGTGCGTGGCGATGGCGGTGGCCTGCTGCAGGTCGGAGGACGCGCCCGACGTGATCTTCTCCGCGCCGAAGACCAGCTCCTCCGCCGCGCGCCCGCCCATCAGCGTGTCCATCAGCGCCAGCAGCTGCGCCTTCGTCACGTGGTAGCGCTCCTTCTCCGGGATGTAGCCGTGTGGCCCAGCGACGGCCCGCGCGGGATGATGGTCACCTGGAGATTGATGGATTGATTGATTTTGTCGTGTTTCTGGGCACGTCAACTGCTTTGGTCATTAGTCCGTTTGTGTAGGCCTGTTTTTTCTCGGGAGATGGCGGTGATCATCCCCCGCTGGATGGCGAGATCCGGCGCCGACCTACCGTCGGCTAGTGGGGTTACCCCCTAACCAGGACTCTTCCACCAGCGGGGCACCGCCCCAGCCGAGACAAGCTGTAAGCTCCCGACCGGTCTCCCGGAATATGTGTTAGTGTAATGCATGTTAGTGGAAGTGTGTGTGTAAGGGGAGAGGATAGGACAAGGAAGAGCAAGAAAAGATCGCGCGCGGTCCGTGGCCCGTTTGATAGGGTACTGCTCCGGCATTCGCCTGGTGTTAATCGGAGAAACCACGGAAAACTATCACCTGGCGACAAGTGAGTCGCTGCGAATCCACTCAACCCAATGTTCCGCAACGGCGTATGCACACATGAAATGTAGCTTCACTCTGTGCACGTTTTGTTGAGCTTTCCTTTTGCTTGTAGTGGTAGTGGAGTTTAGGGTGAGTTTCTATTTTGTTAGCAATACAGAAAAATCTAATTTGTTTGTTCCTTTACCTTTAAAAATAAGTTTTCTATAACTCGGAAACGAAAATATCTAGTTTTGAAACGTTAATCTCTGGCTTTTTTAAATTTATTATTATTATTATTATTATTATTATTATTATTATTATTAAATTATTAATTTTTTCATCTTTCAACTATTAATAGTTAAATTGTTGGGAAGAGATTCTGAAACTGAAGGAAGCGTGCGCAGATGATTTTCTCCCCCATACGTCACATACAGTTTTTTACTAAATGGATATCTAAATAAATATCTAAACGCCCGCGATCATAGGTACCGACAACTAAACCAGCTACAGCTGCATTGTCACTCACCAATCGTTGGTCCCTCTCCTGAGATAATTTAAATAATGACACTTTAAGTTCGAACACCAAACAAATATATTGTTCATGATATCATATACCAGAATCAATCGGCAAATGGTACCTATTTGCTTCCGCGGATATTTGTTCCTTACTATAGAATCAGTGACAACTTGCTGAATTACCCTTCCCCAAGATTTTGCCAAACTTTCAATATCATGAAGTCGCTAATAAGTGGGTTATAAATCAGAAATGTCCATTTAATTATTGCTTAAAACAAAAAGAATTTTACATTTAAAATTTAACCGCCCTACATCCCGACGTCCATACGCTCTCGCGAACTCAACCCAGTCTCTATCAACAACTTTGCGTCCGTGGTAACCGACGCTCCATGCCTCTATTGGTCTTTACCAGGAGTTTATTCAACTCGCACAGAATGTATATCTTAGTATCCTAACAAAGCGGCTCACTCTTCACAAAGCTGCTTTTAAATAAAACGAGTGGCGCTACAACAGCACATACTCTATCGAAGTGTTAGTGAATCTTGGAATTTTCTCTAATTCAGAGAGTTCTACGGAACCGAGGCGTGTACTATTCGAAAGCAGGTTCGTGGGGGTTACTCGCTATGCGCTTTGCAGATACCCTGCACAGTCCTTCAGTCGTACTCAATTTTTCTTATGCTCAAAAAATTAATGGGCTATTCCATTATTTCTAATTTATGCAATTTTGGAAATTTCAAATTATTCAACATTAATTAAACATGCGCCTTTTTAAGCGTCCTTTTTTGTATTCGTGGAAAGAAATTAAGAAGAAATCTGTAGTAGTTTTTGAGGCTATATTTTTAATGAATTCCCTTGATTTCAATTACCGGCAAAAATTACCGGCAAACCAGTGTATAAAGCCTAATTTAGAGATACGTATTTGATGAATATATTTTATTCATAAAAAATCTCAGTCTTCATTATTGTGTTTGTGGAATGCGGCAAAAAACTGAACTTTTTTTTCAATTTTCGAAAACAGACGAAATGAACGACTTTCTCCTTGACAAACAAACGGATAAACGGGCAGAGGGACTGTCAGACACGTTTTGCCGTAAACCAATTTTCGCTATCGTGGACCCACAATCGTGAACTCTGACTAAACAATGTGTTAGATGCAGTCATTTACTATGCATACCATCAAGAGTTATCAGCTTTTTGATATCTTTTTTCTTTTTATTCAAATATTTTCTGATACAGCGTACATTGCCACTTTACAGAATTGTTTGTTTACATTATGTATACAATAATATACAGACCAAAAATAAGAGGGAGGATGACCCCACTGGGCTTCTCTACAAGCAAATCAGGTTGGGGTGCTTGGGAATTATTGCGGTGGTTTGTGGTATGGGTGAGATGACGGCGCTTTTGATATGGAAAAAGCGTAGGAGTTACGGAGGGCGGAATTTATCTTTGGGGAATCTGGACGGGATGCGGTTTAGATGAGGGTGAGTGTTTTTCCTAGTGAGAAAATCGGTTGGAAGGGAAGGTTATGAAGCTTGTTGTAGAATCTTTCGGAGAGGCGGGCGATGTGCTGGGCGACTGTAGGGAATTTCAAATCATTGTGAATTTGATCATTAGATATATACCATGGGGTATTTAAGGCAGTGGGGAAGACTTTATTTTGTAGGGTTTGGATGTGCTTTATTGTTGAGGTTTTTGATATCAACGCCCCGAAACACGAACAACACGTTTCTCTAAAGCAATCTCCACTTCGCTATGCAACGTTATATTATTTTCACTTTCCTACATTAATACGTAATATAGTCAGAAAGGAGAAAAACAATAAATTGCTGATTGCACTTAATCATCGCAACTATCTACGAGGTATTAAATTAATTTGAACCCAAAATAATGTCTGTTACTGCATGAATTATTGCCATCCCAAAAATAGAAACTAAAATACTAGAAACACAAAGTACGATTCTTGAGGAAGGTGTTATGGCCCACGTAATACTTGGTGATATTTTCAGACGCTATTTTCTTCAAATACAAATTTTTATTCGAACACAATAATATAAAACAATCACCATAGAGCCAATATTCAAATTCTCATTGATTCTAATATTAAGAAGAAAATGATTTTAAAAAGTCGGTTACTATGACATTACTATCATATTAGGTTAATAATACGGCTGCCCTGGCACATTACAGATCTTAAAACATTGATTTCATTCATTCTTTAGAAAAACGTGTAGGTATAAAATATACCATGGCAGCATGATCTGAAAACATTTTATTTCATGACACGAACTGTATAACAAAAAAAAAAAGAAATAAAATTTTAAGGACTTTTAAATTAAAAATTTATTTTACATATCAAAAAAATGTGTGTTCATGATTAAACATTAGAAACGTTAATGGTAATAACAAAATAAATTATTCTTATCATAAATATTATTGGTCTGCTGTGAGCAATATATACGCACTATTGAGTGCCATTTATTTTTTCCAAGTCAAGTTATTTTCACAGTGAAAGGTAGGCTATTAGCAACTGAGCGAGAATGTCTCCAGCCAACTATTAAATAATAGTGATTGTTTTATGTGAAAATGGATTATTATGACAATATTGAGTAAAGGTATCGAGTTTCTTTATTCGAAAGTATTGCACAACCGTATTCATTTAGAAAATTAATGGACTGAACAGAAAACTGAATTTAATACGAAAATATTTTTTTTTAGAATGAAGCGCCCCCTTACCTTGTGCAACGGGTGCGAGTCCTTCGTGTAATATGCAACCACGGCGTGGCCTCCCTCGTGGTACGCCGTAATAGTGTTGGCCTCTTCATCCGGAATCCTGGATTTTCTTTCCGGTCCCATCAAAACTTTATCCCGCGCGTTGTCTAAATGTTTCATAGAAACGTGTTTGGCGCCTTCAATCGCTGCTTTTAACGCCGCTTGATTCACCATATTCTCCAAATCGGCTCCGGTAAAACCTGTTGTGCCTCTTGCTAGCAACTCGACGTCCATGTTCTTGCATAGTATTCGCCCCAGGTACAGTTCTAAAATCTCCTTGCGGCCTACGTAATCAGGAACCGGGACGGTTATTTCCAAGTCGAATCTCCCAGGCCTCAAAAGCGCCTTGTCCAGATCGTCTCTCCTGTTGGTCGCCCCTAACACAATAACGCCTTCGTTTTGGTGAAACCCGTCCATTTCGGAGAGCAGCTGATTGATGGTTTGGTTGGCGTACGGGTGCAGGACGGAGTTGGTCCGTTTGGAGCCGACGGAGTCGATCTCGTCGATGAAGACGACGCACGGCGCGTTCTCCTTGGCGGCCTTGAACAGATCGGGCGCCCTGCCCCACCAGGATCTCGTCGAACTCGGGCCCCGCGGCGTGGAAGAAGGGCACGCCCGCCTCGCCGGCCACCGCGCGCGCCAACAGCGTCTTGCCCGTGCCCGGCGGCCCCACGAGCAGCACGCCCTTGGGCAGCTTGCCCCCCAGCACGGAGAACTTCTCCGGGAACTTGAGGAATTCCACCACGTCCCGCAGCTCCTCCTTGGCGCCGTCCACGCCTTTCACGTCGTTGAAGGTGACGTGGATGTCTTCCGGGTCGACCTCGACGTGGTTCCCGAGCTGAAGGCGAAAGCTGGATCCGCTAAAAATGGCCAGAAACGAAATGAATATCGCCACCGACAGCATGATGAGAAGAACCTGCTGGAAGACCTTTAGGAACTTCATTGAGCGACTTTGCATAGAGTTACCTGTTCCCGCCAAGTAACCTTCGGCGAATGCTAATTTTATGCGCATCTGCATCTCCGGATTTTTCGATTCTTCAGTCAATAGAGCCTTCAAACGCTCCGAATCAACAGATGTAGTTTCTGTTGTTTGGGCCCCAGGCTTGCTGGCCAATTTGGCATCTGTAGTTGACTGTGTGTTGGAGATGCGTAAGTACTTCTTTAACGTTTCCAGAAGATTGAAGCCCGGGGATTGGTCAAGGCGAGTGCCACATTTGAAACCCCTTATCTGAATATCATACGGGAGGAGAGTCTCCTGCAATGTTTTTTGAATATTTCTTCTAAACAGATGCGTCGAGAATGTTGATGATCCATTGTCCGAATGTGCCCTTGAGAGTTCACAAGTGCTCTTTTTGTTTTCTGCGAAGGTGTCGGATGAAATAAATGAAACATTCCAGTAACCTACCTTTTCAGGAATGGAATGCGGTTGGAATACAGAAAATTTCCACGATATGAATTTTTCAAATAGAACTGCCTTAATATTGTGCAATTCTTTATATATTATAGAATCTGAAACAATCTCCAAAACTTCGTTAAATCTATTAACACACAAGGCTACATTAAACTTCGTTTGGTGTCTGTTATGTAATCCACTTGTCTTCTTGCTAGCCAATGGTGTTATATTAGGTCTCCATGAATTTAGAGCAGTAGTTAATTGATTGTGGGTTTGCAAAGTAAACATCGATGGCCACTATTTTACAATAAAATTAATAACTGAGTTCCGACACGATGTATAATTTATCACCTGCTTCACACAAGCATTTTGTATATTTCGGAACACCGACGGTAACTCTCTTGTTTCCATCAAAGATATTGCATATAAGCGATGTAGGTGGCCATGCGTCATCTGCATTCCATCTTATAATTTTTACTGAAGTTTTGTTTTCTCTTTGGTAAATTTCATTTCAGTTTAATGTTTTGTGCGTAAATAACAGTTTGTATTGAAGTGTTACAAAAATATTTGGCATTTTTTGTTTTGCAAAAGCGAAAATCAACAGAATAAATTTATCTAAAATCAGTGTTAATATTCATAAACATAGGTAAAATAATATTTATGACAACAGTATTTCATTTCCAATTCTTCCTAAATCAATAATGGTTTAATACGAGTGCAAAATTATGATTACATGAACGTCTATCAGAGTATTGAAATTAAATATAAACTTAGGAATATAATTTATTTATATCAATATTAGAGAATCATGCTTAGTAACATTGCCAGTTTAAAGTGGGAAATATGGATTGAAATGTAAAAATCCTGGTTAGTAACATTTTAAAAAGAATAATTTAAGTGCATTTATTAACACACTTTTCTTTGCATAAATTAAACTCTTGTGAAAATTCAATACATAACAGTCAACCAAGATGCAAGTAATTGTACTTACATTGTGCTTCTTACTAACAATATTAACATTGTAACGGCAGAAATATATTTTGTTTTGATCTCGTAACCTTAACATGAATGATATTGACATATTTCACAGAAATTTAAATCTTGTCACTCCACTGTGACTTCTGTATTGAAGGGATCTTGTTACAATACGAAATTTGCGAATAGCCACATGCGGCAGTTATGTGACAAGCAAGAAGCCTGTAAGAAGGAGATTCAATTCCGGTGTTGGAGGCATTGTGTGTGTGTTGTGTGTGTGTGTGTGTGTGTGTGTGTGTGTGTGTGTGTGTGTGTGTGTGTGTGTGTAGGGGGAATATATATGTAAAGCATTGGCAGCTAATCGGACACTATTTGCTTCACCGACATCACGCAATGAATGAAGCAACTTATCTCGACTTTTTTCTGCCAAAAACGACGCTCATACACGTACTTGACCAAAAACATCCACTCTTTAGTGGGTTTCAGTAAGTGTAGATGACATTGACCTGATATATAAGCTTGCTGGGCATTGGCCAAACATGCATTAAAACTGACCATGCCGCTGAAGCAAATGGGGTCTGTTTTACTGGCAATGCGTTTCATACTTACCCCCACCATCGGAATTTTGAATTCTTTTTACTGTCTTCATGTAAATAAGAATAGACTGGTTTTTGGTAAGTAAATTATTATTGTAATAAGATATTCGTCGGGATATTTTCGCTTTGATTTTGTCTTCACGATATACTTCTGCAGGAAGGAGGTTACAGCCTTCCCAAAGGAGGTTATAGCCTTCAGTGTGACTAGTAATATGCTCCCAATGCTTTAAAATGGTGATGGGAATAGTGGTCATTTCAGCAACTCTTTCCGATTCCAGGAGAATGATTTAAATCTGAAAATAAATTAGATTAAGTCTGGGGAAGAATATGCATCCTGAACACCATATTCTTCCCGAAAACAACACAATTAAAAAGGCTTCGAATCGTAATTATGGTCGCCCATTCAGCTCGGACACACTAATATCACTATTCACTATACAAGAAGTCACGTCGGACCAGCCGTTTAGCCAATGGTGACTATTCATCAATTTTCCACATCAAATAGTTTGGAGAGAAAGTGGAGAATCCTTACAAAAGTGACTTTTCTCCTCTCCGCCATCTCCAGGCTTGGTACTACTTTCCGATTTCACATTGTGGCGTACCAGATCTTCGGAAGGTAACCCTGTAATAAAAAGAATCTGACTTGTTCAGCTCAAACGGCAAACATAAGATCCGAGACCCGTACCAATTTATTGCAAGTTTATAGTCAGGTCAGATAGTGCAACTTTATTAGATTATTATAAGTTAGGAAACCAGGATATTCCGAGGCCTAAATCCTGTAAATATTTCGGAATTGTACTAAATGAGGATCTGGGTTGCACAGAACACGTAAATTATGTAGTGAAAAAGGCGTGAAGGCATTACACTTTGTAATTAGAATACTTAGAAAAGGAAGTGGAAAATCAAGGGAATTAGGGTATACGTCTCCAGTACGTTCGATATTAGAATTTGGCTCCATATGTTGGGACCCTTATCGTTTAGGGCAAATAAAATCTCTCGAGAAAGTACAAAAATATGCCGCAAAATTTGTTAAAGAGGACGTTCAAATTCTGAATTTATATCGTGGGAACCTTTGGGAAAACGCAGAGAGAAATCGCGTCTTTGTGCATTATTTAAATCAATAAGAGGGGATCGTCCGTGGGGTGAAGTACGGGCAAGACTATCAAAACCAACGTACGTCGCGCGGAAGGATCATGGTTTCAAAATTCGGCAAAGAAAACAGAGAACAGATGTAGGTAAATTCTCATTTGAAAACCGAACGATACAAAATTAGAACAAATTATCTGCAACAGTGCTAGAGACTTTCCCTCAGAAAGTCAAAAAATTTAAAATTAGACTATGTAAATATGGTTAATAGTTTAATTTTATAAAATTGTATTTGTTAATATGTCAATATTTTAAAGTTCGTTTTGTGTATTTTTAGTAATTCTTTAGAAAACGCTACCACCGCAAGTATTCTATGTATTCCTAAGTACAAAATAAGTATTCTATTCTATTCTAAATTTCGTTTTCCCTTTGCTCAACTACTCGACCACGAGTTGCTGGGCGTGTGGTAGAGCGATTAAGGTGGCGCCACGGTCAACCGATGCCACGCCGGTGACGCTCTTTGCATGTGGTGCAGTCGTGCTTCAAGAGCACCAACTGTCCCCCAAGCGTGCGTGAAATCACCAATTTGAGCGACGGAAAGGAAGCCTTAGGACAGTTGCCCAGTTGCCCGGTAGTAGCGGGTAATTTCTGGAACCGTACGTATCAGTAATAAGACATTTTTTTACTTATTTATGCATCATCATATTAATTTTGCGCAGTATGATGATTAAAAGAGACGGTGATATGCAAGGTAGTTGCTTATTTACTAGTGTATAATTAGTAACGATAACATAATAGTATTTTTGCCACATGCTTTACAGGCTTTATTTTATTTTTCCAATTAAATTATTCTTACATTCAACAAATTTTGTGCATCTAATGCTATTTATTTTATTACATCGGATGAAGAGCCATTTTCTAAAGCAAAAACCTTCATTATCCTTATAAGGAGTAACTTTTCCCCCCCTGATCACTTTTGTAACATTGCCTTTGTTTCCTCCGCTGTAGATTGAGCTCGGGCGAGGCGGGGCGAGGGCGGGGCGAGGCGGGGCGAGGCGGGCGGCGAGGCGGGCGAGGCGGGGCGAGGCGGGCGAGGCGGGCGAGGCGGGGCGAGGCGGGGCGAGGCGGGGCGAGGCGGGGCGAGGCGGGGCGAGGCGGGGCGAGGCGGGGCGAGGCGGGGCGAGGGGGCGGGGCGGGGCGGGGCGGGCGAGGCGGGGCGAGGCGGGGCGAGGCGGGGCGAGGCGGGGCGAGGCGGGCGAGGCGGGGCGAGGCGGGGCGAGGCGGGGCGAGGCGGAGGCGGGGCGAGGCGGGGCGAGGCGGGCGAGGGCGGGGCGAGGCGGGGCGAGGCGGGGCGAGGCGGGGCGAGGCGGGGCGAGGCGGGGCGAGGCGGGGCGAGGCGGGGCGAGGCGGGGCGAGGCGGGGCGAGGCGGGGCGAGGCGGGGCGAGGCGGGGCGAGGCGGGCGAGGCGGGGCGAGGCGGGGCGAGGCGGGGCGAGGCGGGGCGAGGCGGGGCGAGGCGGGGCGAGGCGGAGGCGGGCGGGGCGAGGCGGGGCGAGGCGGGGCGAGGCGGGGCGAGGCGGGGCGAGGCGGGGCGAGGCGGGGCGAGGCGGGGCGAGGCGGCGAGGCGGGGCGAGGCGGGGCGAGGCGGGGCGAGGCGGGCGAGGCGGCGAGGCGGGGCGAGGCGGGGCGAGGGGCGAGGCGGGCGAGGCGGGGCGAGGCGGGGCGAGGCGGGGCGAGGCGGGGCGAGGCGGGGCGAGGCGGGGCGAGGCGGGGCGAGGCGGGGCGAGGCGGGGCGAGGCGGGGCGAGCAGCCTCCGCAGAGGGCGTCGCTGCAGCGGATCAATGCGCCCGGGGCGGGCAGAGGGGAGGCAGTGCATCACGCGCCCAAATGCGATAGCCGTGTTACTTCATGACGAGGGGACCGAGATGGCTTTGAGGGAAAACGACTCTCAGATCTAACTGTAACGTGTTACTGAATTATTACTCATGAATGACGCATTTCGTTAGCAAATATTTATCATTCACATTAATAACAGTATGAATATTATTACATGCACATTAACATTATTTAATAACAAGTTCTAGGCCATTAAAATTAATGGAACGCGTAAGACATCGCGTCATTGAGAACAAACAAAATTTTGTGCAAAGTATTGTAGAGGGATCCTTCGGAGATGTCTCACGAGATCGAAATCACTTGACCGTAGCAGTTTTAAACGTGTTACTGTTAATTTATTTATTTAGAACATAACGGACATAAATGTCGAATTTAGTTTAATAATGATTTATAAATCGGTGTTAGTGGCACAAAATCATTCATATACCATCTATATAATAATACGCAATGTATGAATTAAATTCATTGTATGAGTCATTTCCGCGCATGAAGATCCCAGTGAAAATTGAATGGTAAATGTGAGTTATATATTGATTGGTAAATGTAAGTATATAATTGACGAAAACAGTGGAATCTAAAATGTATTTTCAGTGAAAATATATTTTATTGAATTGTACTTGAATCATTTCTTGACTTTACTTATTTTATTATAATAAATTATTTAAAGATCAATATTGAATTTTTCTACAATTGTTACATTCGTTTATTAAATTTTGTAAAAGTAATTTCGATTTGCGGTTCACAGTTTGCGATGTTATCGAGTGGAAAGAATGGTGCATGAATATTCATAAAATAGTTAATTTAAAATCGCTTCCTACATTGTGGTGTTTCTACAGTGTGATAACTAGATTGCATGACATACTAGAGTTTCAAAGTGAACCGCGAATAACTACACAAATAAACCTAACTTGTACTCTAACACCCTTGTAAAGGAACTCTTTACGAACTCTAAGGAACTGTCATTTAATCTTCTCCAACTTTACGTCCGAAACATTTTCGATGCTTAAAAAAATGGAATAAAATACCTTTTGCATGAATTAAGACATGCATAAATATACATCACATTACATTTTCATCAGACATTTATTAAAGTCCTCATTTTTAGTTACAATTAGATGGAAAACTTCATTTTTGCTCAAACTCACGCATTCTTTGACACAAGATAAGACTAGATTTATCCTACTAGATGGGGATACTAAACGCTTTATTGTCGTAGGGCGTATATTTAAAAAGGTTGTCCTAGGAGAGAGCATCTGATCGTAAAACGAGATAATAACCGCACAGTTGCGTCCTGAGATAAAGTTCACAAGGAAGTAATTTACATTTTTATGTCCTTCCAGTTCCTCTCAGCGATAAAATTGGTTATTACCTTTATTTTCGTAATCCATACAGCGCATCTAACACAATGGTTGCCTGTAATCTAGGGTCGAGTAGTCTGAGCCTAGGAAAAGCCAATCGCCATCATATTTCGAAATTATGGCTAAACCATCTCACAGAATTGAAGCATTGACGTACGAAAGAAAGTAAATCTGTTAATTTGAATTATTCGATATTGTTTTTAGAAAGTAGTACATAGTTATATTTTTTTATTTTTTTATACAACGAATATTTACAATATATTTCAGAAGTAAAATAATCAGTAAATACTATAACTAGTAATTAATTATATAAACATAAGAAAGAAACTAATTGGTACTCTCCTTGGTATTCTGCACAAATCTGTTCGTATAAATGTTTATTAATTAAACGGTTGGGGATATGAGAGGAAATTCTATTGAGACGAGGAATTTCTTATTATTATGAAGTAGATTTAGAACTAGATGACTGGAATGCATTGCCAAGCGTTGGTGAAATTTTGCACTATTTCGTGAATCTTTTCTTGAACTGTTGGTATGTTGATGTCTCGGTGTAGTGCAGCGTTTGTTATCAAGGGCACATTGAAAGTAATAAGTAGAGACTGGATTTTTATGTAAGTACGTACTTTTTGTCTTTCTACTTACCGCTCTAAAACTTGTGATGTTTGCGAATCGTCACTTTTTTAACACAATATAACAAATTTTCGTTACGTATTTTTACATGTTTAGTACTTTATTACATTTTTACATATTTTTATATTTTCACAAAATGTTCTTTTTATTCTAGCAATTTTATTAAGTAATTTTTATGAAAAGAAGTATCTTCAAAACAGCCAGCACTTTTTTCCTACATTATTACTGCGTGCTGTCAACTCGAGGTACGTTATATGAAGACGTGATCGGGTGATCACACAGTCCGGCACGCCGTAGCTCTGACGCTGAATTTCGTGACCTTCAACCTTTATTTCCAAATAATTTTGAAAACGTTTGTATTGTTTTTATACTTTGTTCAGGAATATTTTTATAAATATAATTTCATACTACATAAATGTTCGTTTTATAATTAGTGTATTGTAATATTACACATTTTATCCGATTTTACATATTTATGACATATTCTTACTATTTTCATTACACATTTATGTATATATTTTGACCTCTCATACCACATATTTTCCGTCTCTAGTAAGTCTATGTAATAAAACGAAGTTCAAAACATATTTGCTAGATACCATAAATTAAGTTAGAAAATAGTGCGTTTTTGAAGCCTCTTCTTCAAATACCATGTGTACTGACGCGGGCAGGTAGGAACTCAAGGTGTTGGAGTGCCAGCGAATCCTTAACCACTAATAAGCAAAATGTAAAAATGGAACGATAATGATATGAAACAATAATTATAGAATAATTCTTAAGGTCCTGATTTACAAAAACGCAAAGACTGATTTTCATTATAAAGAATTAGATTTGTTGTTTTCAATACAACCAATGGTACGCCAAGTAATATGGAATGTGACATCACAGAGGAAAGAAGATAGATTCGTGGAGGTCATTCAATAATGAATGAATGAAACCGAATAATGAAGAAAAAATCTAAAATTGATTATTTAGTGTTTCCCAACGTTTCTAAGGTTATTGTTCTCGTAAGTGTAGTGCATGTTACATTCCGGGAGGTGGTGGTACACCGTCCGTTCTGGAACGTGGGATCAAGCACCCGTAAGTGGGTTTCTCTTCCGGGTGGTGTCCTAGTGGGACGCCGTCCCAATTGAGACACGCTCTGCGCTCCAGTTTCCTGAAACGTTTCCTAAAATGAGTGGTAGTATAATGCATGTACGATTGTGTGTTTGTGTAAAGGAAGACGAAGGAACAAAGATTAGGCGGGAAAGATCGCGCGGTCTGTGACCATTTGTCTCTGACATTCGCCTAGCACAGCCGAAAACTACAGAAAACTATTGATGAGAGCAGTCGCCCTTTTGAATTCTTCTGCACTCATTGGTTGAATTCGCCCCAGCTCTGTAGTTAGGCCAGGAAATTTGCCACCGTCGGTACTCGAACCCTAGGACCGTTCATAGCCTCTAGTAATAACTAGTGGCGCTAGAATTGCGCTTACTTTTGCATATTAGTAACTGTAACGTAAAATTATAATTCTGCAATTTCTATCCATATTAATACATCTAAGTTGGGCCTCAAGTTCCTTCAGATTGATCAAGGACTATTAATTTTGGAGAAAACTGTCTGAATGGTTTAGACTAGGGTTGTCCAACTGGCGGCCAGCGGGGCCATTTATCGTGGCCCGCGAAAGGTTAATTATTAGTCAAAAGTGGAAGTTCCTTGCATCCACGTCAGACGAGAACATTGGGCGTATGGCGCACTCGCCCTCCCGGAGTCCCCCCTTTAATGCAAAAATAAGTTGTGTTTAGATTTAAAGAACGATTTTTTCTAGTAAATTCAGAAAATCAAAATGTTATGCATGGTACAGCCTGATATCACGCATGGTTCTATTCTCCCCCCATCCCAGCAGCTGGGCAAATTGCTGAGATCAACAATACGTGGGCGTAAGATGTGAATCGCCCAAGTAATGAAACTATGGCCCGCAACGATATAAACTTTTTTGTGATCCTTGAGGCCCTGCAATTTGGACATCCCTGGCTTTGACGCTAGCATTAATCACAGACAGGCAGGTGAATGAATAAACGGCCTGGCAGACTGACTTTACCGTCAACACCTACGTAGGATACGTGACGGCCATACGACGTGGATATACGTCAACACGTACAAGTACATCCATTTTTCGTTGCCAGAGCCCAGCATTAAGAGATTTCCTGTCGAAAAATCACAATTGTTTTGCAGCATTAAATATTATTTTTACATTGCGTAAGCAGAATTCGAGAAAGTAAAAAGTCCGATCTCACTGAGGTTTCTCTTTGGGAAACTTCCGTAAAGCTTGCCCTTGACCGGTGTTTGCCTCCGCGTCCCGAGCGCCAACACAACGCAACGCGCGGGCCGCCCATCGGGGGCTGGTTGTCGCGCCGGCGCCCACGTGATGGCTGTCACGGCTGCTGGGGCGCGTCCGGCTGTCGTCGCCCGGCGCGAGGGGGGCGGGCGAAGAGGGGCGAGGCGCGGGCGAAGGGTGACGACGGCTGACGGGCGTCACCCAGCCGCGTCGGATTTGTCGCCCATCGCTTCCGCAACGTCCGCCCCGCCCCCAAGCATCCCTCGCCTCGCCCCCGCCCGCCCCCGCCCATCGCCCGCCGCGCCGCCCAGGAAGGGAAGCGAGCGATGAGGGCCCGGTGCAGGTTTTGTAGTCCTCCAACAAGCAGATCAATCAGCTTCCGAGAGGGCCGGAGACGGCGAACTGAGCGTTCGACATATAACCCTTCACGTCACATGCTCAGAGACACCTGAGACACCTGACTTAAGCGGTCAACAATGGTTCCGACATAAATTGCCCGTTTTAATATGGTGGCCGCTTAATCACGTTTATGAGGATACTGGAAGCGTATATCAGATATTTGTTCTGTGCTAATTGCTATGAAATGATGTATGTTCCAATCAACATGTTTAATTACCCTTAATGAGAAAATACGATTTAAACTATTTAAGATCATTGCCAGTTCTCGCTCTATGAAAACACATTTTTCACTCATTATCTCATTCGAGAAACTAGCTTTCCGTCCTCATCGAATCTAACAAGCAAACTATCTTGAAGATTCAATTCGTGCTCTGTGAGACATCAACAGGTATATGCAAAAGGGAAGATTAAGTTAGCAAATTATACTATCACCGTGGAATGATGGAAATAAACGCTTTGTTTCATTAAGAGATATTTGTTAAAGTAGTATATTGTTACCTGAAACAGAAAGTAATCCTTCTGCGGGACAAAGTGATTTTGAATGTCAATATTCAAGAAATCTGAACAATACGTCCTGTCGCAGATGGTTATTAAATCACCAATAATCAACATTGTTTGTCTTCTTGTGGTGCTATAATGTGGTGCAAAAGCGCTTCAATTGACCGCCTAATAAAGGCCAATCTAAGAAATGTGCCTAGCCCCTGAGTGCTGAGTTAGGTGGCTGCTAAAAAGAAATAATATTTACATGTAACTTATAACACTGCTGTTCTACAGAATAGTACAAACTTTCTCGCACAAATAAGTTTTCTAATCTCCCTGATCTAGAGTAGCTTTTTGATGTGTCCTCTTCCCAGCTGTTATCTATCGGCGCCTAAAGGACCATTTTTCACACTTTCTCAATTTTTGATCCCCAAATAATAGTTTAAATATTAATTTAAAATTTTATAGAATAGTAAAACATGATACAATAAAACATTATGGGTATCTGTTATTAGCAGAATTTTGTGTTATATAGTGTCATGATACATGATAAACAGACTTCGATTTGTTACGACTCCAAAGGATTTCATTCCATTGGCAGCTTATCGGACAGCATTAGGTCATCGTACGTAAAGTCTCTTTTTCTCTTGAGCTCGCCACTTAAGGTGCTTTCCAACATCTAGAATGGTCCGGTTTTTTCACATGACCTATTCAATATTCTCTTATTCGTCTTCCCTACTTATAGGTTGAAAATTGAAATCATGCCTTGAATAATTTCTGATCATGTCTCTTCCTTGCCGCCTCTAATAACTTCATTTCACAGCTCTGTAGCCTACATTTGTCACTATTATTGTCAATAAGCTTAAGTAGGGACTGCCAAAATACAATCATAAAATTGATTCTAGCCTCGGCGTTTTCATATCCTTTAATTATTTACAATGAAAGATCTTTTTTTAAATATAAGTTTGCATTCAGTGTATTCACACTTTTACTACTGATTTTATTCTCTAAACAATTAAAAGTGGCAGCATTCAATATTTAATATGTACAAAACAATATTTGTATTTTATGCGCTGCGTATTTTATGTTCATCCGATTGCGATACAACTTTGTCAACTTACTGCTTGCACTTGCGCGATGATGGTTCAATGGGAATGAGCGTATGTCTGCTGCACGTAGACGCAAAATGGGGGCGTTGTTGATTTTATGCGTTTATGCTGACCCAAGCGCCCCTAAACAGAAGCTCTATGCAACCCGCCACACTCTCAAGCATTAAGTGCGTCTTTGCTGCATATTCTACCCCTGCGATTGTAAAATATCGGTCTGAATTATTACTTGAAAGTTATCTCGGACAAATAAATTAGATTTTTCCAAGACAGTGACATAGTGGATACTTGCCCCAAACTTGAGGGAGAACGTTTTAATAATAGGATACTTGACTATCATGTCTAAACCAGAACCTAGAACTCGGGAGAAAGTCTTTCATCTATTAATATTTTTGCTGAGCGTAACGTAAAAGTGATTAACAATCGCGTGACTAGTAGTGTGTGAAGTGCAGTATGGAAACATTTCTAGGATCCACTAGCTTGCTAATAAAAAAGGAATGGGAGTTCACAAGTGAATAGTCGGACACCGGTTGTAGAAGGTTTACGGATTAGAAGGAGAGACCAAATACATTAAAATACATGGTACAAGAATACATTAATAATACAAACAATAAAAGGAGACTTATGCAGACCATTCAAAATCCCGGAAACAAAATTCCGATAATTATTTGAATGGCAATAAGACGTGACAAAAATATAAAATTGACTATTGACCTAATCCTGCAACAAATATTAGGAAATGTTCATAGAAAGCAGGTGCCATTATCAACGAAAATTAGCTTCAGTAATTAATATGGACGTAATTATGTCATTAATATAAACTGAAATAATTTAGGTATCAATGAAATAAACTCTTTGGAGCTAAACTTATGAAACGAATCTACTGAAATCATGAATATTGTTGCTGAATTTCACTTCCTCTTTAACAACGCATTTCAAAAAGTCAATTTTATTTTAATATTCGTATTAGACGAGTATGGAGAGTGGAGAGAGCAAACGGAAAGAAGAGAAGGAGTGATTTTTCTTAAAGCAAAAATGGCGGATTGTTTCTTAGATATCAAAAACTCTTCATTAGAGATGAATTAAGATAGTATTAATCGTAAGTCATTAACATTTGCTGTACAGGCCGAGGAGCGTAACAACGAATTAGGGTCTGTTGTTTTAGAGAAACAGGAGATACGTGTTTAGAGAAAACGTATCATTTTGCATCAATTTACTGATTGGATTCGAATGAGACACAGTAAATGTAATAACATCAAAGATTGAAAAAAATCGGAATTGAGAAAAACATGTGAGTAGATAAACGAAATGAAACCACAGAAATTCATAGTTTTGTAAACGTGTTAGCCGAAGCACGTATATAATTGTGGTTATTACTATTTTATCAAATTCTTTTAATGTAAAAGTATTTTTTATAAATAATATTTTACTGTAAATTTAAATGGGTTCAACAGAGTAGTACTAATACAGCTTTCAATTTAAAAATACGATAAGAACATTTTTTAAAATTTGCACTTCCAAAAATGTTTCGTTGTCAAAAGAGTCTACTGCCAACTTTACCACGAACGTGAGTGTGTTAAGTTAGAGCAATACATGTGTAACCTGTCCTTCAGTTAATACCTGAAAGTGGTTCTAGTTCAGTTAAAGGTAAACAATATAACACAATACGTACCCAAAACTCAAATGATGTGGTAAATAACTCTATGTGAAAAGCGGAAACTTTGTATGTAAGATTATCTTAAGAGTGAGAAATATTACTTATTCTATCAACATGCAGAATGACAAATTCATCTAGTGTCTTCTCTACCTTTCCATTCTCAAATTGAGACCACTTATCACATGGAAAATGAGAAATAACAACTCATATTAAGACCAAGTGCGTTCATTCATATTAACAATAGTATTTTCATACTAAGAATCAACAAGAAAAAATAGCACTGATAAACATGCAAAACTGAAACGAGAATTTCTTCCCATGCTCTTCTTGCTCTTCGTTTTTTACGCTGTTATTTTTTCACTTAATTTGAATGTATTATTATCAATTTGCATATATCTTACACTTAGTCATTCTGAATGTAAGGGTTCTTAATTTCATTTCGCCTATTTTTACTTTGAATGTACTTAATCTTAATTGAATGTACAAAATGAATAATTTTCACTTTACACATTGCAATGATTACATTACAATGCATGAAGTAAAAGAAACATATATGGTGCTGAACTCTTCAATTACAAAATGATTCATTATCATTTAGATGTAGCGGTGGCTGCCTCCACCAAACAACAAAAACTCAAATTCCAAATATACACGACTCAAGACCGCTTTTCTGACAATTTTTATGAAAGTACCAACTCAATAATTCTAATTCAATCTGCCCATAGTAACCTAGCAGTAATCAACGATTTGCCGACCCATATTAAAACAGATTCCCAAAAGAAGCATTCCTGAATATTTTTTCAAGCAATTTCTAAATTGTAAGTTCTCTACGAGTCTTCTATACAGTATGTAGTTAGTAGACTTAAATCTTATGTCAAATAGGCAGAGTATAGGGATTTAGTTTATCTGGAATCCATATCTGGAGCACTTGTTACTGTTGTGGTGATAGGACAATCTCGTTTCTTTGGCACTAGTCAAGACAGACGTATCTGTCACGCAAGGACAACAGAGAAGGCGATTAACGTAGGGCCATAAGCTACAGCAACTTTCCTGTTTCTTGTGGGAATTCTGATTCGGTGTTGTTGACGTTTTTTATGAAGAAATAAGAGGTCATCTCCATAAACTTAGTGTTTTTATTGAGATAGCCAATTTTCGACGGCTTTGCCGTCATCATCAGTCTACAATGTAAAGAAAAGAAAATATAAATAAAATACAAATAAAATTCAAAATCAGTAGCAAGTTAAATTACACAATGTGTAATTGAAGGGGATATTAATATACAAAGCAATAACAAAGACATTATACAATGCATGTACCAATTCCATGCCCAATTCCTTTTTAAATTTATTTTCTTCCTTTTTTTTGGGTTTGTACATTTTTATTTGTAATACATAACTTGGGCATTCCGTTTGAGCATAACCTCTCACTCTTGTATCTTACACTAGCTAATTTACAGGATTTAATACTTATGTTTCTAATACTTACAACTAAACAATTTGACATACAATACACAAATTTTACATACATTATACATTCTTAAATCTAGATACACTCTACACATACATTGGGATGAAGATTTACATATTTAATACATATTAATATACTGATTTATTTTATTTTATTTTTATGGTTTTTTATGGATTGTTTAAAGTTTTTCTCATTGTGAATTTTGTACTGCAAGGAGAGGATGAAAGAAGAGTAAAAAAATGTTACAGTTTTTACTTATATGTTCAATTAGAGGTTCTATTTGAAGTTCCCTTTGAATACGTGTATTTGATATGAACCAAGGGGCCTTTGCACATTTTCGTAAAAATTTGTTCTGTACTATTTGGAGTTTTTCAATGTTGGTTTTAGTTGTGTTATTCCAGACCGGACAGGCATATGTGAGTGATGATCTAATAATAATTTAAATATTAAGATAGCACATTCCAAATTTAAGGCTGAGCGGAAGTTAATTAATGGGTATAGTTTTGATATATTGGCGTATGTTGCATTGGTTATTACTTCAATGTGCTTTTTCCAAGTTAACTTGCTATCAATATGAACCCCAAGGTCTTTTACTGGTGTATCGGATGGAAGCCATGGGAATGCCCAATTCCTGTTTCTGTTTTCTCAGCCAAAGCTCTTGTCCGTCAGATGCGCGTCTCACGGGCGGACACATTTCGGGCCGAGCGAGGCAGAGCAGGAAGGCTTCGGCTGGGGCAATGGCGGGCAAACAAACCGTGTTTCTGCAATTCTGCTTAGAAGGCTCTAGAAGAAAAAGTGTGATACTGAAGATGTGAAGGGAAGTTACGACTGATTTATCGACTTATTAACCGCGACTTAATAATTATTTTTTAATGAAAGCTGCTCAGAGAAAAATCGGAATGATATCTCCTAAAATATTATCACCAAACTCATTATTTATTATAATAGTAATAAAATAATAATATCTATGAATGGCATTTATAAAATATTATTGCTGTTTAAAATAACAATGTTTGCAATTCTTCTTTCCTAATCGTGAATTTTTACAGGAAGAATGAAACGAGAATGAATGATGACTGCACAAGGGCAGATTAACTTCTTTCTCCTTCCCACTAAAACATCCGCATCTCCCCCGCCCCGGAACGTGAAGGCGCACGACTGCCGGAAGGTTGATAAAAGTGAAAGGGATGCCAACGATAATTCATATGACCAAATTATTGCAAAAAGACGTGCTTTCGGACATGGGTTGCAAGATAAAATAAATGTTCTGTATACAGTCCATATAACATGCATAATATACTGAAATAAATATATTAATAGGGATGGCAAAAAAACATCGATATTTTTAAAACATCGATGCTTTCCACCTGAAACATCAATATATTAGCATCGTTTTTTTTGCTTTCGATGTTTTTTCACATTAATATTTTGTTGCAAAAACATCAATGTTTCTTATTTTTAATTGTTTTATATAAAAGGGTTTAAGCACGTTGTAGAGTAGAAGAAATCCACGCAATATCGTTGTTTTGCGTCATCCTCTTTATTACGCTGCAAATTTCGCCAGTGCAATCTGAGGAAGTTCGGGAGCTGCTCGTGTTATGAATGTATGTTATCGCCAGGCGTGTCATTGCCTGAATCGACAGTGAATCACAAAATCGATAGCAAAACACGAGGTTCTTTATTGTTAATTTTATTCTTTACATTCGATAATAATTTTTACGTACTACTAACATGCTGATAACTAAACAATAAAATATATCCCTTTTATGTACTGTAATTAAAAATGTATTGGAAAATAGCATGTTTATTAGTCTATAATTAAAACATGGATGATCTCTTGTCGATGTTTTCATCGAAATCGAAAACCTATTGATATCGTAGGCCTGAGTCATGATCTGGGCTGCCTTTGGCAGTCCTCTCTCAGTCCTCTCTCAGTCCTCTCTCAGTCCTCTCTCAGTCCACTCTCAGTTCTCTTAAGAGAACCGCGATATGTCGGTCGAAACGTCGGCACCCCAGCCTTCGCCGCGGGGTCATCCGGACAGCCCAGATCACGAAAACCTATTAACGTTGTAACAAAGCATTGATGTATCGATATTTTGGTAAAATTTGCCATCAACCCACAACCGTGGCACGGCGCGACTGCCGACGCAGCCGTCTGCTCTGTTTACGTCAACTCGGTGATCTCCGCGGCACTGCAGGTGGGATTGTCTTAGGGCCCGGCGCGGTGAGGCGCGGTGGCGGCGGCGGAGGTGGCGGTGAGGCGACGACGGAGGAGAATTTGGTGCCGGAGGCGATGGCATAGGCGCCGGTGGAAACGCGCGGGGTAGCTGGGGGGCGGCTGGGGCGGCTGGGGGCTGGCTGGGGCGGCTGGGGGCGGCTGGGGGCGGCTGGGGCGGCTGGGGGCGGCTGGGGCGGCTGGGGCGGCTGGGGCGGCTGGGGGCGGCTGGGGGCGGCTGGGGGCGGCTGGGGGCGGCTGGGGGCGGCTGGGGGCGGCTGGGGCGGCTGGGGGCGGCTGGGGCGGCTGGGGCGGCTGGGGGCGGCTGGGGGCGGCTGGGGGGCGGCTGGGGCGGCTGGGGCGGCTGGGGCGGCTGGGGGCGGCTGGGGCGGCTGGGGCGGCTGGGGGCGGCTGGGCGGCGGGCGGCTGGGGGCGGCGGGGCGGCTGGGGCGGCTGGGGGCGGCTGGGGCGGCGGGCGGCGCTGGGGCGGCGCGGGGGGCGGAGGCGGGCGGGTGGTGCGGGCGGGCGGGTGGCGCGGGGCGCGCGGGCGGCGCAGCGGCGCGCGGCGGAGGCGGCGTGCGCGAGTGGGTCTGGCGGGCGCAATTAGAGCGCAATTTGGGCGGCCGCCGCCGCCCCACAGCGAGCGCTGTTAGTGGCAGACAGCGTCCTCGTTCTCGCGTCCTCGCAACCACCTGCCGGGCGCGTCTCCCCCCCCCGCGCTCCCGCCGCCAACCCCGGCTCGCGTTTTCGGATTTGCACCTACGCAGCGCGCCCCGCTGCGCGGTTTGCGCACCGGGATGAATTGGGATCATTAAATTAAGCGGACGAATCTGTCTCTGAATGCCTAACTCGATGCTGTGCGGATTCCCGTGTCCGCGAATAGGGCTTTTCTACGTGGTAAAATATTCATTAGATATCAACCTCTATTTTCTACTTTTTTCAGCTTTCAACGAAGTCAATGCATTTTAAAAAAGTGTTGTTGTTTTATAAGCTACTGCAATATTCATTTTGTACTCACAGCTTTGTGTCATACAAGTTTAAAACAGGTTGAAAGGAAGAATAGAGTCTCGATCACTTAAAGTAAAGTCTTAATGAAATTTTGTCATTATCTTCTCAATCGCAGCTTATAAATAGTGTCTGAGTCGTAATAGCGAAATTGTATATTACTTACTTTCGCCGTGCATTTTATATTAAACTAAATTTATGTGATTAAACTGAGTTGCTAGAAGTCAGCTAAAATTTTAGAAATTTTGTAAATTCATATTAGTCACTGAATTTTCAACCTAACCTGATTTTATAATTAATCTAAACAGAAAAAAACTCTCAGATTTGTTCATAGCGAACGCAATGTGTAGACATTATCTAAATTTCTAATTATCCGTATTTTTATTATGCATGTATGCATTTTGTATTGTTATATTGTACGATTTTAGAAAAGTATACAAAATATTATTAGTATTCCAATTCTCAGTTCATGATTGTATCTGTGGAATGTTGTCTATTGAACAGTCTTTTTCAACAGTCACGCCCTCGCAAACGCTGAGTGCGCTCCTGATAGGATCGACTGCAGCGTCCGCTTGATTCACCTAAAGCTACGCGCGTAAATTTATGCCGTAGCGTCCGTTAGCATTTGTCTCCTCGTGTAGGATAAAAACAGCGTGATGAGGCGAGGCGTTGCGACGGGGCATTGATGCAGCGGGACCGGATTGCGCGGGCGAAGTGGGTCACCTCTGCGCGTCACCGCCCCGCGGGGGGCGGGGCCGGGGGCGGTGGCGCTTCCATTCGCAGCCACTCCATCACGCGGTGCGGCTGAAACAGACGCCCGCGCGCCCGCCCACGCGCCCCGCCCGATCGCCCGCCCACCTGGCGATCCACCTCCCACGCACACTCGCAGGCCCAAATTTCGGACCTTGAGGGACCCCTGAATCCTGACGTTCATCCGTTGCAAAATACCGCGACTGAGAGTTATTAGTTTCATTAGGCCCATTCACAGCAATTACCAGATGCCGTTGAAGTTGATAATCCGTTTACAACCAACCTGGGCTGTTACTTGAGTTTTCGGCCGAGTTTTCGATTCTTTTCTTAACATCATCTTGTAAGAATCTAGTGGTGCTAAAACAGAACATATTTTCTCGCCCCCTAGTAATGATTACGTAGTACTATTTATACCCCAATTTCTCTCCGAATTGACACATCTTAGTCATCATTTTTTGTAGAACTCATTACAAATTGTAGAACATTAGGTACAAAAAGTATATATTTTCAAACAAATATCAACACAAATTCGACAATATGATATCTGCGTTTCATACAGCTAAATCATTCCCCAACAATGAGACGTAATTCACAGAACCACAGCTGCTGTCTTGCGGGGCGGAATGTCATTGTCGGATTCCAATCTGATATATTCCGCAGGCTAGCAATTTTTCTTTTATTTTACATTTGAATCGTATTTTTAAGACAGAAACCCTAATTGAACTAATTTCAATTGAGACTTGCGGATTACTTGAAAGGAAATACATTAATACATTGAGAATTCAAATACATTCCTCGCAACACGAAAAAAATACGGATTATTAAATAGGTTTCAAATATTATTAAAAGATTAATTTGTAAAAGAATAACAAAAGCTGGAATGTAAGGAACGAACAAAGACACTCAAAAGAATATACAAATTATAACTTATGTAGCATCCAACTGCCTCTAAACACTTCTCAAATTATGTTTACGAAGTGCAGGAAATTTGAAGCGGGCTACTAGCTTTGACGACATAAAAAACTCACATTATCGAAAACTTTAGAATGATGTAATTTGAAGATGTTTTTGAGGAGTACATTTCAATAAAAAATGTATCTTCACAATTGTAGATATACGAAGACGCCGAAAAAATTGTGATTTTGTTCAACTTTTACAAAATCTGGGATATTAACGAACATGAGACTTGTTCCATTTTTTTAAATTCCCTTCACTCTGAAAAAAAAAACTAATCAAAGATGTTCGCGTCATTGTTTTGAAAATGTTTAAAATGTTCCAGGGGCTTGATGTAAAGTACCTCCTAAAATTAAAATATCGGTTTCAAATTCAAGGAGCCGCGATATCAGCCAGATCGATTGGGGAATATCAATTTTGGAGAAACTTGGCTGAACCATTAAGCCACTAGTGTTGTTCACTGACAGACGTTTTGCCGTCAATCGATTTTTCATTAATTATTTCAAGGATTCACAAAACATCGATTCTTACTACACCACGTGTTAGAGGAATGTTTTTCTAATTTTTTTCTAAATTTTCTAAACCATTGAATTCATCCACTTTTCTGTTCCCAGAACCCTGCAATGAGAGTTTTTCTGGTGAAAATTCCCTGCTTTTTCCAGCAGTATTACATAGAAATAAAGTAAAAGTCAAATAAACATGAAATATGATTTTTTATATTAAGTACACTCCTACTCTTCAGCTACAACTCATTTGTTTTGTTTGTTCTTAACGAATTATTAAATTCTTAATACAGCTGACCGTTAAGAGTGACTTTTCGTTCTCCTGGTTGCGTTAAGTAGAAAACAGAAGTACTGTATAGCGAAGAAACTAAATAATTGTTTATTGATAAGAAGTTCCTTTAAAAATTATACTTAATTTTTTTGTAAACCTATTTAATGATACTTTATTTCAAAATGCACAATGTTGCAGTGAAATGTTGAAAATCTCGAAATTTCGCCATTATTCTCATGGTTATCTTCTTAAAGCAAGAATTGTGTTGTCTCTGCCGCCATTACATTATGTTCCCACGCTGTCCTCTTCATTTCCGTATAGTTTCTGAACTGTACTTCGTTTTACAAGTGTTCTAAACTTTTCATTCTATCCCTCTTCCTCTTTTTCTAATTATTTTGCAAATTGAAGTTGTATTTAGGAATTGGTTAGTTTGAAAATATGTTGTGAATTTGTTCTTGTGGAAAATGTGAATTTTGCTTTCTTGTTTCAAATGATTTTTAGCAGTTCTCCAAATTTATGAACTCTCATTTTATTGAAATTGTCCAGTGTAATTTTTGTGTTGGATGACACGTAACAATTAATTCTTTACGAGTCCTTAAGTACGAGTTTGTTTTTATGCTTATTTTTTGTGTTCCGTCGCGAAAACACTTGCACACGTGAGCGCTTCGTTGACCTCTGCGCAAGAAACATTTTCTTGCCAACTCTCTGCCTTGAGCCTTGTTCACGGGCAACCGGAGCTCAAATTAAGTCTTGCGTCCAGGATATGCGGTGGTTGAAACAGCTCGTCAACATGTTTTCTAGAAGCTTTCCCATTCCATTATTGTACTATTACTATAATAACCATAATTCGATATGAAAAGAACTTACTAGATCCGGTGTAAGCATGTGGAAAAATGAATCTCATCACTTTACCTTACGATGTAACAATATATGGAATGATATTACAAAACGTACGTTCAACAATCCATTAAAAAAATAAATTTATTAGTCCAAATTGAAAATAAATCTCTTCTATTTACCTTCATTTACATTGAATAGTAAGTTATTTTCTAGTTAAAGTGATTTATTAACTCTTTATTTCTTCCATTTAACTCAGCCACTACGAGCGTACTCAGCATGCTTTCGCAATACATGAAACCTCACTGCCCTACAATCCTCGACACGACGTCCACAGCAGCTGATCACCACTCAACCCTGACCACTGATCACTCTCCACAATCACCTTCGTTCCCCTGGCAAGCTGTCACCAGCGTGGACCAATCGCTTCCCGGCTGCCACCCGCCTGATCGAAGCCAGCCAGCCAGCCCGCCCCGCCCCGCCCCGCCCCGCCCCGCCCCGCCCCGCCCCGCCCCGCCCCGCCCCGCCCCGCCCCGCCCCGCCCCGCCCGCCGCCCCGCCGCCCCGCCCGCCCCGCCCGCCCGCCCCGCCCCGCCCCGCCCCGCTCCGCCCAGCCCCGCCCCGCCCGCCAGCCCGACCGCCGCCCCGCGCCGTGTGCCGGGCGCGTGCGGCGCCGGCCGAGCGGACAATCTGCCCGTCCGAGCCGCGCGGCCGCTGACGAAACTGCATTAGCGCTGCAAATTAAAGCAAGGGAGGAAAGGCGCCGCCAGGGGGTGCATGTGGCCGTAGAAGCGAAACGGAGCGACACGTCCCGCGTCGATAATCCTGCGCCGCATCGCGCGCGTGATGGCTCGGGCGGCGAGTGGGGTGGGCGCAGACGGACGGTGGAGGACTGGATGTTGGTCGGCACACGGACGGGAGCGGAGAGTCGCCACGCGGTGGACGGTGGGCGACGGTGGAGATGGAGGAAGGGAGTGGTCGGTCGGTGATCGGACGGGAGACGGAGACGGGAGTCGGGGACGGGAGAGGGGGCGGGAGTCGGGGACGGGGGGGGCGGAGTGGGGGGGGACGGGAGTCGGGGACGGGAGTCGGGGACGGGAGTCGGGGACGGGAGTCGGGGACGGGAGTCGGGGACGGGAGTCGGGGACGGGAGTCGGGGACGGGAGTCGGGGACGGGAGTCGGGGACGGGAGTCGGCCGGTGCACATGTGGGGACGGTCAGAAGAGGACGATAAACAATCTTTTCAAAGACGGGATTGGGGACGGGAGAAGGATCGAGGGGACGGATGGTGGACAGACGACTGACGGTTGAGGGGCAGGCCGGAAACGGAAAAAGGTGCGTGAGTTGGCCGGTGAATGGTAGGGGGACGGATGTATACGGCGAGTGACAGAAAGAAAGCAAGAAAATGAGCAGACAGGGAGGTTGGAACCGGGGTCATGAGAAGCAGAACAGAACAGGAAGGGAGGTGAGATAATTGCCGTGGTTTTTGAGGTTATGAAGAGACCGCGTGACGAGATACTTGAGGTGAGGTGTAACTTGGAGGGGGATTATAATAGGCCTGAAAAGGACACGGAGTATTAGATGTGTAGAGAAGACAAGACGCTAGCATTGCAGGAACTCGGGCTGACAAAGTAGATGTTGATAGTGTGTTGAGGGGACTTTGTGGAAGGAAGGCAAGAGCAAATGGAAGCAGTAGGTAGAGTCTTCAAAAAGATATTTAGAGAAGACGCCGGACTTCAGAAGCGGAGAGCACGAATTGAGAAGTTGAAATGGACGACGGTTTTTAAAAACAAGGAGGAGTGGTAGCGGTATGGTGGGTTTCTCACTCGAGTGCAGTTCCGTGTAATACGGACTGTGGCACCCAAATGGTCCATGATTAAGTCTGACCCACTTCAGAATACAAGGACTTCCTTCCTTCATGGGTGGCCACACATATGGAAGAGCGTATTCTACATTAGCATTTTCAAATAAATGTTCGAACCAATTATTTTTCCACACGGAACGTGAAAAAATTGTCAGCCTAATATTCTAGCAATATCGCTTTAGTATCAAACTAGGAAATCTAAAACGACAAAATACCTTAATACTACTTCTTTCTTTTTAACACTACGTTTTTTGTGTAACCGAAATAACACGTTTTCAGACATATTTACAAAATAAATAAATGATTTAATAAGATGCTTCATTACTATGGAGATGTGAATACTGAAACTATACGATGTCTTTTGTATATTTGTGGAATGTGGGCGGAATCATTGTTCCTTCTAGTTTCTCGATCCAATACATTACGTATTTGCTGCAACTTTCTAGAAACAGTATTACTTCCTTTCTGAAGACGAAGTCCTCTTTGTTTAAAATTTCGGAAGGTGTAGGTGTAATTAACCTTTGTTAATCATTTTCACAATTTACATTCAAATGGTTCTATAAAATAAATATAATACACATTTCCGCAAAATGAATGAACGAAATCAGAATGCACCGATATCAGAGCGAAAAAAAAAACAAACTGTCTGCTGTCTGCTTTCTCTGTGCTAGTCACATCCTTTCCGGTATTACCTTTCCAAAGTAGCCCGCCATACACGCCGGTGTCACGCGGCAAGCAAAGCCCGCTCGCGCAGCCGCGATTTTCCCCCAACAAAGCCGCTCTCGCGCATTCCGCAGGCGGCGGCGAGTCGCCTGAATCCCAGCGGCCACGCCCCCCCGCCCGCCCCGCCACTAAGCCCATAGGACGCCAAAGCTACTGGCGCGCGGTGCTGCGGCGCAACCTGCAAAGGACCGAAATGAAAAAAGTTGCGCGCCACCGCGCGCCCGCTCGCGCCGCCCCCCGCCGGCGAATTGGATTTCTCCGCGTCAAAATGGACGCACGCGTCGCGCGCGACACCTGCGGCTGACTGCCGCCGCGCGACGCCGCCCGGCCTTTTCCCTCCCACCTCCTCCCCGCCGCCGCTCCGGCCCCTCCCTCCCGCTTCGGCGCGGTCCCTCCTACCTCGCTTTGCTCCCAGATTCTCCTCTCGTACGCGCCGAACTCTACCTCGCTCGCTCCCGCCATTCACTGCTGACTCTTCTTCGCCATGCTCCGGCCCTTCCAACCTCGCTGTGCTCTTCCCCCCTTTTAGGCATGCCCCATCTCTTCCGACCTCACACTCTCTACCTACTCTTTCGGTCCTTCCTACCTCGATGGACTCCGCCCCATTCTTCTTTGAGCCTTTCCCTCCGCTCCTACCCCCCCCCCCCCCCCCCTGCTTCTCGGCCCTTCGTTACCCTCAGCACGTTCCTTTCCGCTCCTCCCAGAACTATTCTTCAAGCCGCTCCCCGCTTTTCCTTTATTGCACTTCCCCACTCTTCTCTTCTTTCTCTTCTCAACACACTCCGCCCCAGCCCAAACCTGCTTTTTTCTCCTACCGCTCATTTAGTCCGCCTTCCCCTCTCACTTTGACCCCTTTCCTCCCGGTTCCTCTTCCTTTGTCATCCCACCCTTTCTCTATTCTCCTCACACCGTCACTCACCGACCGCCGTGATTCCATTTCTACCCTCCCTTTTTCCTCTCCTGGCCCACATTCCACCCCATCAACCTCACATGTTACCCTCGCTGCAGCACCTCTTTTCGCTTCACCATCCCCAAGCACTCTTCACTTTGTTTCGTCCCATCCGCCTCTGTTTCTCTCCACCACTAGAGGAAACGTCGCCCTGAGACCTCCATCTCTCCTTCCTCACACCGTAGATCCTTCCTCCCTCTCTTGCATCGTTACCTTTCTGCACCGTTCCCATTCCAGATCTTCCCCCTCCTATCCCACCCCGTTCCATCCCTTCACGGCCCCGCTCTACCTCTCCTGGCTTCTGAGCCAACACGTTCGTGCGGTTTTGCCTCCGAATCCCCCTCATATCCCACTCCCGTTCCATCCGCTTCACACGATCCCGCTCTACCTCTCCCTGGCTTCTGAGCCGACATGTTCGTCCGCTTTTGTCTCCGAATCCCCGCTCTTCTTGCACCCCCATTCCACCCGATTCACACGACCCCGCTCTTCCTCTGTCAGGCTTCTGAGCCAGCACGTTCGTGCGGTTTTGCCTCCGAATCCCCGCTCATATCCCACTCCCGTTCCATCCGCTTCACACGATCCTGCTCTACCTCTCCCTGGCTTCTGAGCCGACACGTTTGTCCGCTTTTGCCTCGAATCCCCGCTCCCGTCGTCCCTCACCCGAAAGCGCCCGGGCCTCGCCGGCGGCTCTACCCACCCTCGCACCCAAATTCGCCGCCGCTGGCGCTTTTTCCAGAAAAGACTCCGAGAAATGGTTTTGCCGATGTCCACGTGTTTTTTTTGTCATGAGAGCATTTGAAATGCTGCCCGAGTTAACAGCGGAAATGTTTCCCCGCGACATTGCGCTCTCTTCTGCGCCTTTTTCTCTGATTTCAATGTTGGCGCCAACTGTGCGGGGTGCAGGTGTTGTGGGACCATGACGTCGGGTTTGTGATCGCGCTGTTAGAAGCTCCGATGTGTTTTTTCTTTTCGTTTTGTTTGCGCCGATGCAGTTGTCGAAATCGAAATGAGCTTTTTGCAATGCACGCGACGAAAGTACGCGTGACGCTTAACACTATTGAAAAATATTATGAAGTAGTCGCAATAAAAATATCGAAACTATTAACAGTTTTTATTTTAATTGCAAAGAAAGTGCAATAAGCATAAAATGGCTATTGGCAACCAAGTTACAGAATTAAACACATTTTTATCGTACAAGCGGAGGTAATATATTATTGTGGAAAATGAATTCTATTAGCTTAACTTTTGGCAAAGAGATATATAAGAACTTTGTTAATCCATTCCCAAAATACAACAGATATTTTATGAAATTAAGCCAATTCAATGTGAATGCATTATATATTTGTCCCTTCCAATTGGAATGATGGTTTCTTATCAAAGCCTTTTGCGACATTGTTCGAATTTCTTTTTGAAATAATATCTGTCAATTTAAAATTATTTTGGTTAATCGCCAAAAGAATTTAAAGTGACTCGTTCAAAGGATACGTGTTGTGGTGAATTTAGTATTGACTTGATTTCTTAAAACAGTAAATCTCTGGATTGAAGTTGTCATAGCTTACTGGCTCAATTTTTATTTAACCCCGCCTAGTACTTTCTCTACAAATTTAGACCCAATACAATTACAGTTAAAATCACTGCCAATGTAAACTAGCAAAATATTCTTATATTCTTGTGATAATTGATGTTGTCTAACATTCAATTCTCCTTGCTTATTGAATTTCATGATAAAACACAATGGTCGCGAAGTACTACAATATACTCTTCTTGTCGACTATAGTTATCTAAAAGCTAGTATAAAATTGTTTTCAGCTTTGTAGCATGAGTTATTAGAAGGCACATCTACTAACTATCCATCGACTCGCATTAACATCTATCTATATAAACCTGGCATTCCCACAGGATGAATCGTCAAATTTAAACGAAAATTATGGTACATTGTAAATTTTCGATAGTGGAAAAAGCAAAATCTTACTACAAGGACAATTGGTTATCACACTCAGCCTAACAGTGACAAGTATCCAATTTTGTACTCTAATAATACGCCTTGGATACGTACTTATTACATGAATACACCCTTGTGGGAATTAATCTGAACAAAGAAAAAATATCTTGCGTTTAGTTTAACGATGATAATGTAATGATTATTGAATTCAAATTCATTTTGTTAAAGGATTCACCTATTACACGTTAATATGTGAAACACAGAAAACAACATAAAACCAAAACCGTTAAGTAAAACAAATCATACAAACATACACAAAACATTTATTCATATCAGCTTAATCACAAAGTCTACAATTACAAAACGTTTTCGATAATACATAATGTAATATTCAAGTATTATGTAGATTTTTGCAATACTATTTCATTTTACAAAAGTATATGTAATCGTTTATGGCTCGTGTTGACACACAACAATTAAGTGCCACACAAGAAAACAACAAGAATACAAAATGATTAAGATAAATAAAACATACAAACGCGTCAAAACTGTCATTCATAATTACTCCACAATATGATGTAGTGCGTACAATGTTGAAACAGCAAAATAAATAAAACCTGAATATGAGTAAAATTGCATTTCCTTAGCATATTTCAAATCATTAATCGTCATAACGCAAGCCTTTCGCCACATATAAGGTTAGATTTCACGAAATTAAAATATCAAGGATTGCACTTCCCCTGATCTCTTAGATTTGATTGATTTTTTCGTGTTTCCGGGCGCGTCAACTGCTTTGGTCATTAGTCCCGTTAGTGTAGTGCATGTTTTTTCTCGGGAGATGGAGGTGATCATCCCCCGCTGGATGGCCAGATACGGCGCCGACCTACCGTCGGCTAGTGGGGTTTCCCCCTAACCAGGACTCTCCCACCAACGGGGCATCGCCCCAGCCGCGACAAGCTCTAAGCTCGCGACTGGTCTGCCGGAATATGTGGTAGTGTAGTGCATGTAAATGTAAATGTGTGTGTAAGAGGAGAGAATAGGACAAGGGAGAGGAAGGACAGATCGCGCGCGGTCCGTGGTCCGTTTGTTAGGATACTGCTCCGGCATTCGCCTGGTGTTGATCGAAGAAACTACGGAAAACTACCGATCAGAGCAGCCGGCCGCTAGAATTCTCCTCCAGACAGCAGCTGAATTGGACCTAGCTGAAAAGCTAGTGTCGAAAATCCTGCCGCCGTCAGGACTCGAACCTAAGACCTCCCGGTTAGAGGCGCTGCAGTGGCATCATTTGATGCACTGAGCTACTCTTAGATTTGAGATTCGTTATAATACTGTTAGTTTTTACTAGCTACTAGTTTACTAGCTGTCCTATTGCTTCATAATGTTCTAAGTAACATAACTGGCATTTCTTTAATTCAATGAGTTTGTATAACACATTTTTGCATCTCAAAATAACCATTTTAAGACCCGTCATTCTCATTTGTGCAAATATCCGAGTCTGTGTCAGGGGTAGAAAACATCAAGTAGGATTAGCAAGCCAGTACATTTGTGTTCTTTAAATTTTTGTACAGCGGACTATATTTTGAGTTTTGAATCCTACTAACGTCTCGAATGTATTGATTGTAGTAACAAGTTGATTGAACTAATGCCTATTAGGCTTGATTTAGTAATAAATGTTCAAGTGTGCTCAGTAAGTACGTTGTTTATATTCGTTTCTCCTTATTCGGTAAATAATAGTTATTTATGTACCAAAGGCATTATAACGATCTCTTGTGACAAAAAGGCTTTTCGTCTATGCCCTTTTTGTCGCCTGAGATCATTAAAACCAGTTACGCCCACGATTTTATTTTTTTTACCTAATTTTAATGTTTCAGATTTCTTATTAATTAACTAGATGTTAATTTGACACGGTTTTTATTTTCATGTTTATGTCTTTATTCTCTCTCCTAAGAGAGCAAATTAAGCATTATCCAACTATTTTTATATTTCCCTCGTAACCGCAATCCTGTCGATCAGGTACATATATATATATATATATATATATATATATATATATATATATATACACACATTAATATGGACTAGAGTGTAACTATTTTTAAATCAGAAGTTTTTGAACATTATCTCCACCGCGCATATGGATTCCCTCACTGCCGCCGTCTCCTGTGCTGAGGGTTGCCTCACGCGTTCCCGTCCGGGGGGGCGCAGTGCCCTTAATTAATGTGTTTAAATTGCCGTAAAACGACGTTAAGGTCGGCCCCCCGATGCCTCGAGGGCGTCTCCGCGGCATTGAATTAACTCGTTCTCACCGCCTCGGCCATCACTTTCCCTCTGCATCGACCCTCCGCCGGCTCCTGTCTACGCATTTCCTCATTTGAAGGAACGCGTTAATTGGCGCACCCTCTCCAACGAAATTATTCAACATTTGTGAAAGTTGAAACTATAACAAATGTGTATCATAGAGACCTGCTACGTTTAGGATAGAGCCGGCATGCTGGAGTCTCTGCAGCGACTCTGATCGGGAGGTCCCAGGTTCGAGTTCCGACAGTGGCGAATTTTCGCTTCTAGCTCCGATGAGTTCAACCGCCGTCCGGAAAAAAATCTAGCGGGTGCCTGATCTGAGAGATGGATTTCTGTGGTTTCTTTGAACAATACCAGACGAATACCGCAGGTGTACCTTACCACCGGGCACAGAACCGCGCTCGATATTTCGTTTCTCTTCCTAGTCCTATCTTCATCCACTTCATTACTTGTACTAACATTTATATACGCTACACTACCACACATGTCGAGAGAATATTCGGGGACTTTGATCATGGCCCGCTGGGGGAGATATTTAAATGGTGAGTACCCTTCATCGCGGTGCGCAGATTGGCAATATTTTTGTAACGCTACGTTTGTCTTATCATCAGATTGATTCTAATTTACATATGTATTTTATAATGGATCATAAAAGTGAGAAACTGCGAGCGGTACCTCAGTGCATCAACTGATGTCACTGCAGCACGTCTGACCGGGAGGTCTTAGGTTCCCACTCCCCACGGCAGAAGGATTTTCGACACTAGCTTTTCAGCTAGGTCCAATTCAGTCGCTGCCTGCAGAAGAATTCTAGCGGCCGGCTGCTCTGATCGGTAGTTTTCCGTTGTTTCTCCGATCAGCACCAGGCGAATGCCGGAGCAGTACCCTACCAAACGGGCCACGGACGCGCGCGATTTGTCTTTCCTCTTCTTTGTCCTATCCTCTCCCCTTACACACACACTTACACTAACATGCACTACACTACCTACATATTCCGGGAGATGGGTCGAGAGCTTAGAGCTTGTCCCGGCTGGGCGGTGCCCCGCTGGTGGGAGAGTCCTGGTTAGGGGGAAACCCCACTAGCCGACGGTAGGTCGGCGCCGGATCTCGCCATCCAGCGGGGGAAATTCACCACCATCTCACGAGAAAAAACATGCACTACACTAACGGGACTAATGACCAAAGCAATTGACGCGCCCGGAAACACGAAAAAAACCAAACCAAACTAAAGTGAGAATTACGTAAGCTAAAAAAACTATTTTAATTAGATTCATAGAATTTCAGTTTTATACTTCCCGTCGGGGAGGAATACCCCCTCTTTCAGGGATAAAAAGTGTTCACAAAACCAACGGCACTAATGTTCATAGTAGTGGACGTACCCACAAATATGAATTTATCCAATCCATTATATCGGAAGATCGACTCCTTATGAATTTGCGGCATATGCGGGAAAGCATCTGAAGAACCAAGTGCGTGTCTTGGACAGGAAAGAACCTGAACATGACCAAGTGCGTGTCTTGGACTTGATGATAGTGCAGCGGAAGAACTGCTTTAGAAAAACTCAAGAGAGACGCTCGCGATTCATGTAGACATTTTTACTAAATTATCAGTCACATTTGTTTTTTAAGTATATTTGTTAAGTATATTTTTAAGAATCCACATATTCTACTGTTTAATTAACTATATTTTTTGTTCTTTAAAACAATAGGTAGCACCAATAGGGAGCGGTAGCTCAGTGCATCAACTGATGTCACTGCAGTGCCTCTGACCGAGAGGTCCTAGGTTCGAGTCCTGACGGCGGCAGAATTTTGGACACTTGCTTTTCAGCTGAGTCGAATTCAGTCGCTGTCCGGAGGAGCATTCTAACGGCCGGCTGCTCTGATCGGTAGCTTTCCGTGGTTTCTCCGATAAACACCAGGCGAATGCCGGAGCAGTACCCTAACAAACGGGCCACGGACCGCACGCGATCTGTCCTTCCTCTTCTTTGGCCTATCTTCTCCACTTACACTAACATGCAGTACACTATCACATACTCCGGGAGGCCGGTCGGGAGCTTAGAGCATGTCCTGGCTGGGGCGGTACCCCGCTGGTGGGAGAGTCTTGGTTAGGAGGAAACCCCACTAGCCGACGGTAGGTCGGCGCTGGATCTCGCCATCCAACTGGGGAAGACCACCGCCATCTCCCGAGAAACAAACATGCAGTACACTAACGGGACTAGTGACCAAAGCAGTTGACGTGCCCGTAAACACGAAAAAAATCAAATCAAATCAATAGGTATTACTGCAAAGAGAAAGGCTTTATTTGAAGACTTTCTGCCTCTAAAGGCGAAAATAAAATAGGAAATCCACTAAGAATCGACTAATACCTAGCTGAAAACTGTTTCATACATAATTTTAAACGATGTACGATGCGGCAAGGAAGTCGGGTATCAAACATACAATTCAGTCATTTATCTTTAGGGAGTGGTTGATACCCGCCAACTGATTTCTTTTAGAAATGTCGTGTCGAAACCAATGCCCACATATTCTGGGGAAGCATTTTTGATTGCACTATGGTTTACACATATGTAATACCCCTAGATTAATATGAACTTTATTTATATATTTTAATTCACTATGTATTGATAGAAATGTTTAATCCTGAAGTATTTGATACTTATGATTTTGATCGCAAGAATTTGTCTATTTACAACAATAAAATATATATTTTTATAAATTTTTTGATTTACATATTTGAATTGCTTTAATTCTTACAAATACGATAAATAAAACATTCAAAAAGCACCAAAAAGCCCATAAGATGATGATCTGTTAAAGATGTTAGAAATCGATTTTTAGTATATAATTCATACCTGAATTTTGTGTTACAGCAATATCGAAATTTTGTTTCCATCTTTTCCTGGCTCTCTCTCCAAAATACAAACTGTCACAGGAAGGCCTCTCCTCAGCCCCGCCCAAATATTGACCTCTGCGCGAAACATTAAAAGTCATAAATTCCATATTTTTACGTACAGTGCGGTGTGTTCGTAACAGTTTTGCGGATTTCAAAAATTTATTGTTTACAATATTACTTACCAAGCCGTGATCAAACACATTTATTGCGGAATAAAGCGGATATGCGTCAGCTGCGAACACTCGCGGTTCGCTGCTCAACTGTTCGCTGGGTGCTCCCGAAACGCCGCCAGATCGTGCGCTGGTCGCCCGCGGCAGCGTTCCGAAGGTTTGAAGGTGTAGAGAATAATGGCTGAGAATGCCAGTTTTAAGACGAGATTATCAACAACAAATGAAAGAAAACCAGCCATCGATTCCGAAATCTTCGAACCCTTCTCTAATACCCTCCTCCCATAATTTTGTCCCTGACAATAACCATAAGTAATAATAAAAGTAAACTAAAAACACCGTATACGGTACATGATTGTAATTACAACATACAAAGAGAATTAACCAACAATTCTTTTGTTAAATGTTCCTTAAGACAAAATTCTAATGTTGATGAGTGAATGAAACGTCATCTCACATGTCTCTTCATACCCAGAGTTTTGGTGTTCAGTATCAGTATCTTGTATCTATAATTACCAGAAATCTGTTATTATCAGAGTCTTCAAAAAATGAGATTCGGACCACTATGGAAAAATACACTGCGCAGTGCAATCCATTGCTTTTGCAAACTTCTAGCCTAGAGCTAATTTGCGTCAGGGAGCGATCTGCATTCTAACATTTGCACTGATTAAAGGTTAAGATACTGAAAATAACGAATTGTAATAATATTTTGTATTGCTACGTTTTCTATTATCATCAGATTGATACTAATTTATTGTGTTTTTTATGATGGATCATAAAAGTGAAATTACGTTACCTAAAAAAAGCTATTTTAATTAGATTCATATAATTTCACTTTTAAAACGTCTTGCAAAGGAATTTCACCTACCATTAGATACAAAAAACGGGAGAGTATTAACGCATCACAAGTGGTTTCACGAAATGTTTTGAAATTTGTAAAATGACCAAAATATTATGTGAAGGAGAAAATACACATTTAGTTTGTTTGAATATTTAGAACTCAAATGAGTGACGTCTACTTTTTAAAAATATTCTCCATATCGCGTAATTTTTTCAATCATCCCGCCTTCTATGAAGGTGAGAATAAGCTGTCTGGTGCGTGGAAATCGCTTCGAGAAGCCGAGGCGTTCGGCCGGTTGCTGGCCTCTGCCGTGGCCACCCGGGGGGGGGGGAGCGAAGGGAGGCTAGAGGGTGAGAGGAGAAGGATGAGTGGGGGTGAGCCGTAGGGAGGGGAAAATCAGATTCCAGATGCGCCGCCACCACAACTAGTTCCTCACCCCTCCTCAGCGCACGCACGCACGCACATGTGGATAGGGCATGAATGTAACTAGATCTCTTAGCATGTACTCGGCTTCTGACGGCAGGTTTTTCCCTCTTCAGGGTATTTTTCCTCAGCCGTACCTAATGGTCTCTTTTCCGCGGCATTGATGCGATGGAGAGACCATTTGGGGTGAATACCAGAATACGAAAGGTTAGAACGCGATAGAATGTAGGTATTGTAATGGCTTAAAGGCCTTCGGCCTAGCCACTTAGCATCAAGTTCTCTAATTTGTATGTAATAATGACCTATTAAATAAATAAAAACTAGATCTCAATCTGAATTGTAAGAAGCCGTTTAGTCTTATTATTACTTTACCAAACATCGTAAAACGTTGTTGGTTTTTCTTTCTAGGACTTTCATCCTGCCAACAACCCGTTTACGTCCCGATGGTTCGCATATTCATCCACACACTAGACATCATCACACTTGCGATCTCCTCTGCTCTGGGGTCAGCAGAACGCAAGGCCCTCTGTGACAACACATACACGAGAGACATGAGACGAACAACCACGCCCAATGCGGGACTGGAACCCGCGACCCTTCGGATCGAAGCGCTAAGTCGGTACATGCTCTTAGCCACCTCGATCAACCAGGTCGGCGAAAAATGTTTTGACAAATTCAAATTTAAAACTTCTTAAACCTATCACAATTATTTTTCTCTTTTGGACTGTGCCAAAATAGTTAAGGAAAACGACGCTCGTAAACGAAGAGACTACTGTCGGTGAGCGCCACTTTCACGTCGTTAGTAAACCTATAGAATAGTTTTAGTTTTTATGATAAGAATGTTTGAGAAGGATAAAGTAAACGACGTTGAGTTGATGAAATCGAGTTGACAAGTACACATTGCAACTTAAATGGTATCCTTCTTGCAATTAATGTAATTTCTATCTTGTTTACGCAATTCAGAAACAATCTGGATGTGATGATGGCAGTGGAAGAATATAATACACAGGGTATGATAATTGTTTGGTTGAAACCACATGGATAAGTTTCACGTCATTGCATTGGAAAGGATATGTTAGTGTTACGATATACATGGCGTGTAGTGTTACGACATACATACGATAGCATTTGACAGTTTGCGAGGAAAGAACTTTCGTGGTACAATTGTTGAAAAGAAATGGGCAGATTCAAAAGAAAGTTCAGTTTGCTTGAGTAATGGACTATAGGATCTGGCATTTCGTCAATAACGAAAGAAAAAAAAGAAGTTTCTTAAGGCAATAGAACCAATGGACACGAGAAGTGCGTATATGATGTCAGATCTTACGTAGTGAGAGTGATATCGGCGAATACAGGAACTTTAAAGGAAAAAGTGAAAACTGAAGAGATGAGATCGAAGAGGTGGATGGATAAAATGCAGAAGACTGACAAACTACAGGCGAAAGACGAAAAGCAATGGGAGAGCGATGGGTAGAAAAAGGAGTAGAGGGAAGTGTTATCGTATTAGGAGAACGAGCAGAGGGAAAGTGGAAAGCAAGGTCTATGCCGTACAGTGGACGACGGGGAAACGCGGTTTGGGAAACCCGGGGCAATGGACAGAAGGCGAAGGGCAAAGGGTGTGGAAGTGCATGAGTGGAAAGCGAAAGAAAGGAGTGACAGGAGGAGAGCAGAGCAGGCGGCGGTAGACGACAATGAGGGACGCGGAGGGCAAAGGTTTCTTGCAGAACACGACAGCTAAAAAAAAAAGGGCGAGAGAAGGGCGAGGGCTTATAGGAGAGCATTAGGGGGGACGAAAAAAGGGGAATTACGAAGGATGGAGAACGACAGGCAGATGAGGAACGAGAACTATCATAGAAAAGAAGGATATCAAGAACTATGGTACATGGCGAAGGGTAAAACGGATGCAAGTTAACGAAGGAAGGAGAGCGGAAAACAGGGGTTCATGCGGCGACGCGGAAGGACTGTGGGCAGATGACAAAGGGTAGCAGTCGGTGGGGGGAGGAGGGGGAGGGCGTGTGGGCGGGGCCGGGGGCATAGGGCGAGGGAGGCGTTGACGTTTGCAGGACGGGGTGGGGTGGAGCGGGGACAGGACCGAAGACAGAGGGTGTGGGCGGTGGCGTGAGAAGGGCCCTGGGGAAGAGGGGTGGGGCAGGGCGTGTGGACGGGGCGGGACGGGGTCAAAGACATGCGTGGGCGGTGGCGTGAGCAGGGCCGGGGGAAGGGTGTGGGGCGGGCCGTGGGGAGAGCCGGGGGGGGGGGGGCGTGGGCGCGGCGAGGCGGGGCGTGGGGGAAGGGTCGGGGCGGAGGGCGTGTGGGGGCGAGGCGGGTGACGGCTCGCCTTACAGCGCCCGCTTTGTTTCTCCGCGGGGCTTTCAATCCGCGCGCGAGGCGGCCGCGCCTTGACGCCGCAGATTTTGCTGTCTGTTCCCAGAAGTGGAAACGAACGCTGGATGCGGTTTCGCGCTGCGGCTGTTTTCACGGCTCTCGCGGTTCAAAGACAGCGTGGCATTTCTCTTCCTTCGCGCTCCCCTCTCGCTCGCACCACGTGCCGATGGAAATCTGAGCCCGTTTATTCGCGAAACAGAGTTAATCACAAGAGAGTTTTTCGATGTATTTTGATTTCACTTTTATTATAAAGATCAAATGTTATGTTTTTTAATCATTTTTTTAAAATGAAACATGAGCACCGATACTATTTCGGTATATTAAATTACCAAGAAACACATCCTGAATTGTCGTACACAAGTTGATGGGAACATAAGTTTTTGGCAATTTGCATAAAGTTATAAGTTACTGCCCAATTGTTTATTATTGTAAACCCGTATCAGAATTTAAAGATCTTACTTCCGTATGGAGACTTTTCTTTTCGTTTCTCGTATACTTGCGTCTGTCCGGAATAGTATATGTAGTATTTAGAAAGTTATGTAATGCTGCGAAAATTGGTTTCGAGATTTCAAGGGACACACACGTTTTGGGGTCCCGTGATACCGAAAAAGTTGTTTTTTTCAATACGTCGGTGCGTCCGTCAACCTCTGTTTATCCGTCTGCCCGTCTTATTGTCCGTCCATGAACAACACTAGCGCCTAAAAATTCGTAAGATTTTTCTCAAAATGAATATTTCTTGGTCGATCTGACCATAGTCAAAACCGCTATTTTGAACAAATTCTTTAAATTTTGGGGTGTATTTAACATGAAATCTTTGTGATTTTCAAATTTTCACAAAAATTACTCCTAATTCTTTAAATTTAAGAATGGAATGAAATACGAAGAATGTCTGATTTTCACTATTAATTGTAATTTTCGAAAATTGCAATGGTTTGAATTTTTTCGACGTCTTTCTATACCTACAAAACTGAAGATACTTTTCTTGAAATTAAATTCGTTTCCCAAAATTGGTTCTTTCATTAATATCTTGTACATTTTGTTGAAAATTATAGTTTTTGCGCGAGGTTATGAGAAATTTGGGCAAGATTTCCAAATATCAAATAGAATAATTTCTCAAAAATTATCCAATTTTTTTAAACTTTTGGCAAAAATGGTGCTATATGTACTGTATAAGATAACACCTCTTTTTCTATATTTTTGTATTTTAAAAAATGCGTAAATGTGACCTATCTCTCTTGTGCCATTAATTTACATTACCGTCGAATTGTGTACATTATTGCATTGATGAATGTAGTGAAAGCTCTTGAAATGATGTCTTTTACAATTTCTCGAAATTTAAAAAGTTGTCTACGAAAATGAGCTCGAAATTTCTCGTTTTCGGAAACGCTCAAACCCCATTTTCTCGTAAAAGGGTTAATACTTCAGCTTCTTCAACGTTTTTAAACGGATAGGTCTAAACGCACTGAATAAAATGACATAAATGTCACTTTTATGTATTCTTTTTCTTTTTCAAAACGTTAACAAATATATCTTTTAAAATATTTTCACAGCGTTAATATTTACATTATCAGCAATTTGTATACATTATTGCATTTGTGAGTTGAAATGCTTCAAACAACTTCCAAAGAAGTTAATCGAAAACTCGAAAGTTTTTTGTGAAAAAGAGCTTGAAATTTTCCCAAACGCTTAGACCTATTCTAATAAGCTGCTCCAAATTTTTCAACGAAAATTCCCATACAATAAGAGGTTTTACTCGTCTGTACTACTCTTATAATTGCGCATCAGTTCTACCCTTAGAGGACCGAAAAGTTGAGGAAGCGTGAAAATTGTACTTTGGGCGGTGGTAGGTGTTAGCTGGAAGAGGGTGGGATAAACCGAAGAGCTAGCTGGGAATAAAGAAATTGGAAAACTAAGTAGTACGAGAAAGTCTGTGTCCTTCAGTAACAACATTGGTTTCAGTTATATACATTTCAACTACGATAGTAGAAAGATGTTCTTACAACATGTACTTTGAATTACTTTTTTTGTTTTTGAGATACTTTAAAAACTTGTCTATTAAAGAGAATGTGAACGACTTATTAGGCCGAATGTTAATTAATTAACACATCTCACTCTCCTCTTGAAAATTTGCGACACGACGAAGACTATTTTATTCATTGTCCAGCTCTTGTAAAGAAATATTTGTGCTGAAGTCGCAGGTTTAATTTCGCAGCGAAGCCTGCTGTGTGCTTTTATTTTCTCTCTGACAGCTTCGGATGCAGATTGAGGATTGGCTTGGCGGCGGTTGGCTGCTGCCTTGGCGAACATTAATTAGCACATGAAGGGCAACGCAGGGCGCTGTTTGCGTTAACAGTGCGTGTGCAGCGGGCAGCCATAGGCGGCCGCTCGTAGCAAATGCTCTCGGATGCAGAGTGATAGGCGCCATTGTTGAGAGAGAGAGAGAGAGAGAGAGAGAGAGAAAGAGAGAGAGGGCGAACGGAAGAGAGAGAGGAGAGGGGATAGGAAAGAGAGAGAGGGCGATACGGAAAGAGAGAGAGGAGAGACAAGAGAGAGAGACAAAGGAGAGAGACAAAGGAGACAAGAGAGACAAGAGAGAGAGACAAAGAGAGAGAGCAAAGAGAGAGAGACAAAGAGAGAGACAAAGAGAGAGACAAGAGAGAGAGACAAAGAGAGACAAGAGAGACAAAGAGAGAAAACAAAGAGAGAGTGACAAAGAGAGAGAGGCAAAGAGAGGGAGACAAAGAAGAGAGACAAAGAGAGAGAGACAGAGAGAGAGACAAAGAGAGAGACAAGAGAGCAAGAGAGACAAGAGAGAGCAGAGAGAAAAGAGAGAGACAAAGGAGAGAGACAGAGAGAGAAAAGAGAGACAGAGAGACAAAAGAGAGACAAGAGAGAGACAAGAGAGGACAAGAGAGACAAAGAGAGAGAAAGAGAGACAAAGAGGATAGAGAATGGCAGAGAAGGCAAAGAGAGACTTAATACAATGTGATTAACAAGTGATGAAAGTATGTATTGATTTTAAGTATATAAAGAACGTTGAATAAGCTGATTCTTATGACATGGTTATTGAGTCAGATTTGTAGAACTTATACATTATTATGTATAGAATTTAACATGTAGTGATTGTAAAGTAATTTTGCACTTTGTAATTTTAATGTATTTTATATTGATTTCGATACTTGCAATTTTTATTGGATTTTGATGATTCAGTTTCATGACTTGTTGATTTGAGTTAGGGTTTGTGAAGGGTTATTTATTATGATGGCAGAGAATAATACTGTTGTTATAGTAAATAATAAATAACTTTTAATTATGAACTGTCTTGATTTAAATATTGAATGAAAAATATACTTTTTATTTTTCCCTTTTTAGGAAGCGTTCTTCCAATCAAAAATGGTAACATTAATGTAAGAAATAGGTTTGAATTTTTCGGTCACACAAAAGTTTTAAAAACTAGGCTGCGGAGAATATAATTTGATTTAAAAGAAATTCCAGCAGAGTAGACGCGTTCTAAGTTGCGTCTCAAATAATGGTTTCGCTTTGCACTTCAAAGTTTATTGTGAATTCTTCTGGATTTATAACATGCACTGTGTTTATAGCTAAGTATCAGTTAATCCGCATGCCCGTTTACATTGATATGAATACAGAAGCTCACTAAAGGCAGATAGTTGTTTATTTTCGACATGTTTACATAATATGGTGCAAAACGAAGTATATTGGTGAGAGAATTTTCAAAAAATAGAAAGAACGTAAAACAGAAATTGTCTTGAAAGCAAATTCAGATAGAGATTTAAAAAAAAAAAATAATTGGAAAACAATGATGAAAAGAAAGAAATACAGAATTTTTACGTCCGGATAGTTGAAACCAGTACATTTCGAAAAGGAAACAAAAAAGTATAGTTTCTCATTGTTCTCTATGCTCCCGCTCTCAAATGGAATTTTTGAGAGAATAAAACCCATGCAACAATAGAGGCTTTTGAATGATGCGTCCATTGATTCAGCATATCAAATACGGTGAACAATGCTTCAGCACTTCATTTCATCGTATAATGGCACCTTTGTGACCAAAATTTGCCGTTGTGCGGGCATTTTCACAACGTAGTTTGGAGAACATAATAATGGGAGCGGTTTGGGGGTTGTCAGTCACTTGTTCTACTGTTGAATGAATGAAGAAAAATAATATATTTCTTAGTGAAAGCTCTTAACGTGTCGATTCGATTGTTGTGTCATAGAAAGGTAGTTTGAAGATGAGTTTGTCTGAAGTTCAGTTGCACCCATAACAATTACCCTTCAATACTACTTTTCAAAACCAGTATTTTGTCAAATTATGCCTATGATGATCATTAAATGGCTTTACCGCTTGACTTGACTATCAAGTATAGTTTCCTCAACACATATCTAACACGATTAACTTAACATGGATCCTAAATCATCACAAAATGAAGTAAACAGTTTGGATTTTTCTATTCCCCAGTGCCAACAGCAAAGTAAATCTGTATGAATACAAATCGTAAAGTGCATGCCCATATCGTCATAATTTTAATCTAATTTGATTTACTGACAAAAACAGAAAAAAACTTATATGTAAGGAAGATGAATAAACTATGTACGTTATCTTGAGCCTCAAAATCCCTACATCTCTCTTGTAGAGTCCAAAGTGGGATTATGAACAACGATAACAACGAACGTGGTTGAATATTTGAAACTGCTTTCCCAACGTTTCCTTTGCAACTATCAAAAGAAGAGCTCAACGAAACAAAGCAAGGAACCAATTCAGAATTTAATAAATGTCAACGAAAAGTAGACAAAAACTTAATCGAATTGAGAACATTAACGCAGATGCTGAAGTGCAATACTTGTTGTATTTTATGATTTAAAATTCTAAATATAACTGGGAACAAATTTTTTAATATCATTGTTAAAATTAATATTATTTTTGGTTTTGATATTCAGGGTGTTATAAAAACAGTTACGCAGCAGAATAGTAGTTTATGCAATTATTTCATAATGTTAATTATAAACTAATTGCATGAGTTCGTTTATAACTAATTCCATTGATAGTTTATATTTTTTTTGCATGAGTACGTGTTTGGAAAACGAGCGACGTTAGGAGCGAGTTTTCAAATTTGTACGAATGCCATGAAGTAACATTATAAACGAATTGCGTGCGCTATTTTCTGTATAACAGCATTATAATGTATAAGAGAATGAAACTTAATTTTGCAAAATAACTTTCTTATGACGTCTTGGGTATTTGGGATCTGTGCGAGAAAACGGAAGTCTGCTGTTCCGTTTCCCTGTACCTCCCCACGATTCTCTTGCTGCGATTGAATGAACTCGATGTAATGGGTATTAATACACTCGTGTGAAGTTAATATCACACTCGTGTATTAATACCCATTATTACATCATCGTTTCTTAATGTACTATTTCCACGGTGTAAGATGACGCCAACATTCGTGCCGTAAAATGCTAATACGTCTTCATTCATGCCGTAAAATGATAATACGTATTCATTTGTTTCGTAAAATCCCTTTTATGAAAGATTTCTTGTAACACAAAAGATCGTTTATAATGGTGGTATTCAAAAAAATTTAATTGGCATTTATTCTGCTGAATCTTAGTGCTTAACGTAGTAACCCTTTGGATGACACGATGAATATGATTTCTATACGATTATAATTGTAAACACATATTATTCATAAATTGTTCTATAAATTAAAATGTGGGGCTCTAGAAGCACTTTTCCTAATGTGCCATATCTTAGGCGGGAATGGAGGTGGCTTAAAGCATCTACTGGTGTTCTGAGCGTTCACTGCCGCCCTTCTGACTGGGAGGTCCTAGGATTCGACTCCTGACGGGGGCGGATTTTTGACATTAGCTAGATTAATAATAATTTTTAACAATTATTTTATTCGGGTGTATTATATATCAGACACAGTGCAGCACAACCGGCCACGGACCTCACACGATCTTTTCTTTCTCTTCCTTGAGCTATCCTTACCCCTTACTTACTCACACACTTACATGCACTGCACAATTCCACATAGGTCAGTAAACGTTCATTTTCAATGGCGCATGCAAAGTATTTGTTTGAATTGCAAACTTGCATAGTATACTATTTTTCTTTGTTCACAATTAACTTATTGTGATAAAACTACTTTGAAACAGCTAAAATATTCCTACTTTTTGTTTCTTTTTTGCAGATAATATCCCTATTGTCAGAAAAAAACTGATGGTCTATTTTTAACGGTCAAAGTTAAGACTTTACAGATGGAAAGAAACACTTTGTGATCTCACTATCGATTGACTGATGCAATGGCAACTTATTTATCCTATCTCTCCCTCCCCTCTCTACTCCACCACCAGACAAACATATTCCTAAAATAAAATAATGTGATAAGCTCCACGACTACCTAAATAAAGTGGTCGAGCGCAGATAAAATTGTGTTTTCAGAAGAATGTTTAGGTGATAGCGAACAACGGCTTTCACCATTGACATCAGGGAACTGCTATTTTTGTTCCGTGGCTTATTTCATTGTTGCACTGTGTAATATTTCATCAGAGCTGCACACTAGCACCTGCTCATAATCCATAGGAATGACGTCAAAAGTTCCAAACATCAAAAGTAGCTTAAAAACTGTCCTGATGGGAATAAATTTCCACCAGTTTCTCTTGCCCTTGCTATTAATATAAAAGAAACGTATGGAAATATGTAGACAATGTTACAGAAGATTCAGCGTGAAAAATTTACTTGGAATAAATGTGAAGGTCTTAAGGTGCTTGTTCTGCTTTTAGGTTTGCATTCTGGATACACAAAAATTTGCTTTTTCATGTGAGGGGGACAGAAGAAATCGTAAGAGCCACTTAAAAAGGAAGCCTTGGCAATCACGGAAATTTTTCTCAGCAGGTGTAAAAAGTGTTAAGAATGTTCCCTCAGTTGATAAAAAAGTCTCTGCCGTCTCTTGACATGAAATTAGATTTGATGAAGAATTTCTTTAAACCTATGGACAGCAATGGAAGGGGCTTTTTGTATTTGAAAGAGAAGTTTCCGAAAATTAGTGACAAGAAAATTAAAGAGGGAATATTCGTCGAGCCCCAAATGAGAGAACTAGTGAAAGATGTAAATTTTAAGGAAGGTTAAAGATTTAGAAAAATGTACATGAATTTGCTTCAAAAATCTGTTTCAATAGTTTTTGGGCAACAAGAAATATGACAACTATAAGGAGCTAGTAAAGCAGTTACTTGAATCATATGAAGAATCGAAATGTAATAGGTCTCCAAGATTCACTTCCTTCCTTCTACGTGTATTTCTTTCTCGAAAGTCTGAGTGCTGTATGTGACGAACACGGAGAACACTTCCATCTGGATGTTTTGAAAATGACCCGGGTGCTTCATGTAAAGTACCTCCAAAATTAAAACATCGGTTTCAAATTCGATGGGCCGCGACATCAAATTGATTGGATTCATCAATTTTGGAGAAAACCAGCCGGATAGTTTAGCCGCTAGAGTTGTTCACGAACGGACGGACGGACGGACGGACGGACGGACGGACGGACGGACGGACTGACGGACGTTTAGCCGGCAATCGATTTTTCGCTGTCAAGGACCCCAAAAACATGGATTCTGGCTACGCCACGTGTTAGAGGATTTTTTCTAAATTTGGTAACTGGATTTATCCTCTTTTTTGTTATCAGGGCCCGGCAAGACAAGTTTTTCTGCGGAAAATTGTCTGCTTTTGAATTACATAACTTCTCTCTACTCCCTAACAAGAAAGTAAAAAGGTGCCAAGTGCAGTGGAGTTTGACTTTGTTGCCAGACTACTGCTGGACTCTCAAAAGGGTTTTTCCTGAGACAAAAACCCAATAACATACATCATCAATTAACACTTTTAGATAGTTGGACATTTTTAATTTCTGTGGAGTAAAAGAAACAACTGTAAGAAAATTATTGAACTATTACAAAAAAACCGTACGAGCTAGAGGTAAGTGGTTTTCATTTTTAAATTCAACGTAAAATTGTCTGCAATGATCAGTATATAATGTTCTTGTGGTATAAAAAGAGGATAATTTTGTAGACCAGTGTTATTTAAATATGCTAACATAAAAAAATTGAAAATTATGCCTTATAACTGCCTTGAAAATGTTGCAGCATTTGGTGCCAGTGAGTGTGAGAAAAAAAATACTCTTGATTATTACGTGTCTACGTTCGGCCAATACTTTTCAGCTCTGGATCATTTTAAACTGGTGTTGCAGGGGTCAGCTAGCATCATAAAAGACTAATCATTCATTGAAGTGATGCGATGATTAGGGGATGATGATAGGGAAAATAAAAATTTTTCGCTATTCAAAGCCCTCGTTATACTCTGTGCGGCAATGAATCTAATGTGCCACTGCATGGCCATGTCTATTGTTCTGGGCGGAGTAAACACAATGGTTACATGTACCTACGCATGTAAAGAATCGGATTTTCAATACGTGCTCTCGTAATACACGGTTCTATTTACCTTCCATTACGGTAAAAAAAGAGTTGAATATTACGACAAGAGATAATTCAGTCTCATTTCTAGTATTTATGCCTAGAAATAATAAAATGTGAAGTTTTAGTGAATAATTCTCAATTTCAGCGATTTCCTCTTGATGACTACTTAGTCATTTGTTCTAGTGTACCATTTTATTCCATGAACGGCTATGTCAGGGAATATTCGCCCAGAACGTAAAACGTGCTAGAATTTTACATTATATTTTGCTCAACTCCATAAGGTGCGATCATAAAATTGAAATACGTCCGTTACAAATACCTTAGAAATTCAATGCGGGATGTGTGTTGTTTGTATCAAATGCACCCACTATAGAATCAATTTTGTTTATGATTTAGCTTCTTATATGCCGAATTCTCACACGATCTGAAGTCGCACTCATTATTCAGTAGAATGTTAACTGCTATTTATATTCTTTTGTGGTTTTATCGGAGAGAAATATTGACCTAAGTAGTAAATTATGCAAAAATGTATAGTCTTTTACTTTATTGTATGAGTTTTTGACAAACAAGAGTTTTAAAGAGTGAGTTTTCTACTTTTTTCGAGAGTAATAAAATTGTAAATGCGTTTCATTGCCATGTTTTAATTACAGGAGTATAAGCTTACAACGAAATGTATTTAATTTCGAAGATCGAAATCAAAGTTTTCAGTTGCAGATTTTGTATATATCATGAGTCGTTTACTGCATGTTGTTTGTACTTATGTGTTTATCGGAACATATTAGTAACCATATATATTTAGAGATAACGCTAGAAACTGTTGATGGTCATTGTAATTATTTTATATTGTATTTATTTGTTTTACGCAGAAATACCTGTCAATGAGGTAGACATTGAAAACTATTTCAGTAATAATGTTAATCAGTCGTTAACTCAGTCATTAACTCAATCGTTAATAAAGTAGCTAAAACGTAATGAATTGAGACAGTAAATGCCACTTCATAAACAAGTTATTGCACATAACAGACCTTGGAAAATAACCAATTGATTTATGAATAGTGAAAATCCAAGTTACTACAATTACTGGGAAACAATTGCATGTATGAAACCGGTGCATTGTACCATAGGTATTACATGGTAGCTAGCACTAATTCCTCTGTGTGCGCAGCAAGCCCTTGCAAGGCCCGGCGCCGCACCTGTGGTGGGCGTGGCTTGCGCGCTAAGGACAAGGAAAGCACGGGAGGGGGCTTGGCCGCCGCTTGCTGCCTTTGGGGACGTGTCCACCTACCCAACTCCCCACCCACTAGCCTTTCTACCTGCCCCCGCGGCGGCCTGCACGCCAACTCAATCACCTCCGTCCACCCACTCGCCGTCGACTACCTACCCAACCGCGTTCTTGCCCACCAGCTGTAACGTTTCAACTTCGCTGGCGGATTTGCCAAAGTTAACATGATATGTAAACAAATATTGGAAACATTGTTAAATGTTACGATAGTAACGAAAAGTGTTGACTTAGAAAGAAAAAGGTTGACAGAGATGGAAAGTCGAAAAAGATGTTGATACAAAATTGGAGTTAAGAATTGTACGAATCGTATGTAACCTCTGAAAGGTTAAATAAATTGTTATTTTAAAAGAAAGAATCTATCTCATGTGAAATTGAAAGTGAAGAACGTCAAAGAACATAAAAAACAACATGATAAAGATACAACATAATAAAGGGATGTTGTATGGATATATAAAGTTGTAACGGCCAGTTATTAAGGCAAGGTAACGTGGACGTTACACAGCCTAACCGTTTGCGCGCCCGCACGCCCACCTACCCACCCGCCCGCCCGCCCGCCCGCCTCCGCCCGTCTCCCGCCGCCTCCCCCGCTCTCCGCCGCTCTCCCGCCCGCTCTCCGCCCGCCTCCCCGCTCTCGTCTCCCGCCCGCTCTCCGCCCGCTCTCCGCCGCTCTCCCGCCCGCTCTCCGCCCGCTCTCGCCCGCCTCCGCTCTCCGCCCTCCGCCCGCCTCCCGCCCGCTCTCCGCCGCTCCGCCCGCTCTCCGCCCGCTCTCCGCCCGCTCTCCGCCCGCTCTCTCGCCCGCTCTCGCCGCTCCGCCTCTCTCGCGCTCCGCCCTCTCCCGCCCGCTCTCCGCCCGCTCTCCCGCCCGCTCTCCGCCCGCTCTCCGCCTCGCCTCCCGCCCGCTCTCTCGCCCGCTCTCTCGCCGCTCTCGCCCGCTCTCCGCCCGCCTCTCGCCCGCTCTCTCGCCCGCTCTCTGCCCGCCTCTCGCCCGCTCTCCGCCCGCTCTCTCGCCCGCTCTCTCGCCCGCTCTCGCCCCCTCTCGCCCGCTCTCTCGCCCCTCTCCCGCCCGCTCTCCGCCCGCTCTCCCGCCCCTCTCCCGCCCGCTCTCCGCCCGCTCTCCCGCCCGCTCTCCGCCGCTCTCGCGCCTCTCGCCCGCTCTCTGCCCGCTCTCCGCCGCTCTCTCGCCCGCTCCTCGCCCGCTCTCGCCCGCTCTCTCGCCCTCTCTCGCCCGCTCTCTCGCCCGCCTCTCGCCCGCTCTCTCGCCTCTGCTCTCTCGCCCGCTCTCCGCCCGCTCTCTCGCCCGCTCTCCGCCCGCTCTCTCGCCCGCTCTCCGCCGCTCTCCGCCCGCTCTCGCCCGCTCTCTCGCCCCTCTCCCGCCCGCTCTCCGCCCTGCTCTCCCGCCCGCTCTCCCGCCCGCTCTCCCCGCTCCGCCTCCCGCCCGCTCTCCCGCCCGCTCTCCCGCCCGCTCTCCCGCCCGCTCTCCCGCCCGCTCTCCCCCGCTCTGCCGTCGCCCGCTCTCCCGCCCGCTCTCCCGCCCGCTCTCCCGCCCGCTCTCCCGCCCGCTCTCCCGCCCGCTCTCCCGCCCGCTCTCCCGCCCGCTCTCTCGCCCGCTCTCTCGCCCGCTCTCTCGCCGGCTCTCTCGCCCGCTATCTCGCCCGCTCTCTCGCCCGCTCTCTCGCCCGTTCTCTCGCCCGTTCTCTCGCCCGCTCTCCCCGCTCTCCCGCCCGCTCTCCCGCCCGCTCTCTCGCCCGCTCTCTCGCCCGCTCTCTCGCCCGCTCTCCCGCCCGCTCTCTCGCCCGCTCCTCGCCCGCTCTCTCGCCCGCTCTCCGCCCGCTCTCTCGCCCGCTCTCTCGCCCGCTCTCTCGCCCGCTCTCTCGCCCGCTCTCTCGCCCGCTCTCTCGCCCGCTCCCCCTCGCCCGCTCTCCGCCCGCTCTCTCGCCCGCTTCTCGCCCGCTCTCTCGCCCGCTCTCTCGCCGCCGCTCTCGCCCGCTCTCTCGCGCCTCCCGCTCTCTCGCCCGCTCTCTCGCCCGCTCTCTCGCCCGCTCTCTCGCTCGCTCTCTCGCTTGCTCTCTCGCTCGCTCTCTAGCCCGCGCTCTCTCTCGCCCGCTCTCTCGCCCGCTCTCTTGCCCGCTCTCTCGCTCTCCCGCCCAACCACCCCTTCTCACTTGCACAGCCCCTGCCCGCCTCACGGCCGCGAGGCGCCCACCGCAGGGCGATCGCGCTCGGTGGCGGGGAGAACGGGGAGGGGGGAGCGACCGCAAGCTCAAAAGCCCACAGCGCGCGATATGGCCGCCGCCCCCGTGAACAACTTGTGCTCTGAATTCATAATGGCGCCTCCGCCGCCGCAGCGGCCGGGCGGCCGCGCCGTAAAGCGACGGTGGCGCCTCGCGCGGACAGAGAGGGCGGCCCCGCTCGGACGGAGGAGCCGCGGTGAGGATCAAGTGATGGCGCTGTGGCTGTGTTTGCACAGCACGTGGTTGTAGTGTTGGTGCTGTACAGGGCGTTAGTTTTGTGAAGAATTTTTAGTTTTAACTGAGTGAACTTAATTTTAAACTCCTCACTATCAATCAGTTAATGCCAATTAATTCAAGATCTAGAAACTCGCAGCCAGAATGCGCCAGAGACAGACGTAAAGGTTCTTTATTGGTTTAATAAGAATTAATATCTACTTAGTTTGAATATCTTTTACTTTTTATGGGTAACACGTATGTTTTATATTTCGCAATATTTTTCCTTCATTGGTGTGTGTGTGTGTATATATATATATATATATATATATATATATATATATATATTGAAACGCACCGCGTTTCCACCCAAAGAAACGGTGACATCAAGCAAGAACGCGGCAGAACGGTTGCAAGAGGGCACTCGCTAGCCAAGAAAAACGGTTACGGGCGGCGAGGTGTCGTCGGTTGGCCGACCGTGGGAACGAGGCCGCGAGCAGTCAGTGTCTGGCTGGCCGCCGGCGAGGAAGGACGTATCTGGGGCTGCTCCGCGATCGAAAAGCAAACTAGTATCGCGGACGAACGAGTGCAGAAAGATTAATTGACGGACAATTTGTGTGTGATAACAATCAATAGTCGATCGGACATATTGCCAAAGTGATAGCTGCTATTTGGAATAACACAGATCAAAAGACGTCGAGTGGATCGGAGAATTGGAAAGGAGAACGTACTTCGGAAGCGCAGCGCCTCACCTCGGCTGGTCCCAGGTGAAACGACCCGGCAGGCAACGAAGGAGCGCGAGGCAACCCGAGAGTCCCCGAAGCCGCCGACGCTCGTATGGGAAGAAGTAAACGGTAAATATTTCTTCGATCGATAAGATCGAGAGACTAACAGTGATTCTGGGTTATATGAAAGAAAAGGGTAGAGGCCACCATAGATATTGTATCATTAGTGATTTGTATAGAATTAATAAATAGTTCAGTTTATTTTGTTCACGGAACAGTGGTGTTTGATTAATAACCCCGAGCCCATTCACGAGAAAGAACACCTGTCCTTACAAATAAATTTACTGAGAACAAGCCGGCCTACCGGTACGTCAATATATATATATATATATATATATATATATATATATATATATATATATATATGCGTGTGTGCGCGTGTGCGTGTGTGTGCGCGCGTGTGTGCGCGTGAGTGCGCGTGTGTGTGCGTGAGTGCGTACATTGCGTGAGATCATTTTGCCTGTCATAGTGGAATGAAATACACCGAAATGAACCACTCTTAAAGTAAAGACTGTTTGTTACTTCTGTTAACACGAAGTGACGCGAAAGAAGGATTCACAAACGAAAAGGTAACAAGACGAAAAGTGTAAGCGTAATTGAGATATTTCCAGACAGGTCTAGAATGCTCGATGGAGAAAATAATCCAAAAATCATGCGTCAGAAAACTTCAAGTAAATATTAAAACTAGTATAATTATTGTATTACAGTGGGTAAAATTAGATTGAAAGGAATTTGTGTCTGAATAAAAATATATTGCATTTTATGCGCTACAAATTTGCACAACCTCCGTAGTGTAAGGAGGTAAGAAGGGTACATTTAAAACAAGTTCATTTTAATTTGCAACTTCTGATAAAGATTTAAATGTATATAAATTTTTAACACTCTTTGTTGAAAAATGGTTTAGTTGAACAAATGGACTTGATTTTCTATGAAATGATAATGAACATTTAAACACAATTGATTGAGAGTGTTCCAGAATTATTTCTGATTTTTCGCAGTAGATAGAAAAAGAGTAAATTAGTATTTTGTTCCCTACTATTTTGTTGTTCTAAATAGAATACCTTTTGTTGGGAGGGTTGACGTGTAGGCATCGAGGGAAGGGGCTGAGGCAGTCGCTTGATGAGACACGTGGCAGCTGCAGCCACCTCGTTACGCCCATCAAATACCTTCCGCCCGCCACTTCCGCTCATCCTGTCGTAACCTGTCCGCAGGAGTACCAACCCTTGCCCCCTCCTCGGCCTCCGTCACCCTCCGTTGCCTCCTGCGTCACCACCCTCTATGCTTTCTTCATCGCCTCCGTCCTCCGGGCTCCGGCCTTCCTCACCTGCCGTCACCATTTTAGCTTGATGATTGATTGATTGATTTTTTTGTGTTTCCGGGCGCGTCAACGGCTTTGGTCATTAGTCCCGTCAGTGTAGTGCATGTTTTTTCTATCGGGAGACGGCGGTGATCTTCCCCCGCTGGATGGCGAGATCCGGCGCCGACCTACCGTCGGCTAGTGGGGTTTCCCCTCTAACCAGGACTCTCCCACCAGAGGGCACCGCCCCAACCGGGACAAGACCTAAGCTCCCGCCCGGTCTCCCAGAATATGTGGTAGTGTAGTGCATGTTAGTGAAAGTGTATGTGTAAGGGGAGAGGATAGGACAAGGAAGAGGAAGGAAAGATCGCGCGCAGTTTGTGGCCAGTTTGGTAGGGTACTGCTCCGGCATTCGCCTGGTGTTGATCGGAGAAACCGCGGAAAACTACCGATCTGAGCCGCTAGAATTCTCCTCCTGACAGTGACTGAATTCGACCTAGCTGAAAAGCTAGTGTCGAAAATCCTGCCACCGCCAGGACTCGAACCATGGGCTGCAGTGACTTCAGTTGATGCACTGAGCTACCGCTCCCGGTACCTCCTTCGCCTCCACCGCCATTTGTTAACATTGTTCGGTCCACATCTCCATTGATCCGCTACCTCTAACAACATGCCTCTAGCCCTCCCTGCCTGCCGCCACTTTCCGTCCCCTCCCCGCCGTTCCTGCCTTATCCGCCCCATTGCACGCCTTCGACCCCTCGTCTGTGCACCGCCCGCGCTCCTCATGCCACTGGCCTGGTACCCCGTGACTCTGACGCTTCCCCGTCTCATGCCGTGGATGCCGTGCTCTCTGGCGCGGCGCGGCGGGGCGGGGCGGGGCGGGGCGGGGGCGGGCGGTGGGGCGGCGGGCGAGGCGGGAGGGAGGGGCATGGCGGGCGCGGCGGGGCGGGCGAGGCGAGGCGAGGCGAGGCGGGCGGGCGGGCGGGCGGGGTGGGCGGGCGGAGCGGAACGGGCGAGAGGGGCGGGGGGCGGAGTGGAGGGGCGGGGAGGGCGGGGGGCGGGGGGGGGCGGGGGGGCGGCGTTGAGAGCCCGCCACGTGCCCTCGCACACGCGCCGCACGGAGCCAGGTGTCACAGACAGCCACATCTCGTGGGCACACATTTGAAACGGTATCTCCCCGAATTTACAAGTATCCAATTTCCGTCGCGTACTCAATTTACTCCCCGTGGCTCAGTCTGTCGCTGACGAGTACTAGCTCCCTCTTACGCGCTCCCACTTTGATGGTGAGATGACATTGTGCCAGGGGATCCAAAAGTATTTTACAAACCCCAAAACGGCTCTTATCGTCAGTGACTCAAGAATGAATTGACTGATTATTATGTATTTCCAGACTCGTTGAATATAAAGGTCTTTAGACCCTTAGGTGTAGTGAATGCTTTTATCACGGGAGGTGATCTTTCTCGGCTGGGTTGCAAGATCTAGCGCCCACCTATATGTCGGGATGCTGGGTTGGTTGGTTGATTGGTTGTTAGTAATTCCGGACGCGTCAACTACTTCGGTCATTAGTCCCGTAAGTGTAGTGATGTTTCTCGGCAGAGATTTTTCCTGCTGGATGGCGAGATCCGGCGCCCACCTACCACCGGTTGGCGGGGTTTCCCTAACCAGGTATCTCCTACCAGCGGAAAAACAACAGACTTTCGACACTAGCTTTACAGCTAGGTCGAATTCAGTCGCTGTCTGGTGGAGAATTCTAGCGGCCGCCTGCTCTGATAAGTAGTTTTCCGTGGCTTCTCCGATCAAAGCCAGGCGAATGCCGGAGCAGTACCCTAACAAACAGACCGCGGACTGTGCGCGATCTTTCTTTGCTCTTCCTTGTCTTGTCGCAGCTTAGGCGATGACCCGCTGGTGAATGTTTGGGAAAATTCCTGCTTGTCGATGATGGGTCGGTGCCGGACCTCGCCATCCTGTGGGGGAAGATCACCGCCGCCTCCCGATGAAAAACATGCACTACACTTACGAGACTGTGACGATAGTAGTTGACGTGCCCGGAATCACAATCAATCAATCAATAAAGTGACTGAATTCGATCTACTTGAGAAGCTAGTGTCGAAAACTGGCCACTGTCGGGTCTCGAACCTAGAACCTGTCGGTCAGAGGCACTACAGTGACATCAGTTCATGAATGAAATCTCCATTGGCGTGTCATCACCTCTGAAAAGACATTTTCAGCCCTTTCAAACGATGCGATGAGAAAATCTTGCGGAAACTATCGTATGATCTCCGTTTCTGGTTGACACGTGAAAATTTCCTGCGTCTAATAACTAACTCTATGTACAAATGTATTTCAACGTAACATCGTATTAGACGCAACGATCTGGTCTCGTTTTCTATCGTTCCACATTACCCTATCGCGGAAAAGATATGAAAATTACTCTGAAATCGAATTCCAAGTTAAAAAGATCATGTTCTTAATTCTTATTTCCAAATTAAAATAAATTTTGTTATCGTTATATTCATAGACACACAGGACTTTTACTGTCCTAATCATACGTGCCATTATTCTTAGTATAACCTTCGAGAGATTCTACGACATTGTGTACATGAACGAAATGTTTTAAAATTTTGATAAATTCAACGAAAAACAAACTATTTTAATTATGAATTCCCCGTTCATATGTTTAAATATTTTCTGTACTTGACACGTGACACTGGCAGTTTCGATACTAACATCCTTTACTAGAAACCCCTTCTGCCCGGAGATCTAGAAGTTAGAAGAATTTGCCCCCGAGCCAGTACACGTGTGCAAGACGATTACTCTCCTCAGGAACTTGCGACACACGTGTCCACCTTCCCGTTCCCGCAGCCAATGAAGTCTCAAGGGGTGACGTGGCGAATCCCCTTCTCCCCTCTAATGAACATGTTTGGACACCGCCGCCGCCGCATACCTCCCTCCATTCCGACCCCTCCCTACCCCACCACTGCTCGGTACCACCGCCGCCCCACCGCCATCACGGTGTCCCCACCGTTTATATCGAAACTGCTTTTGCCTCCCCGGCGCCCCGGCAGCCTTCGGCCGCGCCCCCACCCCCCCGGCCGAAATCCCGCTCGTCCTCCCGCGCGGGGGGCGCCGAAATTTCGGCGCTTCTCGTATGCAAACACGTCGCGGTCGACGTGCCTCGGCGCCGGGGCGGAGCGGAGCGGGGCGGAGCGGGGCGGAGCGGGGCGGGAGCGGGGCGGAGCGGGGCGGAGCGGGGCGGAGCGGGGGAGCGGGGCGGAGCGGGGCGGAGCGGGCGGGCGGGCGGAGCGGGGCGGAGCGGGGCGGAGCGGGGCGGAGCGGGCGGAGCGGGCGGCGGCGAGCGGGCGGAGCGGGCGGAGCGGGCGGAGCGGGGCGGAGCGGGGCGGAGCGGGGCGGAGCGGAGCGGGGCGGAGCGGGGCGGAGCGGGGCGGAGCGGGGCGGAGCGGGGAAGGACTGCGAGGGGCGGATGGCCGGGCCGATGATGGAGACGCTTTTGTGAGAAACCCAGAGAACTCACTGGAAGCGTTCGATCGAAGTCTCCAGGTGACCTTTGATTACTGACGAATCAGTTTTTTTTACTTTCGTATCTGTGTGGAATTTTCTTCGTTTTTGAACTGTATGTTAACCTACTGTACCTCTGTTACTGTACCTCTGGTCTCTGAGTTACAGTTCAATGATAATAACCATGTCATGGCAATTTTTGTGAAGAATAATTGAGCGCTTTTTTTGTACTTTGTTATTTGCATTCATTTTTATTCTTCTAAGTATAAAGGAAGGATATAATTTTTCTATACTTTTTAATGGATGTTGAAAAGCTTCCATTTTTCATGATTACTATGTTATTGTTCGATTGTCACAAATGAGAACAAAAGGACAATAAAACGTTCATCTATTAAGTTGGAACCAAATTTCCCATTTCATATGAGAATGTTAATTCATTTCACAATAATTATCTCATTGTTATGAAGTATACTATTCACCATGTCCTAGGTGTTGTTTGATCATGAAGGAAATAACGTGTGACTACCCCTTTAATCTTCATTCATTTAAGAATATTCAACTGAAAACAACAATGGCAGACTGCGTGTAAGATATTGTAAAAGATCTGTTGAGAATGAAACACTCAAAAAATATACAGATATGCATTTTTCATTGATCTGGTCGAAATGACAATTTACAATGATTCTTAATGATCCACATATCATCGGCAATTTAAAAAAGATGTACTATACAGATACATCTGCTGTGTTTGTTGAAAGAATTATTATAAGGATCCGAATTAAAAATGAACAAAAAAAGTCAAACTTCATTACTTCTTTTACTTTACGTGTTTCTACTTAATATCTTCATATACTATTTCTTTTCAATAATAAATATACGATATGTCTAGTAGGGTTTGTTAACGGAAAAAATTGAAAAATTTTGTACAACGATGAAGCAAGTATATTGTATATCGAAGGGTAAAACGGTGATATCAAAACTTGTTGCATTTCGCATATCATTCTGAAATTAGTAAACTGGCGTATTTTTTCAGGGAAATAACGGCATGTTGTAATATGCAATTGCGATGGAATTGCGAAAAAATAATACCCAATATCCGACCCAATCCTTTCTATCTCGTTCAATGCTATTTCTTTGTATTTCAGCTCAGTAGATTATATTCCATCCTCATCCCTCCCATCTTTCCTTGAATTGAATTTGCCTTATTTTACGTGGCGAGACTCAGGCCATGAGACCTGCTCTTCTGCCTGACCACGCAAATTTCGTTACACTCCTTTCACCAATCATGAGAGAAAGAAGGTATTACTTGGGCGACGAAACAGGCGATTTGAATTTAGCTCAGAGGCATCATTTAGGCTTGAGGATCTGTTACGTGCAGTAAATGTACTAACATGGGACAGCCGGCTTTACTTCCCCTCCGAAGGAAGGCGTACGAAGGATTTTTTTCGCCCTTAAACATCCACGGCTTACGATCGGGTTTGAACCCGCAAACTTGGGTATAGCAGTCCGATACGCTAACCGCTACACCATCGCCGCCGCGTACCTTCTCACTTCTCCCTTCTCCTCGATTCGCCCCGTCCCGCCGAACTCGCCTCGTGCCTCAACCACTCCCTCCACTCCACACCGTTTCTGTTTCCACGCCTCCTTCCCACCCCGTTCATCGCTCGCCTCCGCAACACCCTCACACTCCACCCCCTCCCCCCCTCCCCGCTTCGCCTTTGTCGGTGCCGCCGCTGGCCGCCGCGCAACGGGCCGGGCGCGTTTGTAGTTCCGGCGGAAATGCACGCGGCAACTCGGCTGCATTAGCTCACGTCACTAATTACGCCGGTTAATTAACGTCATAACTCTCTGTATCGGGAGGACGATAAACACCGCGGCCAGCATCCTTCCATTTACGATGCGTTCGTTATTAGTATTTATGCCCTGCTCATAATTGGCGGAGGAGGAATAAGAAATTGATTTAAATATATAAATTCCACTTATATCCCGAATAAATTTGCGAAGGCATTTATCTCGTGAATGAGCTCGCTCGTATATCAGAGTTATCTGTTCCATAAAGAACATTTGAAACTCCACTATTCCGCCTGCAGGAGATATATGGAGTCCCATCCCAACAGTTAATTTTCCGCTATTGATAATGCTATCGTTTTAAATTAGCTTATGAAATGTTTTTCCGCCGGCATCTCTCTTTCTCTACCCTCACCTGCTCTGCTCCTCTATACAGGCACCGTTGAGAGAGATAATCTAAAGCTCACAAATTAATAATTTCGTAGCAAAGGGAATATTATTTTTATTTTTATTTAATAGGTAATTATTACATACAATTTAGAAAACTTGATGCTAAGTGGCTAGGCCGAAGGCCTTTAAGCCATTACAATACCTACATTCGTATTCTGGTATTCACTCCAAATGGTCTCTCCATCGCACCAATGCCGCGGAAAAGAGACCATAAGGTACGGCTGAGGAAAAAGGGAATATATGACAATGTAAAAAGGTCTCCATAACAAAAACCAATGTTTCTCTCTTTCGGGCTTTCTTTGATATTTAAAATATTTATTGCCTTATTAACCGATGGATTTATACGACAAATGAATTAAAGAAGTTAACGTGTAGTTAAATATTTATTATCTGTTGAATTTCTTTAGAATTAACGTCGGAACTTCTCGGCAGATACCTGATCATTCACACATTTTTAATCATTCAAGATTTCTCATACATGGATGACATACCGAACAAACGTAGTCCATTTCCAAACGAGTGTGGGTCTACATGATATCCCTAGGAACTCCGAATTTAATATTTTACGATAAAATTCCCTGTCATCGCTTAATCAATCACATTTTATCCTTTAGTATTAGATTAAGACGGACTGTTTCCAAGCTCGGCACGCTTTTGAGTAGTTACAGATTCTCTGAATGTGATAATTCTGCTGACAAAAATTTCTAATAACTATTAAGCCCATAATCCAACTCAGCTGGAGAAAAGTAGAATTAAATCAGTTAGGACATTTCTGACTTCAAATTAACTCCTGTAGATATGATGACTCAAATCTTGATTTCCCATATCCAACTGCTTGCTGGAAAAGTACGGAATTAATCCAGTTAGGCTTCGCCTCTTCGGATCCTCAAACACCAGCAAAGCGAAGGAGGCAGCAACGAAAGGGCCAGTAATTTCAGGTCGATCGCTGCTCGCTAAAAAGCGAGGAAGGGCTGCGAGGAAGGGACGGGGTTTGAGAGCAGTTTGTATTTATTGATTCGAAGCTCTTAAAATACTTAGGTCAAAGGACTGTAAAGTGTAGTGCACGTCATATTCCGATAAATGGCATGTTTCCTCCGCATTGAAAAGCGGGATTCACCACTACCAACACATCGGGTTCACTGCCAGCTGTAACGAGTTGTAAGCTTTCGACTGGTGTCCCGACGTGTGTGATGGTGTAGCGCAACCAAGTGTGTGTATGGAGGGGGAAAGGAGGGAAACAATGATGAAAACTGAAAATCGCCACGTGTGATTCGCATCCTTGCCGCATTCAAAGGTTTCCGTAATATTCTATTATATTTTCACGTTGTGGATTATGAGCACAAGAGCTGTTAGAAATCTTTGCCACCAGACAGCTGGCAGTGAATCCGATGCGTTCATTAATGGTGGATCCCACATTCCAATCGCACCCGCAGACGGTTTGTACAGCTGGGTCATTCATCTGGTTATGATCGAAAAAACATAAAATTACAAATGAGATCTACCAACTACCAATCAGAACAGTTTGGCCGCTAGATTCTCCTCCCGACTGTGATTGGATTCGAGTCAGTTATGCCACTAGTGTTGGACGTCCACCGCCTTCTAAACCTGTGACCTCGCGGTTTACGATGCCGCACAGGCAACGGTGCTTCTGTCGAGCCATTGCAGCCCGCGCGGGCCCGCGCTCGAGTCAGCGCCGATGGGGAAAGAGCGAGTAATTTCGGGCTCACTGCTGCCGCCAAAAAGCGAGTAGGCGGGCGGCGGGATAGGGAGCGTGGCGATGATGGGGAGCAGAAGGGGCAGGAGAGTTCGCGGGGGGAGGGGGGAGAGACGGTGATAGGAAGAGGACGAAGAGGGGGGATTGGGGTTGGACGCGCGGGAACGTAACGCATGTGGGAGGGAGGCGAGAATCAATAACGCGTGAACTCAAAAGGTTTTCACAAAACACTAGACAAGCAAGCAAACAAACGCGCGCGCTGCAGCGTTCACTTTGAAGTGCAGTGGTGTGTATGTGTGTGTGTGTGTGTGTGTGTGTGTGTGTGTGTGTGTGTAAGCGATGGATGGGCTGCGAGCGTTGGTACGACTGACGAAATCGCAGCACCAGCAGCAGGGCTGTCGCCAAACGCAAAGACCGACGGGAAAAACAACTCCGCTCTGCCTCGCCCTGCTTCGTTCGTCTCCTCCACGTTCCGTCCCGTCCCGCCACGCCACGCCACGCCACGCCTCGTCTCGCAACGCAGCGACTGGCCCGCCCCAGCCGAAGGCCTTTGCGTCGCCGGGAGTGTGTTTTCGAATAGACTGCTGCTTTCCTCCCGCTCTGGTGGCGCCACTGGCGAACGTTTGCGTTTTCAACTAGTGTTGGCTTCTGCGCTCCTCTTTCTTTCTACTCCATCTCTTTTATCGATTCTCGTTCCTCTTCTTCACTACTCTCCCCACTGACCCCGTCTGTGTCACCGCCTCCACATCTGTACCTGGCTTCCAACACGCTTTTGCGATTCCTGTTTACTTTCTCTTTCGCTCAATTTTCACGCTCCACATTGTAGATTGCGAGAGACTTTACCTATGAAAGTATTCTGTGTGCCTGCACATTTTCTGTAAGCTGATTTGCGTATTTTTATCATATTCCAGTATAAAATTACAAAGTAATACACATGAACAAGTATTATAATTTTTTTCGTGTAAGAGAGTGAATTAAAGGATTGCCCACTACATTAAATGACTCTGGATTGAGTTCATATTAATTATCAATTGCGATTATTCATCTTTCTTTTCTCTGCTATCACTCCTCTTGAAGATAAACAGGTTATGATTTCTCATGGGGTTGAAGGGTTCTGTAATGGCGTGGTTAATGATAGAATGTTCGTTTATGTCTTAAAGAAAAGTTCGAATCGTCGAACTTTTAGTGTTAATTTTTTAAATTTGTAAGTCAATCACTCACAACGTGCCGCAGAAAATTGAGCTTATAATTTTCCGTGTGTCACATTTAGAGAAATATTGCACATTTCTAAATGAAAGACGAATCCATCAGACATTTTTATTCAGGCGAAGACTTAAATTTTCTTCTCCAATATTCTTTTCTGTATAAATACGTTTTGATACCCTGTCTTTCTGACTGATTGTTCGAAAGCAAAAATTGACACATTTCCTCCGGAATTTCATTAGTAGTTTTAGAAACACTTTTGCAATAATGGGAATCAAAAACGAATAATACGATTTTTCAATTTTTGTCATCAGCGATTAGCCAACGCTGCATTTTCAGAACAGAAGAATGCGCTCCTCAAGAAGAAAATGTTTATTTAATACACGTCACAATTAAAAAGGGTTTAAAAGTTTCTTTCAAAGCTACACCGCTCAGTCAGCGGATGCGAATTTTTCTCCATGAATTATTTAATATCCGTTCCTCTTTATGATAATGGCGCGGTGACGGCGGCGCTACTTCAAAAGCGAATTAACCACCGTGCAAAAACGGCAACGCCGCCGCCGAGCAGGACCTCCGGGGCCGGAAAGGGGGGCGGCGGCGGCGGCAAGAGCAATTACCCTGGCGACGCCGGAAGAAGCGCGGAACTGAGTTGCACGGCCGGAAGGTAAACCCGGATCTGGACATGACTGCCCGGAAGAATTTGAGTGTTGACAGAGTTTTCTTGCTGGATCCTTTAAAGCTGGTAATTAGAGAAATTTATTTTTTCTCTTTCAACTATTAATATTTAAATTGTTGGGAAGGAATTCTGAAACTCAAGAAAGCATGTGCAGATGATTTTCTCCCCCATATGTCACATACCTTTTTTAACTGTTTTTAACTACATAAATAAATAAATAAAAATAAATAAGAGCGCGAGCGTCAATTAGCCCGCACGCGGTCTGTGGAAGTTTGTACATTATTTTTTTGTAAGTTCTAGCGCTAATAAGTTCATTGGCATGCCTAGACATCATCTGTCAACTTTGAAACATAATATATCTTTTATTGTTTTTATGGTATTGATGTCAAAGAAGTGTAAACTCTACAATAACTGGACGAAAATTCGCGAATCTTAATTATTTGTATACCAGAGAACAAAAACAAAAACTCAAGAACAACTTAAAGAATGAGCGAATATATTTAGGTCATGTAATAAAATATTTCTAATTAAAATCAGTTTTTAATCTGTCAAGAATGGCAATCAAGCAGATTGTCCGTCACAATTCCATGTGATTGTCTGCAAAGAATGGAACAGAATATTTCGGTGGCGCCTGGAGTGTGTATCAAGGAGTAACAGATGTGACGCCCTCTGCAGGATGAGGAAGTGACAACAAAGCTCTGTACATTTTACCGGCGGCAGCTACGCTTTCTGACAGCGAAGGCACTGCAGCCAAGCGGTTTTCGGCAATCGGCGACCGATAGCCAACTCTGAAAAAGTTGTACTTTTAGTAATTGATGGCAACAGGGCAATGGCATAACCGTTGTAGAGCGCCCTATGGGTTTAGCTCTGCACTGAAGATACAGCACTGAGACGTTGTATTATATGCAACTTACTCCAACGCCTTGTGCGGGACTCTTTTTCAAGATGTGTGATATTGTTGGTGGCGGTGATTAAATTGCGCGGTAATTAAATTGCTGGACGAAAGGATGACAGTTCGGAAGGTTCGTAATTGCTATGCAACGTTTTTTTACAAACCGACTGCACCATTTACACAAAAAGCTTAGGGCTTTGTGGTTGGCAGTTCTTTGTGCCCGTGGGAACATAGCACATTAATTTTCTATGAGTCCATTTCGAGCTGTTGTTTATGTGACCCGTTGCTGGGTGGAAGAAGGCGTGCGGGAAGCAGTTTCACTAAGTGGTGCATTTAGCTCTCTTGGCTGTCGCTTTTAGCGCTGGGCACTGGCAGACAAATCCTCTCGGGTCACAATAGCGCTTAAGGGTAAATTGTCTATACCATTTCTAGGGAAATTTCTTGGGAGATGCCTATTTTGTATGTTTTCAGGCGGCTGAGTTTGATACGTTTTGATATCAAATGTAGCTAATAGACTAATATTTTTTTCTGTAATTCAATTAACATATATTATATAGATTAAATAATAAATAGTTTACTAATATGCAATTACGGCAGTTCTGAACACTTGTGATTATGTCACACAAAAGTTACAACACAAAAGAAAACCACTTACTTACACGGCAAGGCAAATCGATCCCCTCCCCCATTTTTTGTTTCACAACGTTCGGTACTTATTTTCGAAGACTAATGAAGTGAAGGAGGTTTTCGAACTCTGGAACAACACATTCCCTGGGAACATAGTTAAACACGGTACTGAAACTGTAATTGAAATCCGCACTAACAAAAGTGAATTCAATGACGTGTAACCGAGATCGCTAGCACAAAAGTAGTGTATGAATTGATATGAAATTTTTATAGGCTCTTCCTCAGGATTGCTGCAGTGTCCTAGCAAAGGTAAAAGAATGGTAAAGGTTAACACAACCCAAATGCGGAAAATAAATAATTTAAATAATGTGTAGTAGATTCACTGCGACCATTTTTCGCCTCTCACTTAGAATTCGTGGTTCCTAATATATTCCGCCACAGCCCAGTAGTGCTGCAGAAAAAATTGTACCTAATTTATTCGCTAGAGGCCAGTAGTGGTGCATACGGTAACAAAAATTTCATCTAATAGCAATGTGTTGTAAAATGAAATGAAAGAAAATTATAGTGTTTTATTAAAATTGGAACCAATTAGTTAAAAATAATAATCTTAAACACCGTTAATGTAAATTGATCTTTTCTCTCATTTGAAAGGATTGAATATGAAGAAAGCCCGGGCAACGCCAGGTATTTTGATTCTGATTTATATTTACCAAGATCTGAATATCTAATCTGCGGATGTTTTCTTGAGCTCCAGAATCTTTTAATGAACATAGTTGATAGACGTATGAATGTATTAAAGACCGTTATTGGCAACATTTGAAAACTAGAAATTGTTGCTTCTGAATAACAGACAACGTATTTGCAACAGCAAACAAACTACATATTCAATATTTTTACTGATCTAATGACACTCTCTTGGCTCTATTCCTCCCGCAACTAGCCAAAATAGAGCTCAAGAAAACGTGCTCATACTGAAGAATCTATGATATTCATTGGTTCCGGCGTTTCAGGGATTCTGGCATTATTTAGAATTATGAATTTTTGACAAGAGATTCAGTTTCATCTTTCTCGATGATTTTATTTGAAACGTTAGAAATGAAGTCTTATAACGTCTCTTTCAAGCCGGAAGGGAAGACGTGAAACAACGTAGTACAATCTCCTTGACGAAAGCGTAGTGTGTGCGCTGCGGAGTTTGGTGGGCTTCATTGCAACTTTGCCAGAGCGTTCCCTCACGTCTCCTCCCGAAAGAACCTTTTGAAAAGGCGGCTGCCTCCGGAGAACGCCGTGCCGGGGGCGGGGGCAACAACGAAGGAGCTTAGAGACGAGGAGAAGGAGGAGTGGGCCGAAGGCGGCGGGGGCGGGGCGGCCGGGCGCTCATAAAAAATTCACGCTTCCAGAAACACCTATGGCCCCCGAGGACCTTCCGCTTCACAAAGAAGGAGGGGGGGCGTATCTTGGAGGAGGCCCGGCCCGGACATGCGTGCGGCTTGTGGCGCGCGGAAGACTAGCGAAATTAAAGGAGAAAACGCTTTGCCCTGAAGAAGGCTTACAAAGATAGTCGAAATGCTCGCTCATGCACCCGGGAGTGGACAACTAAGATATTACGTTGAAAAGGTCTCGTGCATGGACTTTGTTCATGAAGTACACAAAAACCTTTCATTGTAAAGGTTCCAAAAGATTAATCAAAACAGGAATTATAAAATTTTTATATGATTATAAACGACTTCAGTTCTTTTCCATTTTATTTTTACTCCCTACTACACTTTTTTTTGCTGGCTTTTAGACATTTGTAAAATCTTGCAGGTCTAATGTTCATTGAAACCTATAAAATTTTGAAAATATGTAAGTTTAAAATTTTTGGATCCTCTCCCTCAACTATTAGATATTACAGAGTTGCAAAGTGTTTCTGAGGCGAAGAGTGTGATGTTGAAAAGATATTGAAATATTATAATATTACGCAACCGTTAAAATTAATACGAGAAATTATAAGCTGTTGTAACGTTACTAGTGTTTCAAGGACTACTCTAACGATTTGTATCTCACATTTTTATATGAAATTCACTTTATATCTCATGTTTAAAAGATCACCAATTAAAATAGATCATTAGAATTGTATAACATATTGAGCTGGAAACTATACTTTTTAAAAATTTAGATGACTCGGGCACTTACCAAAATGAGTAGATTATAAGTATAGCCTCACATATTACGAAATGTCTTTGAAAGAAGTGTGGTAGCAAAAAAATTCTTCAAAACAGCAGTTGTACTTTGAACGACAATTTTTTACTGCTTGGTAAAGTATTCGAATATCCGACGGGGCGATTACAAAACATAAAATAATGGAATCTCCACACATTTGGCTTTTCCAAGAAGGCGCTACTGCTCCCCCAATTTCGATCAGCTGATGTGTTCGGCGAATGTTCGCTTCCTTTGGTATGTCCAAAAGACTGACAGACAGTAGGTAGGGCCGGCACCGAACGTTCGTCCCTCGGAAAATGGCAAGCAACTCACCCACACGACTCGTGATTGATTGATTCATTGATTTTTTTCGTGTTTCCGGGCGCGTCAACTGCTTCGGTCAATAGTCCCTTTAGTGTAGTGCTTGTTTTTTCTCGGGAGAAGGCGGTGATCTTCCCCCGCTTGATGGCGAGATCCGGTACCGACCTACCGTCGGCTAGTGGGGTTTCCCCCTAACCAAGACTCTCCCACCAGCGGGGCACCGCCCCAGCCGGGACAAGCTCTAAGCTCCCGACCGGTCTCCCGGAATATGTGGTAGTGTAATGCATGTTAGTGTAAGTGTGTGTATGTGTGTAAGGGGAGAGGATAGGACAAGGAAGGGGAATGATAGATCGCGCGCGGTCCGTGGCCCGTTTGGTAGGGTACTGCTCCGGCATTCGCCTGGTGTTGATTGCAGAAACCACGGAAAACTCCCGATCAGAGCAGCCGGCCGCCAGAATTCTCCTCCAGACAGCGACTGAATTCAACCTAGCTGTAAAGCTAGTGTCGAAAATCTTGCCGCCATCGGGACTCGAACCTAGGACCTCCCGGTCACACACGATTCGTGATTCTTTTTTAATGTTTTATGTGTTTTTCACCACGTGTCTCTCAGCTCTTATTGGGCATTAAGCGAACATAAATTTGGATTCATCTTTCGTTAGGTTTTTGTCATTTTGTCCTGTCACGTCGCAGTCAACCAGTTCCTTTTATCTCTTCGGCAAGGACCTTGGCGTCTTTAGTAACGGGACTTTCCAAACTGTCACCCGTCCAGGAATTCGTGGCGTTTCGAATTGCTTAACTTCCGTGACTTCACGAAGCGTAGTTAAGCAATTTCGCTTACGTCGCCGACTTCAGAAAGCGGTCGCTCGCCAGTCCCCCAATAACCAATGTGTGGAGCCGCCTTTAGTGCGACCCAGTTTACTCGTGTGGCACCCCTGAAGCGAAGGCTCGTGGGAAGGGTGGGGCTTTGGGGGGTGACCGAAAAAGGCGGCGGCGCGGTGGGAAAAGAGCGCGCGCCGCGACGGCGCCGCCAGCGCACCTTGCGGCAGTTTACGACATCGCTGCTCGAGAACTTCCTCAAGTGCTGCCGGGCCGCTCGGCGAGAGGCGTATTTTCGCATGGATTTGAGAAGCCGCCGCCGCCGCCGTTTCGCCAAAAACGCACCGTAAACACGCACCCACTCCGCGGCACAATTCATGTCCTTTGCGTGGAGAACGCGCGATTCATGAGTGTACGTGACTACGGTGGCGGCGGTAGCGGTGGCGGTGGCGGTGGCGGTGGCGGTGGCGGTGGCGGGGGCGGGGGCGGGGGCAGTGGCGGGGGCGGTGGCGATGGCGGTGGCGGTGGGGGTGGCGGTAGCGGTGGCGGTGGTGGCGGTGGTGGCGGTGGCCGGGGGGAAAGGGGACTCGAAAGAATGGGTCGAAGTGTATGAGCGGGCGGTCGAGTTCATGGGTGTTTTTCAGGAGAGGCATCGTCTTGAGTATTCTGAAAAGGTTTGTGCGCCTGCCATGCCTACAGTCCGACGGTCGAAACATTCGTTTTCCATCTTTGATGTGGACTATGCAGTTTTCCGTACTGAGCTGTTCATGTGAATTCTGCGGTGGAAACTGGGTATGCGATGTGTATAATTTGCTGCGGTTTTACCGAACTGGTTCTTAGCCTTATAGCAATTTCTGAAATGAACGAATAATTTTGATGGACTTGTGATTATGCCCTTATTACATGAAAGATGATTGGAAGGAGTGAGACAGCTTAATTGGACTGATATTTTTAAGTTTATCGACTCCACACTTAGTATTCCTGCATATAACTCATTCATCGATGCAACATTGAAATTCTAAGAGATAGAGAGAGGTTGAGAGTTCACAAAATCAAGTAAGACAGAAAGAAGTTACAAGCAACAGTTAATAAGAAAAAATCTTAATTTTGAAACAAATTTCTCTATAATCTATCGTCTAAATTAGTAAATTTATTAGATTTCACCTGCGTATTCAAAAAGAAGATATTTTTTTATAAAATGTTTCTAATGTTAATCTAGGATACAAGAATTTTCGTGGGCTAAAATCCTATGTTCTGGAAATTCCCGTGATGGGAAGTTGCAATTATATGTCGTGTTAGAGAATTATTTCTACATTCAAGGTCTTTGTTTCTTTTATGTTCAAGTAGTCTGATGATCAACTTACGTTTAGTTTGACCAGTATATGATCTATTACAATCTGTACAATTGAAAACCACGTTGTTAATTTCTAATTTCCCTCTAGTGTCTTTCAAGTTTTTACTATATGGCACATATTTATTACTCTATTTTCTAGATTAAGTTTTAATTTGGTTAAAAGTTATTTTTTAAGAATGTTGTTTATATGGGGAATGTAGGACAACATATCAGTTATTTATACAATCTTCACCTCGGAAATTTTAGGGTAGTATTACAGCGAGCTTTATTACATTTAATCAGTTTTAATATTTTATATATTTTTTTTCAATATTTAAAGAGTAGAATTGAATTTCACATAACATTTCATTTGAAAAAAACATAAATCATTAGATTTTAATGTCAATTTTTTCAACATTTGTTATTCTGTAGAAATGGTTTGCAACTTAGCTACATACATAAAGGTGTGTTTTAAATAAAAGCAATGGATTAATCATTGCAGGAAAGGCGGAAAAAATACAAGAATTTCTTGAAATCCTGTCTCTAGTCCTCGTTGTTCTTCATAAATTCCTCATGGATTGATCGGATTTGGTACTTCGGTACGCAGAGATAGAACGCGAGCATTCTGAACTTTACACCACTTCTCTCTCAAATATAATAATAAAATATAATTACTGTGTATTATTATTATTATTATTATTATTATTATTATTATTATTATCGTTCTGATACGTATGATAATGATTTTCCTGAATATGGCATATATTCCTTCACTACTTGATTGATTGATTGATTTTTCGTGTTTCCGGGCGCGTCAACTGCTGTGGTCATTAGTCCCGTGAGTGTAGTGCATGTTTTTTCTAGGGAGAGGGCGGTAATCTTTCCCCGCTGGATGGCGAGATCCGGCGCCGACCTACCGTCGGCTAGTGGGGTTTCTCCCTAACCAGGACTCTCCCACCAGCGGGGCACCGCCCCAGCCGGGACAAGCTCTAACTCCAACTGGTCTCCCGGAATATGTGGTAGTGTAGTGCATGTTAGTGTAAGTGTGTGTGTAAAGGGAGAGGGTAGGGCAAGGAAGAGGAAGGACAGATCGCGCGCGGTCCGTGGCCCGTTTGGTAGGGTATTGCTCCGGCATTCGCCTGGTGATGATCGGGAAAACCACGAAAAACTACCGATCAGAGCAGCCGGCCCGGCTTCTCGATAGTTCATTCCCTTTTCATTCTAATCACCAAATCATTATCATCTGCTAATCACATGGTGTACATATCCGTAATCTCGGGTTTTAGAGAATCATAGAAATACATTCATGAGATATGACATCACCAGAGACGTTACTAGTTCATTCCGTTTAACTTCACCTCCTTACCATTGCCACTCTAATTTGATAGCCCATTGATATTTTTAGTTTTCAAACAAATATAGGTTTTTATGATACACCTTCTATGGAATTTTTCTCATTTAATTAAAATTACATCATTACCGCATTACCTCAAGTTTTAATATTTTTGTTTTGCCCTCTTCCGATTTCAATATAGATCTCCATGCACTAAAGATACTTGTGCTGAACATATTTTTATCCTTCTTTATTAACTCGTAATTGAACACTGATAACAATTTCACACGAGTAATCCACCAGACCTCTTATGCCAGCTGCCGTTTACAACCTTTGTAGGCGCCGATTCCCCAAACAAATATTAACTCACGTTACCTCATCGTAGGTATATGGAATCCGATAAGTTCCGTGCTCATCCTTTTATCAATTTTGTACTTTCCTTTTGTCAAAATGGTTGCTATTTCTTGTTTTATTAATACTACATCACTAAGCGTTTGAGTGCAGAAAGTGGTACATTTTAGCCAAATTAGGTGCTATTCCTGATATAGAATGGAGCAATAATTTTGAAAATTTATTATTATTTTTCACTGGTTATTTATAAGGCTGTACATGTGATGGTTTCAGGAAAGGGCACAATCTGTACCATATTTCCACTATTTAGAATTGGGGTTAACCCCATCCAGCTTCTCTATATTTTGATGATTTGAATTTTATGTAGCTTTTGGTTGGTGATGGTAAAGTGAGTTACAAGGGTATAGAAACGAAATAAATGCTCTGTAAGATTGAAATTAAATATTTTGTATTTGAAATTAAATTAAAAATTAATACTTCAAAAAAGAGATTTTGTATTATTATATGACATTTTCAAATTTGGTTCGCAATATTATTAGTGGTTTCAGAGCCCACTTAGCATGTCATGTAGGAGAAAAAATATTCTAGCACTTCCTTCTCTTTGCTTGCTTGCTTGATTGATTGATTAGTGATTCCGGGCGCGTCAACTACAGCGGTCGTTAGTCCCGTAAGTGTAGTATCACGTTTTTCATCGGGAGGTGGCAGTGATCTTCCCTCACTGGATGGCGAGATCCGGCGCAGACCTACCGTTGACTAGCGGGGTTTTCCCTAATCAGGTATCTCCCACCAGCGGGGCACCGCCCCAGCCGGGACAAGTTCTATGTCCCCGACCGGTCTCCCGGCATGTGTGGTAGTGTAGTGCATGTTAGTGTAAGTGTGTGGGGGGATAGGAGAAGAAGACAAGATCGCACGTGATCCGTGACCCGTTTGTTAGGGTACTTCTCCGGCATTCGCCTGGTGTTGATCGGAGAAGCCACAAATAACTACCGATTACAGCAGCCGGCCGCTAGAATTCTTCTCCAGACAGCGACTGAATTGGACCTAACTGAAAAGCTAGTGTTGAAAATCCTGCCGACGTCGAGACTCAAACCTAGGACCTCTCGGTCGGAGGCGCTGCAGTGACATCAGTTGATGCACCGAGCGACCGCTCCCGGTCCTTCTCTGAGCAAGGAAAGTTGTTGTGGAATATTCTTTTCTGATTTACGGTCCATCCTGTATTGGCTGGCTGACCATAAGTGCCTGCGTGAGAGCGTGGGGCGCCGAATCACTGCCCCGACTGAGGAAGGTTCGCGGGTTTTAGAGCGTGATAGCCTGGATTACCTGCCGCGATTCCCCGGGCGGGCTGCGATTTTATTTTGCGTGTGGCGCAGTTGGCAACGTTAAGTATACCAGATGGATAGCGTTGATACCAAGTTTATTGCTTCGATGGCTTTTCCTGAAGGTAAACCGCCAGTCAATAAAAGTAACATTTGCGCAGGACGGATGTTTTCATCACTAGAGTAGCTCACTTGAAGTTACGGTCCTATTAACGTTTCTTTTTCTATTTATCGGCTTGTTTTATAGGATTCGTGGATCAAAAAAGGAATTCATGTTTTGGTAAACTGTGATGACTTCATATTAAAATCTGTTTTTATTGGCTATGCAGTGACCATCCCGTTTTAGAACATGCAAAAAACTTCAATTAATTATTAGAGAAGCAAATGCTAAAATTTCCAGTCTGATCCTTCAGACTTGATATCGGGATCTTTGGTCCAGATAAGTGGTTACATCACGAAGGTGGTTGTTGAAGTGATTTGTTATGTAATTATAACAATCCGCTTTCACAATCGACAACATATTAGTGTCTCAATCTCACAGGATATATTATAGGATATTTTGATGGCTATTTTCCTCTGACCTCCAGCAAAGAGGAGAGAGTTTAGAGGTTTGCACAATACTCAAATATAATAAGTCTATACCCTTTAATTTCTACGGTTCAAATTTTCTCGTGTCACTTGAGATTTTAGGTTACCTTATATCAGGATGTAAATTACGCATGCGTCAGTTGATAGCAAATTAGGTTTTAGTTAGGTCAGTTGATAGCAAAGGGATACATTTTGAAATTAATTTGGGATTAGTCTGAGTTTTCAGTTGTATGTACAGAGGTAATAGTAGCATAATCAGAGTAATACAGAGTAATACTTCAATATACAGAGTAAATATGAAGCAATGTCTATGAAAATGGTCACTGAAAATTCCAATTAAACGTAATTTTTTACATTGGATTACATAAAATATTCCAAGAAAACGCACTTTTTCTTGAATTAGTAATGGTTTCAATAGAATATACTGTTGTAATGTTGTAAGGATCACAAAACCAAATTTACACCACTCTATTCCGTATCTGCGAACTTGGATAGGCGGCTGTCTCATGAGTTGCAGCATGACCGACTCTTCGTCAGCCACGGAGAGCGAGTGGCCGATTGGCAACGACGGGCCTAGAGGGCGTTGGCGGAGGCGATGCGGGGCCGGTGGGGGCGGCGAGGCCAGGGCAGGGCCGCACCTGCGCCGGGGGCAGCGGGTCGCTAATGGCGCCGTAATCAGCGCCGCCTGCGGTCGCGTCTCTTCCTCCCCCTCCCTCTTTCCCGCCCTCCCTCCCCTCCCCCGCCCTCGCCACCCCCCTGCTTCTTCCCAGCCCCGCTCGCACTGCCTCTGCGACCATACGGTTGACGGCAAGAAGAATGAAATGACGTAATTTCATTCAGTCCAAAAAAGAAAGTGTGTCGGTTTGTTGACCCAGTTTTGAAGTTTTGCGGTCTATTATATTTTCTCCTGGTCTTACTGGTTTTACACGTGGAGCGGGTAATGTTTCAAGTCGTCTCTGCTCCCATGCTTCGGACTCATTTCTCAGGTTGCTCCAACTTAATGTACAACGCCTATATCGTAGTTGAAATAATGTTGTGAAATATTTTAGAAAGTAATTCTATGAAATGATGATGAAAAACTACGTGCGGCTGTTAACAAGGATCCATTTGAGTTTGATAGTCTAAGAGAAAATTATTTTACCTCATGAAGACAATTAAAATTCTTGATACATTTGACCGGGAGCGGTAGCTCAGTGCACCAACTGATGTCACTGCAGTGCCTCTGACCGGGAGGTCCTACGTTCGAGTCCTGACGGCGGCAGGATTTTCGACACTAGCTTTTCAGCTAGGTCGAATTCAGTCGCTGTCTGGAGGAGAATTCTAGCGGCCGGCTGCTCTGATCGGTAATCGTGGTTTCTCCGATCACCACTAGGCGAATGCTGGAGCAGTACCCTACCAAACGGGCCACGGAGTGCGCGCGATCTGTCCTTCTTCTTCCTTGTCCTATCCTCTCCCCTTACACTAACATGCACTACACTACCACATATTCTGGTAGACCGGTAGGATGCTTAGAGCTTGTTCCGGCTGGAGAGTCCTGGTCCAACTAGCCGACGGTAGATCGGTGCCAGATTTCGCCATCCAGCGGGAGAATAACCCCGCCATTTCCAGAGAAAAAACATGCACTACACTAACGGGACTAATGATCAAAGCAGTTGACGCGCGCGGATACACGACAAAATCAATGAATCAATCAATCAATCATTGATCCATTTGTTAATTAGAAACAACACACCGCGTACATGTCATATAACTATAACTATGTATCAGTAGTGAAGCGAACATGCACGTGCAGCCGAGTTGGAGGTTGTATGTGGCCATCATTTCCTCTGGTGAGACCGGAGTCGGAAATGAGGAATGGGGAAGAGCAGGGGCTCCCGATGCAGCGATACATTTCGCTTCCCCGCCCTCCACGCGCTGAGTCGCCGTGTCGCCGCGCCGCCCGCCGCCCATCCATTACGCCCGATGGGCGACAAGTGGCCGCCCCGCCCCTCCCCGCCCCGCCCATCGCCCGCCTGTCGACCCTGCCCGGGCCCTGATTGCCTCGCGCAACGCAAGGGGTGGCAAGACGAGGGCGGACAGGGCTTCCCTCCCCTCCCTGCGACGCAACGCGTCCCCTCCCCTCCCTTCCCACCCCTCCTCCCCTTGAATTTCCCCTTCTGCCTGGCCTAAGTGGCCCGGTTGCGGCGTGATGGGCTTCACCTCAATTCAAACATGGACCCTTTCCTTTTCATTCAACTAGTTGAGTGTTATTTAATGTACCGTATGTTGCAAGTTGTGCATGCATAAATGATATATGGAACAATCGTTACGTCTTCCCAACCCCCGATTTTTTTCGGCAACATACCTCAATAATGGTCTTAAAATTGCAAACTAACAATCGATATATCAATTAATGCGAAATACCAATTAATGAAAAAGGATATTTTCTTCGATTTTCTGTTTTTAAAAACCAATACGCACGAAAAAACTAATGAAAATGTATCTTGTAAGGGTTTGTAAGTCATTTCTATTTTCATTCTGCATTCATCACCTCATTCAGTAAAATTTCTTATTGTCTTCTTCATGATCGTCTCTATTCCTTTAATGAATCGTGATATATTTCCTTGCCATCATTACGTAGAATCTCTTTTGAATATAATGTTTCATTGCTTGAGAATTTGCGAAAACATGTCTAAAAGTTAAGTAAATTGTATTTGAACGGACATTCAAATTGACTAATAATATTACATTATGATACTAAAGTATACGAGTATTTCACTTGCTTACCAATGAATATAAATAAACGATCAGGGCAAAGAAGACAGTTTCGTTGATTATATGAAAGTTATTAATCATAAAGATCCCAGAGCTGAAAAAACCGTGCAGATTGCACTCCTCCCCACAGCAGGTTACACACAGTTTTTAACCGATTTTTGATGTTAAATAAATAAAAAATCCAAAGGTTCTACGGTCTAGTTTCAACGTTACCATACCCAGTCGTTACTAAATGAAGAAAAGAGAAAATATTCTGAAAGAGATGCACATATATATTTCTGTTAAAAGTTCGCCAAGCGAAATAAATGGTTGAATTACGAATTGCATTACTCACATCTTTTTTGTAGTTCCACTGTGTTCCTTGTTCAAATCCTGGTATGGCGTACAAACAAGTGTTGTAGCGCCGAGGAAAAAAGAAAAAAAAGAAAAAAGAAAACTGAAAAGAAAGAAGAAAAAAGAAAGGAAAGAAGAAATAAAGAAAAGAAAGAAGAAAAAAAAAGAAAAGAAGGAAGAAAAAAAGAAAATAAAGAAGAAAAAACGAAAAGAAGGAAGAAAAAAAGAAAAGAGAGAAAAAAAAAAGAAACAAGACCGTCGTAGAACGCATGCGCAGTAGGGTGCATGGTGTGCGCGTGCTCGAGGCATCCGGAGACTGTCGCTCCCGCCCTCTTCCCCCCCCCACCTCCCGCTCCGATTCCGCCCCCGCCGCGTGCGCTGTGAAGCGGCGCGCCCAAGCGGAAAAGAAGCGCCTTTGCGCGCCGGCGCGTAATTGTGCCTCGTTTCCGCGCTCGAAGCTCGCCCACCTGCCGCCTGCGTTCATCAACATCCTCGCGCCACGCCCACTTTCTTATTCTCTTCCACCGGGAGCGGTAGCTCAGTGCAACTGATGTCACTGCAGCGCCTCTGACCGGGAGGTCCTAGGATCGAGTCAGGATTTTCGACACTAGCTTTTCAGCTAGGTCGAATTCAGTCGTCTGGAGGAGAATTCTAGCGGCCGGCTGCTCTGACCAACCGGGCCACGGACCGCTCGCGATCTGTCCTTCCTCTTTCTTGTCCTATCATCTCCCCTTACACACACACACACTTACACTAACATACACCACACTACCACATATTCCGGGAGACCGGTCGGGAGCTTAAAGCTTGTCCCGGCTGGGGCAATGCCCCGCTGGTAAGAGAGTCCAGGTTAGGGGAAAACCCCACTAGTCGACGGTAGGTCGACGCCGGATCTTGCCATTCAGCGGGGGAAGATCACCGCCATCTCCCGAGAGAGAAAACATGCACTACACTAACGGGACTAATGACCAAAGCAGTTGTCGCGCCCGGAAACACTAAAAACCAAACCAACCATTATTCTCTTCCAGCCTGGTGAGACGTTCTTCCTTCTTCGGACCGGCTTAGGGGTGCAGGGTGTCAACTGATGGCACTGCTGTGCTAAGATTCCAGTCCCACCGGTGGCAGGAGCTTCGAAACTAGCTACATAGCTAGGTCGAATTCAGCCGCTGTCTGGAGGAAAATTATAGCGACCGGTTGCTCTGATTGGGAGTTTTAGTTAGTGGTTTCTTCGATCAATACCAGCCAAATATAGGTCTACCTGTAGTGCCATAGCAAACTGGCCATGGACCGCACGTGATCTGTCCTTCTTCTTCCTTACCTCATTCATTATTTGCTCATTATTTTCACTCATTACACGTACACACCTACATGCAATAAATGGGAAACCAGTCGGAAGCTTATGTCCCGAATGGGGCGGGGAGTCGATGGGAGATGCATGGTTAACAAAAGAACAACAGCAAGCGACGTGTAGGTCGGCGTCGGATCTCACTATCGAGGGGGGGAAGATCATCGCTAGCTCATCATGAATCATGCACTACCCTTTCGGTAGAAATGACCATAGCAGTCCGGAAACAGGAAACAATCGATCAATGAATCTTTCCTTTTTTCTTCTTCAGTACAGTCGCTGTCTGGATGAGAAGTCTAGAGGTCGGCTGCTTTGATCGGTAGTTTTCCGTGGTTTCTCCGATCAACGCCAGGCGAGTGCCGGAGTAGTACCCTACCTAACGGGCCACGGACCGCGCGCGATCTGTCCTTCCTCTTCCTTCTTCTATCCTCTCCCCTTACACACACACACTTACACTAACATGCACTACACTACCACATAATCCGGGAGACCGGTCGGGATCTTAGAGCTTGTTCCGGCAGGGGCGGTGCCCCACTGGTGGGAGAGTCCTGGGTTGGGGGAAACCCTACTAGTCGACGGTAGGTCGGCGCCGGATCTCGCCATCCAGCGGGGGAAGATCACCGCTATCTCCCGAGAAAAAAAACATGCGCTACACTAACGGGACTAATGACCGAAGCAGTTGACGTCCCCGGAAACACGATAAAATCAATCAATCAATCTTCTTCAGTACTTTCCTCCTTACTCCTGTCTGTTTTCTCCACTTGTTATTCCTTCTCTATCCTCCATTTCTCCATAGCTTCGTGGGTTATTTTCTTGCCTCCGTCCTTCACTTCGCTCAGCCTCTCCTTGGTATATTTCGCTTCTCAATTCCTTCACTTTACCCATTTCCCCCCCCTTTCCTTTCCCTTGCCGACCTTCCCCGCTCTCGGCCGCTGCCCCAGCGCCTGCTTCCGTGAGCACCGAGGCCGTTTCCGCAGTGCGCGCTCGCGGGGCGCCCCGCCCCTTCGGATTCTTCTGTCTTACTTGACGCCCTCGAGTGGCGATGCTGGAAACAAGTTGTATGTGCGCTTCTGCCCTCCAATTGGATTAGTTCGAGTCAAGGAGTTCGGGATGAAGTGGAACTTCATCAAAATGGCTGGCGGAGCGCGTGAGATGTCAGACGCGGGATCTTATTTAAACAGTTCACGAATGACAAAATTCTCCTTCTCAAGGTAAGATGGGAGAGAGGCAAAGCGTTATCCATGATCGCAAGAGTATTGTATGTCTTAAAATTTCATGGATGTATTCTAGATATTACTATTCAATTCGAGTCAATGGTAATTTATTTTCAGTGGCGAGGCTCAGCTCATCAGGGCTGCTGCTCCATCTGACCACGCAACTTTTACTACGCTCTTTTCGCCATCTAGAGAAAGAATAAATTACCGGTGCGTCGAAGTAGATGATAAGAATTGAGCTTAGAGACTTCTTTGAGGATTGATGATCTCTTACATTCATAATATCCATAGCATGGGACAGCAGGATTTATTTCCCATCCAAAGACACCTACGAATGATTTTTTTGTCTTTAAAAATGTACGTTTTTGAACCGCGAACTTGGGTTCAACATTCCAATGCTCTAACCGATGTACCACCAAAGCCACGTGTAAAAATGCGGTGGGGTCTATCGCATACACCGCCCGCATTCGTAATTGACTGTTTACATATGTGCATAAAGCGACATTAAATGAAGAGAAATAATACATTATTGTAGATAAATGTGCTTATGAATACCGGATGTAAATGTTCAAAATTCTATATTGAATTCAAGTGCGAATTGAAATGCAGCCAGACTATTTTCAAAGCCATACATTTTTGGACAAGTTTTTGGAGTTATTTAAAGTACTTGTTTTTCAAGACAGCTGCCTAGTAATAAATAATATTTGTCATTATCTGGGAATCCAAATTGAAACGAAATTTTAGACTGTTATAAACCATCAAATGTATCATTTATATATTTTAATAGGGGTGGATTTTGATGACCTAAAACATCACCAAAATAATCAATAAAATGATCTGAAAATATTTTTAAAATGTCCTAAATGCGAAGAAAAATGACGTAAAAGTGACAAATATCAGTTCAAATGAACAACTTAAGCTGTTGGCTATGTTACTGATGTAACCGAGGCTTCTTCTATTCGTTCAAATGAACTCATATTTCAAACTTTGGTTTGGACTGCTCTTTACCGGAAAATCTCTGTCTGTAGTTATCCCGAAATCGGCTGAAAAGCCGATTACGGCTGATAAGCCAATGACGCTGACAGGCGTTACGAAACCTTAGATTACACACTCAAAATGGCTGACATTACAACTTCTGGCCGAAGAAATCGAATAGGCTACCAGGTATAGGTGCTCAGGAATTCTGTGGAGAACATTTGTTGCATCTCGTAAATATTATTTGAAGCAAGTACCATTAAAATCGATGAAAACAGCGTAAATTCATTAAAAATGACGGAAAAAGTAAAAAAAAAGATTAGCGGAAATCCATAAAAAAATAAAAAAACTGGGTCATTTCCCTTTATCATAACATACAATGAATGTCTACATTAAACGGCATTATTCTAAAGTGAAAAGAAAAAAAAAGATATTTCATTACAATCCGCCCCCTAGCTGTAGTTAATTAATCCGCACCCTAGCTAATAGCTATTAGTAATAAATTAACTCTGTTGTTTATATGATAAAGGGAGGTATAAATATTGTTGATGATGGATTTTTGCTTAGAACATCCGGGTTCAAAACGCATTTTTTTAAATTATATTTTGTAACTCTAAATGTCATTAATATTAATCATTATGAGCTCATATCATTCTTCATTCTTTCTTCACCTTTGATCTGGATGCTTTTTGAAAATGTTTGATTTTGTGTAAGAATTTTTAATTTATGTCTAAACATTGAAAAACAATAATTTTCTTACGCGTAAAGCAATATTTGTTCATAAAAATTTATACACACTTTGAAAAACCCTCGTCGGTATCAAAACACAAGCAAAATAGAGAGGATCTGATAAATATATGAAGAGGATCGGAAAAAACTGTATGGTGCTTATACGTATGCGAGGAGCCAAGCTCTTCAGCAGAAAGTGAGTAATGGTTATGGGAAATTCTGTGCTCCAAGCAATACCAATATTACGTTTTGGAGTTCATTTTGAACCATACACGATGTGATAGCTGCTTGAGTAAGCTATTATATTTTCCTAACGGAATATTGAAAATTATGTTAATAAAATTGTTTTATGGATACTTGGAAGGAAAACAAAACAAACGCCCCTAAGAGATCCTGCAAGATAACACAGTGTGTTTCTGATGACGGCGAGTAATTATTGTATAAATTGAAGATAAACAAGCGAGAGATTTTCAGAGAATTTGATGCACGATCTTGCTGATAAGTCAACTGGCTAAGAGAGCTCAGTGGGAACGCTGTTGCCTATGCATCATCGTTGAAGAAGAGGTCCTGGTGTTAGATTGCATATTTTTGGCACTAGCTACCAGAGCTGGTTCTAATTGAACAATTATCTGGAGGAGAAATTTAGCGGATTTGCTTTGATCAGTAATTTTAAGTAAATTATCCGATCAATATCAGGCGATGGACGGAGTAGTACGCTAACAAACAAGCTCAATCTTTCCTTTCCTAGTCCTGTTCCCTCGTCTTCCATTTCATTCACTCTTACACTAGCATTCACTGCACTACCACACATTTCGGGACACTGGACGGAGGCTTAGTATAGAGCGATTTTCCTGAGGATGAGTCAAAGTGACAGTTCGTGAAAACAAGTGAACATCACATGTATTTCAGAGAAGTATCCCTCCGCCGCGACATCTGTTCAGCCCCTTCGTAAAGTGTTTGGTTATGGCTCCTGAGAAGACATCACTATCCAGAAGTCTAAGAGTTTCCCTGAGGTATATGCACGTACGCGAGTCCGGGAAATAATTAAATTTAATTACATATGTGGAAAATCTCTTAACATGCTCTCACAATCAGTAAAAGAAAATTCTACGAATGTAAATAGAAAGGCCTCAACCAGAGCTCTCCACACAACAGCACAAAGGCCGGAACCACGTGCATCGGTACGCATCTCGCATTTAAGTCTCGGGTTTAAAATAAACATAATATTTATCACACAAAAAGTAAATTCAATGTAATATATATATGGAAAAAAATAATTTTTTACAGAAGAGCACATGACACTGCACTTCCTAATTTCAATTATTTCTCGTGGCGCACTATATTTTTATCAGAAAAGGACACGACAATAGGAAGTGTCGAAACCATTTACAAGTTAGCCAACTGCAAACGAAAAAATTCAGGAAGGGAGTCTATTGGGCTCGAGGGCACGACGACCACAGAACCATCAGATATGTTGCCAGCACTAGCTGTCACTTTGGCTCATCCTTAGGAAAATCCCTCTATAATTGTTCCGGCTGGAACGGTGCCAAGTTGTGGCAGATACCAGAAAAACAGCGTGTAGGACGGCGCCGAATATCACGTTCCAGTGGGGACGAACGCCGTCATCTTCCAAGACATAACATTCACAACACTTACGGGACTACAGTAGTTGGCGCATCCGCAAACGATAAAGACCTTCTTAATTATCCGAATCCATATTGGCTGTCACAAACAATGCAGCGCGAAGGACAGGCTTTCGGTAAGGTAGATCGAGGGCACGGCAGGTGGCAAGGGGAATAGAGAGGATTCCGTCGGCATGCACGGAGATAACAGACCCCGAAATCCCCCTCGCCTCTCGAACCCTGCCCCTCAACTCTCCAACACACCTGGAATGCTCCCCTGACAGCTGCACCCTTGCTTCAGCAGCAGCGTCTCTGTCGAATAGGTTTTCCTTGGAAAGCGGCGATGTCTCCTTCCTAAACACACTCCTTTGAAGGTTTAGCAAGCAATCACAACATTGTGAACTAACGCGAAAGTTTTTAACTACTCTGTTATTATGAAAAGACTATGAATTAATTCGTGGCAAATAATAATGACCACGATCTCTTGGGAAATTCATGTGAAATTAATTCCTGGGAGAAACCTTGGAGAAACCTTCCAGATAATGTGATAAGCTAAAATACCTGGGTTTAGTTTGAATGATAAAATCGGCATTCAAAATAATGGGATTTTTTCAAACTCAGTCAAGAATATCGTTGCTTTGGATTCTGGAAAACAGTGTAATATTCCATGCTTGGTGCCATAGCGCTGTGCAGATGGACACGGCTCCGAACACATTATATGCCAAAGTTGTACACAGGGCATCGAAAGTCGTGATCTTTTGGAAGGACGCAAGAAATCAGTATCTGAAAAGATCTTGAAGTGAACACATGTAAGCGGTTGGTGATGTGTGAACGGATTTTCCGCATAGGCTGAGTACTACGTAAATGATAGTGAAGGAATTTATTATTACTTTGAAGTTTGAGAGCTTGGTATTGTGTAAATAGTAGTATTAAATTGTAATTGGAAATTTTATTAATATAATAGTTGGAATTTCGAAAAAATTGACTCAGTGTTTCTAGGGGATGAGGGTAGCTCCGTAGATGGAATGATTTTTCAATAAGTAACTGTATATAGTCAGTCGCGAGTAGGTGTTTGATACGAAACACAGATAGGGAAAGTCGCGACCGCGTAGTACTTTTGTGGGAAATATTAAGTCCAATTAATCGTTGCGCTGGATCGTTGAGGACATTCTGGAACATTTTTAGTTTAGGCAAGGATGCGAGAATTGGTATAACAAGGATTCCATGGACAACATTCTGCCTGTCAGCCGAGACGTCATCTACCAATATCTTATCGTGTTTACTAACTTATATTCAAATTCGTACGGTGTTTTAACGTTCCACATTGCAAATAATTCTCATGAGATCAAAAGAATTTGTAACATATTGAAACGTCTTTTATATCTTTACTAAATAAATGTCAATCGTAACCAGTTTCCGAATTTATAAATAATTTGGGCGCCAGGAAAAGGTTACACTTGAATTCATGATTATCGATTACTGTCTTCAGATATATTACAAATAAACCCACGTCTCAGAACGAACTCGCGTTGCTATGGTGTATCCTCTGCGTATCTGCACCATAGAAGCCCACGTCTTTTGAAATATTTTGACCTTTATTTGCCTAAACAAAATTGTTAAATTTTTATTGTTGAAAAAGGCTGATAATTTATATTAGTTGCCATCAATAATTGGTTTAAATCAATAGAACTTCCAAGAATCATAATTCTGTTTAGAATTACACGTCCACATGCAACAGGTAAGGAGTAATATGTTGTATGTCGAACCTGTGGTAAAATCGAAGGTAAATTTAATAAATTAGTGTTAACATTGAGATAATGTGAGAATAGTAGGGCAACGGTAGAAACAACAATATTAACAATAGAAGGGGAAATAATTCCCTTCATAGTATTAGATGTTTGTTGAAATAGTATCCGATTTTGGCAATAGTAAAGAGAAGAGACGGAAATAATTTCAAAGTAAGGATACAAGTTTGGTAAGGAAATGACTGGCAATTGAATAAGATATATAAATTATAAGTGCAAATAGTAGCACTTCTATATCTCCTTTAAATATTGTAACATTTCTTTCACAGGAATGCGTCGGAAAATGTTTATTTTAAGTTTGACCATGAACATTATAATATGTTTAATTAATAACAATATAAGTGCAAGAACAAAAATGTCAAATTACACCATAGATCTTGACAAAAACTGTGAGTATAGGATTTTGATCTTTTATAAACATAACCTTATTCATAATTAACATATTTCTTGTGAGGCATGTTGAAATAAATTTCATTCAATTTCAGAGACATTTTCTCCAATGTGAACGAATTGTTTTGAGAGGTAATTTTATGGACTTTTTTTTGAGTTACTTTTAAGTATAGATCGAACATTCTCTGTGGGTTTCATATCAAGGCTATGTTGAGTCGATTGGAGCGTTGTTTTCTTTTGTGGTATGGAGGGAAGTCTTGTACTAATATGGAAGAAAGTTTTCCAAGCTACTTATTTGAGGAAACCATTGATTCTTTAGGATCTAGGTGTTGCCCGTGCTTCATTTTTGCATTAACTATGCACACATTAGACAGTGCTTTAACAGACATTACACTTCAAACCATTCTTTTAAGTGCTTTCCAGGACACAATATAATCCATAACGTCAAGTTGACTGCGTGTGTACACAGGTTTCTCACAACATATGTAATAAAGTTTTAAGACACTTAGGAGTGAAAGATGATCACTTCTGGTCAATAAACAAGTGAAGTGTAATTATATTTAACGACCTTACGCGTAAGACATTGATCCCTGTCATTATGCACTAGTGTTCGACTGGTAACCTTTCTACGGTGTAAAAAAAGCTCATTTATCTGTGGAACACCAATTCATGTTTAGTAGTCTACGAATCCGGAGCAAACTCCACATGTGTAACTTCGAATTTCCCACCACAAGTGAAAGTTACAACTAAAGATGTTCTGCTAAAATGCTGAAGTTTTGCGTGCCCCAGAACGAAGAGATAACAGAAACAAAAAATTTCACTTTACAAAATGATCATGAAGACCTGAGGAAATACTATTTCGTATTCAAATAAGACTGCAGATAACGACTGTGCATATGCAGAAAAATCTAGATGAAGATAAGGAATTGTGAAGAAAGATATTGTGAAAAGTACATGCTGAATTAGGAGAGAAATATTGATTGCCGAAGAAATGAAGTATTTTTCTTTCTCCCAGATGTCAGTCTTGACAGGTTAACACGACCGGAAGGAGATAGAAAAGATGAGAGGAAGAAGGAAAGGAACGATGTTTCAGTGGGAGAGAGGGGAACACGGAAACAAGATGTCCACAAAGTTGGACCGTCCTGCTCAAAATTGCAGTTCCGATGAAAGAGAGATATAGGGGAAAGAACGAGCATGACAACCGGAAGGGGACCAGGAATTGTTCGTTTCCCGCAGGGTGTTCTCCCGGCGGCTGTCCATTGCATCGGGCGCACGAGTCTTCCCCCAATCGTCCCCACCGCCATCGCCCACCGCATCCCCCCGGCTCCTCTTCCCCCGCCTGCTCCACGCTCACCACTCCACTCCCCCAAAGCAACGACCCCGCCACCGCGCTCCGGTTCATCGCCCCTCCATCCGCCCAGCCCCTCACCCTGTCACCAGCTTTGCCCTGCTGCTCAGTCGTCCTGCCTGAGCGGCCCCCGACCCACCACCACCCAGACGCGCCGTCACCTCACCAGCCCGCCACTTCCCCAACACGCCACCCCGCCCCGCCCCTTTCTCCGCTTCCCTGCTGCCGCACCTGCACTTTCGCTCCGCTTCATCGCCACAAGCCGCCCTCAGCCCCTCGTGACTCGGCCCCGGCGTCACCATCCCCAACCGCCGTCACATCTATTGATTGATTGATTTTTTCATGTTTCCGGGCGCGTCAACTGCCTGGTCATTAGTCGCGTTAGTGTAGAGCATTTTTTTTTCTCGGGTGATCTTTCCCCGCTGGATGGCGAGATCCGGCGCCGACCTACCGTCGGCTAGTGGGGTTTCCCCTTAACCAGGACTCTCCCACCAGCGGGGCACCGACCCAGCCGGGACAAGCTCTAAGCTCCCGACCGGTCTCCCGGGATATATGGTAGTGTAGTGCCTGTTAGTGTAAGTGTGTGTGTAAGGGGAGAGGATAGGACAAGGAATGGGAAGGACGGATCGCGCGCGGTCCGTGGCCCGTTTGGTAGGGTACTGCTCCGGCATTCGCCTGGTGTCAAAAACCACGGAAAACTACCGATCAGAGCAGCCGGACGCTAGAATTCTCCTCCAGACAGCGAAGGGACCGTCACATCTAGCGCGCGCCCTACCACGCCGGCTTCCTGACTCGCAGCTCGACTGCATGATACAACCCTCGCTCGCTAGCTCGCCCCGCCTCTCCCCCCCCCCCCCCCCCCCCCCCCGCCCCTCGACCGTCGCCTCGCGTCCGCCTCGCCGTCCCTCGCCGTCCTGTCCGTGCCGCCGCCGAAGTACCCCGCCCCGCCCCGCACCCCCCGCCCCACCACGGTCCGCCCCGCCTGCTCAGCCGGCCAAACTTCCTCCGGCGCCTCCTAGCGCCCTCTTGCGCCGCGAGGGGCCCCCCCCCGGAAATACCTATCAATTTCCGGATGCCTTTTACCCCCGAAAAAAAGGCCGCCTCTCCCCGCGCCGTTTTTCAGCGCCCCTCCGACGCAGCGGCCGGCCGGCCGGCGCCACGGCGGGCGGCATGGGCGGGGCGGGGCGGGCGGGCGGGCGGGCGGGCGCGCGGGCGCCGGCCGTCGGCGGTGGGGGCGACGCGCGCTGCATTCGGAGCAGCCGCCTTCCCTCGCAGCTCCTCCCTGCGGGGTGTGTTCTGTTCTGCTTCGCTTTGTCATTGCTGTCTGAGGAAGAGTGAAGAGCTCGCAAAATTAGGCAGAAAGAGCGATGGTTGGATGAGATTTCGAAAGGGGCTCGTGATAAACGATCTCAACAATATGTCAAATGTTTATATAATAGTTGACACTCGTAACCTAAAAAAAATATATATTTTATCGTTTCTTCACAATGAAATTGATTTCAACACTTAAGTATTGTTCTATACTTATATTATTTTCCTTTTCATTAAGCATATGTGAAGTTTTTTATTGCACTGAGAAAGAAAAGAATTTGTAACTCAACTCAATGTTAGTATAGTTGCAATGTCTAGGCAAATATTAAAATGGAATTGTTTGATTATTAAGAGAATTGAGTGTACATGTTCTAAACGTCCAGGTTCTACAAAATACTGAATACCTATTACGACCGTTTTCTCCCGGATTGCTTCTATGTAGTGGACTGTAAATCAGTATTTTTCAGTGTTCTTCACATTGTTTCAATTTCAACAGACCAAATGTGAACAAAGTTGAATGACTTGTCACCTGGAATAGGAAATTTCATTCCAGCCAGACGTGACGCGAAATTCTGTGTGAAAAACTGTAGTCGAGCAGCTTCCCACCAGCGCCATTGAGTCGATGGTTGCGTGGGCGCGCGCCTAACACGGCAAAGGGCCACTTTGCGGCTTCGCCAGCCCTCGCGCTGATGGAGGGCCCTTTGCGGCGCGCCGTGCGCCCACGTCGCACCGCCGCGCCGCCATTAGCGGCCACGTGGCGACCCGCGCCCCGGCCCTGATGAAGGTCAGCTCCGCGTGCCTCGATGCCTCCCACGCCCCCATCCTTTCAACGCCCCCACGCCACGGCCCGGCCCTGGGCCCCGACCCCCCTTGACACCCCTGACCCCCGCCGCCCCGCCGCCCCGCCCCGCCGCCCCGCCGCCCCGCCGCCCCGCCGCCCCGCCGCCCCTGCCGCCCCGCCGCCCCGCCGCCCCCGCCGCCCGCCGCCCCGCCGCCCCCGCCCCCCGCCCCGCCGCCGCCGCCGCCGCCCCCGCCGCCCCGCCGCCCCGCCGCCCGCCGCCCCGCGCCCCCGCCCCGCCGCCCCGCCGCCCCGCCGCCCCGCCGCCCCGCCGCCCCGCCGCCCCGCCGCCCCCGCCGCCCCCCGCCGCCCGCCGCCCCGCCGCCCCGCCGCCCCGCCGCCCCGCCGCCCCGCCGCCCCGCCGCCCACAGACACCAACGCTACTGAAGCTTTTGCTGCCCACTCTCACGACTGCGCCCTCACCTCTGACGCCTCCCTGCTAACATTTCCTCCACTCCCAACGTCTTCTCCATTCATTCCACCCACGTCCTACGAGCCCCGATCTCCTGTCTCCACTTCCCGGCACTTCCAACTGTTCTTCAACTCCAGCTGCGACATCTGGGCTGTTCCCTCCGCATGCAACGACATCGCCACCAAGACTGTTCCGCTCTTCTCATTTCTCCTAGCATCATCACCATCTTCGACTCGCCATAACGCTTTCCTTACGGCACATCTGCTTCCTCTCCTTGCCTAACTATACTCGAACCTCGAATCCACACGCCTGCAACCCACTTATCATCCTCTATTAAGTGTAAGTGTTCATGTGCGCTGAGGGTCATTCGTGCGTCTTCGATATCATTACTCCTCTATCATTGTTCCAAGTTATTTGCAACACCTATTTTTCAAACCGCCTGAAAGGTATTTTTTATCTTGCTAACCTGAAATCATACTGATACCAATAATCCCGTCTTTCATGCTCCGTCCATCTTCAGTATTCTTCGTTATTGGAATTTGGTTCTTCGTTAAAATAATTAAAAATCAATACATTATTGTATATTTGTTGGTTACGTATGAGTTTTGTCTTATTTTGAACCACTGTCATCCAGTCAAATGACGCCATCGCCCTTCTCCAGTGAGAGTGTACGTGACGCGGCAGAAATTGAAACGTGAAATATGACGCCTATGAATATTTTACATTCCTGGTGGCACGTGCTTCTAACTAGATTCATAGGGCAAAGCAGTACTCCGAATGAAAATATTTTTATTCTCCAAATATCCATTCTTTTCTCAATTTGCTAGTTTAATAACTGGGATGGTTTAAATTCTGAAGTTGATGTATCTTCCTAGAAATCATGACCTGTGATTTACAGTTTTTAATTTTTTTGTGTCTTCGTAGACTGCGACTCCAACTTCATTGTCTTAATTAAAACTGTTTTACATAGATATACAATACATAAATTTTCTGTGAATGTTAAATTTTCGTACAGTGTTATTTCTAGTCATTCCTATTACGTACTCAGGTATATTTTGGCTAAGTTTGAAGATCCAAAATGTCTGCTAAAATTTATCTCCTCCCTAACTATCCAATGTAGGTGAAAAATTGTTAACCACTTTAGTTGTTTAACAGAATATAAACATACTTAAAAGATACACAAATTCTTTAATTCGTAAGCTACATATTATATTAACACAAGGATATCACCGAAACCGAAGCACCTTCATTCTGAAACACTTTTTAGTTTCTCGCCCCTCATGAGAAGGGGTCTATTGCAATCGAGCGTCATAAATCGGGGAATGTTCGACAGAAAAGCTATTTATTGCCGGATCCTGGTAACGAAAAATTCGATAAATCATGTTTATATGAGTATTAAACTACTTTCTCTAACACGTGGTGTAGTCAGAATCCATGTCTCGTGGGTCCTTGATTTCGAAAAATCAATGACGGCAAAAAGGTGTAGTCAATGGTACCCGGTTTTCTCCAAAATTGATAGTCGTCGATCGATTGGAACAAACTCGATGGTTTACGAGTTTGAAGCGGATATTTTGATTTTGGAGGGTTCTTTACATCAAGCCTCTATATTTTCAAAAATTTCTAAAAGAGATGGCACCAAATTTTTTTATACATTGATCTCGGATAACGTAAAATATGCTTAAGAGAAGGACGGAGAATTAATTTTCGTTGAAATCCTTATTTTTCAAAAATTGCAAAAGTGCAACTTCTTCGCCGTTACCCTGCAACTACGAAATTGAAAATTAAGGTTTTTTCCATAATGGAATCTGTTATTTAAAGACAGATCTCGAAATAATATCATGTAAAATATTTCGAAAATTTGAGCAGCGTTCGCGACATTTTGCACAAATACAAGCAATTTTAATTATTTAACCACTTTTTTCTCAAAAATGGCTGTACATTTTTTCTGTAAATTTCCTATTCATATGTATCTACCTTTTCAGAAAAGTCAGTATTTTCGAAAATTGGCAAAAGTTAACTTTCAAAACCCAAAAATGATGGAATCTCGGATGACCTGAGTTTGAGTCTCGGTGGGAAAAATACTTTTGCAGATTGAAACACTTTTACAGGTTCTTATAATTGTATAATATAACAGACGCGTTGGAAATAATGGGGAAAAGTTTGCAAAGCTGTTGGAGCACCACTAGTTTAAAAAAGATCGAACATACCTTATTTCTTTGCATTCTAATAAATCATTTTTTGAAAATTAAATTAATTTTCAGAAATGCCAAAGAATGGTCGGTTGTTAATTACCCAACTTTTACAGACGTAAAAAATGTGTGATGTAGTCAAGATGTTAAATGTAGGTGACTTACAAGTGGTTAGACCATTGCTCCATGTTAGTCAAGTTTCAAGGATTTATTTTCATTCTTTAACAAGAACTAGAGTTTTCGAACCGAAATTTTCCAGACCTAAATCGTTTTCACTTTTCCATCCACTATTATGGGGGGAAGGTATCGTTTCAATACCTTTTATGTCTGAGCCATAAAGTAATTCAGCGCACACAATAATGTTCAAATAGAACAGTAAATCAATTTTACGATGATTAATTCATTACCTGGCAACAAAAGCAATATGATAGAAGAAATGAAAGTGCCAATACGCGTAACACCCCGATTATTTCACTATTTGACTACTCTAGCCATGTGCAGGTACACCGAAGAAATACATTTGTATTTCAAACATTGTGGGTACTAATAAAGCACTAGAACGACCACATAATAATTTCATTTCCGGGTCATTTATCAACTTCAGGAAAAACCTTGTCATCACAAAGGTCAAAGGAGGAATTTTTACGAGTGAAATGTTCCAAGAAATCCGAACGACGTAGAAATGTCGTACAAAAACTATTTGGGCCGAATTCTCGTCCCACTTGATCGAGCGAGCGCGCGCACCGATGCTTTTCACAGGCGGCCGGGGCGCTCTTTCATCTGTTCCACTTATGCGCGCATCGCGTGTGCGACGGCAGTGTCGACGCCGACCGCCCGCCACGCCCCGCCTCACCCCGCCTGACTCCCACATTACCTCGCCTTGTCCCGCCTTTCCACGCCTTTTCGCGTCTTGCCCCACCTAGCTCCATCTCCCCCGCCTGTCCCGCCTTCCCCCACACCCCCCGGCGAGCGGGCGGGTGAGCGACGGGCAGCGGGCGGCGAGGCGAGCGAGCGGCGGCGGAGCGGGGCGACGAGCGCGGCGGGCGGGCGAGCGGCGGGCGGAGCGGGCGGCGGGCGGCGGCGGGCGGGCGGGCGGGCGGGCGGCGGGGCGGGCGGCGGGCGGGCGGGCGGGCGGGCGGGCGGGCGGGCGGGCGGGCGAGAGCGGGCGGGCGGGCGGGCGGGCGGCGAGCGGGCGGGCGGAGCGGGCGGGCGGGCGGGCGGGCGGGCGGGCGGGCGGGCGGGCGAGCAGGCGAGAAAGCGAGCGGGCCTGCGGGCTGGTGTCGACTGGGCAGACATGCAGGCGTTCGCGCGTTTGAGTAGGCAGTCGGGCCGTCGAGGAGGCATTCAGTGGGCGGTGGGAGAAAGGGGCGGGCGGGCGGGCGAGCGCTGGCGACTGAACGGGAGCGCCCACACGAAAAAAGCACACGCCCCCGCTAGGCAATATGGGCGTCGAGAACGTCAACGCCGAAGGCCGGCCTGCGCGCCTCGCCCCACTCAAAGGCTCCTCACGCCACGCGCCCATTTGTCTTCAGCGGCCCCCCGCGCGCGCGCGAACGAGCGACAGGCAGTGACGGCGTGCGCCGACAATCGGCGCTGCGCGGCTGTCGACGGCGACTTGGGCTTTTCTTCTGCGGGTTTCAGCTGCCGAGGAAGCACATCTCTTATTGCTTGACGACGCGTCATTCATGCGTTGAAACGTCAACCGAGACTTAGGCCTCCTACGGTGTCTTATAAGTATTTGTAACTAGTGGACCCGTTTGCTTCGTGATTGTTAATCACGCTTTACGCCAAGCTGTGCAAAAATTCTTATAGATGAAAGACTTTCTAGCGAGTGTTTTTGTTCTATGTCCTGGTTTGGGCATGGGTTTCAAGTTCTCTATTGTTAAAACGTTCACCCTCAAGATTGTTCACGCGTTCGCTATGACACTTTCTTGGAGACATTTGAAATTCCGACCGGTATTTCACAATCGTTGAGGCAGAATATTTGAGTGCAGTGATGGCGTGCTTAACTGTGCGGCGGGTTGCGTAGAGTTCAGGGGCGCTTGAGTCGTCATGAAGTAATGCGCTCACATGATAAATCATCGATGTGTCTGATATCAGATTTATCAGTCATGTCAGCGAAATCGTCAGATTTCGTCAAGATCGTCAGATTTATCAGTCATGTCAGTCGAGTAGTTTGCGTCTACGTGCTAGACACATACGCACATTCCCTTTTATTTATATATACATTCGTATGAGTTACTTGAATTATTGAGTAATGTATGGACATCATATTAGACTTGGGAAATTCGGAATGAGAAGCAGAAACCTTACAGTGATACACAATAAGTAAATAATGTGAAATAATCGAACCACATATAAATTATTTTATACATTTATTGAAATATTAAACGCATTATAGGCTTTCGGGAAATATTTATCTATTTTCAGGTGATCTTACACGAAACTGTAAATAAAATACAATGTTTTATGAAAGGGATACAAAAATAATGATTCTATGACGGCAAAATAATGGAAAAATATTTTATTTTCTCTCAATTTTTATTTCTTTATTATTTTATTCTCATAGTTTCTTCATTTTCGAAATCCTTTGTCAAAAATTGTATTCTTCTTCCTGTCGTTTTTAGACCTAGTAAAGACGGGAAAATAATTCTCGAGAGCATGTTGCAGGCAACGTGTTTTAAATGAATCCTTTAAAACTTTTTGTTTGATTTGAGGTTCTATTACTTCACATTGTTCATCTATTTTTGAGACATGACTTCAAAGGCGCTTCATGCCAGCAGTTAATTTGTCTCGTGTCTGCGTCAACGAAAGGTGGCGTCGGTTGTAGCCAAAGCTCATGCTGCGTTGCCCCCACCAGAACTTCACTTCGGCAGCAGTAGCTACGGAATGAGGGATAATTTCTCGTCTGCCGTTTGAAAACGTCTTATACTTTGAAGACGTAAACGTAAAATGGCTGTTGTGTATAACGATAAATATATTTTTGAATTATTACTGTTTTGTCCTTTTGATGGATTCTGTGTTATTTAAATTAACATATATAGGTTATTAACAATACCTAATACGAAAAGTATCGGTTACGCAGAAAATGTACTCTTTTTCTGGAATGAAATATCTCAATGATAGTTGTTATTGTTTGACTCTGATGTTTTAACTAAGCAGTCACAAACTTTCTTTCGGAATGAGGAATTATCTCAAACTTTACGTATCATTTGAAATATCGCTTTGCAAAGGAGTTTAACTTCGTTTACGATGGACGCAAAAAGAGCAGAGAAGTTTTTAGACGGCTTTCTCTCGGGTCTCAGCGACCTTTTTACCAATGTAGTCGTTAAAGTAATGAAAGAACTTCATTGTACTGTTTCCAAGGAAGAAACTCGAAGCTTCCATCTGCCTAATTACATTTCCCTTGTTTTCTTAATGGGAGCAATTACGTTCGCGAAGCATCACAATGCCAGAGACTGAAGTAGAGTTGTGTTCTAAATATAAAGATAATTATTATCAAGGCGAAACCTACCTTCCATTACAGAGGGCATACTAAACGCTTTTCCCTTAATCCTATTTTATTTCTGGCAAAACTTTATGTTGAAGAGAGTTTTGACTGGGTCATATTTCAGAATCGAGTATTGAGAGTTAAGTATTTCCGTATATAAATGAGAGGTAAAGGACCGTGGAAGTTGTCAAAACGTTGAAGTAATTCACATTTTCTCTACAGAATACAACGGTGACCTAGTTCCCAAACGCGACAATTCAAAATTCTAAATCGGAGATTGCCGTTTTAAATTTCAATATCTCCCTGAAAATGTCAGATAACTTCAATAGAATTTGAAATTTATGGTACAAAAAAATGTCACATGGTTTCCCATTCAGGGTGTCCCCAAAATCGCTTCCTGGCCCCCAAGATTTCCGCGGTTATTACTGATAAGTAGGGAGAGGATTTCTACGATTTTGCATATTTTGGACCGTTGCTTCAGGACAGAGCTAAGTGAAATTTCTTGGTCTTTGGTTAGATTTGTGTGCTATATAGATTAATATGCTAGTGTCTACTTTGGATGTTTGGTCGATTTTTCCTGTGAGTGCATAATCGTGTAATTATAGTGTCAAATTTTGAATATTTCGTTACAATTGGAACTTATCTTTAAAACGTTCCAACTTTTCATACGATCTATTTATTTGAGACCGTCCATCAATTACAAAGAGATCTTCACAGCTTGCTTTTTTCTTTCTTTTCTATAGATGATAAAATACTTGTGGAAATGTAGGAAATTTCATGATTTCATATTATTTTTTACGAGGCACAAGAAATGCAAAACGACATACAATGTACTTTACAAAGTTGAATATTTACTTTAACTATTTCTCCCGCGAAGATTATATTCGTGTTGTTTGCAAAAAAATATATTTTGCATTGGAACATGCTTTTTTAACTTTATCAAGAAAGATTTATGCAGGAAATGAAATATTGTCAATTTAATTGCATATTAAAGTGCATATTTGAGATTTTTTAAATCGTAAAAGGGTTTAAAGGAAAAAAATTAAATTTAGAATTAAATAAATTAAATTATCTCCTATTATTCATTATAATGACTTATTAATTTGAGAGTTTAATTTCACCTCTACAGTTTGAGGGGCTATCCTAGAATAAATGCCTTATTTAAACACTCCAAAGCGTATTAACTTTGAAGTTAATTCCCTTTGGAGTAAAAATGAAGGGCTCGCAGCTACACGTGCCACATGTGCTTGACACGTGCTACACGTTGCTACACGTGATTGAAATTACCCCTTTTTAAAAATTTGAAAAACGCGTGGTCACTGTGCATAAAGACTTTTTATGGTAACACCAGTGCAGAAAAGACTTAACGCACGGTAGATAGCTTCAAGGGGAATTAATAAATTAAGCAAATGGCAAAACAACTTTAACTTCATTGTTAAGGAACTTTTCCCAATAACTAGTAACTTATAATCAGCTATTAATACATAATATATTAGGAAACTCGTAACAACTCTCTTAGACGTATAAAGGGATGGTAAGTTTTTTCGTAAATACATTTCGAATTTGAAAATAAATAAGATACTACAGCGTTCGCAAATTCAAACAAATCTTTTGGAATGTTAGAATTGTTTTAACCAGTTTGAATTCAGTAATTATGACCATTTATACAATAGGAACTCGTTTGAAACACCAAAGCTTCACTATCTTATGTCACGAAACAAGGGCCTCCTATTATACAAAGTTAACAAACGTAGATGATTCTTTTGAATAAATCACGTAGAGTAGAAATGAAACAAATCACGATTCGAAATAAAAAAAAATTATACTAAGATCGTAGAAAAAATGTTGTTAATATTTCGTAAATGAAGTTATTGTTTTTTGCTCGACTGAGAGTGTTTTGGCCTCGACCAATCAGTCTCGGCACAAAGATTCAATCTGGATCCTGCAAAAGACAAACTAAAGTTAGTTAATGCCTTATTTTACGTGGCGAGACTCGGGTCATTAGGCCGGCTCTTCCCTCAGACCACGCAAATTTCGCTACGCTCCTTTCACCATCTAGCTGAGAAAGGAAGTATTATCTTGGGTGACGAAACAAGCAGATCTCAATTTTGCTCAGAGGCGTCTTTGAGGCTTGACAATCTTTTTTTAACATGCAGTAAATCTACTACATGGGGCAGCCGGCTTTACTTCCCCTCCGAAGGAAGGCGTACGAAGGAGTTTTTCAACCCGTAAAAATCCACGGCTTTGATTGTGTTTGAAGCCGCAAAGTCCGGTATGCTGACTGTTGTATACCAGCGAATCTGCTTTACAGATACAAACAAATTTTAAAGCCTTTTTTCAACTATTTCATGCTTATTTTTCCAGAGCACGTGCCTCTTTACAGGCGATGTTTTGACCGTGGTCTGTTTCCTGTGCCTGCAGTGCGGCGAGTGATGCTCGTGTCGGCCGCGCCGCGGCCGCCGCCTCCGCCGCCGCCGCCGGCGCCGCGTCGCGCGCGCCCTGAGCTCTGAGGCGGCGATGGGGGCGGGCGCGGGCGCGGGCGGGGGCGCGGCGGCGCGGGCGCGCTGCTGGGGCCCCAGACGCTGCTGCTCCTGCTGCTGCTGCTGCCGCTGGGCGGCGCCCGCGCGCAGGTCGCCTGGACGCCCATCTACGTCGACGGCAACAGTGAGTGAACGCGCACCTGCGGTTTTATTTTTTCGTATGGCAGGAAACATTACAATAAGAAAAAGGAAAAAAAATCACACAAAGAGAGCAATTCAAAACAATTAAAAGAACAAGTACACAATTTAAAAACAATGTAGCACATTTAAGTAAAAACTATATGTCTAATTCACAATAAGAAGTTAATTTTATCAGTCATAAAATATTGATTCTAAAGCCTTAAGTCATGTTCCTTTGCCCATTGGGCCGCATTGTCAGTTACTGCGATGAATTCTTGGGGGTTTCCAGGAAACTTCCTTCTCGGACAGTCATTGACAATGTGATGTTGAGTTTGCCTGACATCTGCGTAGTCACACATCTGGTTAGGGCTTATCTTCCATTTATGCATTAAATCAGCACAGCGGCCATGTCCAGTACGTATTCTGTTAATAGTGCACCTGCGGTAGAAGCGAGCAAAATAGAATTTTCCGTTCAAATCCAATATAAACAGTCGAATCAATTACACTCAAAGTTTGTGTATTACTATGTACATATTTATGTTATTGGCTATTGCTATTTTTTATAATTTTAAATGTACATTAGTAGATATCGAATAATGCAAATGTAGCGAGCTGAATGCATTTATACGTAGTGGATTTTCTGTTAAGTAGATTATTTTTTAGTTCTCTTACCATACACGCCAATTATTTTACATTCGACATGCGTGTATTAGTTTATGGCATCCAGTTACAATTTTTATCCCATAGCTGCTTGTTCATGTGCTCTAACTACTCATGCGTTTTTCAAAGCTTTTGACAAAACATGCTTCCAGTTGTATACCTCTAAAATATAATTATCATCAATCGATTAGTAGCTCAAATCTAAAGAGGCTAACGAAAAATATACATCCTATTTCCTCTAAAAACTCTGTGTACAACTTAAATAACAAATGAATTTCGGATATTAAGGAAAATAATTTATTTTTGGGGCAATACCACAACCCGGTATTGTTTAAAACCCCAAACTGAATACAATCTCGAACTTCAATTATCAGTGATTATAATTATATTGCTTTTAGATCCCTGTGTCTGTTCCCATACCTTCCCTATCTCCATAGACCAGCACTTCTCTTCTCTGTCGTGTCCAAAGCACATTCTTTAGCATTTATTATGAGGTGTTTTCGCTTTCTCTTCACTGCTCACAAAGTAAATAATGTGAAAGTAGTGTGTTGTAGTACCATTTCCATTAATTTGATTTGTATTGTACATTTTGTACATTCAATTACGACCAGTTTCTAACTTCCTTTCATAATAATGCTATAAGTGAAGGAAAACTGGCAAAGGTCATTATTATCATAAGGAAAGAGCATATTTTTAGAATAACTCTTGCATTTTCTTAAAACATTTGATATTTAAAGATTACAAAAAAATTATTTTTAAAGATTTTGGTTTCTAAATATCGTTTCTCCCACGCTTTATGCTTACTAATTGTAAGTACTTAAGGTCGAAATTCAGAGTGGTCACACATTTTTGTGGGTTGTAACACTTTTGTGTATTCAAATAGCAGGGCTTGATTTCTGGCGGAACACAGCACAACGGCGTTCCGGTACCTCGGGAATTATTAAATTCTACTACAAATATATAATTATTTCTATTAAATTAATAAGTAATTTGGAGTGCGTTCTGGGACTTAAAATATTATAAATCAAGCACTGTCAAGTAGTATAATAGTTGTATATTAGTATATAACAGTTTCCTCCCTGTTTTATTAAAGTATATGATTAAAAATACGCTGTGAAAACTATTATACATAAAATTTTATTAACGATAACACTTTAAACTCTCGATAATGTTAATATGATAAGGATAGATGACGATTTTTGAAAATGTATTAGAAAACAGACACAAACCCTGCATGGGGCCTACTGAGTAGAAATATATCCCAGACCTCTTGCAACGGATTTACGTCGAAAAATCACAGACGTTTATAGCAGATGATGACACATAAACCAGATGACTGAAACGCACTTATTTATTTATTTTATTTTACGTCAAAAAACAGTTAAAAACTGCTTATGACGTGCTATGGGGAAAAGTGAATTGTGTGCACATTTTCAAAATTCTGTGATCCCTACACTAAGTCATATACTACTTAAAATTTGAAGAAGAAAAAAACACTCCCATGTAATAAAATCTATTTTCAAGGATAAATAAGCAATACATTTTGGCTCTTATTATGTTGTACTTCGGAATAATACTTCCTGCCGCGACAACATAGAAACGATAATTTGAATAATTGTATTTCCCACTGAATTCTAGAAGACGTGCACAGAAAATGAAGTTACATTTATGTCCAGAAGCAAAACAAGGGACCATCTCAGCATTTGCTCAATGGATCAGGGAAACTGGACGAAAAACCTGATCGAGATGGGGGTCATTGACCCGGAGGTTGCAATACAATACTTGTTACAGGTTGTTTATACACATTTATACAGTTCAAATGTTAAATAATGCATTATGTATAATTGTTAAAATTAATGTTACTTTTCTTGCGATGCTCAGTATAGTCTCTAATTGTATATAAACAGTTATGCAGAAGAAACGAATTTACTTATTTCATTTATAATCAAGCATATCTTAGATGACCTTAAAAACATGATACTTATGGACACATTGTGTACAAGTCAGAAGAGGTTTGCGAGGACATGAAATTTGGATGGACAATTGGGAAATGACGAGGGGCAGGTGAGGAGGGTTGAGATAAGTAGATGATGAGATGAAGGAAAGTGAAGGCTGATAGGGAGTCAGTGGGCCCGAATTACGTATTCTACGAATTTCTTAACCACAAAATGAGACGTTTTGAGTTTCCACAATTTTGGATTCCACAAAATGGAACGTTTTGACTTTCCTAATGCGTTGTTCAAGTTTTAGTTTTTTGGGGTTCACGGACAGTCAGACTTGTAATGTGAGACGTTTTGCCGTAAGCAGAATTTTCGGTATCAAGGCTCTATAAACCGTGGATTATGACTACAGAACGGGCTTGCAGAATTTTGTTTTTAATTATTTATTTTTATTCGTATCAACGACTAAGGGTATTAACGTCTACATTATTTATAACAAATTTTTACAATTTTAATTTCATCCATCATTAGTTTAACATAAATATCATAACATATTCTAACGTCGTATGGCATCACACATTATTATATATAAAACATAAAATAATAGTACAATATCTCATATATCATTAAGAATATTACAATTTCTCAGAACTTGATCAATTGGTTCTGATATTCATTCGAATACAATCATGTATCTAAAGTTTTATTTAGATATTTACATTGTCTTTGATGACTGAATTTAGGGTAGTTTTTCATAATGTGGTATATTGTTAAATTCGTGTTACAAATATTACCAAACGGAGTGGATGTTTTGGTAATTAGATAGAGATGGCTTAATTTTGTGTCCCTGATCTTTTCTGGACAGTGAGAAATTTACTCCATATCAAACAAAAATATACACTTTTTTGGTATGAGGGATATACAACATATTTTCTGTCGAATGATTGCCGTTTCTCGCTGCAGAATTTCATGATCTTCTCTATTATTGAAAATTATGATTGTAGTTTGGTAGAATTTTAGGGTTCCGTATATTATATGCAATCAATTATTATATTATTTCTTCAAAAGGCAGTTACAGGGCAAGGTTAGTCCCCATAATGAGGCAGCCATAATGATGTTTTGCATTTCAAAATCCCATGAACAGAGATTCACAATATTGTTAGGCTACATAATGTTGGAAGTTACGTGTCATCTGTGGCAGCATGATACGACAAAATAGTAATAAAAACATTTATCTAATAACAAATTAAAATTGGAGGAAATATCTCAGTGCCATGTGCAAATATTTTCAATTAATATTTTTTACAATAAACGTCTTTAATAACATATTAATTCATATTAATTTTCTCTAACTCCATATGTCACTACTAATATACAAAACCTTATAAATGTACTTTGTAAAACACAGACAGATAAGGAAGACTGAATGAACTCGTCAATTATTTGACCGTAATTATAAAACAATAGTAAATGTACAAAGAAATGCTGTCCAAACCTTTAAAATATATTTACATCTTGCAGCATTTAAAACTGATGAATGAAATAGTTTTAAGTATTCGTACACCAACACGTCATTAGGTTGATCTCGATATTCATTGAGGAAGTATTTTTAATTTCTAATACGTTCTGCATTTATTTTCTTTACCAAACCCAGATTTTCATAGAAAATTACATTTCCACATTTTCTATTCGAAAGCGCCATGTTCATCGAAAAAAGGAAGTAAATTTTGCAAAGCCTCGTGAAAACTTTTACTCTTGTACACTTTTCTAAAAACATTCAATCCTCCTCCTTTCTGCATTTGATCTTTTGTGAATGTAGACAAATCTGGCAAATCTTCTGGATCGGCCAATACCACTGCTATTGTTGAGAGTACGGAAATGAATCCAAAGTAAATTGTACGGTCTACGTCCTTGCGAATTTCATCAAAGGTAATTAGAGGACCTCTATAACACAAGTCTCTCGCACATCGCTTAAATTCGTTACAGTACTCAAGAAGAAGATCATCAAAATGGTGCTCGCGTACATTTGTTTTGGGACTCGAGAACAGGAAATAGTTGAGATCTAGAGCCGGCGATGCCTCCCGCGATAACTGATAATCAACGAGTCGTATGTCAACGGGCTCTCCGGATTCTGAGTATTTGAAAAGCAGATTGTTTACCCAACTATCGCCATGAACTAAAACCAACCTTTCTCCTTCAACGGCCTTGCATGTTTCTATTAGTTTATCAACACTTTTTGGAATTAATGCTTGTAATTTGTCGGCTATCTCAACGAAGCCCTCCCATTCTCTGATATCCTCCACAATGGCTTTTATCTGGCGTGGAATATATCGCTCTAGGCTCTGTCTATGGAGTTCGCTGTACATTCTGTCTTCATATTGGGAAATGTAACCTGGATGCTCCTCGCAGTAGCTGAGAGATAAGGCATGCAGGCGAGCCAGGTTTTGGACAACCAGCTTGGAGTGAGCGAAGTCCAAACGGTCTCTTCTGGGCGCCATGACGAATCCCTCGTGCCGAAGGTCATCCAAGATCAAGGTGTCGGGTCGGCTCGTTTTGTAACTGACGGCAGAGAATCGTTTGAACGATTTGTCTCCCAGACGTTTGTCAGCGAAAGCGTAGAATCGCGGCAGCACTTGGTCGTAAATTTCAGCTTCCCTTTCGAAGCAGCCGAGTTCTTCGACGTAATTCGCCATGAGCTCGCCTGCAGGAAAGCCTTTAACGATGAGATGTTTCACTTGTGTCCGCTCCGAGCCGGCCGGCTGGTACTCGACGCGTGCTCGGTACAACACGCTGAGGTAGTTCTCTCCCTTGCCGACGGCGCGCTGCACGTGCAGGTGAACCAGCGCCGCTCCGTCCAGCACCTGGCGCAGCACGTCGCCGTCCACCCACGCGCCGTCCTCGTCCTGGTCGTCCCCACGGAGCGACCGTCCTCTGTAGCAGAGAGAAAATGGAGGTCATCACAGACAGAACGAAATAAAACGATCATAGTGGTCTGCAGCGGAAAACAGGCTGCTGAACAAAGCCACACAAAAGGAAGCACGCACACTTCTCACGAGTAAGAAAGAAAATACTTTCTTATATCACTACATTAAGTTAAATATTGTAACAAAAATATTCTCAGGAATACTGCAAAAACCTACTAGTATAGTAGTATAGATACAGTGCAACAGTTCTTTACCTACCAAGAATACAAAAAGTATTGTTTCATCACGCAACATGTAATTAACAAGTATTTATTGGCCGGCGGTCTCTTCCTTGGAACCTTGTTGTCGCATGCCGTCAGTTGTGTCGTAAGTAGTGACGCATTGAGTTTGAGAATATAGGTGCGCGGAGGATGAGAATGGAAAAAATACGCAATATTTGCATTTTTTGGCCAAATCAAAACTCGTTCATTGTTTTAGATTTTTTTGGTTTCTAAGTAGAGACTAACTTTGCGAATACTATTCATATACTAAACTAGAGAGTAGTAAATAACTTTTTGTGTTCCTCAAAAAATTTTAGAACCATTGCTGTGTTTGCTTCGAAACTGAATTAAAGCTAAACTAAGTTTTGTTTATGATGAACAGAAAAATAAGACTTTCTGTTTCATTTTCATTGGAACACAATAATTGTAAAAGCATTTTGAAAAAAAAAATGTAGAAAAGAACATGAAAGGAACTTTTTATAACAATTACTTTTGGACATTACTACCTGATTATTTTCGCATTTTAGGAAATTGCGCATGTCTTACATCAACTGTAAATTTTACAAAATCTGCAATCGCAATACTGAACTATTCATCAAATCTTATTATTTTTCTCCACAAAATATTTATCTCTAAAAATATTTTTAAAAAACATGTCTCCAAATACTCTTATCAAGACCACAATATATCGATCAGTCCCAATCATACATTGATCCTTTATTACCATAGCGCCCACCCTCGTGCTCTAGAAAGATTTGGGCAGTTAAACAACACATCGACTCATACGACGTTGGGTGCTTTACGACAAATAAGATGTCACTATTCTGATTGATGGATTAATTGATTGATTTTTTCATGTTTCCGGGCGCGTCAACTGCTGTGGTCATTAGTCCCGTTAATGTAGTGCATGTCTTTTGTCAGGAGATGGCGGCGATCTTTCCCCGCTAGATGGCGAGATCCGGCGTCGACCTACCGTCGGTTATCGGGGTTTCCCCCTAACCAGAACTCTCCCACCAGCGGGGCACCGCCCCAGCCGGGAAAAGCTCAAAGCTCCCGACCGGTCTCCCGGAATATGTGGCAGTGTAGTGCATGTTAGTGTAAGTGTATGTGTAAGGGAAGAGGATAGGACAAGGAAGAGGATGGAAAGATCACCGTTTGGTAGGGTCCGTGGCCCGTTTGGTAGGGTACTGCTCCGGCATTGGCCTGGTGTTGATCGGAGAAACCACGGAAAACTACCGATCAGAGCAGCCGGCCGCTAGAATTCTCCTCCAGGCAGCGACTGAATTCGACCTAGCTGAAAAGCTAGTGTCGAAAATCCTGCCGCCGCGGGGAGTGGGAACCTAGGACCTCCCGGTCAGAGGCGCTGCAGTGACATCAGTTGATGCAGTGAGCTACCGCTCCCGGTCTCACTATTCTGAGAATGAATCTTGAAGGATCAGCGTCACGTACCACTGCAGACAACTCTCATTTATTGCAATTTGGGAAAATGCGATACGATAGTCCGTGTTCTTTGTGATAGCATTGAACATCATGATGGAAAACTTGCATCTATTCTCTGGCAGTTTGACGCCATCAGTTTTGGAGAGTTTGCATTTCATTCAAAATAACTTTTGGATAAAAGAAATAATAAAATTGAAGAATACTTCGGTATTGCAATCGTATGCGTCGATGCGTAGTTTAACACTCACGAACTCGCTCTTGTCGCAATACTGCCCAAAACAAAATAGATATAATAAAGCTGTGTCCTGAGATCGTAAGTGATATGTCTGCGAAACAAACGTTTCTCAAATGCTCTTGTTCTGATAAGTCTTCGTAATCAGCGCCATGTGGGATTTGGAGCAACAGTGCCGCAATACTCAGTCTTTCAATTTCAACACTTAGTCTCTTGGTATTAGGAATATACGCAATTTCCAAAGTTACATTTCACAATATGATGCTCTAGGAAAGCCACAACACCACCCACAACAAGCTCATTTATTCTTTATTGGTAGAATTCAAATTTTACTAGATGTCGAATGTTGACGGAATAAACATGATTACCGCGAACCAAACCCCAAAACTAAATTTGAGGTGGGAATTGTCACAGTTTTAAGAATACCCTTGCATTCGTGAAAAAATTTCGAAATTTCACAGTATTTTTAAAAAAAGGTTTACACAGTTCGTAACGAACATGTAACTTAAGACATTGTGTTGTGGATGGTTCTCTTTAGATGTTTCCTTGGAATATTTCCTGAACCATTGCAGGTATCGAGATGAATTTTTCACTAAAACATATGCGACGATGATGATACAGTCGCAATATTGTCATATAATTAATTTGAACCCAATTCCGAAAACATGTGAGTAAAAAGGTATGGATTTACAGAATCGGAGAGCAACACAAGGTAAATAGAGCAAACGAAATGAGAAGTTAATATAGCAAAATAAGCATCACGAGTGAGGAAGCAAAATCTAATTTTACTTGAACGTTTCTGATATCACGCCTAAATATTCCCTACAGTTCTCCAATTTGCTACCTCAATTGATTGATTAAATGATTTTTTCGTGTTTCCGGGCGCGTCAACTGCTTCGGTCATTAGTCTCGTTAGCGTAGTGCATGTTTTCTCTCTCAGGAGATTGCGGCGATCTTCCCCCGCTGGATGGCGAGATCCGGCGCACCTACCGTCGACTATGGGGTTTCCCCCTAACCAGGACTCTCCCACCAACGGGGCACCACCCCAGTCCGGACAAGCTCTAAGCTCCCGACCGGTCTCCCGGAATATGTGGTAGTGTAGATCATGTTAGTGTAAGTGCGTGTGTAAGAGGCGAGGATAGGACAAGGAAGAGGAAGGACAGATCGCGCGCGGTCCGTGGCCCGTTTGGTAGTGTACTGCTCCTGCATTCGCCTGGTGTTGATCGGAGAAACTACGGAAAACTACCGATCAGAGCAGCCGGTCGCTAGAATTCTCCTCCAGACAGCGACTGAATTCAACCTAGCTGGAAAGCTAGTGTCGAAAATCCTGCCGCTGTCAGGACTGACCTAGGACCTCCCGGTCAGAGGCGCTGCAGTGACATCAGTTGATGCACTGAGCTACCGCTACCGGTTGCTACCTCAAGCTACGGCACTTTTTTCGTAAGGTACACGCACTGTTATTAGAACAACTGATACTCACAGGGGCATGGTTGCAAGAACCTCGACTTGACGCGGTGAACACGCCCCCACAACTCAGGTCATCTGAAGCTGCGGCGAGCTCTGGGGCCGGAGGCCGCCAGACGTCGTACTGCTGGCGATGCTGAGAGGAGGTATCTGTGACATCGATAGGGAAGTTTTCAAAACATTGCTATATCACATCATCGATGTATATTTAATATTGATTCATCGATGCCGGTCTTTTTAAGTTTTTTTGATAGTTTGCGAGGTCGTTGCTTTGTTTTAGAATATAATAATAATAATAATAATAATAATAATAATAATAATAACAAAAACTAATAATTTTCATGTATCAATTAATTAACATCATTTAGCTGAAGTATGCGATGGTGAAAAAAAAGTTAGTAGAAGAATACATTGATAAATATAGTCTACAATTTTATATTATCCAGTTAGATAACAAACAATTTGCTAATTAATAATTCTGATCAATTTTTTGTCAAAGAACTCTCGGTTGTGAGGTAATAAACACAGCAAACCTCAAATTAAATTCATGCGAACTTTAAATTTGGAAAACATTGAGATTTTGTGTGATGTATTATTAACATCAATGTTTTAATTTTGAGCATCGAGTTTGGAAACATTGATGTTTTGTTGACGACGATGATCTTTACCTCCAACTTTTTCGGGAACATCCACCTCTAATCGCGATCACACTGCCTCCGCCACTGCACTGTCGCCCCAGCTCCCGCCCCCACTCTCGGCCCCGCCCCCGCGCTCACCTTCGACCCTGTCGTCATCACCGCCCACTCCCACATGTTCCTCCGCCGCCGTGGCCGCTGCCGACCGAACCACGGGTCACGTGTCGCTCGTCGCCGCGGAGCTCTGTTGCAGAGGTCTTTCACCACATAGGTGAGGCAACCTCGGGACCAAGAGCGCGTGTTGTCAAAACACCTTCGTATTGCGAGCGGAAGCTCAGTGAAACTGATGTCACTGCAGCGCCTCTGACCGGGAGGTGCTAGGTTCCCACTCCCACGGCGGCAGGATTTTTCGATACTTGCTTTTCAGCTAGGTCGAATTCAGTAGCTTTCTGGAGAATTCTAGCGGCCGGCTGCTCTGATCGGTAGTTTTCCGTGGTTTCTCCGATCAACACCAGGCGAATGCCGGAGCAGTACCCTACCAAACAGGCCACGGACCGCGCGCGATCTGTCCTTCCTCTTCCTTGTCCTATCCTCTCCCCTTATACACTCACTTACACTAACATGCACTACACTACCACATATTCCGGGCGGCCGGTCGGGAGCTTAGATCTTGTCCCGGATGGGGCGGTGCCCCGCTGGTGGGAGAGTGCTGGTTAGGGGGAAACCCCACTAGCCGACGGTAGGTCGGTGCCGGATCTCACCATTGGAGAAAGATCACCGCGCATATCCCGAGAAAAAAACATGCACTACACTAACAGGACTAATGACCAAAGCAGCTGACGTGTCCGGAAACACGTAAAAAAAGCAAATCAAATCAAAATCTAAACACCTTCGACAGAACTTTAATAGAAGTTCCGAACAGTGATGGCACACGGTCTGCTAAAGTCCCCTAATGTCACGTCTTCTTGACTCCCAATTTTTCGACTAAAGTTGCTTGTCAACCACTGAACGCTGTAGTATTTTTTTATAATTATATTTAATATTATTTTATAATTATAATATTAAATAAATTATAACGCTTGTCAACCACTGAAATATTATAGTGCTTGTCAACCACTGAATGGTGTAGTATATAATATTATTTTATATTTATAATATTAAATAAATTATAACAAATGACATTTATACAGATAATTGTAAATACGCGCTAATGCCGTCTACTTGGTGTGACATAATGGAACTAAAGAGTTAGCAACACATTGTTCCGCGACAATTGAGAAAGGTTTCCATAATTGTGTTCACGTGATCGATTAGATTGGTTTGGTTTGGTTTGGTTTGGTTTTTCGTGTTTCCGGGCGCGTCAACTGCTTTAGTCATTAGTCGATCATTTATGATTAGTTTGGTAGGGTACTGCTCCGCATTCGCCTTGTGTTGATCGGAGAAACCACGGAAAACTACCGATCAGAGCAACCGGCCGCTAGGATTCTCCTCCAGGCAGCGACTGAATTCGACCTAGCTGAAAAGCTATCATCGAAAACCCTGCCGCCGTCAGGACTCCAACCTAGGACCTCCCGGTCAGAGTGATCGATTAGAGTTCGCCCCAAGTTACCCACTAAATGTAACGGGCACCGATATCATTTTGAATTCCAGTTGCCGCATGGGCAGAGATAAAAAAGATGCTAGGATGCTTAACGCTATGCGAAAATTCTCCATTTTGCCGACACGATGACAGAACTTGCTCGTTATCTGCTCAATGTCACGTCTCGGAAGATCCCGTGCCCTGGATTTCCAACGTCCCGCTGACTTCCTCCCAATTGCGGCATTCAAAACACAAGATAACGAAATAGTTCTAGGACTCTCTTTAACTCTTTTAGGTCAGAAATACCGTGAAATGAATGACTTATGATTTTACCAAATTATAAGATAAGCGCATTATTACATATTTTGTAATATTTGTGCACGAAGTGTGAAAATATAAGTAATAATTTGTGTGTAAGGTTTAGTGTAGAGTAATACCTTAAGGTGTAGCGCACGTGTCTTTATCACTGTGTCTTCATCAATTCAGCGTCAGTGATAATTGATTAATTTGTAGTCAAAATTACAAAATTTATTTATTGACAAGGAAACATTTTAACAATATTTATTTAAAAGGTATGATAAGTTAATCACACAATTTGGAAAACGGGGTTAAAATGAAAACAAACAATTTGTGCAAAAAAATGAATTGAGCGAAATGAAGCAGATATAAAGATAGTCAATATTGTTCAGGTCATTTGCAATTCTCAAATATAAACTGCATTCTGCTACAACACAAAAAATAATGACAGTTACTGAGCGGCACTTTGAGACGGTTCTGCATTAGTTTACGAAATTTCCTCTTGAAGGCAACCCTTTACTAAAGATAAACCTAATTTCCCGACAATTTCATAGCGTCCAAAATTCCTGTACCTAAATATTGTAAACTCTTTACCTTATTGTTTTCAAGTGATGGGATTTATGGGAACACTGGCTAGTTTCAGAGAAATTGCGTGTTTTTTGGAGGGGATGTTCTCAATTTTCCTTCCGCCCGTGAATGTGCGGCGAGCTTGTAGCCAGAACAGAATAATCGTACATGCACTCAGATGCTTCAATTTCGATGCCGCGCTTAATCCAGCATTTTTTCATCAGATTTTTATAGAATTAGTATTTTATTTCTGGCTAAATCCAATGAAAAAATATACCTTGTGAATTTTTTCAACCATAAGAAACAAAACTTCTTCCACTCAACACTCTTTCATTACCGTGATACACATTGAGATCGTTCTGATATAGTTGATGATGTGTGTTCCGAGGAGGAAGCATTTTATCGAAGAAAAATGTTAGAACTCCGTTTTCCCGACTATTCTATAATTCTGTAAGATGTACTTAATATACTGCTTTCGAATCCAAAGTACTCGGTGGAATATCCGCTAATTCCTGAGAAATTGCTCGGCCTCTGAAGGGGATTCCCCCAACTTTCCCTCGGCACCTCTGGCTTAAGGCGGCTTGCAGCAAGTGGAACCGCACCTTCGCTCACTTCCCAGCGGCCGGCGGGGCCGCGCCTTGGCTCCCAGATCACGCCGGGGTTGAGCTCATTTCATGAGCCGGTGGCCGCCGCGCCGCGCCGCTCAGCTGTCTGTGGCCGCTTCGTGCCTCATTCCGCCGCCGCCGCTCGTCTCGGCAGCGCATTCACGTCCGTCCCGGGGCCCCCAAGGATGAGGATAAGCCGCCCTCATCGCCCTCACCGGTAGCGGTAGCTCAGTGCAGCGCCTCTAACCGGGAGGTCCTAGATTCCCACTCCCCACGGCGGCAGGATTTTCGACACTAGCTTTTCAGCTAGATCGAATGCAGTCGCTGCCTGGAGAGGAGTTCTAGCGTCCGACTGCTCTGATCGGTAGTTTTTCGTGGTTTCTCCGATCAGCACCAGGCGAATGCCGGACCAGTACCCTATCAAACGGGCCACGGACCGCGCGCGATCTGTCCTTTCTCTTCCTTGTCCTATCCTCTCCCCTTACACACACACATACACACACTAACATGCACTACACTACCACATATCCCGGGAGACAGGTCGGGAGCAGTTAGAGCTTGTCCCGGCTGGGGCGGTGCCTCGCTGGTGGGAGAGTCCTGGTTAGGGGGAACCCCACTAGCCGACGGTAGGTCGGCGCCGGATCTCGCCATCCAGCGGGGGAAGATCACCGCCATCTCCTGAGAAAAACATGCACTACACTAACGGGACTAATGGCTGAAGCAGTTGACGCGCCCGGAAACACGAAAAAATCAATCAATCATTTATTTATTTATTTATTTTACGTCAAAAAACAGTTGAGACTGCGTATGACGTGCTATGGGGAAAAGTGAATTGTGTGCACATTTTCAAAATTCTGTGATTCCTACACTCATTTACTACTTCAATTTTGGAGGGAAAAAAAAACACTCCCATGTAATAAAATCTATTTTCAAGGATAAATAAGCAATACATTTTGGCTCTTATTATGTTGTGCTTCGGAATAATACTTCCTGCCGCGACAACATGGAAACGATAATTTGAATAATTGTATTTCCCACTGAATTCTAGAAGACGTGCACAGAAAATGAAGTTACATTTATGAAGATTCCAGAAGCAAAACAAAGGGCCATCTCAGCATTTGCTCAATGGATCAGGGAAATTGGACGAAAAACCTGATCGAGATGGGGGTCACTGACCTGGTAGCTGTAGTACAATAGTGATTACAGGTTGTTTATACTCATTTATATAGTCCAAATGGTAAATAATGCATTATGTATCATTGTTAAAATTATTTCTTGTGATTATTAAAAAATTTCCTTGTGATGCTCAGTATAGTCTCTAATTGTATAGAAAGAGTTACGCAGCAGAAACGATTTCACTTGGGATTTAAACTTTTCTCTTGAATTTACTTGTTTAATGTCATCTGGCAAAGTGTTGTAAAATAATGTACATGTATTGTATGTGAATTTTTTTGTAATGAGCTGTTGATACTGTCACCTGATGAATATGATTTCTACGTCGAGTGTTATAGTGATAGACTTCGGCATTTTCTGAAAATATATTCCCGCCCTTAAGCAAGTCATTTTTGACAAAAACTACTGATTCGTAAATAAAAAGACACGGTAATGGTAAAATTCCTAGATTAATGAAGAGAGGCTTACAGGAATCACGTGGGTGGGATTTGGGAGCTATAAGATGTATTTCCCCGGAATATTATGCCATATCTCAGGCGAGAATGAACATTCGCGAAGTATACGCAACGAGCAGTATCAATCAATCAATCATCGCCCTCCCCAGCGCTGGCTCATGGGCGAAGTGGCGGGGGTGGTGCCCACTCGGGACGGACGGGCTCCGCTGGACACACTCGGCTCGTTGCAGGTGGCGCTGCGGACGGAAACGGCAAGCACCTGCAGTATAGAACGATTTTCCTAAGGATGAGCGAAAGTGACAGTTCGCGAAAACAAGTGGACATCGCACGTATTTCAGAGAAGTATCCCTCCGCCACGACAGCTGTTCAGCAACGCTTCTGCGTAAAGTGCTGATGGCTGCAGTAAGAACATCCCTACGAAGAAGGCTAAGAGTTTCACTGAGGTATATGCACGTACGTGAGTCCGGGAAATATGTAAAATTTAATTACGTATGTGAAAAATCTCTTAACATGCTCTCACAATCAGTAAAAGAAAACTGCCACGAACGTAAATAGAAAGAAAAATGATTTTATACCGGACCGCATTCAGTCTCGGTTTTAGAATAAACAATATTTATCAACAAAAAGAAATTCAATGTAATATATAAAGAAAAAAGAATTTTTACAGAAAGCATATTACACTGCCCTTCCTAATATCAATTATTTCTCGCGGCGCACTATATTTTTGTCGGAGAAGGAAACCACAAAAGGAAGTGTCGAAGCCATTTACAGGTTAGCCAACTGGAAACGAACAAATGCGGGAAGGGAAGTCTAGTGGGCTCAAGGGCACGACGACCAGAGAACTTTTAGTTATGTTGCCAGCACTAGCTGTCACTTTGGCTCATCCTTAGGAAAATCGCTCTATACCGGCAGCGTATAAGCGACTCTGACAGTTTTCTTGCCACGTGCTGTTGTACATCATGTGACCTGCTCTAAAGCAATCTAGAGATGGGCTTAACAGCTTTTCTTCAATAGCTGTTATCACAAAAGCAGCTGACTCGTAATAGCTGTTATTAATAACAGCTGAAAAATAACAGGTACATGACCAGCACTAACATGGCTGACTGCTAAGAGTTAAAGCAGTTGTACGACTGCTAAGAGTTAAACCACGCAAAACTAATAACGTTGGTAGCACCGTAAAGCTTGTGCAGCTACCTTACGGCGTTTCATTGCACTACTTTCCCTAACATGTTTGGGCAGCTGAAGCTGGAAGAAGCTGATATGAACGAACTGGATGAACTGCCAAAGATGAATAGTAATTCATATCATGTGTAGCGAATGTGAATAGAATATATAATATTACTAAAAATGAAAGTGATTTGAGTTCAAATTGCAAATATTCTTTCAAATATGCAAATTGTGCACAGTGAAGGGACGAGTGACAAAAATAATGAGGAGAAACAGTGTTTTTGCTTACGTATAGCTAAAGTGTTAATGGCTATCGAATATCAAGTATTGTAACGTGAGTTAGTTGATCGTAACTCATTTTATTTTATTGGACCTAGGGAAATATTAGTGGATCTCACATAAGCAGCAATGGGACAGAAATAAGTTAACATATTGGACGGACTTAATTTAAAGGACAAACATCTTGTTGTAGTGTATACAATAAAATATAAAAATAGTGTGGCACATGGTGTGACAAATTGTGTATTAATGAATCTACAATTTGAACACTGGCAAATTGTGATTGATTCGATGCAGTGAAGCTGTTATCATACAAAATGGTTGCCACAAAAGCTTGTAGTAGTTCGGATTAGGCTCAGTAGGTTGCAGTTCAATGCATTTCAACCGATAACAGCCAATAACAGGATAAACGAAATAACTGTTATTTCGCGTAACAGTTACGAAACGTTGACGGTGAAGAAATAACAGTTTAGCTGTTAAGGGCACATTCCTAAAGCAATCAGCTTGCCAGGATTTGTTTACTTCCTCACAACCGGGGTTCAGCGTTGCCGCTCATCTGACTCACACGAAGTCGCGGAGGTGATAAGATACGAAGTTTATTTCTTTTTCTTTTATTTATTTCCACAGACCAGCATAACTGCGTTACAGGGATTGTTTACATTTAAATAACAAATCAAAACACAAACATACAAAAATAAATAACAGCGAAATTCATTTCACTCAACACTGGAACAAAGGTAGCATACATAAAATCCATTCATTCTTTAGATAAATAGATATAAGGGAAGCCCAAGAGGTTCCTCATTGTTGTATGTTGTTTTCTAAGTAAAGTTGAAGTTTATTCTAGAATTGTTTATTCTAATTTTGTAGGATTTATGGGGGGCAAATTGGATTAAATATTTGTCATATGGAACGTTTGAAATGTCATATGAAATATTTTTGATTCCGGATGTTGATGCTGATGACCCAAAATTGTAGTGGTCACTTGCTAATATATTATGTAAATTTGTGAAGAAGGAATGTGAACGTTTGAGCATTACTTGATGGATAGTTTCTATTCTTAATTCTGAGTGTAGTTGACTCTTTCTTATAAACCAGAGGTATTTACAGCCATGCGTAGAATTTTATTTTGGAAGGTTTTTATTTTCTTTATATTAGTAGCTGAGGTGTTGTACCATATTGGTCATGCATACATTTTAATAGGAAGAACTATTGCTTTGTAAAGGATTAGTGTACATTCTGTTTTGAGGGTGATTTTTCTGTTAATTAACAGGTACAGTTTATGTAGTCTTCAGTTATCTTGTATAATTTTGTCATTTATATGGTTAGTCCATGTTGTTTGTATTATTAATATCCAAGATATTTAATCGGTTTGTTTTTGGTAACCAGTGAGTGTTTTATTAAATAGTTTTAGAGGTTTGGGAGTAGATGTTATTGAGCATAGTGTGAATATTTTTGCTAGACATTTGTTGGGGTTTAATTTTATCTTCCTTTTGTCTCTCATAGTGATACTTTGTTTAGTTCTTTTTGTAGATTTTCTGTAGCTGTTTTTAAACATTTGTTAGAGGTTAGTATTGCACTATCATCAGCAAATAACGCTATTGTAGTGTTTTGGGTTGTTGGAAAATCTGCTGTGAATATGTTGAACAAAGTTGGTGATAACGGGCTGCCTTGTGGTATCCTGCTGTGATTTCTTTTTGTGTGGAGTAGGTTGAGTTTATTCTTACTGGAAAATCGTTCTTTTAGGACGCTTTGTATTATTTTCACTACGTAAAGGGGTAGGCCTGATTCTTGTAATTTAAATATCAATCCATCCTGCCAAACTCGGTCAAATGCTTGACTTATGTCCGAGAATACGGCTCGAGAGTGCTTTTTTTGTTCGAAATTTTTATATGTTAGTTCTATTATTCTTAAAAGTGGTGTGTTTGGAGTGTTTTTCTTTGAATCCAAATGGAAAAATGGTATATATGATAGTTCACTTATGTAGTTTAGAAGTCGTTTTAGTAATAGTTTCTCCATTACTTTCGCTATGATGGGGATCAGACTTATAGGTCTATAGTTTTCAGTGAATGCCGGCTTTTACCTGGTTTTGGTCGAAATTTATGAACGAATTTGTTGACAAAAATTATGAACGTGATATCAAGACATGTCATAGCCTGTCAGTAAGTGTTAATGTTTTGAGATTTCATTTATCCGTCGTGTAGGTGGTGACACGTGCGTAGTAATATCGCACCCATAATGCAAGAGGGCCACATCTCCAAAAAATTGAAGATTGAGATACAGCCATTGTTAGATACATCGTTTTCCATTGCGTGATATGCAACAATGACATTTTGGTTTCATAAATAGCCAAGTAATAGCAATTTCATTTAAATTCAGTTCCTGTTTATATATACCTTCGAGAAAACTTCTGAAGACTCTTCTACGAAATGAATGATTTTGGATTTGGGGCCCTGTTGCATTAGGACTGCGATGTGTGGCAACAGTCCATCGATCTATCAGACTCGCTTATATGCAGCCAGAACTGTAGAATGGCACATTTTTACATCCAAAGCTCAGCTGTTGTCTGGACGAGAATTCTAGTTGCCGGCTGCTCTGATCAGCACCAGGTGAATGCTGGTTTTCTGTGATTCCTGTTGTCAGTACAAGGCGAATGCCGGTATAGTACTCTAATATATGGGCAGACGGACGGACGGGCAGACGGACGGACGGGTAGACGGACGGACGGGCAGACGGACGGACGGGCAGACGGACAGACGGGCAGACGGATAGAGATAGGGGAACGAAAAATTGAAAAACTTGTTTAGGTGCGAATATATTGCAGCTGAGATAATGAGTCAAAACCGGAAAGATAGACCAGGCTGATGTTCCCAAACCATAATGTTCCCCAGTTGCTCTAGCTGAAGAAAGCAATTCAAAGTTGAATTTTTAAATAATTTTGTCGTAGTTTTTATGACGTCCTATGATTTTGAAAGTTTACAAAATACCTGAAAGGGCTCAAAATAGAATAGATTTGTCTTGTAGAGCGAACGAACTCAAAGTTCCTTTTTAATCAAGGTTTCCCAAGATAAACTTGACTGCCAGAACTTCATACCTTACTTAGCGCTACCATAATTTCCGTTATTACACTCATAATTAAACATGGAAATCTGAAGTTATCTTCCAACCTTGAAATATATTGTTCTTCTCCTGTAGATGTTCATACACAAAGTGTTACAATGTAACTTCTCGATAGGAAGAAATGTCGAAAGAGAAGAAGTAAACGTAAATTAAAAAAATAATAAGTGCAGCAGGTGGAATTCAATTATAACACATGTCCAATCTTCTTCCTGAAAATATGGGCTACTCTAGCGTCACCATTTTCTTTGTTGGATCTGAGAGACGTTAGGAATAATTCAATTCCAGATTAATTTCTGTGTTAACGTTAGAGTGAAAATTAAACACAGTATATCTCACAATTTTAATATTATTTTATACCCTAAGTAAACATTTAAAACTTGCATTTTCCTCATTACTCATGTGTTCAAAAACCGAACTGACGCAAAACAATTAAGCGTAGTTTTGAAAAAGTGCTTTCTTCTACGAAAAAAACGCTAGCAGCTGTTAAATATAGAAAATCGAGCGAGGCGCTTTGGGAGATTTATTGCCCATCGAATTCATTCAGGTAGTTTACAAAGGTTGTTCCACAGAACTAAATGTTTCAGGGATCGTTAAAAAGTGCGCTTTTATTGCCGATATAAAGTACTCGAATTGAACTTCCGAATTCTAGTTTCCCCCAAGTTTCCCGCAAAGAGGAATATTAATTTCATAAAGAACAAACTTTTGGAAACAATCTTGTGTGTATGTGTGTGCGGCAATGGTATTACCAACTTTTTCTCATTAGTGGTGTGGGTCGTTGAAATTTTGCCACCTGCTTCCGAGGGCTCATTACACGATAACAATTTTTCGTTCACCATCACTCCACCATCTCCCCCACGGCTTTTTAAAGCAGAGCTCTCAATATTTAATTAAAGTTCGGAAAGAAAAAAAATCTCTAAAATCAGGTCCGAAACAATAACGGAACTTTATCGGCGGTCGTATCGCAGTTTTCTTTAAAATTAGCTTCACCTTCACCTTCCCAACTTGCTGTTACCTACGTTCTCTGACTGGGTGAACACGGAGTTTGGTGCCCTGCACACGCAACGACAATTGAAGCTCGGAGTGTTACTTCCCACGTTTCGATTACACTCGGTGCATGCGAACTACGAAATTAATTGAAAACCTATCTAAACTAGGATAAAGTATACGAGCCCAAATTTTGTGCATGATAATATATAAACATGTAAACGTGTTATTGAATTCTGGATAAATACACGTGATAGTACCACAATTAAATAAATAAAGAATGAAATATATGCAATGGCAACAATTTTGCACCGATTTTAAAGTAGCGTAAAGATAACGGTGGAAGTTGTGATGAGATGTTGAAAACAATAAAGTTTTTCGAAGAAATGGTACTAGTACACATGGTAAATAAAGTTTTTATTTACATATAAACATCTTTATCTACATTTACTTTAGACTTTAGACTAAAAGTAAGTAATTCAGTCGAACAAATACATTGATGGAAATGTTAATAACCCTTTCTTACTTAATGTCTGTCGTAAAACTTACAATATAATTCTATTATTAATAAACATTTAAAATGTTGAGTCCAATAATGTAAATGAAATTAATTTTATTAAGGTGAATAGTATTTAGGAACCAGACTCTACAATAGGTATGAAAGCGCTTAAATGATTCAACTAATCTTTAGAGGATGAATTCAGAATATTCTGTATGGTATTTCTTTGTAGGTCAATATTGACGTTCCGCGCATTGCTGTGATATCTCCGGCACACACTCTAGGAGGTTTGCAGCGCTGCGGGATTTACTAATGGAATCTCCCTATCTAGGCGCGTTATTAGTTAGTTAATGCCTTATTTTACGTGGCGAGACTCGGGCCATCAGGCCCGCTCTTCCGTCTAACCACGCAAATTTCGCTACGCTCCTTTCACCATCTAGCAGAGAAAGGAGGTATTATATCTTGGGCGACGAAACAGGCGGAACTCAATTTTGCTCAGCGGCTTCATTTAGGCTTGAGGATATTTTACATGTGGTAAATCTACTTCATGGGACAGCCGGCTTTATTTCCCCATCCGAAGGAAGACGTACAAAGGATTTTTCGACCTTAAAAATCCACGGCTTCGATCGGGTTTGAACCCGCAAACTCGTGTACGACAGTTACGAGTATTACAGTACTTCGGTCACGAAGTGTGGTTTTTAATCACACGGTTGTGTGCTTTTAATATCAATTAACGCAATGCGGTTAGCGTTCACAGAGTTACTATATAGTGCGAATAGTTGTTTCGCTGGAGCTATCATGATTCAGGATAAGCTGCGGCAAGCAGTCCGGGTCCAGTTACGATTTCTTTCGATTGATTGATTGATTGATAGTAATTCCGGACGCGTCAACAGCCTATGTTATTATTCCTTAAGTGTAGTGCGTGTTTTTTTCGGGAGGTGAGGTTGTCTTCCCCGGCTGGATGGCCCGATCCGGCGCCGACCTACCGTCGGCTAATGGGGTCTTCCTCAACCATCAGCGGGGCACCACCTCAGCTTGGACAAGCTCTAAGCTCTCGACTGATCTCCCGGAATATGTGGTAGTGTAGTGCATGTTAGTGTAAGTGTGTAGGGGTGAGGATAGGACAAGGAAGAGGAAGGAAAGATCTCGCGCAGTCCGTGGCCCGTTTGTTAGGGTACTGCTTCGGCATTCACCTGGTGTTGATCGGAGAACCCACGGAAAACTACCGATCAGAGCAGCCGGTCTCTAGAATTCCCTTCCAGACAGCGACTAAATTCGACCTAGGTGAAAAGCTAGTGTCGAAAATCCTGCCGTCGTCAAACCTAGGACCTCTCGGTCAGAGGCGCTGCAGTGACATCAGTTGATGTACTGAGCTACCTCTCCTGGTAATTATTTCGAGATGCAATACATTGTAAATTATATCGTACGTGAAAATAAATTCTTGTAGTCTTTCACGTATCTTATTCACTCCCTGACGACGCCACAGTCACAAGCGGAATTGAATTGCAACGAGGGGGAGAGGCGGATGGAGTCGCAGGGGGGGGGACAGCGGACGGAAGGGGCGTGTGTGAGATGTCGGGGTGGCGCCTGCCAAGCGAAGGAGTGGCGGAAGGCGCAGCCCGCGGAAGCGACCCCAGATCCGGCGACAAACTCTTCGCGTGAGGTGCGCACGGTCGCCGCATGGGACACGCCCCCTCGGCGGAGGCCGCGTGCTGGCGGCTACGCGCGCTCAGTTTATACACGCCCCTTTGCTCACGCCAACGCCCACGCTCGTTCTCTCACTTTGAGTCCACGCTCTTTCGCGCACGCACTACTCATGTACTTACGCTTACAACCTCGCCCGCGCTCATAGTTTCAGCCTCACGCTCATTGCTCACGGCCTCATGGTCCCTTGCCGAGCTCACCCTTCCCCGGACAATTCAATAGATTATAATTTTCTGAATCTTAAATAATTTTCCGTTTTGCTGTTGTGGCTCCAATAGTTTCACATTAACGCAGAATTGTAGTGATTTGCAGTTCATGCAGTGTAATTGACGCACTATTTGGTGAGCAAGTTAATTATTGTTATTGACAAGTTGTGAATCATGTATTACTCGTATATTTAAATTTAAAACACTTGGGTTTTCCAATTTAATTAGTGTTATGTATTCATACTGAGAACTTTTTATTAATAGTATAAATTAAATACAAATTTTATAATTTCAAATTAATTAAATAATTATTTTCTTAACTAAATTACCGCAGACTGTAATAAGGACCCCCTTTGGATAAATTTTATGAAAAGAAAACAAAGAAGTAACGTTGATTTAAATCATCGATTTAAAAAAATCAAATTTTTCTTAGCGTCATAAACAACTTGTGTACGTTGAAGACTGAAAACAGATCAATAATTATGTTAAATTATATATTTCTGATACATATTCATGTTAATTTAAAATTTGCAATAAGTGATTACATAAAAATAATATAAGTTGAAAGTTTAAAAAAATGCTGTTTGAATAATTTGCTGCCCTTCAAAAAGTCTCTCTCTTTCGGAATTGCCTGTTTAGATCATACATAAATTCGCACCTACAGTATGGTAATAAGCGATGACGATAATCATAAGACTTTGCAAAACATGTCACATACACTCGAAATTGCAAGGGTATAAACTGTGATATACAGGTATCAAATATACACTTATATATTGTTATAATCTTAAAAAGTGTGACATACATGTGACAGAATATAGCCCTTCAAACGCCACAACAGCAATTGGATTTGCAAATTATGACGAACAGCCTCTCGGCTCATTAGCGAAGGATTTTACATTTTACATTTCGAGAATTATGCATGATTGACGTGAGGCAGCCGTCCTTTCATGCGCTCAAATCCAGAAGGCAGCCGCTGTGTCACCAGAGGAAAGGATAGTATGCAAACAGGCGACAGGTAAAAAACTTTCAGCGCCTATTTTATGGGACCTTGTATTGTCACAAATTCCCTTTCATATGTCCAACGCATTGTGCGGTTTTGACTCCCCACATTCCTCGTCGTAGCAGTCCGTCTGATTGATGCCGTGTGACCTCACCTGCCCCTGGCACATGTGTCTCCCCGTGCGCGGCCGCTCGCCTTGTTTTTCCACACTCTCCGCTCATTTGGCGCGGTCGGGTCTCTCTCGGCTGCTGTCGCCCCCGCCCCGCCTGCCCGCCGCCCCGCGCACCACGCCCCGCGCCGTCCTGCGCAGCTCCACCCCGCTCTGCCCCGCGCCGCCCCCTCCCCGCTCCCCCGCCCATTCCCGCCCCGCACCGTCTCGTCCTGTCCCGAGCCGCCGCGACAATCATTCTTGCACTTCCTTGTATTGTTGAATGAGAGCTCTGCTTTTGGGGGAGATGAACGCGAGAAGATTGACAAGGAGGAATCGACGAATTTGGAGCGCCAACCAAGACGAAGCCTCCAAAGCGGTCACGGTGATGAATTGGAGCATATTCGGTAACAAAATGATTGCCATTCATTGTTTCGCTGTAATTTTTCATGAACTGGATACAAGGAATAACAGACTAAATTACTTTCTACGTAAAAAGAAGGTACAAAGGAGCTCTGATGTACCATTTCTGGAATAACTTCATTGACCCAAAAAGAAACCAAAATCTTTTGGAGTATTTTACGCTATCACACATTACGTTTGTAATAACGCAATGATTTAAGAAACATAAGTAATTCTGGAATATAGCTTGTGCTCTGTACCATTAACATCTACATAAAATCATTGCCACGGTTTTCAGTGTTCGGCTTCATGGGTTCGTAGTTGCATTTTTGTAATCGTACAATATTTGCCTAGTAGCACAAGAGGCAGTTTTGTCTATAAAAAGTAACTATTAGGTCTCTCTGAAAGTTCTAAATAATTACAATAATGTGCAAAAAGCCTTTAGATATTTCCTTACTAGATTCCTTATTAGATACCTTTAGATTCAATCAGTTCTATCTGTCAAATTTAAAAAGAAAACAATTAAAATCAATAACCAGTTTAAAATCCATAGATTACGGGATGATACCAATATTGTACACAATAAAATAGGGGAAATATTTAAGAGACGATGTTTCTGTGAATGTATACAACAATTATTTTGTGCCACTGAACAAATTGAGGTGACAGGGATTAAAACTGTAAAATCTTTCTGAAAATGTTTACTCATTTTTTAAATTTTAAAGATGAAAGGAGGGAAGAGGATAAAGTTGAATTACGTCAAAACCTCATTTTGACAGTCAATATTTAAAAGTAATTTATGAAGCAAAATACTATATATTGTGTAATTATAGTTTTTCGAGAAGCCACGTATTTAGTACTTTTTAAATGTAATAATTACATGCGGAGCTAACAGTAATGGAAAATAGAAGAATCCAGGAAAATTCCCAGAAGTATTATACTCGTAATATTTTAAACCCAAGGAGAGGTTATTTGGGGAAAGCAACATTTTAGGAGTCGACATGAAAGCGCAAGAGAATTAAAACTCCCCGTACTTCGAGAACAATAGACGCACATCAGCAATATGAATGACAACACCGCCACGAAACCTCACAAACGTTTTTGAATTTCATATTTCACGTCCCAAGAAAGTTCTAAAAGGTACATTCTAGGAATAATTCAGAGAAAATATGTTCACAAAAAAATCAGTCGCCCTCCCAGCGGAAGGAAGTTTCAGGGAGAAAGCAAACCGAGTTTCGCCACCGCAGCGCCACCTCTGCCGCAACCGCGCCGGAAGAAGGCGCGCGCGACCCGGAAGTGCGGTGAAGCGCCGCGATCGGAGGCGTCGCGGTCGATATCCGGTGAGAGGAGGGAGGGGGGCGAGGAGGGAGGGAAGCGCGGAGAAGATCTGCTGATGAGGGCCTGCATCCCGCAGCATCTCCTCCGACCTTCCTTTGCCATCCGATCTCTCGTGTGGAGAGCAGAGGGCGTTCACCCGCCGTTCATGCATCCACGGGCGGCGCTGCCCTGCGACCAGGAAGGAAGCCCACATGGTGTGAATAATCAAGAGAATTGTTGAATTAAGACACTGCAGAGTCGTTTAGGATATTATTATTGTCGTTTTTGCTCGCGAATAGGCCACCTTGGACCACGCAGAATATGGACTTGCACGGGCTCAGTATGATTAACACGTTGCAAGTCTTGCATGTAACTAATCAGGGGGATCAGCATTAGGCCGATTTTTATACTCCAGGGTTGTTAGTCTTCGGGGGATGGAAGATGGAATGATGGATGAATGGACGTCACACACAAACATACCCATTTGAGGCGAGACTCGAACCCGCGATCCTTCCGTCCGAGATCGCCACGACACTACTGCCTTAGAGATCTCGGCTTTCCAGAGTCGCATTATTATTATTGTTATTATTATTATCACAATTATTATTATTATTATTATTATTATTATTATTATATTAATATTACTGGTTGGCGCCGGATCTTGCTACCCAGCGGAAGATGATCACTGCCATCTCCCGAGGGAAAACATTCACTACACTTACGGGACTAATGACGTAAACTGTTGACGCGCCCGGAATCACTAACCAACCAACTATATTATTATTATTATTATTATTATTATTATTATTATTATTATTATTATTATTATTATTATGAGCCCCTTACAATCCCTTAAGAGCTAGGGCTTCTTGGTTTCTCAGAGAAGTTCTACACGGGCTTGTGCCCGAGCACTTTGGTTGAGTACAACTATGGTTTAGAATAAATGTTACACAAATTAATTCATGTAAGGGGGACACCGATTTCTTTTCGTATTTTATTTTCATTTATTAGATTAATAGATTATATACTAGATTCTGCAGAACTTTTACATTTATAATTTTTGGCGTCTTAGATTATCCATAAACACTAACTTAATACTAAATATAACGCCATCCATAAGGAAGCTTTTTTTAAATCGCCTGTTTCGATAAGGAAGCACCTTACTTATTCTCCAGCTCGGACTGGATATTAAATATTAAGCGTGTTTCCGAAACGCGTGTATCAAATATGTGTGTGTTTTTAATTCTTGACGGGAACCGCGATTTGAAAAAGGTTAAATTGGAATAGGTGTTTGCTGTGGTTCGTGTATGAATACAAGATGTTAGAGATCATCCTAATGAATGGTATTGCCAATGGGATATTTAATTCTTTATGCAACTATATCGGCTTTGTTATTTTTCTTTTTTTGGGGTTAGGATTTATTGTAGGTAATTCCTTGACGCATTTAAACAGATAGGGAATGCATAAAGCATAATCGGTTTGATAATATGTTTATTGCATTCTTCAGAGAAATTTTAATTTTGAAGTTAATTAGCAGCTTTAGTAGGAGGATGTTTACTTTAGCGTGATGCATTTTTGCATTTATATGACATTTTCCATTGTAACTACAATCCAGATTTAGATGTAATGGTGCATCGATGATCGCATTTTGCTAATGAACATGCGGTAAAATCTCATTTTTGATTCTGCGCGCCTGATATTTCGGACGCCATACCCCTTATTGGGTTGGAAACTCATTTTACTGTGGTGTTAGACTAGGTTAACGAATAATGGCATGACGTTCTGGCCTCTGGCAACGTCAATATGGAGCTTTATCGTTATTGTTTAGCTCTGTGTTAGAAACTGCAATGCTGTTTGTTTGAACTTTCAACATTATTATATTTGTAAATCATCTTGCACAATTTCAAAACTGAACATGAAGAAAACCCTAACATATGGTTAAAATATTTTGGAAAAATAAAATACGTGTTTGTGTGGTCATTGGCGTAATATTCCAATATAATAATAAATCTTGTGAGCCTACTGTAAATATACATGGGTAATTTATGTAGTAATCACTTGAAGTCTATTCTTCAGAAGAGAGCATTTTCAATACACTGCTTTTTAATTTGTCAGTTTGACTCTACTTTGTGTAATTGTTGTTCATTCTTCCGTATTTATTAATGCATTTTATAGAATTTTTCCGTGCATAATGTTATTGACTGAAGTGGCAAGGAGTAAGAAAGAATTCTGAAAGAAGAAGTGAAGAAGTTAGAAATATTCTTTGAGTGTTAAGGAATGAGTTACTGAATTTGAAAGCAAAAAAGTTAAAATTCTTTACGGGATTATTATTCTACGAAGTATCTTTCCTCCGAAACTTTCTTTTTATGAGAGCAAATTGAGGATGACGTCTTGTTTCAATCCGAAAACTTTCAGATTCGAGAAAAAGTCTCCGGTTAACTTGAATACCGCATCACCACTGCTTAAACATAATTTCGTAGAGATTCGAAACAGCGATAGGGAACTTTTTTCATGAAATACAGAAGCGACATCACAATTCCAGTCCGCGGACCGGCGCATCCCATCTGTTTGCTTTGCATTAAATTTAATCCAAGGCCAACATTCGGCGCTGCGCTCCGGGCGCGAAGGAGCGGAGAGAGCCGCGTGAAAAGGAGGGGTGGGGAAGAGGGCGTGGCTGGGAGTGAGGGCGAGGCGAGGCGAGAGGCGGGGCGAGGCGAGGGCGAGGGCGAGGAGCGAGGGCGAGGGCGAGGCGAGAGGCGAGGAGGCGAGAGGCGAGGGCGGAGGCGAGAGGCGAGAGGCGAGAGGCGAGAGCGAGAGGCGAGAGGCGAGAGGCGGAGGCGAGGGCGAGAGGCGAGAGGCGAGAGGCGGAGGCGAGGGCGAGAGGCGAGAGGCGAGAGGCGAGAGGCGAGAGGCGAGAGGCGAGAGGCGGAGGCGAGAGGCGGAGGCGAGGGCGAGAGGCGAGAGGCGGAGAGGCGAGAGGCGAGGGCGAGAGGCGAGGGCGAGAGGCGGAGGCGAGAGGCGAGAGGCGAGAGGCGAGAGGCGGAGGCGAGGCGAGAGGCGAGAGGCGAGAGGCGGAGGCGAGAGGCGAGAGGCGGAGGCGAGGGCGAGAGCGAGAGGCGAGAGGCGAGAGGCGAGAGGCGAGAGGCGAGAGGCGAGAGGCGAGGCGAGAGGCGAGAGGCGAGAGGCGAGAGGCGAGAGGCGAGAGGCGAGAGGCGAGAGGCGAGGGCGGGGCACGGGAGAAGGAATGAATGCATGGGAGAGAAGGGGGAAATGTGGCGTCCGGGGGAAGGAGGGCGCGCGAGCGGGAGCATAAGTGGCGGGGGCGACGCGGCGCCAGCGCGACCCATCTGTCATCGCGGCGCGGGCTGCCGGGTCGCGCCTCTGCCCTAGTTGCGCGCGGCCTCCAGCCTCGCCCCCCTCGCCTTCGCCCCCGCCCCGCCCCGCCCCCACGCCTCGGAATCCATTCGGCGAAGGCGGCGCCGGAGGCAGCGGCGCCGGAGGTGCGGAAGACTGGAGATAGAGGACTCTGCCCGAAGGTGATCGTTTGTGACAGCTGCGTCTGGAAACCCGCCGAGGGGCGTGTCTGCACTGCATAAGGAGGAATATTATTCCAAGTTTCCCTTGCGTGTTTTTCAATACTCTCTTTTTCTCTCTGAGTGCCGTTTGACTTAGCAGGACCGCTGCGTCTCCGAATATAATTTCGTTTCTTTAAACACTTCTCTGTCCACCCCAACTCCTTTTCATTCCCGTATTTTTACTGTATTTCTGCTAAATTTCATTGACCTCTATAAACGTGGAGATAAGGAGTCCTAGAATGAATAATTTTAATAGTTAATATCAATAATAATCGTATAGTGTAAATTATATATAGTAATGGAATACCTTTCGGAAAAGAAATTATCATAATTTCAGACGTGTTTATAACAAAATACAACGGAAAGTTAATGTGGTGTTTCTAAATACCAGCAGCAAGAAAGACAGTAATGAATACGTCTCGTGTGTCGGTTTGCTGAAGCCTTAACGTCCCATCTTTGTGTCATCAGGGGCAGAAAGTAAACAAAGAAGATAATGATTAGATATCTGATTCAAACAATGGAAATGTATCAGACAAGACATAGCTTGATATGCAATTTTATCAGGTTAATTTTCTCTGCCTTTCTTTCTCAAATGTAAAATACTTACTACTTTTTTGGATAATGATTTCCATACTAAAAGCAATACGTGTGTAAGTAAACAGTATACAATAAAATATTGATTAATATGATATAAACGACAAGAAACAAGAAGAAAACGATATGGATGAGCAAGTTGTGAAAGAAAATATTCGCATTTGAAAGAAGGTGAAGAAATATTTTTAGAAGAGTCACTTCACGTGTGGTTTCATCAGAATGTAAGAAGGAAAGGCAAGAGTAGCAAATGCATAGTTGAAATATTTCTTAACACTTATATTGTAGATTTTATTACATTGTCACCAAGTACAATACTCATCATTAATGAAATTATGAGCATTTCGGTCGCTTTCGGTAAAATGTAACTCATGAACTAATTAATTTTTCCAACCAATATTTATATATATCGAAACGCCATTATAAGGAAATTGTATTATAAAAATTGTACGGATAATTTTAAAAATTTACGACTTAACCTAACAAATTTCAATGTAGTGTCACCTTACTTTCGATATCTATCTGGTTTCTGTGCAGATGACTCAAGCAAGTGCAGTTATTTTGCTTGAAATGTGACATCCGTATTTGTTAGAGATGTCACAAACTTTACAACAGTTAAAGTAATAATTAAACTGAAGAACAGGGTGTAGGAACGTTTTTTGAGACGAAAGCAAAGAAGAGCCAAGTTCGTATTGAATTTTAACATAACGAATCTTCTTTCCAGGAGATAGAAAATTAAGAAATAGCAGTTAATGTTTTTCATTGAATTTCACTGTCTAAATTAATACCTTTGAGACAATAATCGCCGACCTGGATGGCCGAGGTGGCTAAGAGCGAGTACCGACTCAGCGCTTCGGTCGGAAGGGTCGCGGGTTTGAGTCCCGCCTTGGGGATGGTTGTTTGTCCCTTGTCTTTGTATGTATGTGTTGTCGCGGAGGGCCTCGCGTTCTGCTGACCCCAGATCAGAGGAGCCCGCAGGTGTGTTGGTCTAGTGTATGGTCGAATATGCGTCCCATCGGGACGTAAAGGGTAACCGGCTGTCGGCTGGATAAAATTCCTAGAAAAATATCTATTTGTCATCATACGACGCCATCCTCTCATTTGGTTTGTTTTTTTCGTGTTTCCGGGCGCGTCAACTGCTTTGGTTATTAGTCCCGTTAGTGTAGTGCATGTTTTTTCTCGGGAGATGGCGGTGGTCTTCCCCCGCTGGATGGTGAGATCCGGCGCCGACCATCCGTCGGCTAGTGGGGTTTCCCCCTAACCAGGACTCTCCCACCAGCAGGGCACCGCCCCAGCCGGGACAAGCTCTAAGCTCCCGACCGGTCTCCTGGAATATGTGGTTGTGTAGTGCATGTTAGTATACGTGTGTGTGTAAGGGGAGAGGATAGGATAGGGAAGAGGAAAGACAGATCGCGCGCGGTCCGTGGCCCGTTTCGTAGGGTACTGCTCCGGCATTCGCCTGGTGTTGATCGGAGAAACCACGGAAAACTACCGATCAGAGCAGCCGGCCGCTAGAATTCTCCTGCAAGCAGATACTGAAGACATAATAATAATAATAATAATAATAATAATAATAATAATAATAATAAAAAAAATAATAATGACTTTATTTATGTGGCATAATAATCACTTTGAAAGTATAAGTAAGTAAATACAACAAACAGAAAGAAATAATATTATATGAAAAAAACACAAACAAGTACACAGATTCTATTTACTCTTGAACACGAGAAACAATGCATTCAAAAATTTAAATATGTATGCGATCAAATAATTAATACACTGTTCGCATTTAACTAACGTAAAGTGAAGTAAAATCTTTTAACTTGTTTACCATAAGTTTCAGTTTTCAATCTGTTTGTGAAAAAGTATTCAAGTTGAAACATTCTTTCATCTATTTTTAATTTTCGCGTTGTCAATAGAATTGTCAATTTAAGAACATTTCTAAATGAAAGGAAGAACCGTAATTTATGAAGTAAACTTAGCTCCAAACTGTTCATTAACTTTAAGAAAGTTACAATGTACTTATTACAAAACGTTTAGACATTGAAATGTCTGATTTCACTTACGACAGTCAACAACTGAATTCATTAGCAAATGATCCATTAAATTACGTGGTTGCTAAACGTAATTCTAAGAGAATCTCGTCACTGTTCTAAATATATTTTAATTGAATTTATTCAAACGAATAAGTCAAGGAAAACTGGCTACTGCAGATTGCTACGGCATGTTATTGACTCACGGAACCTTCCCACGTCGAAATCAGAACGATGTCTTCTCGGGTGCCGATGCTGGTTGCCAAGGTCGAAGAGTGCTAGGTCTCTTTTCGGGTCGCTCTCCAACATCGTCTTAGAATCGTTGCTCGCTGCCTTGTTCCGTCGCTTGCATAGACATAGTCTACATTCCAATTCTCATTTCACCAAAGCGAGAATATAATCAGCGTCTCCAGATTTCGTATCCCACCATTAAATCGGGTTGGAAGATACGACATAAAATCCAGATTATATTGTATTAGAAATTTTTTTTTTAATCTGCAAGAAAGAAAATGTCCCTTATTAGTTTGATGCTTGAATTACTTGTTCATTGCATACACAAATATACTCAGTTCTCTTGTAAAATGTACAATGATTTTGTTCTTCATGAATCCTTGTAGCTAAAGTGCTTCATGTTTCAGTTGTATAATAGTATTATAATTCAGCATGTATAAAATTTTGTTACGTCGTTCGAGCTTTTCTTTTGGGGATTTCGTTACGTAGCCATTGATATTGATAACTCTTCCGAAGCACATTCTTCAAGCAGTCACTATGCAAAATGGTCGGCATTCCTTCTCATTAATTATGAATTTCGCTGGTCAGCGCGATGAAGTGTGCAACTCTCCTCATTAGGGTTTGTAGTACCCCCCATCCATGATCGTAGGTATGGCCAACCAATGGGCGCTGATTGGCGGGAAGCAGAAATTTTTCCAAAAGCTTCGTCTTGTAAACGAGAGATAGCGATTACAATAGCATATTTGAGATGTTCTACTATGTAACCTACTCTTGGGACTATGCTTGCACAGTTTCATCTTTCCTTCATGGAAATTCCAGTGTTTTTAAAAAAGACTGTGCCTGTTATAGGAGATTATTACAACAGATGATCGAACATTTTGGCTACAACTCTCGTATAATTGTCAAAATTCATAAGATCGTGTTTCGTATAATCATATTTTTTTAATATTATGAAGGTTATACAGATATTGGATATGATAGAAAAGAGAGATGGTACGCAAAAATTATAATTTCATTTTGAATAATCGTCTGATTTAGTAGATAGAGGTCGTAGAAACGCGTCAAAGATTATATCGAAAACAAAACAGTATTGCAGTGAAGTTATAATGTTTATTGTGCTAAGGAGAACGCCGAACTTTAATGGATTAATTCCAATCAATCTGGGCGATTGCACTCACTTGACAACGTTTACTTCAGTTGTTTTTTTTTTGTTTTTTTTCAATTGAGATCAGCATCCAATTTTACTCTACCCGTAAGCATTCCGCCGACCCTTGTAACGATCAGCAGCTAGCCACTTAAGGCCTTCAGCACGCTTTTTCACTCGGAGGTCTCGAGGGCCAGGGCGAGCGAATGCCCTCCTCTGCGCCGCATCCATCCCCGGAATGCGGGGGGGCGCCGTTTACCACGAACTCCGACGCCCCCGCGGCGGCGCGGCGCCGCGCCGGCTCCTCCCCAAGACAAAGCGGCGGGCCCCCCCCCCCCCCCCTCCCTCAGCGGGCAACAAATACCCCATCCACTCACTACATCACTACACTCCCACTTATACACACTCACACACTACATGCACTGCACTCCCACACATACTCACTACATGCATTCCACTCACATATACACACACTCACACTCTACATGCACTGCACTCCCACACATACTCACTCACTACATGCACTACACTCCAACATACACACACTCACACACTACATGCACTGCACTCCCACATACACACACCCACACACTATATGCACTACACTACACTACACTCACACACTTATCCACACATATGCAGCACTCCCACACATGTTGGGAGACCAGTCAGGAGGTTAGAGTTTGTCCCGAATGGGACGGTACCATGCCCTTTGTCCACCCTTTCAAACACACACGCATACTTACAGGCACTGCACTATCACAAATGACGGATGACCAGTTGGAAGCCTACAGTTTGCACGGGCTACGGGCGTGGCCATGGGGAGATTCTTGGAGGGGAAAAGACCAAGTCCCTCACAAACTTTTCGATCTCACCTATTTTATCCTGCCACCTTTTCTCCCGTCATCCTCGCCCCCTTGGACGTGTCTCCGCTGTAAGGTGGTCCAAATGAGGCACTTAGGATGAGGTGCCTTCCATTTGATTTAATTTATTTTCTTTAAAAAAGAGGAAAAACTGTGTCTGACGTATGGGCGAGAAGGATAATCTGGGCACGTTTTCTTAAGCTCCATAATCTCTTCTCCCTTCACTATTTTACTACACTTGTTAGATGAATGATGAATAAAAGTACCAAGAAAGCGATGTTAGTAGCGATTGAAAACATTTTCCTGTGGGGTTATAAAAACTTATGTGCCATTATCTTCAGACTATTATTAAGATTTTTTTTAGAATGTTGTTCAGATTTTACTTTAGACAGTCGTATACTGATTGAAATTAATCAAAAAAATTAAAAATAATTAAATAAATATGGTCTCTGACACCATGAAAGTTGTTATTAAAGTGTTTCCCTGTGAGATTCATTAATTAAAAATAGATTTCAAAACATGAGAGAAGTTATTAAGACTCTTGAGAAGAGGTGAAGAATGCTCCACGAAAAATTGAGAGAAAATTTCAATCTAAATTGTTTTTTATTAATTTTTTGGTTTAAATATGTATATGACTCCCTAAAATAAAATCTGGACAAAAAATCTAATAAAAACTAATGTGCATCCCTAAACGAACTACAAATTTTATTTTATAGTATTTCTAACAGAATAGCAACCTCCATTCCCGGCTCTACTTCTACCGTAATTAGGAAAAGGTGAGCTCAACAAAATTTGATCAATGGACCAGGGAAACTAAACGAAAACCCATATGGAGGTTATTTTTCCAGAAGCTATAGCAGCACATTATTTCTTACAGGCATATTTTAATTTTTTTAAAAATTGTACTGCACAGATTCATTAAATATCGTTGTTAAAATTAAAATTATTTTACTTTCTCGCACTTACTTCGTAAGAAGACAAAGTATTGTAATCGTGCGCCGGAATACGGCGAATTTTTGACATAAAAGCTCTTATTACCGGACTTTGAGAACAAGAAGAATGGATAAATCATTTTTCTGTATAGTAAAGTAAATTGCTTCCTCTAACACGGTTTGTGTAGTCAGAATCCGTTTTCCAACTTTTCAAAAATATCAATGATTCCGCTAAATGGTGCTAATGAAATTCGGACAATTTTTAAATTTACTTAAACAATTCTTTTCCCAAAACCGGTTGCAATTTTTTAAACAAATTCTCGTATGCATCGAAGAACGCTAAAAATGGTTCTTTTCTCATTTCCGGTGGTCTCTGTATTTTTCATTATTATCGTAAAGTTTTAATAGTTCAAGAGTACAAAAATAAGGATACAAATTTCTGCTTCAAACAAAATCTTTTCTAAAAAATCAGCTCTTTAAAAGACGTAATGCACAATTTTTTTGAAAAACGAGTATTTTTTGCAAAATTGTCTTGAAATATTTCAATTCATAAAAAAACAATTAAAAAACCGTTCCAATTTTTTCTTAATTTTTTTCCACGAATAGAACAAGCAACGCGTAAAAGGTCTCATTTTCATTTAAATTTGAATTTTCTACAATCATAAATAATGTGAGAAACTATGAGCCGCTGTATCATCCTTACTTCTTTTTTATACTCTGTTAGGTCTCTAATCGTATAGAAACAGTTCAGTAGTAAAGTAAGTTCCTCGTTTTGAATTGTTCAAATCATCCAGCAGCGTGTTTTGAAGCAATGTGCGTGTACTACCGTATGGCGGCGCCGATGACCGCGCGGTGGCGACGTAAGTGGCAATGCAATGGCATGCAAGTGGCGATGCAAGTGGCGATGCAAGTGGCGATGCAGGGCGATGCAAGTGGCGATGCAAGTGGCGATGCAAGTGGCGATGCAAGTGGCGATGCAAGTGGCGATGCAAGTGGCGATGCAAGGATGGGGCGATGCAAGTGGCGATGCAAGTGGCGATGCAAGTGGCGATGCAAGTGGCGATGCAAGTGGCGATGCAAGTGGCGATGCAAGTGGCGATGCAAGTGGCGATGCAAGTGGCGATGCAAGTGGCGATGCAAGTGGCGATTTTTGCAAGTGGCGTGGACGAGGAGAAATGCGCCGCGCGCGCTGCGACGCACCCATCGCTTGTGGGAGGGGCGGGAGCGCCACGAAGCGGAGGATGTGGGAGGGGGAGCGAGAGTGGTGCTCCGAGGGCCCGGACGAGTGGGCGGTGGCGGTGGAGGTGGCGCGAGAGGCATTGGAGGAAAGCAGGCCGCTTGTTGAAGAGATTGGGCGCCAGTGGAAGACGTGGTGGAAGGGACACGGGGGACTTTTGGCGCGGATACAAAGGGGGGGGGGGGGGGGGGGACGGGGGGGGTGGAGAGGGGGACGCGGTGACACGGAGTAGGGATGTGCCCTTAACAGCTAAACTGTTATTTCTTAACCGTTAATGTTTCATAACTGTTACGCGAAATAACAGTTATTTCGTTTATCCTGTTATTGCCTGTTATCGGTTGAAATGCATAGAAATGCAACCCTGCTGGGCCTAATTCGAACTACTACAAGTTTTTGTGGCAACCATTTTGTACGATAACAGTTTCACTGCAGCTAATCTATCATGATTTGCCAGCGTTCAAATTATAGAATCTTCAATACATAATTCGTCATTATCGCACACCATGTGCACACTATTTTTATATTTTATTGTATACACTACATCAAGATGTTTGTCCTTTAAATTAAGTCCTCCGATATGTTAACTTATTTCTGTCCCATTGCTGCTTATGTGAGATCAACTAATATTTCCCTAGGTCCAATAAAATACAAGGAGTTACGGTCAAATAACTCGCATTATAATACTTGATATTCGATAGTCATTATCATATTAGCTAAGGTAAGCAAAAACACTGTTTTTCATTATTTTGGCACTCGTCACTTCGCTATGCACAAGTTGCATATTTGAAAGAATATTTGCAATCTGAACCCGAATCACTTTCATTTTAGTAATATTCTATATTCTATAGACATTCGCTACACATTATATGAATTACTATTCATTCTTTCGCATTTCATCCAGTCTCGTTCATATGTTCATATCAGCTGCTTCTCTCTTCAAACATGTTAGGGAAAGTAGTGCAAGGAACCGCCGTAAGGTAGCTGCACAAGCTTTACGATGCTACCAAAGTTATTAGTTTTGCATGGTTTAACTCTTAGCAGTCGCTACAACTGCTTTAACTCTTAGCAGTCAGCCATGTTAGGTGGCTGGTCATGTACCTGTTATTTCTCAGCTGTTGTTAATAACAGCTATTACGAGTCAGCTGTTTTCGTGATAACACTATTGAAGTAACAATAACAGCTATTGAAGAAAAGCTGTTAAGCCCATCTCTAACACGGAGGCGGAGGCGGAGACAGAGAAGGTGACGGAAGCTGGTGGTGGGGAGGCTGTAGCGGTAACGCGGAGACGGGAAGCAGGGAGATAGTGACGTGGAGAGGCGGTGACGGTACGGTGGTGACGGAGAAGCGACGAATGGGGAGGTGGAGACGCGGTGGTGAGACGGCGAAGCTATGAAGGGGAGGTGGTGGCGAGAAGCGACAAAGGCGAGCGGTGTCGGGGGTGGTGACAAGGAAGCCCTGCCAAGGAGGGGGGGGACGCAGAAGCGGGAAATAAGGTGGTGACGCGAAAGCGATGAAGGGGAGGTGGCGTCGGAGAGGTGGTGACAAGGACGTTCTATCAGGGTGACAGTGACGGTGACGATGGAGGCGCGTACGAGGCCGCAGTGACGGAGAATGGAGAATTGGTGCGGTCCTGGGGAGGTGGTGAGGGAGAAGCGATGAAGGAGAAAGTGGTGCCGGGGAATCCGTGGTTCTAGGTCACTAGGCGTTGACCAGACTACAGTGGTGGTGCTGTGGGGGGGGGTAGTGGTGGCAGGTGGGGGTGCGGAGAATGAGGAAGGGTGTTGGTGGGGCCGCGTGGCGAGGGGCGAAGAAAGAGACGAGCAGGCGGTGGATGTGCACGCGCTGTGTGGGCGAAGGAGCCGAGGATGGAGAGGCAGGGGCCCAAGGGCGGTGACGGAAACTCGGCGCTGGAGCGGATTAAATATTCTAGGAGCCCTTATTGTGATGGAGTTTTGTAGTTTATCGTTGTCTAAAAATAAACCTCCAAAACTCTGTATTGTTTGGCGAAAATTAAATTTTAGATTTTTTTCTTTTCTTCCCCGCTGAATATGAGTTCATAGACACAACACTGCTCCGACATGCTTCACGTTCTAGCGGGAACGGGATGGGATAAACTTTTAACCGGAAAACATCAAACGCAATAATGCACCTAACCAAGCATAATGCATAGTATGTTGTGACAACACAAATGTATACCTCATAGAACGCTCCAGATACGTTTCATGTGCTGACATCAATACTTGATTCTCCGTAATATATCTTATGCACGATAAAACAAAAAGTCTGAAATATTGAAACGATTCAAGGCGTTGTCATAGTCAAGAATGTTGACAATGTTGTTCACAATGACAACGCCTTCAATCATTTCAATTATGTAAATGTCAACTACAACTCACCACTGAATCCATAGTCTGAAATATTCCTATTTCGCGAATTAGCTATCTAATTCACCCGTTAGCCAGGCGATTTGAATTAAGCAGTTTTAATGACTATGAACGAATAATTTCGGTCATCATACGGTTTAAAGCGGCATTACCCAGAAATCCGGTCTAAAGTAAAGTGAAGTCTATAAGTGACGTGGCCTGTGTGTTTGCGGGTATTTTGGTATAAAAATCCGGTTACAGACGCAAAGACTGAAGGCCGGAGTGGCTCGTAAATGGTAGTGTGGCGTCAACTGAGGTATATTGTGTGGGTAGGTTAGGGTAGGGTTAGGGTAGAGTAGGTAAGATTAAGTTATATTGTGTAAATAGAAATTTACGTCTGGAACAATGGAACCTGAAACTGCACATCCTGTCGCTCACTGACATTAGGAACTATCCACCAGTAGGATCGTTCCTGATTATTACGTAATATCTGCTGTTTTCGCAACCAAAAGAACTTCTCTCACCCTTACCACCACATGTTGTCTTATATGCACTTCCTACTGCGGATGTATGAAGTACGCCTCAAAACAATTTCTTCATCAGATTGTATCCATTAATTTGTTTATCATGGTAACACTAATCAGCTAATTCTCTAAGTAGTCAGATTCGAACATTGACCGTAAGATGTATAAGGGACACGTATAAATAAAGTAATATAATAAACGCAAGAAAATTGCTCGTTGTGCAGCTAATGCTAGTTTCTTAGATCGTCACATATGTATTCAAAACGAGAAAAGTCAATAATTCAAAAGCAATTAATCTCACGTTTAGATAACTAACATCTGTTTGTGAAATGAATGAAATTGAAAGTCGATTTAAACGGAATGTATTACATCAACTCAATTCCACATTAACAACCAGATCGAATATCCGATAATGACGCTATCAACCAATAAATCTATACAAAGTAATTTTTCCGTCACATTCTTCTTTTTATAAATACAAAATGCTTGCCTCCTCTTCTGACTGGAGGCGGCTCTGGGTATGCTTTGCGGATTCGTAATGCCTTCGTACCTGGGGCGAGGCCGAAGACCGGCAGAAGGAATCTCGATTTCCGCGAAGGTGAATCGTCGTTTGCATTCCTTAGCCGCCGCGAGCACGGAATTCTCTCCTTTTGTCATGGAATTGAAGAGCAGTTTATTTTCTGCCTCCGTTTACGGGAGAACCGGATTAGTTCGCGAATCATTCTTCTGAACTACATCTCATATCCGCATGACAATGGGGCTCCGTAATTGGAATTTGTGTCCCCGGATTAAATTACTTCAGGGACTTGGGGTTTGCGCTATCCGTGTATTTTCGCTAATCCCCCACCTCCGGCAAGGGCGGTGAGCGAACGGCGGCGCGGGGCGGAACTTGGCGAAAACAGCTGCCGGTCGCGCGGTGGAGGCGGCGCGGCGCCGCGACGCGACGCACATTGGGGCAAGGTCCCGAAAAGTTGGCCAAAAGTTGAAAAAAGAAAGGTTTTGTTTAGGGAATATTTGGTAAGCAGTTGGGGAGACTGGTTCCCAGACTGTCTAATTCCACGGTTAGAAAAGGTCTGAGACGTCACAGTGACGCTCTGCATCAGTGGATTGATTGATTGATTCATGTTTCCGGGCGCGTCAACTGCTCTGGTCATTAGTCCCGTTAGTGTAGTGCATGTTGTTTGTCGGGAGATGGCTGTGATCTTCCCCCGCAGGATGGCGAGATCCGGAGCCGACCTACCGTCCAACTAACCAGGACTTTCCTACCAGCGAAACACCGCCCCAGCCAGGACAAGCTCTAAGCTCCCGACCGGTCTCCCGAAATATATGGTAGTGTAGGGCATGTTAGTGTAAGTGTTTGTGTAAGGGGGAGAGGACAGGACAAGGGAGAGGAAGGATAGATCGCGCGCGGTCCGTGGCCCGTTCGGTAGGGTATGTTCCGGCATTCACCTGGTGTTGATCGGAGAAACCACGGAAAACTACCGATCAGAGCAGCCGGCCGCTAAATTCTCCTCCAAGACAGCGACTGAATTCGACCTAGCTCAAAAGCTAGGTCGAAAATCCTGCCGCTGTCAGGACTCGAACCTAGGACTTCCCGGTCAGAGGTGCTGCAGCGACATCAGTTGATGGCACTGAACTACCGCTCCCGGTGCAATCAGTGGAAATGTGGCCGTTGAGCGCGCAGCTGTTACACTACTCAAAGATCGTAAATCAACCGTTACTCTGGACACGTGTAAAATTTTTCGCTTTTCATCATTCAAAATGTGCGAAAATTGTGATGGTAAGTACAATGTTTACGTGTATTACAAATACTTAAAAAATATGTTAAAAGTACTTGCTTAGTAATTAATGTTGAAAAATTATACAATTCAATCGTTTTTCTTTTTTAATGTGGAAAATAGTTGTAAATTCCACATAGTTCCACAACGAAATTTGTACAAACTTCATTTCCTACTATTAAGTGAAGTTATTGAAATGTCAAAGAAAGAGCTGCTATTAGATGCTATTCTGCATTGTCCTGCAGCCTAATCATTCTAATGATTGAAACTTTTTTTTAGTTTTTTAATTCTTAATATGCCTTGTTGAATACGCGATTTTGTTATTTGCAATGTTTACATCGAAATCAGCAAACAAAATTTAATTTTTTGTGAAATTATAAACTTTTTAGAGGTTTTTAAAATTTTTAATCCGCCAAATTGGATATGCATTTTTTTTGCAATTTTAACATTGAAATCGTAATCATTGTGCCCAAAAGCATTGTATACAATGTTTCATTAAATTTGGATAACATTTTCATATTTTGGCCAACTTTTGGGATCTTACCCCAACGTGTGACGGTGGCGCGCTCGCGGAGCGGAACGGAGGCCGCCGCGAGGGTGCGTTCCATTGCCATGCTAATCGGCCCAGGTGAAGGAGCAGCCCGCCGCGAATTGCATTGTGGGCCGATGGATTGGCCCTGGGGAACGCGGATTTCAAGCGTGCACTCGCACTGATTCCGCTAATCAACAGGCAGCTCTGATTGCTGGATCAGTGCCATTCCTCCTACACACATTCTAGTTTTACGCTTCAAGTAGTTGTGTGTCCGTTGAGGGGCTGTAGTGCAGTGTGTCTGGACTTGCGGTGCTATTTAGAATTCACTCTGCCTTCACAGGCGAGGATGGCGGAATATGTACTGACTGAACGTCATGTGTCAAAGGGGCACGCTTTTAAGGCATGCGTATTTGTTTCTTGTCTTTGTTGACTGTAACGTATTCATCAAATATCTGCTGAGAACGAGATTTGCTGAAGATATTTCTAGTGCTTCTCTAAGTTCATAGTATGGATGCAGCAAAAAAAAGTATTTCAGGAATAACATGAATCATTTCAACCTAATTTCCCCCACTATAAAATAAAATTTCTTCCAGTCAGGTTTCTGGACGTGACCAGAGCGTGTATTGTCTGAATACCATTGTTCAAAATGTCGCATGTTCGGATCCCGTGTACTATGTGTATTATGTATTCTGGTCTATTGTGATATACCTCGCGATCCACTGGCTTTACAAATGATGAGGTCGTAAGTATACTGAAATGTATTTATACTTTTTTTTCTATAAACACTGCTCAGTTAAAGTTAAGAGCAGCCAGATAGATCTCGGCATATTAAATAATAAATGTCCCTAAAAACAATGCTCCCTGACAAAAAACTAAGTAACCAAACGTGGTCACGCAATTCATTGTCGCCTTACCAATTTTTGTACCACAAGTAAATACAGTACCCATGAAATGTTTCAAAATTTGGAAATAAAGTTAGGTTACCCAATTTCATATTTTCAAATTTAAATTCCATCATTTCTCGAAGAAATGTGAAACTTTGTTTTAAAGAGGGTTATTATCCATTTGTAACACTGATACTATTTTAAATCGTACGAAAATGTGATTTTTAATTAAAGGCAAACTACAAGAAATATAAATTAGCTCCGCCTCGATTTTTACCTTTTGACCCTAATAACATACCACTTCTGAGTATGTTAATAGCTATAACAAAAACATTCTTAAAGATTATTCCAATACCTAGTTTAATCGTCACAACAGCTCTTTTAAAACCAAAAGTGTATTGAAAAAGCTGCAGTTTCATAACGAAAATCGTAAATTGTTAATATTTAATGGCGGGCGGCCTCTTCCTTGTAACCTTGCAGTCAAATAACGTCAGTGGTGTTGTAATCAGTGACACACACACTATGAGCATTCATTGGATCTGTAGTATTGGAGTAGGCGAAATAACACAACCAATTATTTGCATTTGTAAGTGAAAATCAAAACTACTTAATGGTTTTTGTATTTTCCCTAGTTCGTAGGTATCTAACGAAAAGCATAGACACATCTCAAATGGGCGGAGGCTGCATAGTTTTCCGTCAATTTATGCGCATATACGAATATACACATCTGACGAAACCAACACGCGCGAATTAGAGAGCTTTAGCAGGCGCTGACGTCGCGCGCTGACTGCATGCATTCTCTGCGCCGACAAACACTCATCCCCCGCCCCCGCCCCCGCCCCCGCCATCATCTCCACGGCCATTGCCACGGCTGCCCGCGCAGCCCCCGCCCCCACCTCCTCCAACGTCAGCGATTCCTCTTCCGCCCGCGCCAACGTCAATGCCACCGCCTCCGCCAACGCCAGCAATTCCTTCTCTTCCCGCCCCCACCAACCCAGCGATTCTTCCTCCGCCCTCGCCAACGCCAGCCGCCAAACCCCCCCTTCGTTTCTCCCCCCCCACCCCGCCCCGACGCCTACGCCTGCGCCTACGCCTGCGCCTGCGCCTACGCCTACGCCTACGCCTACGCCTTCGCCTTCGCCTTCGCCTTCGCCTTCGCCTCGCCTGCGCCTGCGCCTGCGCCTACGCCTACGCCTACACCTACGCCTACGCCTTTGCCTGCATCTACGTCTACGTTTACACGTTGGCCGTGCTGCAACCATCGCCGTCGCTTGCGTGGCTGCTGGCAACTCAACGGTAGCGCCAGTGCCCCCGCGCCGCAGTTGCTTGAGTTTCGGCAGAGTGCGTTAGCGCGTTGGGGCGGCGTTGGCGAGGAGTAATGCGGCGCTGCACTCGCACCGACTGCATTATGCGCTGCGGAGAGCGGCCGGGCGTCGAAGCGAAAGGACCCAGCTGCCGATTCGCCGCTCTCTCTGCGAACGCAGGCAGGGCGGTATATGTCAGGGGGATCGGGGAGAACCTGCACTGCGTGTCGCTGACCGGTACTCTACAGTTGCTTTAAGAGGATGGCGGTAATGCTGTGAAATGCACCGGCTTTGTTAGTGTAAACCATACCAATCAAGATGCAAATATTTCAAAGACTCTACATTAACAGGCAAATGACATTATATGAACAACTTCTTTTACCGCTGGTGTATCTCTGACTTGAGGTTCATGGTGTCCAGTCTCGTCGGTCACGGATTTTTATCACGAACTAGATGGGTAAGTTGAATTCAGTCGCACTCTGTAGAACTTTAACGGCTGGTTGCTTTGCTCCGTAGTTCTTTGTGGTTTCTTCCATCAATACCAGGCGAATACAAGAGTAGTATCCTAACAAATGGGCCACCCACCGCGCGTGATCTTTCCTTCCTCGTCCTTGCCCCCTCTTCTTTCTATACTCTCTCTCTCTCTCTCTCTCTCTCTCTCTCTCTCTCTCACACACACACACACACACACACACACACGCACACATACACACACACACACTTCCATGTACTCGTATTACACTGTTATGTCGGGAAACCAGTATATATCTTACAGCAGCGATGTCAAGGCCTCCTACCGGTTGCCCGCTTCGTGGCACTGTGGCATGCCATGAGCTCCTCAGCGCTACTAGCGTCTGGAAAGGAAACTTATCAGTTGTAACCCCGTTTTCCGATAGTGATGGCGTTGAAATTCGCAGCAGGGTAATGAAAGATTAAGTAATGAAAATTTGAGAAATACACAGTTTACGAATTTGTCTCTCGGGATCTCTATATCTTGATTTTTTCAACTTGGTGGAATCGCATGTATTAAAGAGGATATGAGTAGAAAAATAAAAGTAAAAATATAAATTAAAAAAACAGCTATTTTTTAAAATTTATTAATCTAAATTCCGCCTAATCTTGTTTCGTGTGTAAAGCGTGAAAGCATCCAGGCCGACTTTCACTGCCTACTGCTGTTTTGTGGCGAGATGATCAGCTGCGTGGGCACTCGCTGCCGGTTTATGCAGTGAGTTGAAAAGTAAATATTACATACTTCTGAAGATAATAAGGTTCGAATATGATCATTTTTTTCAATAAACATGTGTTGGGAAATTTCTTATAAAGAAACTACTGTTTTGATATTTGGAGTTCATTTGACATTGGTAGGCAACTCATCATGCACTGTTATTTGGAAGGTCATGTTCTGAACACAGTCGTAAAAATTTAATTTTCTGCCATCCATAAGTGCATGTTGAGATGCCTACCAATCAGGGACTATTCACGGACCACCACATATTCATTGGCAAAAAGTGATAGTCTTCGGTACCCTTGCATGACTTTTAAAGTTAGTAATATTTATTCTGAGATACCCATATACAAATAAAACCTTTACAATAAGCATTTGTATATCGCAACACTTCGGTATGTTATTTGAACGTTTCATCGTAGTCTCCCAGATATCCATAGTCATCTCGAAAAGAGTTATACTCGTACTGTCTACATTTCGTGACTCTCGATATGTTATATTCGTATCATGTAGTCTCTCAGATATCAATGGTCATATCCAAAAGCGTCATACTGTCCATATTTCGTTACTTTACGATACATTATTTGAACGCAGCATCGCAGTCTTTCAGAAATTCACGGTCACCAGACACGCCATCACAGCTGCCCCTGCTAGGGTTCTTTCACTGACACCGCCGTCTCTTCTCCTCCCCATCCCCACCCCACCCCGTCGCCCTCGCCGCCTCCGCCGCCGGGGCTGCCGACTCATCATCGATAACCCCCTGGCAATTTGGGTCGACGTCTTCTGCTCGTAGATATGCGGCGCGGCGCCTCCAGCAGTGGATAAGAGGAGCGCGACGCGCGAAGCGGAGGGGGGGGGAGGAAAGGAAGGGGAGGAAACGCTGACCGCCATCTCACGTTCAAAAACCTTCTTTCGGGGTGTTAAAATGCGCTTAGGCGGAATGACTGGGCTGTAACGTGAGAAGGGCCGTAAAATGCTCTCGAAATTCCGTGTTCGAAATAGCTTCTTGAATGTATAATTCATTTTACTCCCAATGACATTACTTGCCCCTTTAAATATGCTCTGTAATGTAAAACTGGAAGATAAAGTAATATTAGAAGTATAACTATTAATGGGACGCCATTCTCTACAAATAAAATAGTATACTTGTATCATTATTTATTTCCTGCAATAGTTAGTTCTAACTATCGAAGTATTATTGTCAGGAGTTACATTGTAGGAATAGGTAAGAAAGCTTTACTTAGAAGGTAAGCTGATGTAATTAGAGGTGTGTGATTCATGAATATCTTAAATTTTTTTTTGAAACTCATAGGAAACTATATTCACACTACACATTATGAAAATTTACAGTAATTAAATATAATTTTTTCGTCGAAAATTCTCTCCGTCATCCCATTTTTTAGATTAGTTCACATAGACTTTGTTTAATTAACATCAGATACATAGCACTTGTCGTTGTATATCTAGAGAAGAAAATTGTTGGGTAATTTTAGTTATTCGGCTTTTTGATGCCGTTTTAATACAATTGCATAAATCTTACTTGAAAATATTATCTCGATGTTGTTGGTCACATCTTACGTGTTACAATTAACGTACTTATTAATATAATTGGAATGACAATTTTCGTAAATTATTCTCTTGTATGAAGGAATATGGCGAAATTTACCATGAATTCACAAGTTTGCAATTTGATGCTCTCGTCCCGGCCGCAAATTGCTCCGATATTGCAGTACACTTTCTTTTCTTTAACGAAGCCTTCCAAAAGGAAGCGATGTTGACTCAACTCCACTTTGAATCTGAACGGTCCATTGCAAACGGCCCACGGTCTTTCTGCTTTCCTTTCTTGCGTCGGCATTCACCACTGCCAGCGCATCAGCAGTTGCATTCGCTTCGTCCCCTAACCTCTGCCTGATCTCTTGACCGAGACAGCAATTTTTTTGGTTTCCATCTTCTCCGATGGACTAATATTCCTCAACCTACATCTCCGACATACATCCCCTACATCTCCGACGACCAATGGACCAATATTCCTCAACGTCCGCCTTATGAAAACAAGTTTTCGTTACATCAGTGCTCTCTTGCTCTTGCTTTATTGTAAACTTTTCAATTACATATAAATGCTTGCAAGGAAATTTTCTACATTTGAACTGACGTAACCATAGTAACTATTTTACTCCCATGTATTAATAACTATTTGCTGAGAAGAAGTGCCAAATATGATGTTACTACGTTTGTCATTTCCAAAGGGAATCTAACAGGTGACGATCGAGCTTCGATCTTCTAGAATTCTGAAAAGTTAGAATTAAAAAACTACACGAAATTTCCTGCCGTATTAATACAATTGCCGACATCGTCACCGCTGACAACTTGCCTGATTGTTTGTATCCGCTTCTGCCATTACTATCGTGAAAGTAAAACAAACTGCTGCTCACCCCGACCCCAAGTCCTTCGACCTCTTCCTCCGCCTCTGCCTTCCTTTTCTTTTCCTCTTTCCTCTCCATCGTCGCCTTCCTTTTCGTTTACGTCTTTTCCCTGCGTCTCCGCCTTCCTCTTTCTTTCCTTCTTGATCTCCATCGCCGCCTTCCCTTTTACGTCTTTTCCTCCGTCTTCAACTTTCCCTTCGCCTTCGCTCTCTACTCCACCTTCGCCTTCTCGGCCTTTGCATTCCACGTCCCCCTTTCCAAACGCCATCTCCTCGATTGATTGATTGATTTTTTTCATGTTTCCGGGCGCGTCAACTGCTCGGGTCATTAGTCCCGTTAGTGTAGTGCATTTTTCCTCGAGAGATGGCGGTGGTCTTCCCCCGCTGAATGGCAAGATCCGGCGCCGATCTACCGTCGGCTAGTGGGGTTTCCCCTAACCAGGATTCTCCCACCAGCGGGGCACCGCCCCAGTCGGGACAAGCTCTAAGCTCCCGATCGGTCTCCCGGAATATGTGGTAGTGTAGTGCATGATAGTGTAAGTGTGTGTGAGGGGATGATGATAGGACAAGGAAGAGGAAGGACAGATCGCGCGCGGTCCGTGGCCCGTTTGTTAGGGTACTGCTCTGGCATTAGCCTGGTGTTGATCGGATAAACCACGGAAAACTACCGATCAGAGCAGCCGGCCGCTAAAATTCTCCTCCAGACAGCGACTGAATTCGACCTAGCTGAAAAGCTAGTGTCGAAAATCCTGCCGCTTTCACGGAGGCGGAAATGTAGGGGAAGGCGGAGAGGAAGGTCAAGGCGACGGAAGGTGGTGGCGGGCGGGCGGGCGGGAAGTCCAAAGCAGATGCACAGATCGATGGGAGGAGCAAGGCGCATGGGAGGGCAAAAGCTGAGGGAAATATGAAAGCGTAGGGAGAGACGGAGGGACGTCGAAGATCGATAGAAAGGCAAAATATGGAAGGGAAGGTTATGGCAAAGGCCGAGTGGGAAAACAAGGGGGTTAGGGGGGGACTAAAGGCGAAGGCGGAGGAGGAGTGGCGAAGGCGTAGGGCATGGTGAAGGAGTAGAAAGGGAGGGGAAGGCGAAAGTCGAAGAGATGGCACCGGGAGCGGTAGCTCAGTGCATCAACTGATGCCACTGCAGCGCCTCTGATCGGGAAGTCCTAGGTTCGAGTCCTGAATGCGGCAGGATTTTCGACACTAGCTTTTCCGCTGGGTCGAATTCAGTCGTTGTCTGGAGAAGAATTCTAGCGGCCGGCTGCTCCGATCGGTAGTTTTCCGTGGTTTCTCCGATCACCACCAGGCGAATGCCGCAGCAGTACCCTACCAAACGGGCCACGGACCGCGCGCAATCTGTCCTTCCTCTTCCTTGTCCTATCCTCTCCCCTCACACACACACACACTTACACTAACATGCACTATACCACATATCTCGGGAGACCGGTCGGGAGCTTAGAGCTTGTCTCGGAAGGGGCGACACCGCCATTCCCCGAGAAAAAACATGCACTACACTAACGGGACTAATGACCGAAGCATTTGACGCGCCCGGAATCACGAAAAAATCAATCAATCAATCCGCCTCCGTGACCGTCTCCGCCGGTCCCGAGCGAGGAAGCGTCTTTCCGATGACTCGAATTGCGGCTGGTGGCCGCCTCCTTAATTAAGAGCCACCGCCCGCGCGCATTGTTCTCCCGCGCGCACCTCCGAGCCTCCGCGCCGCCCCGCTGGCGGCGCTGCTGCATTCGCAGGCGCCCCGAAAGCGGCGTGGGTCTTGGCGCAGCGGAGGTTTCTGCGAGAATCCTCTGGGGCGGCCAAGATTACGTCGTTCAACACACAAAATATAACTTATGTTGTGACTGTCTTATTATTTATAAGATAATTATGCATATAAATAAGAAAATCTCAATTTCTTTCGAAAAATTTGATAGTCTAAAAATATATAGAAAAAATATGGTAATGATAAGGAAAATATTTTATGAGGGTTCCTCAATATCTTACAAAACTACAGAATGGCACAGAATTTCTCGTAATAAAGTGTTATAATTGTTTTGATCGGGTCTAACTTTTCGGTCGTGCCTCCACCCTCTTCTTAGTTATCGCCGCCCAAATATCATTTTTTCACATTTTCTCAATTTTTCGGTTTCTTGATTACACGAAAATTACTTCAAGAGCGTATTAGAAGAGTAAAACCTAGTTTATATGGAAAATTTTGCTGAAAAATGTAGAACTGTTGGTACGAAAATGGCGTTTAAGACTTACTGTAAATGCGAAATTTGAAGCTTTTTTCACAGAAAATTATTGAGTTTTCGAAAAACTTTATTGGAAGTTACTTGAAGCGCTTCTACTCATAAAATCAATAATGGATACAAAATGCTGGAAAATTGCGTGTTAAAGGTCCGAGAGATATTTCAAACAAATTATATTTGTGTAATTTTTGTAAAACCAAAATAAACAGAAAAAATAATTATAGATCATCTTAAACAGCACATTCGTACGAAAAGTTCGAAGAAAAAATTTGGAATCGTTTCTGAGAAAATTGTGTTTGAAGGTTTATGGAAATGCAAACATTTGAGCTCATTTTCACTGAAAACTTGAGAGTTTTCGAGAAAGTTTATATGACATTTTTAAAGAACATGTACTTATAAATGCTATAATGTGAATAAATCGTCGCTAATGTAAATATTAATGACGTGAAAGCTAGAAAAAATTAAATTTTTGTAATTTTTCTAAAAACAACTTTTCAAAAACAATTTTTCAAAAAACAGGGCGAACTGGTGTTTATACCGTCTATTAGCGTACATTTAGCACTCTCCTTACCAAAAAATTAAAGAAAAAACGTATAGCTGTTTTTGAGTAAATCTTGTTTTTGTTATTTTTTAAAATTGCAAAAATTGCTCACAATATTGCTGGGAAAATACTATAATTTTTAGAAAAATGTACATGACTTTATCGAAAGAACTGATCATGAACAATAAATTTCATGTAAAGAAAAAATCTCTATCTTTACTATTGTAGTTATAGGAAGACGCGGGAAATAATTCAAACTTTTGGAATTTTTGAAAATTCAGAGTTAACCCTGAAAATTGGACCTACGCCACCTTTACACGTGTATTTTACTCTTCTTACAAGAAATTTAAGGAAAACATTTGGAACCATTTTTGAGAAAATTTGATAATATTTCAGGGGCTTCATGTAAAGTATCCCAAAATGGTAAAGAATGTTGTTCAACATTTTAAAGCTTCAACTAGAGCCAGATAAACAGGAGTTTCTTCAATTTAGAAATCCTCTAATCCATGGTTTAGGTGCTCGTAGTGCTCAAAGGCGAGCAGACCGATGGACGTACGGACGGATTGGCGTCAATTGACTTTTCCGTATCAAGGACCACAAAACAGGAATTCTGGCTATACCACGTGTTGGAGGATTTTCCCCCTTATTTTAGCAACTGGATTTATCCGCTTATTCGTTTTCAGGGCCCGGCAATAAATTTTTTTCTGCCGAAAATCCGCCGGTATTTCGCGCTGCATTACATAACTTTCTCTATACTACGTATATTACTGCGTATATATGAACGTATACGAAAAATTAAAATTTGACTGTCTTAAAATATGTACAGATTATACCAAAAAATAACATATATGTTTACGACAATGACCAACATAATAATACGACTTTCTGCAGACTATTTCTCTTGTTCTTGAAATATTTTATGAATGATATATTGTAAAAATATTCAAAATATTCTCACAATGTGTCGTGGGCTTTCTTGCAAATCGTTCCAAATGAATCCTTTCAATTACTCAATAACATTTCTCAATATTAGTTTCTCTGGAAGTAAATTCATCACCTATGTGTGAGACAGAGTACGACACCCGATGTCGAGATATGTAAAGTATTTCCCTCAATGAAGTTCTTGTTTGATTGATATAAATTATCTAGCTGTTTCATACTTGCGTGCATTCTGGTGGTTTGTAACTGCTCTGTACGTTTAAACGAACTGTACTTAATTATTGCGAGCGCTACCAGTCTCTACCGACGCATTATTAGAATGAACAAGTTCATATTGTGGCCGGATAACTTGTGGAAACAAAATTTTGGCCGCGTTGTATTTGCGGTACACCGCACAGGCAATTATTGGGATCGCAAATGTTCGGTGGATAACGATAACTGAAATGAAAAGAGAAAACTGCCCCGTTGTTTTATGTGCTACAGCGCGGAAGCGTTTTTCTCTTGTTATGGATTCTCTGCATCATTAGAGTTCTCTCAATGATTTTGCCACACGAGGCCTGGAGTTAATATTGGCAGTCTAGTTCTTTACACTTTACTTAATGTGATATGTTGCAATCTACTGCTGCTTAGAAAAAGTAATTTTATCAGTTCATAACCAAACACATCGAGATTATCGTTTTACAACTGAACGCGGAGGGAAGTTTCTTTAACGCAGGGCTTTTATACATACATTAAAACACTTTTTAAAGGATGTTTCGAATCGGTACATTTGATGAATATTATTTCGAAGAAAACAGCATTGTAAAATATCGTTTGAGTGAGAGTTGTGACGGGTTACTTCATGTATATGAATGTACTCGTGCATAGATTGGTTTTCTGATACGCACGTATCGGAAGTAATATTTTACCACAATTCAACATTAACATTCACATCCAGCCCTTACCTTACGCAGTGGTGCTTACAGTTTTATACACTACACTACCCCACATGCTGTGAGACGAGTCGGGAGCTTTCAGCTTGTCCCGGCTGGGGCGGTGCCCTGCTGATAGAAGAGACCTGGTTGGGGATAACCCTGCAAGCGGAAGAGTAGGTCGGCGCAGAATCTCTCTATCCAGCAGGGGAAGATCATTGACACCTCCCGAGATTGAAGAAAACATGCACTACACTTACGAGACTAATGAACTTAGCAGTTGACGCTGCCGGAATTTCTACTCAATGAATTACGTGTAAGTAGACACAGGGCGGATACGAAGACCGTGTCCCTGCCTCCAAAAGAAACATTTTCTATAATTTTTTATTCAGTTTATTCAAAATAATAACCATATATAGATTTTGTCATACCCAAAGCATTAATATCACTATGAATATACTCGTATTTTTTTTAAGTTAACAATTAAATACTTATTATTTGAGTTCCGAATTGAAGACCCTATACCCTAAAAACTTGCTGGTTTCGCCCCGTCTTCATTGTTCTTCATTAAATACCGTCATTTAGATACGATCCCGTCTTCGTGGAGAACTTTCCACGACCAACTGCTAATTACCAGGATCACGCTCATTGGGGCAGTGATCAGGTTTTTCGTTTCCTGATCCTTCGAGCAAATGATGAGATAGCGTCTTGTTTTGCTTTTGAAAATAAACGTATCCTCACGATGGGCACGTTTTGTTAAGCTCTAATTTTGCTACTTTTGGTTGAGTAGGGTTGGGGATGTGGGGTTCTATTTTCTTCGAAATACTAAAAAATGAAACCATTCATTCGTTTATCGATGCAAGTAAGTTTTCTCTGACTGCTACTTACTGTACATTTCAAAACACACAATTTGAAACATCTGTTCACGCAACTAATGTATAATGTATATTGTTCAATGTGTGGTGCGCCTGGCAGCTTGGCGGCGTCTGTACAAACTATTTTTGTCATGTGTGTTACAAATACACAATCAGTCAATTAGTGGGATCCTGGTGGCTGAGTTTTGAACCAGTGCCGCCGAGAGACGCATGCTGTATCGGCCAGCGCCACAAGTCAGTTGTCACGTTCTTCTTGGAGAAGAAGCATGGCGCATTAGTATGCCTCTCATTTTGCATTGTTTTTCGAGGCAACAGTGCATTTATAGTAGCACTGTCATGTTGTACATGTAAGGTGTGAGTGGTGCTTTTATTGATTGTGTGTTGTACGGCTGGAATGCCGTGAATATACTAATTTTCATTGCATGCTTCTCTTCTGCGTGCGCCAGCACACAGCTGCTGTACCTCGATCCATCGCGCTACTGACGGCATTGGGTTGGTTCCAGGATGCAGTGTATTGTGAAGGTGCTAATTTTCTTGATTGTGTATTGTGCGGCTGACATGGCGCGAAGATACTATTGCTCTACCACTCTCAAAAAAACCTTCCACTGCGCATGCCCGAACGTGGCCTCTCCCTCCAAAGCTCCTAATATTTCCCCGCCGGTCTGCACTCTTTGTCACAACATACCTCTACCTCTGTCTTTCTCTCGTGGGTCGCGCGGTCATTCAACACTGCGAGTTTGATGATAACAAAGTGATTAGTGAGAAGGATCACACGGAAGGCAGCTTACGTGTTTCTACAGTAGGGGTTGTCCAAACGAACAACAGAAAATAATCCGTGTCTTGAAGAAGAGTTTCGGTCTTCAGTCCCTGTTTGACCGTGGCCAGTGAGCAGTGACAGTGTGCTTTACACGATAGGTCGTTGATCAAATAATTATTGAACATGGCCACATTCCTCACAGTCTTCCACCGTACCATCCAGATCTAAATCCAATAACACTTGTTTGGGGATTTATAAAAGGGCGTGAGGCAGCAGAAAGAACTGGTGCATCCTTAAAAGAAAAGGAAACGTTTTGCAGAGAAGCGTTTGCACAATACAGAGCTGAACAATGGAAGAAATCCTGCGAACATATGTAAGAAATAGAGGCGAGATAATAATTCAGATAATGTGATGGACCAACAAACGATGTATTCATTTCTTTGGACACTCCTGGGTGGGCGAGTTCCTCTTTTGACGCAGAGGGCAGTGATGACGAGTGACGGTCAGCGCGATCGCTGCGTCTTGCAGTCGCCTCTCCTTGTCGCCTACGCGCTTCCTTATCGCCGAGAGGGGAAATCTCAGATGCCACAGGGTGGGGGCAGCCTCCGAGACTTTACCAAAGCTACGTCCGACATGATGGTTTTTTTGCGAGCGTTTTTTTTTTTTTTTATAATTTCCACCACATGTTTCTCTTCTGCTATGCCACGTGCACAGAACACGGCTGTGTACCTCGACCCGTCGTGCTCCTGACGGCATCGGGTTGGTTCCAGGGTGCAATGATGTAGTGTGGAAATACTACATTTCTTGATTATGTGTTGTGCGGGCCACATGCCCATCGTTGTGCATCGGGTGGAGCTACACATGGCATCCACTCTGCACGTATCATGTTCTCTGATGCTGCGCTGCAGCCGTGGTGTGAGTGTGTTTCGTTCAATGTAGAGGTTATTGCACCGACTTACACTGACATCGAACTAGAAGCTTTATAAATAAAGCTTCTAGTGTTTTCAGGGTTTGTGTCAGTTGTGCAAATCGTGTTTATTTTGATGTATTTGTGTAACAATATAAACTTAAATGTTTGAACGACAACGTGTTTGAGCACTTTATAAACTACCTTACAATTTCCCATTCATAAGAGCTCCTTAGAATTGGAAAACTGCGTATCGTAGGAATGTTCAGGGTTGTCTATATATTATTATAGTCCATTCTTTTCCGACACCCTTACAACATCAGTGCTCACAAAAGTGCGTGTGGGACTTGTAGTCTTCAAAATGTGAAAGAAAATTCGAAAGTAACTAGTATGAGACAGTCTCTATAAAAACTTCGTAATTTATATACTAACAATGGGAGATTAAAAAATAGATTTGTGTACTTTTTGAAAAATTAAAAGAATGGAAGAAATTTTTGTTCCCTGTGCAAATCCAAATTGCAAATCGGTCAAATTGTAGATCGGTCAAATTGTACATCGGTCTCCGCAACGTTCAGAGAGCGCGAAAGTGTCCTTCGCTGCGAAAGTCCCCAATGGATTGATAGGAATCGCGTGTGGAACTGATAGTCTTTAAAACGTGAAAGAAAATTGGAAAGTAACTAGTATGAGAAAGTCTGTTCTATTCTGTGACATAGTTTATTTCTGAGTTAATGTTTCTTTTTAAACAAATACTTCATTAAAATTATTTAATAAATAAAAAAATTAATATTTAATTACAAAAAACTTTATAAAAATTATTTATTTTGCAGTAAATAAACAATTTTATTGCTCTTATAAGCTCTTATAATGTTTATACGTTTCTGAAAAGTAAATTTTTACACAGAAAGAACTTTTTCAAATTAATTTTTAAGTTCTTAGTAAAGCTCAACTTTTTGAAATTTTATACGTTTTTAAAAAAAATTTAAACTTATTTTGTTTTCACTTACTTTAACATCCTTGAAATAACTATTTATTAAACTCCACGCAGGCAGGCATACACTGAACCAAATTTGTAGAGAACAATATTGAATCATATTTTAATCCACAGTGCCTAGTCTTTTCACCTGTATCTGAAAGGAATGGCTTGGATGGATGGGTGATAAGTAATGATTATGTGGAAATGGAAGAATAAAGCAGAGGGTTCGTGACAGGTCATTGGCGAACTTTGACAGTAGCTCCAGTTCAATAGTCGAATTTACCCACTCCCTGAAGGGGAACTTTACCGGTTGGTTGTTCTGATCGGTAATTTTGTGAGGTTCCTTCAATCAATAATAGGTGAAAAATGCCGACGAAATATCTTAACAAACGAGCTACAGGCCGCGCGCGATCCTCCCTTCCTAAGTCTTGTTCCTTCCTGTCCTCTTATCCTCTTTCTTTCGCTCTCTCTCTCTCTCCCTCTCTCTCTCTCTCTCACACACACACACACACACACACACACACTCACTCACTCACATACACTCACACATACATACATACATACATACATACATATATACATACATACATACGTGCTCACGTAGGTAGGCACCAGATGGCAAGTTCCAACAGAGATGGACCACATTCACGGGCTAATGACCAAAGTATTTGACGGTTTTGGAATGAATATTTCATCACTTTCCCCCTCACAGATTAGATGAACACTATATTTCTTGGCAAATCTCTTAAATGATTTTTTTGAGGTGATCATGTGAATATATTTTACGAACCGTACGATCTCCACGGTACGTCATTAAATGATACAGTGCACGTGGTAATTTCCTTATTTTTATGATAATGAGTATGTGTGTATGTCTACGATGCCAATGCTCCGATGCATGCACGTAGGCAATAAAGGAAGAAAGCGCGTAGCTACATGAAAGGAAAGCGTGATTCAAGCTTTTACCTCCCTTCGACATGCTTTAAAAGCTTTAGAACTCACAGCTTAATTACTCCTTTTGCACGGGTTCCGAGCAGTTATCGCTCTGTTAAACTCAGATTGAAGCCAATTTGTCATGGCTTCTAAATGGGCATCTGAAGCCCTGGGTGAAAACTTCTTGTTCCTTCCATGAAATTCTCGGAGAAAGCATAGAAGCCGGGCGTTTGGAGCGACGTCAAAGATCTTTTATGATTAATTTGGTGTCTGGCGGACCGTTCCAAAGCAAAGGACAACTCCAACAGTTTATTTCGGGAAACGTAATAATGTCTGCATCTCCCAATGTCACATTACCTATAGAGTCTCAGCATTACCACACGTTAATTATTAGTAGTACTAATTTACAAATTGGCATCCCAATCCCTAGCTTAATTACGTAAGGTATAACCCTAATGAATAAAGCATTTTTAATTAAAATTTGATGCTTCAAGAGAAAAAGCATTAATGCGCAAAAGGATCATCGGGTTCTCATTCATCATGATGAAGTCTTTTACATGCTAATCACCTATTTTTTGTAACCAATTTTCATGCTGTAGCGCATTCACACATTCATCGGATGAAGTCCGATGCCTTCAAAATAATTTAACATTTAAGCAGAGTACAAATTGCAATAGCGAAATTGTTTTCGATGTTCATATTAATTCTCGTCCGAGTTAAACTGTAGTTGTTCTTCCTTTTCAGACCTTACAAGTATATTTTTCGGTTGTGGTTGTGTTTTAGAACTTAGATTGTGCAAGCCTTAGAACTTAGATTGTGCGTGACTAAACAAATGTTACATCAACGAAGAAGAAATGGGTTAGAGAAATACAAATGACAAAGAAAAATGATGACCGAGTTAATCTCGCCTAGAAAGGGGATGAATGAACTTAACATACAACTGAAAGCTATGCCGTCTCCATTCTCAAAATCTATCAGAATGAGCATTTTCATTCTTAAAAAATAGAAAAGATTGTGTGCTAGTTACATTGAAGGATATCTGATGCCATTGCTGAAAAGTTATAATAAGAAAATAATCAGGATGGGGATAATTGTCACAAAACTTACGACTTAAGTCATTACGGTCTTGCAGATCACAGAGTTTTAGCTGTAAATATTTATGTGCCTCTTTATATTAGGGAGTCAAAAATATAACACTTCAATATGCAATATTGTGAATATAATTCTTCAAGTGATTATTAAGAAAATATGCTATCGTTGAAGAGGTCGTTAAATAAGCTACGTTAGTATAAAATAATGTTCGTGTCTTGAAACCACTAGTTTAAATACCATAGTAATGGTATTTGCATAATTTATCTATATTTAATGTTTTACCGTCTTTGGCTCTTACCAAGAAAAGCAGCCATATTCCTTGTTCCAGTTCCACGAACTGCTGAAGTTCAAAGCACGGAAAAGTTGTATGCACGTGAAATACCTCAAATTAAAATAATTCTCTTTCTGGCTACACTTGCAGTTTGGATTCTTAGAAAAAGATATATACGTTTCAGTTTTAAGACCTTTGCTGTAGATTTCTAATACCTGGGAAACAAGATGAAAATATCAGTTGCTTTCACTTTACATTTTAAGTTATATATAATATTAATAAGTATTTAAAAAAAATTTATAATAACCGGGCAACGTATATTTAATTCAACGTCGTTGAATTCATATATTTAAGAGAACATTCAGAAAATGTTTTTGAAAACTTATTTTTTATTTGTTCTTTGAAAACGGAGGACAAAAATTAAACCTTTCGAGAAATAAACTGGAAATGATTCCTTAATGGTTTTACGAGCCAAATAGACTTGATATTAAATAGCTTCCTTACATTGCGTTTAGTGATAAATTAATAAGAGAATATTTTTCTCTTCTCCTTCTTATCTCATGTGAGAATATGACAGTGTGCACCTTGATGGTGTTTGCAGCTTTGGTAAAAAGGTTAGCGGATCGGACTATTACACTAAATGATGAAATAATGGAAGTCATTTCCGTTAACTTATTAGATTTATTTAGAGGGCCAGCTGTGCCAGTCTCCCGATTTTTGCAACAGCTAGACTGTTGATGGCGGCAAAGCCGTTTAAATGCGACTCTCTAAATAAATCTATTACGTTGACGGAAATTTCTTCCATTATTTCATTTAATTATGACAACACCACCATATCAGCATACCCACCCTTTCACTAAAGTTCGTGGATTCAAACCAGACCAAAGCCGTGAATAAGGGGAAAAAACTTTCGTACGCCTTCCTTCGGAGGGGAAATAAAGTCAGCTATATCATGTTGTAGATGTACTGCATGTAAAAGAGCCTCAAGCCTCTGACCTAAATTCAAATCACCTGTTTCGTCGCCCACGTAATACCTTCTTTCTCCTGTAGTTGGAGAATGAAGCGTAGCAAAATTTACATGGTCAGACGGAAAAGTAGGCTTCATGGCCTGGGTCTCGCCACGTAAAATACGTCAACACTGAATTGAATTGAATTGAATTGAAGAGTGAGGGAGAATATGTGAAGAGCTCTGGACGGCGCGACGACATCACGACAGTACATTGTTTGTCTCTCGGTCAGTATAATATACATGGTCTGTCAAATATACAATGCAATTTCAAGAACAAATTAAATGAACATCCATCTTATAATTCATGGTAACTATGTGATTTTATCTACGAAGAAATAAAAGTTATGTTTTTATAACGCGAAAAGACATATGCCGCTTTAAAAAACCTTGGATTTGTAAATTGTGATAAATATATTTCGTAAATTTATCATTTATTTTTCTTTAAGTTAAATAAATTGGTTAGTTAACAGTTATACTAGGCACTAATCAGGAAATGGCTTTTAAAAGTTGGCATGTTTCTCTCACGATTCAGTGAAGTTTGTGTATCTTCCTGAATGTGCAGAAAACCGCTAAAATATTAAAATTTGAAATATGGTTATTATTAGTAAATATACCATACATTCTCCTGTCAATATTCCATTGTTCTATTTATGAAATATTCACACGTATTTGTTGTATCATCTTTGGAGTTAGAATATGTCTAATATCTCCAGAGAGTTTAAGTTACTTTCAAATCCTCCTGTCGATCAGTTTCTTTGGCAGCATCAAAAGTAGCAGTAGTAGCAAACACTGCACATTCAACGAATGGAAATTTTGTTTTGACCGAATGACATACATTTGAATGGATATGTTACATTCAAACTAATATTAATGCTCTCTACAAATTTTGCGGTCACTATTGTACGAAATCATGAAATGCAAAAACCTCAAGCGATTTGCCTTATAGAACTATTGAACCGTGATGCCGATTCCCGCTCTACTAAATTTGTTAATCGATTAACTAATATTATAAACCTAAACTACGCCCGCAATCCAATAAATGTGTCATTGAATTCAGTTATGCCGTTCTTCAGATTAGCTCTGTCGGACAGACAGACGAAAATTGTAAAAATCATTTTAGAAATTTTTATATTATGTAAATAAACATAAGCTTACAAAAATACGTTTATTTTGAAAAAACCAACAACAGATGGATATTTCACTTCACTGAGCATACAGATTCAATAGTGGCTCTAAACCCTAGCCAAAACTGTGAAAATGAAATTGTTGATTGGCTCACCTAAAACGAACTATTGTCTCGATCAATCAATTCACACAAAGCTACATAAAACTATGTCTTAAGGGACTATGATCTTACATGAATTAATTTTGCTTCCTAATTTCAAAGTTCACCAATTTACTAATCATAAAGTACAATAAATAATGTGCAAATTTTTAAATGAATGTATGATATGTATGATATATAATAATGTATGATAAATTAAAGGTTTCCAAACAGTTTACACAAGATTGTATGTAACATCTTCAAGATGTTAGAAACATCATGAAAAATACTCCGGCAAAATTACTACATCGACAGAACATGCTTAGCTTTGTGTGATAATTTCAATAAGCAAGTGACACTAACATACACCTTGACCAAGGCTTAGAGCGATTGTGCCGTTTCGAAAGCCTCAGCTGCACAATGAAGAATTCCAACCAGCTGGCATGGTTTGAGGGTTAATTTTGAGATTACACAAATCACATCCAACAGTTTGGGGCCTGTGACCTCGGTAATTTGGCTACTAATAATTTCCTCGCGGATTAAAACAAAATCAGCTGGATCGGTCCTGTCTTAACTGCTAATCAACCGTTAGTTTATAAGTATTAGTATAAGAATTAGTTACAATCACTCCACCTAGGGCGGTAGCGGCATCGGCTCTTGAAGCTCATTCAGCGAGCACAAGTTACCACTTAACTACCAACCGCGTAGTCTGAGGAGAGATTAGAATGGAGTAGGATGAAGAGACGAGAAGAGTTTGAGGCCAGAGTTACGCCTGGTTTTATAGACTTAGCCCTCTATTGTGCAATGATGGCGCAAGACACCGAATAGATAGTTAGCCTGCCGTGCAGCCACTATCCATATAAACCAGGGATTACTATGTAGTGCATAGAATAACATGGATAAAAGCCATGGAATTTTATGTACTTACTGAGTAAACAAATAGGCGAGTGTATACAAAGCATGTAAATAAATGAAGGTAGGTCTACCTTGTAGACAGATATATTGCAAGAAAGGCAACGAAAAGTAAAAATAAATAAAGAATTGTCATCAATCATACATCCCTTGTCCCCTAACCTCTATCCCTCCTCACGTATTCAATCCTCCGCTATTGCAACCCCTCTTCCCCTTCCGCCAATTCCGCCTCTTCCACCGCTCTTACCCTTCCAATCTTGCCCATCTCTCTCTTTCCTTTCCCCTCCCCGTCCTCTCAATTCCTGTTCCATCACTCCACACACCTCTCCGCCTCTCTCCACCTTCCCCGCTCCTGCGTCTCCCATTCCCACTCCACCCCATCCCGCCTGCCCCGCCCCACCAGTCGCAGGGAAGCGCGGGCGCTCATCTCCATTTCAGATGGCGCCACTTGATTATCCCGCGGCGCCGGGCGAATTTGATATGGGGCCTGGGCCAGCTAACTCGCTGTGGGCACCCGGACCGCGCCCCTGGGGCACGCCCGCGGGCATAGCCGGCCTCCATGCGCCGCACCTCGCGCGCCATTTCAACCGAGTTTGACCTCACACTTTGTTGGCTGTTTTCTTTATGAAGTTACTCGTTATAAAACATTTCAATGTTAAATTGAAACACACTCTACCGGCTGCAAGCCTCTGTTTGAACGGGAGGTTCTAGGAATCGATTGACTCATTGATCACTTCGTGATTCCCACAGCTTCATCTGTTATGGTCATAAGTCACGAAAGTGTAGTGCATGATTTTTATCACGGGAAATGGCTGTGATTATCCCCCGGTGGATGGTGATATGCTCTGGGCGGTGACTCTGCTTGATCATTATGTCCTGCGATTCGAATCCGTCAGTGACAGACATTTGATACTAGCTGCCCAGTTAGATAGAGTTGAGGGTCTGTATGGAAGAGAATTTAGACGCTTTGACTGCTAGTTGTTCTTGATCTCTCCGATCGATTCCAGGTGAATGCTAGAGGAGTACCCTAACAAACACGCCACGAACCCATCACAATCGTCCGCGAGTTCTACGCTTCCCGTTCTCTTTAATTTGGTCAAAAGAGGTAATATTGAGTATTCTTCAGTGTCATTAACAACAACTTATCCACAAAGGCAATAATTTCATGCTCGGGTGCACTTCACATCCCTATATAATTCATTTGTGTAAAAAAAGATATAGTGTTATTATGGTTTTACGTTTTATGGTTCTCTTTGCTTTCAGGTGTTTATTTTTAAGGAAGTGAGTAACCTTATGTTTTTACTTGAATATACGCATAACCCGACTTTTTAGGGTTAAAATATGTTTCTTCAGAACTCGTGTTTAGTGATTATAACTTTCGATTTTTATTGATTTTAAAGTTTCTCTTTGCGGAACACATTCCGTGACATAACCATGGACATACCAAAATTATAGCCGAGTAAGCAAAACACAAATGTCTCTGGCAGAGTCATTTCGAAATTCTGAGCTCGCTTCTAATCGTCGTTTTGTCCGGAATCTATTAATTCGCACATTAAAGACCTACTTTTTATTATATTTCCTAAGTAACTATTCTGTTTTCGATTTAGAAACTATTTGACCACTGATTTTAATGATTTGCAAAATACAACATAAAAATACACTAAAATTGACAGAATTTTAGAATGTCTTCTCGATTTTTTTCTGAAAGCTACAGACTAGTTCTCTGCGACTCATGAATGTAAAGCAATCCTGAAATCTAATGTTTGAGATACCAGACTCAGCTTGTGGCAGCTTGATGTTCACTGCTCAACGCCACGAGCAACATACTGCAACATTTGTCAATGATCGTCCGAAGCTCTGAATATTAGAGAAACCAATCTCCTCAAATGTACCCAATAAGATTAACGCAGCAATTAGCTCGAGCTCAATACCTATTTCCACCAGCGAAGCCACCGCCACTCATCCTTTCGATCCTGGACGGCTGATCCAGGGATCGGTCCATCGGCTGATCCAGGGATCCGTGTGCTGCCTGACGGATAACCCGCCCATAAATCTGCGCGTGGTCTCGTTGGCAAGGGGCTTGCCGTCGATCATGTTATGGATGAGCCGCTGATAGATGATCCCCGCCAGCCGCCGTGGCCAGTCCTTTGAAGTTCCGGCGTAACCCCGCCCCGCTGCGGCACGCGAAGCCCCGTCTGCATTTCCCCGCCTCGCCCGCCCCGCTCTCCGCACCGCTCCGCTCCGCAAGTTACATCGCCACACATCACTTTTCTGGCCGTCAGCACTCTCCTTCTGCCTCTTCACTTGCCATCCTCAAGCGTCTTTACATCTCGACCCCTCCTCCCTTTCCTCTTCTCCCATTCTCATCCTCCTTCCTCTTTTCCGCCATCCTCGCCTAAGCTTGTCTCCTGTCATCCTCACTCTCTCCCTCCTCTCCCCCCTTTCCTCTTCATCCTCCTGCCATCCCCTCCTCGTCCTCCCCTCGTTTTCCTCCCCTATCTGTCCTCCGGCCACATTCTCCAATTCGTTCTCCTCGTCTTTCCCTGCCTCTCTCGTCTCCTCACCTCGCCTCGTCCACCCCACTGTTCTTCCTCGCCTCATCCTCCCCTCTCTCCCCCCCATCCTCACTCCCGCCACCTCCCCTGCCCAGCCTCATGCCCTCATCCTCCCCCTATCTCCGCCTCCAGCTCCACTTTCATGCCTGCCTGATCCTCCCGCCTGTCTCCCTGCCTCTCCTCGCTTCTTCCTCCCCCTATCCCGCCTCTCCCCACCCTCGTCCTTCCCGCTTTCTCCTCCCCCTCATACTCCCGCATCTCCTCCCCGCCTTCCCCTCTCCGCTCATCTCCCAGCCTCGTCTCCCTCCTCTCTCCCCACTCATGCTCCCGCCTCGTCTTCCCGCCTCATCTCCCGCCTGATCCTCCCGCCTCGTCCTCCCCGCCTCGTCCTCCCCGCCTCTTTCCTCCCCGCCTCGTCCTCCCCGCCTCGTCCTCCCCACCTCGTCCTCCCCGCCTCACTTCCCCGCCTCGTCCTCCCGCCTCATCCTCCGCCTGTCCCCTCTCCGCCTCGTTCCCCCTCGTCCTCCCACCTCTCCTCCTTTCCCACCTCGTCCTCCGGCCTCGTCTCGCGCCTCGCCTGCCTCGTCTCCCCTCGTCCCCCGCCTCATCCTCCCGCCTCTCTCCGCCTCGTTCTCCGCCTCGTTCTCCGCCTCGTCCTCTCACCTCATCCTCCGCCTCCACTTGCAGCTCGGTTTCTCAATGCAACCCCTTCCGCCTTCGTGCCTCGTTCACCCGCAACGCTCCGACCCCTCCCGTGCCCTCCCTGTCGGGTGGGCTGGCGCCGGTGCATCCTCGTCCGCCGCATGCATATTCAGCGGCGAGCGCGCGCGCACCTGCGGGAGTGGATGCACCAATCGGAGGCGCTTCCGCCGATGCAGCGCCGATCGCCTCTGCCTCGGAGCGCGGATCAGCTCCCGGAAGGCGCGCGCGGTCGGATCGCCCGCTCATCAATAGGCAGAACCACAGGGGGCGTAGGGAATTCGCGCCAAATTCAAAAATCGGAAAGCCTTATATAGCTCTCCTAGGAGAAAAACCAGTTCTAGCTTTATCATTGCATTATTGCATTATACGTTGTGCCGGTCTGTTAGGAGATACTACATTGTGTATGTAGTAATGTACGATTTTATTATCTGATTACAGGTACTAATTAGAAATTTCATTAGAGCTGTTAATTTTATTTCTACCCATTTAGATGATTTAAATTTCCCTCAAATTGCTTAAAATATGTTTATTGAAGTATCTGAACATTTTGAAAATCCGAACTACTTACAGTGCCAATTGACTGAGGTATTTTGCCTCTAAACTCTCACTAGACGTTTTTACGCGGTGCGTTGCTTTTCCCGGTGTACCTTAAGTATGAGAATTGCTGTCATTATCGCGGCTGTCAGTTGGCAGCGGTTAAATTTGTTGGAAAATCAGCCTCACAGATGTCGTTAGCTCTATATCAGTGGTGGGTTGTGGTGGGCTTTGCACTAATTACATTAGTGGTGTTATGGAATATACTTTTACATGAGTATACGTTTCCAAATATATGCAGTTGAAATATATTTATTTTAAAATTTGTTTTTATTACACTTCTCTTATATGTCGTGAAATTAAGGCATAGAATTAAAAAAAAATTTTATTATCTTGTGACAAAATTCAAAGATGATTAATAAATTTACGCTTACGCTTTAGAAGAGGATGATGTAAGATTCCAATTTCTAAGATCTAGTTACATATCAGTTACATGCAGTACATATCTAGTTACATACTTTCTTTTGTTGCCTTAGGAACTGGAAATATGAGATTTGGTTGATTTTACGTAGACTACGTGTAGGCATTGAGGTGCAATCAGCACGTTTGGAGATAGAATACTATTTGGAAGATTTTATGTAAAAATATAAATATTTCACCGGTTTTTATTACAAGATTAAACTTTTTCTTAATGAACTCTTAAAATGTCAAAAGTTCTACTTTTACATATTCTTAAGCCTACGATTGGCATTTCAACGAAAAAAAAAGTGTAATATTTTGTGCACTTTTGTATCTAATACCAGACAAGTAAAAATAATCTGTATGGATTTCCCCTTTTACTGCGTGAATAATGGCGGATAGACTTCCAATAATGTGACTTACCACGCATCATTGACAATGTGTCTTCCCAAAGCCTTCGACCTGACTTTGTTAGATCTAGAACATTCTCCTCACAACGTGAGAAACGGCTGCACTTGCCTGCAGAGTCAAGACTATCGCTCGTCCGTCGCACTTCCACTTTAAATTGTTTTAATTATCGTAATCGCTCAACGCCGTGTCCGCCTTCAATCGCCTTTCTCTCGCGAATTGGCTTTTCTTTTATCTAAAGGGCTCGCGCTGGCGAAGAAAAGGCCGAAACTCAGGCGACAGAGCGCAGCGCGACTCCGGGGGAATGAAATTTAATTGCGATTCCATTAAGACTTCCAAAGTAATAGGCAACTTTTGCCATCACAATGCTCGAGAGATCGAAGTTCGATTAGCGTGTGAAATGCTATATTGCTCAGTCGACGCTCAATAAGAGAGGCGGAAAGGAGAAGCAGCTGGAATCGAATCGGCTGTCGAGATTCAACTGTCTTATAATAGCTTCGTATCAATATGGTTGCTCAAAACGTAGACGATTCCTGTTTTTTGTGAGATAATTTTGCCGTTTTGGAAGATGTTCTTGTACTCGGGAATAATTAGTTGAAAATGCATTTCGGTGCGTGAAAACTATCTTGAATTTTGATTCTTTAAGAACACAATTTGTGTTCGAATTTAACAATCATAACAAATTAAAATTTATTAACTGCAATAATGCAGTTATTACAATATTTATCAAATAAGCTGTACTAAAATATAGTATTAAATTATTGTTTTTTTCTGTTTCTTTGACCTTAATATTGTGATTGTGGATTTTGTACTATAATACCACACTAAATATTATAGTATTTATACAATCGTATTTGCAAGGTATCTATTTAGTTACGGATCTATCTAGTAATAAGGTTTTGAATGATTGACCTACTCTGTTTATGAATTCAATTAACATATGTAGTATAATTATTTACAAAAGCACTGTAATTTATCTTTCACAAATAATCGTAAATTACAATAAAAAGAAAATTAAAAAAATTAAAAAAGGAAAATCAATTGTAGACCATATTAAGTAATTCTAGTTTCCCCTGTTCTCCGAGGTGGGCTATTCTATTCCAAACCCCAGCTCACCTTTCGAGGAGCTTCTTCGTTAATTAGATTCTGCGTTATTTACGCGCTTCCGCATTAGCTCTGTTCGTTTGCGTTTGAGCCATTGGTTTATTCATAATATTTTCTCAGGGTTATTTCAAGAACTAAACATTGAATGCTCTTTCTCATTTGTCAATACAGAAATATTAAAAATAACTGTTGTTTTCCATTACTTTTCTCATTTGTAATCTAGTTTTTACTTTGCTATAGTCGCACACGAAGAGGATATACGAACTGAAGACGAACCTTCCCTTTAACATTCTGTGTAAGTGAAATAATCATGTTCATGAACAAAGCTCAGATCTACATTTTCTTATCCTTTCTGTCTATTGACTTATATGTTGTGGTTAATGATTGCTGGGCAAGTACACCTGTGGAAGTTATTTCTCATAAATACCGTGCTCTGAGTTGCGAGGTCATCTTGAGCAGTGATTTTTCACTGAGAGATCAATTATTCTTTGAAAAAGAGATATGTGTAATTTCCTTGATCTAAACACTGCCTTGTAGAAGAAGTAGGATGCTCAGGGATGAAACTGCCGTCCAGCTGTGGGCTCTGTCTTCCGGAATGTGCTGTGTGTGCTTACATGGAGTGGACCTGTGGAAATCTTTCTAAGGGCTGTTCTCTGTGCTCTTACTTGTGGAGGCCGGAGGCGCTACGCTGCAACTCACGTCTTCTTCTCTGTTTGAGCTTATGCCAGTGCTCTGTGGGCTCAGAATAGGCGAATCTACGGATCAAGAAGGCGCAGGGCTGCAGCTGCCGTCTCCTTGTGTGCTGTGTGCTAAGAGTTGTGTTGTGTGCTAAGAGTTGTGCTCTGTGTGCGCAGGCCAAGTGGACCTGTGGACGCAGGAGGCGCAGGGCTGCAGCTGCCATCCACTTGTGTGCTATGTGCTAAGAGTTGTGCTCTGTGCTAAGAGTTGTGCTGTGTGCGCAGGCCAAGTGGATCTGTGGACGCAGGATGCGCAGGGCTGCAGCTGCCGTCTCTTTGTGTGCTATGTGCTAAGAGTTGTGCTGTGTGCTAAGAGTTGTGCTCTGTGTGCGCAGGCCAAGTGGACCTGTGGACGCAGGAGGCGCAGGGCTGCAGCTGCCCCTTCGACGCCGCGCGCAGTGACTGCGCGTGCTGCGTCGCGATGGGGCTGCCACTGCGGCCGCTCGATGCCCAACCGCTGCAGCCAGTGCGGCCTCGAGCAGCACTGCGGACGCAGTGAGTATTCATTTTCCAAACTTGCACTTTCAATTACACGGACACCAAAAAAAGGTTGTCAGGCACAAACACTTGACACATCTTTCTCTATGTATTTCGACGTGCTGACTCCGAATATGAAACCGCAATGGGGCCATCACCCACCAATTTTTGTAAGTCGCAAGAAAACTATCGTGACAATGTATTTCTTGTTTTTGGGGGGTTGTTTCCAGTCCCAAAGACTTCATACATGTTAAATTGTGTCTATGTCAGCGCGCTAAATCCAATTCTGTAGCCAGAATTGCGTTACCATCTTCCATTTTTTATCGCGAAAATATACCGTCAAATTGTAAATCGTAAATTTGAGGGTGTTTTTTACGATTTAAAAAGTGGTGGGTGGTACCACAATTGTGCCTTTAGTTTCTAATTTAACTCAACATACATAGAGAAACCTGTGTCAAGTCTTCGGGTCTGACAACTGTGTCCGAAAACAAAAAAAATAATTTCACGATGATTTTTCGTAGGGTACAACCGATTTGCAGTATCAGAATTTTAATCCTTGTCTAAGACAACTTTTACGTTAATAACGGAAGATACAATTGTGCTCAAGCGAAAATATGAGATTTTAAAAAACTATTTCCAGAAAATAAAACAATTTATGAAATCATATGAAACGATCGGTATTCTTAGCGTAGTTAATAGCGTGGACTGTCCGAAAAAACTCTATAGAATCTCTGTCCTGCCCATGTTCCAGAGACCCACTCTTCGTCAAGCTTCCATTGCCTCGCAAGCAGGAGCTACAGACGGACTTCCCAATAGTCCACAATGCTACCCATTCCAAAAATATAAATCTTTCGCTTAATCGGGCACTTAAAATTTATACCCGTCCTCAAAAATTGCGCTGGTGGTATGCACAAATTAAACGAGTCGATTTATTGCAAGTTTAATACTTTCTGCAATTTCTTCCGAGGTTCACTTTTCTGGGCAGGGCGCCGCCCTGGAGCTCTTAAGGTGCTTCTGGTTCTCTTGAAATATACGTGAGACTCATCTTTAGGTACAATTCTGAATCTAGTTTTAGTAAAAAATATCCCTTTTATTAATTTATTTTAGGTAACTTAATGCTATTTCCAGTTATACTATTTGTAAAAAAAATAGTATTTCTCGAATATTTAAAATTAATATTTCTATAGAAATAAATTTAAAATTTAATTTTCCTTATTTAGGATAAAACATGTAAAGGAAAAATCATTATTTGAAGAATTATTCGTTCTCAGGGGGCTGTAACGCTTTGACTACTTTGTGTATTTGCTTCCATGTAGAACGTGCACTTATCCTCTTTACAGTGCACTTGCCTTTGCGTATCCCGAAGAAGGAAAATGGAAAAGTGCTCCTAGAGCTGTTTACAACGAAGGCATGCGGTTTGAAAAACAGCCTCGCGGGCCGTTGCGAGGTTTTATGCGCTGCCTCCGCGGTGCGTCCACGCCGGTGGAGTCGCTGTCGCGGCGAACGAGAGTCCCCTCGCCCCCCGTCCGACCCCTGCACTCACACGCGAAGGCGATGGGTGTTCAAGGCGGGCGGGAGCCTCTTCAACCATGTAGATGTAACACTTGTTTTGAGTATTGAAAGAACCGCTGTCATACTCACGAACTGCAAGTGCTATCGGAGCACTTTGTTCAATATTGAAATGTCTTGTTTTGCCTTTCAACGTACTCCGGCCCTTGTATTCAATGGCATGTAATCCATTTGTATGATAGCGTTTGTGTGTCGAGTACTTTGGCTCAGATATTCGATTGAGTCGTCAGGGTTCTTTCTAGTTATCAGATTCGTGGAGAATGGAAGATTCATGGTCTAGGAGTGGGATGTGTTTTATTGTTGCAAATAAAACAGTCATAGCTCTGTGAGAATAATATTTGGCGTTTGTTCACTTCCTGTGGCAGAAAAATGTCTCCTACAATGGATGAATAGATAAAGAAACAGCTGTGGCAAAAGTACCCTCATATTGGCAAACACATGCCTTGTTATCTAAATTTTTTTTTGTCATTTCATTTACTGTCTTCATTAAGTTATGAAGCATGTACTAAACAAAATGCAAAGCATAGCACGAGTACCTTCCGCCTTCATACAAAATTTACGCGAGAATACATTACAGTCAGTTCTCATCAGCAGTAAAACGTGTGATGAGGGAACAATGCTTTTATATTCATGTTGGGGGATCGACGGAGAGGCAGGTATGGGATCGCTCAGCCGAGTTACGATACAGGGGAGCCTCTCCCCGCGCGCCATTTAAGACGCATATGTCTCCGCGTAAAGAATACGCAGACACCGCCAGCCCCGCGCAATCCCAGAGCCGCCCTGCGTTGGGGGACGTCCAAGCTCCACAGTGGGCCTAAGGCAGAGGGAACAAGCAAACAGAAAGTGACAAAATGAAAGAAAACGAAATGGAAAGAAATAAAAAGATAAATAAAGCGATAAAAAAAAAAAAAAAAAGAGTAAAAGAAAGGAAAGGAAAAAGAAAGCAAAAAAGGATGAGATGCAAGCTAACAAGAAAAGCAAGCAAGAAAGAAAGAGAGAGAATGTATGTGTATGTTCGTGTATATGTGTGTGAGAGAGAGAGTGGGGAGAAAACAAAGAGAGAGAAAGAAAAAAGGATAGAGAGAAAGATTAAAGGATAGAGAGAAAGAAAAAAGGATAGAGAGAAATAAAGAAAAAGAGAGAAAAAAGAAAGGAAGAAAATAAAGAAAGAAAAAAGAGATAGAAAGAAAGAGAAAATGAAAGCGAGAGAAAGAAAGAAAGGAGAGAGAGAAACAACAGATATAGACTTTGCACTTTTAGACTTGTTAGAAAAAGAATCTGACAAGAACAATACACATCTAAATCGTACTCCAAAAATAACACCAAAGAGCTGCATAGTGATGAAAAATATAAATTATTGTGTACGATGATAATAGTACATTATGAAACGTTGATGTAATGACGGGTATTAAAGGAACAAACGGTATCATAAACTTCACATGAGTGTATTAATGACCATTATATCGAGTTTCATACGGTATCTTTTCTACGACTTTTATAAATTAAACTTTTGCATTGAATCGTTTCGTGGTAGTTGACATGCAGGATTCAGTCATGGCCACAATGTGGACAACGCCATAACCCTACCCTCGCATACTGCTGCAGATGGCTGTGATTACCAGTCCGCCTGCGACGGAATACTGCGCTAGTCAAATAGGATCAAAGTGAAATTACGATCCAATTTATTTTAAATAATATTCCACGAAAAAAATTACTTATAATACAATTTATTAAACCTGACAAGAAAAATATAATATCAAATGCAATTTTAATGTACAAACTCGAAGGAAACATTTACTGGAACTATTCGCAATGATTAATTGTCAATAGTTGGTTAATAAACTTATCTGTGATTGGTTAAGTACCTGTATCATAATGAAATCTGTATCCTAACGAGTATCATTATGCAACTGGTTGCAGCCATCAATTGACAGCATTATACAATGGGAGTAGAAAAACATTGTAATGAGTGAGATGTGGGTATTCAAAACAAGCCAAAATATAAACCGTAACCTTGCTAAAAACCATAGAAAATTGATAACTAATTAAAATTTGTTTTATTTATATCCATTTTCATTCCATATTTTTCGTCAATTGAATGTCTTGAATGAGCAAGCACGACAAACCGGCAGCGGTAGCTCAGTGCATCAACTGATGCCACGGCAACGCATCTGACCGGGAGGTCCTAGGTTCGAGTCCTGACGGCGGCAGGATTTTCGACACTAGCTTTTCAGCTGGGTCGAATTCAGTCGCTGTCTGGAAGAGAATTCTAGCGACTGGCTGCGCTGATCGGTAGTTTTCCGTGGTTTCTCCGATCAACACCAGGCGAATGCGGAAGCAGTACCCTACCAAACGGGCCACGGACCGCGCGCGATCTTTCCTTTCTCTTCCTTGTCCTATCCTCTCCCCTTACACACACACTTACACTAACATGCACTACACTACCACATATTCCGGGAGACCGGTCGGGAGTTTAGAGCTTGTCCCGGCTGGGGCGGTGCCCCGCTGGTGGGAGAGTCCTGGTTCGGGGGAAACCCCACTAGCTGACGGTAGTTCGGTGCCGGATCTCGCCATCCAGCGAGGGGAAAATATGCAGTACACTAACGGGACTAATGACCAAAGCAGTTGACGCGCCCGGAAACACGAAAATATCAATCAATCAAAACGCACGGCAACCGTTTGGCTGTGGACAGGACCACGTGGCCCGTTCGTCCCACTGTGCGGCGCCGCGGGGGCCGGCGCTCGTAAAGCGCATGCGCCGCCATAATGCCCACGCGGCGCCGCCATCTTTGGCCTCGCGATCCGGTAAGTGAACCTAAAAGTTAATCGCGCATAAAGCCATTGCCAGGGCTGCCAAATTGCGCGGCAGCGCCCGCGGCCCTCCAGAGCGCGCGCGCCCCTTCGCCTCTGCCCCACCCCCTCCACACACACACACCGCCACCGCCGATCGCGCTGTAGGTCTTCGGCCCACTGAATGGGTTTGGGTTTGGAGGTGCGATTGTACAAAGGGCTGTGGAATCTCCAACCATTTGTACTTCAAGAGGAACTTTGTAACGTTTGAATTTTACTACAAAGAATCTATGTCCTCCGGATAGCTCGTAGACAGCGTGATAGCTTTCCGAGCTGCGAACCCGTTTTCGATTCCCAGTCGTGGAAAAATATAACTGTAACTTTCCATTACAATTGTTTTAATTTTTTAGCTGTAACGAAGGGAAAGTTCAGGTAGGCCAATAATGCTGGTTACAGTGAAGGGTTTACGTCATGCACTCCACGTAATTCCGTTTCCCACGAAAATTAAATGAAAACAGTACCCAGGCCTCGGAATATCGCTGGCTGAAAGAAGTAGGATTAATCCGACGCTATAATGAAAAATTCATGCATACATCGTCATCGGTATGTTGTATCCACAGTAGCGTGATGGCGATCGCGTATCAAAGAGATGGTATTATCTATTTCCGTTTTACTGTACATCTGAGAATTTCCTGTTTTTGATAAAGACCTTTCATTATAAAAAAAAGTTGCCTTCATAATTGTAGTTGTATAAAGATGCTGAAATTTTTTTCATATTTTTCAATTTTCGAAAAATCAGAGATTTCAGTGAACATTAGACTTGCACCATTCTCTTAAACGTTCTTTACGCTAAGTTACAAAATAAGTCAAAATGTGTGCACGTTTTAAGAAAAAGGTTAAAAAAGAAAAGTTACCTACGTTTGACACAAAATTTTGCCAAAAATCCTATTATTTTCGAAAAATGGAACATGATATTATTTTTTAATTTGTTTTTCATGAACACATTTTATTTAGAAAAATTGTTTATCTTCATAATTGTAGTGTAGGAAGACGCCGATTTTTTTAATTTTTGCAATTTTCAAAAATCAAAATTTTTAGTGAACATGAGACACATCATTCACATCATTCTCATAACCGTTCTATGCACTATTTAAGGTTAAAATTTAATCCAAAATGTTGATGCCATTTTTAGGAAAAATGTTTATTAAATTAAAAATGGTCCATATTTTACCAAAACAATGAAAATTTACTATATATTGAAAAATTTTATATGCCCTTATTTCAAATCTATCTTTAACGAACTGTTTCAATAAGAGAAAACACTTTCTATAATGTTACGACTCCGAAAAAATTTGGAACTGTTGCTATTTTCGAAAAATAAGTGATTTCAAGAAAATCATTCCTGCACTATTCTCTTAAGCGTCCTTCACACTATCAAACTTTTAAGGAAATTTTTTTTGAGACTCACAACCACGGTTTCAGAAAATCAAACTGTACGGAAACTGCCATTTTTCTTTCTTTAAAGATGATGCTTCATCAATGGACCAAAATGAATAACCGAATGGGATATTTTTAGATCATTCGATTTAACGTTGTTAACCATAACATCTTGCTCTCAAAATTACCTTTTTATGGAATTCGCGGTATTGCCCTAGATTGGATAGCTTCGTACCTTAAACTTTGATCTCAAAGAATGGAAATACCGAACTGGCACGAAAGGACATTATTTACTTATCTTTCCAATTCTTTGCCAATTGAACATGGGGTCCACAAGGTTCGATCTTAGGTTCTATCCTCTTTCTGTTGTACGTAAACGATGTGCCCTCATCTATTAAAAATGGAAGAACAGTTCTGTTTGCCGATGACACGACTGTTCTTTGCAAAAACGAAACAATAAATAGTACAATTTCAGAAGTTTTAAAATATTTTCTGCTGCTAAACTGTTTCTATACAATTAGAGACTATACTGATCGCCAAAAAGAAAAATAATGTTTACTTTAACAAAACAATGATATAGTGTAATGAATTAGTTTAGATTTGCATTGTATAATTTTTAAAAAAGACTTAAACGCCTGTAACAGGTAATGTATTTCAGCTTTCGTGTCAATGACCCATATCGAGCGGGTTTTTGTCCAGTTTCCCGATCCATTGAGCAAATGCTGAGATGGCCCCTTGATTTGCTTCTGGACGTAAATGTAGCTTCACTATGCGCACGTTTTGTTGAGCTTTTCTTTTGCTTGTAGTGGTAGTAGAGCTTAGGGTGAGTTTCTATTTTGTTAACAATACAGAAAAATCAAATCTGTTCGTTCGTTTACCGTTACAAATAAGTTTTCTATAATTCGGAAACGAAAATATCTACTTTTTGAAATGTTAATCTCTCGCTTTTGTAAGTTTTATTATTATTATTATTATTATTATTATTATTATTATTATTATACATCATTCAACTATTAATAGTTAATTTGTTGGGAAGGGATTTTGAAACTCAAGAAAGCGTGCACAGTTGATTTTCTCCCCCATACGTCACATACAGTTTTTTCCTGTTTTTGACTAAATGAATAAATAAATTCTTTGTTTCAGGAAATTTTATTTTAAACATAGTTGTAGAAAGAGTAACATAGTCGTAGTAGTTGAAGAGAAAGTAGTGAAATAAATAATGAATATTAGATCTTTGAAATTGAAAACTGTTCAATATTTTCAACGGTGTTATATAAAATAATGTAATTTTATGTAGAATATTAGATAATTTTAATAATCCTGTGCTAAGTAACATAACATATATGAAGTTAGCGCCTCTTGTGATTGTGTTAATAATTGGTTTATTAAATGTAATGTTTTGATTATTTAGAGCTAACATTAATTAAAATATTATATTCCAATACTACAGTTTGCACCACACATACATTAATCTACAGAGTAAATAAAGTAATTCAATGTATTAAATTTTGTGCATAATGAGGCATATTTATTTTGAGAGCAATGCAATATCAAATGTTCTCAGATAATTCGTTCAATTTCAATTAATATATGTCATTAGACTTACTGAAAAAACATGGATGCAATTTTTCAAGTCTAAAACAATTCTGAATTCCATTGTATCAAGTTCTAGTTTATATTGTGCATAGGTTTTCAGCAACATTCAGATTCTTTGATGAGCTTTTCACGTGCTCAACTCAAAATCTTGTCATTCGTGCCCAACTCTAACACTTTGACTAAGGACATTCCACCACTTACGCTTTATCTTAGTGGAGTGCAGAGCTTCAATGACATTTTATATATGCGTTGTGTGTTTATTGGGGTGGGTTATTGCCAAAACAAGGTACTTTTACGCAAACAAGAGCTGTATGTTCTCTAGAGGAGAAAGGACTGATTTATCTTTTTCGAACACTTTGGCAAATTGCTCGTGAGAAGATGAGGTTACTCCCATAAAACCGCTTTTGTGCTCTACACGTTCTGGCGCTCACGACCGCAGGTTTTCGCTTGTCTTTTCGCAGTGTGATTGTACTTTCCGTATACACCGTAAAAAGTATTAAACAGGGCTGGTCAGACCAGCACTGAGGAAGACCACGCAAAGATGGTCGAAACGTCGGCACCACAGCCTTCCACGCGGCGTCACCCGGACAGCTAAGATCATTGACATGACTGCGGCCGCGGAAGCCTACGACTTCAGTTAGGGCTATATGTCCGACTCGATGCAAATTGAATGAACCTAGACGTGACTAACTGACTTGCAAGCTAGAAGGGTGAACAGAATATCGAATATTTTAATTAAATAAGATTTTTTACTTTAACAAAATGTTTATTAAAAGAAAATTAATATTGATGAGTTAGCTTTTCGACGTTCACTACAAGTAAATTAGGCAAATGAATTGATGCGGTGTTATGTAGGAATGTTTAGAGCAGAATTACTGTTGAACAATGTATATGAAAAATAGCTTTTGTTAATTATTTTTTAACCCATCGTTGGTAGATTCCACTATATCAAACATTTAACCCAATAACGCCGAACATAATTTTGTGCGTGTAGTACTCGACAATTGTCGACGCGTCCGTGTGTTCATAGTCATTGCCGGAGTTCTCTGGTAGCATGTTTTTGAAACTTTTATTGCCAAATCATTGTTGTTTTCTTAAATTATTCTACAAGAGCGCTCCAAACGCTGTTTTTAAGAAGATGTAGCAAAACCGTTAGACCTTAGCTGCACATGACACGTCAACATCGGTGCAGACCAACCTCCCTTTTCTTTAAACCGGCCATTTCCCTCCAGTTTAACCCTAGCGTACAGCAGCTAAGCACAGTTGTAGTTGAAGATTCGAATCGAAGAAAATCATGAATAGACCCTTGCCTGGAGCTTGTCAGAATACAATGTTTTAGCGACCTTCACAAAATCGTCATCTTGAATGCAAGAATTAAAAATAAATTCTTGTTAAAAATAAATAGATGTTTTCGAAATATCCAAACTACCTTTGTTCGAATTGCACATTAAATAAAACAAGAGAAGTTCCAGTAAAAACGAATATATCTCTTAATCTGTAAATAGATCGCTGCGTGCTAATGAATAGTGTTCAATATCGCACTGTAAGTTCACATTCCTTGGGATCGGTGTTTATGGCGATTCACGGATAATCAGGCAGTGTTGTGAAAAGTTTGCAACACTAACTTTTAATTTATTACTTTCTAAATGCAGTGAATGTTCTATGGAACTTTTGAAATATAATCTGCAACACACACCGAAAATACAATTTAATATAGTTCATTCCAAGACGAATATTATTTGTTAACTTCAATTGTTTGGGAAGTCATTTAGCAAATATTTCGTATGCTGTACAGTGTGCAATGTGACGCTGGACTCACGCTTCCTATCTTCACGCTCGGGCAAGACGTTCGGGCAGATCAAGTCCCCGTCGCTGGAGGGCCCCGCCTTCTGCTGGTTCCTGCTGCAGCCGGACATGGCCAGCGCGTGGAGGTGCAGGTCTACCGCCTGGTGGCGCCGGCCTTAACCCGCCTTCTGCTGGTTCCTGCTGCAGCCGGACTGGCCAGGGTGGAGGGCAGGTCTACCGCTGGTGAGCGCGGCCGCTTCAACGGCACCAGGTGAGTGAGCGGAGGGGCTAGTGGTTGGGTGAGGGCGGATCAATTCCTGTCGCTGGAGGGCCCCGCCTTCTGCTTGTTCCTGCTGCAGCAGGACGTCGGGCAGCGCGTGGAGGTGCAGGTCTACCGCCTGGTGAGCGCCGGCCGCTTCAACGGCTCCAGGTGAGCGAGCGGAGGGGCTTGTGGTTGGGTGAGGGCATATCAATTCCTGTCGCTGGAGGGCCCCGCCTTCTGCTGGTTCCTGCTGCAGCCGGACATCGGCCAGCGCGTGGAGGTGCAGGTCTACCGCCTGGTGAGCGCCGGCCGCTTCAACGGCACCAGGTGAGCGAGCGGAGGGGCTTGTGGTTGGGTGAGGGCGGATCAATTCCTGTCGCTGGAGGGCCCCGCCTTCTGCTGGTTCCTGCTGCAGCCGGACGTCGGCAGCGTGTGGAGGTGCAGGTCTACCGCCTGGTGAGCGCCGGCCGCTTCAACGGCACCAGGTGAGCGAACGGAGGGGCTTGTGGTTGGGTGAGGGCGGATCAATTCCTGTCGCTGGAGGGCCCCGCCTTCTGCTGGTTCCTGCTGCAGCCGGACGTCGGGCAGCGCGTGGTGGTGCAGGTCTACCGCCTGGTGAGCGCCGGCCGCTTCAACGGCACCAGGTGAGGAGCGGAGGGGCTTGTGGTTGGGTGAGGGCGGATCATTCCTGTCGCTGGAGGGCCCCGCGTTCTGCTGGTTCCTGCTGCAGCCGGACGTCGGCCAGCGCGTGGAGGTGCAGGTCTACCGCCTTGTGAGCGCCGGCCGCTTCAACGGCACCAGGTGAGCGAGCGGAGGGGCTTGGGGTAGGGGGAGGGCGGATCACTTCCTGTCGCTGGAGAGACAGTGATTCTTCTGCAGTTGGACGCAAGTTTTTCAACTACATAAGCTGTGCGAAGGGGGAATATTAAGAAAAACTATAAGTCTGGAATAAAGTGTATAAAATGTTCAACTGGTTGTTGATGCAAAAGTCCGTGAGGTGTAAAATTTCAGTTATTTTATGTGTGATTGTGTTGGGTCAGACTCATGAATTGTCTCGTGAACCGTACTTCGCATTTATTAGTGATGAGACCATGAGATAGGTATGTGGTTGAGGGCAAGTGGGAGCATGTGCGGGGCCATATTACACGTTTCAAGAGCTTAGCAACCATGAGTGTATCCCGCTAGCTGCATCTTGGAATGTGGCGGTATTCTTCCCTTACAATAATTGGAGATGTGGCGCCGACCTTACTGGACGATTGCGTTGCTGATTCTCCTTGTGTTATCTCCAATGAGGCACCGCCTCACCAGAGGTCTAAGCTCTCGACTGATCTCCCTCATGTAGATGTGTGTGTCAATCAGGAGACTGAATGAAACAAGAATGAAGAAGAAAAGATCATGCACAATGCGCGGCCGTTTGTTAAGGTTTTACTCCAGCATTCGTTTTTCATTCATTGGCGAAATCACGGAAAGCTACGAATCAAAGCGCTTGCTTGATATAGTTCCCTCCAGAGTTTGAATTTGAGCCACATATTTAATTAGTGTTACACTCCGCCTCCATTCTGACTCGAATACTTGTACCTTTCGGGCAGTGAAACTGCAATGGCCACGGTAGTTGCCGTGAGCTATCTCATCGTGTGGGGGGGTGTTGTGTTGTTGCAGCTGCGAGGGCGGCTTCCTGCAGCTGGTGGACGGCCAGGAGCCCACCCCTCGCGCGGGGGACGTGCAGATCTGCGGCGGCAACGAGCGCTACGCCCCGCCCGTGGTTCTGTTTGCGGACCGCGGGCCCGCGTCCCTCATCTTCCAGTGAGTTTACATATGCCACCATCGCAGTTTCTTTAAATGGACATAGACTGAAATCTGCTCAAAAGCCCACCTCGATAGAGTGGCCACCTGTATCAGCCGCCTATTTTTCGTGAAACCGATTGATTTTTACGTAAGGCACGCAAATATTCTCTTTTATCTGTGACCACTTGGCCAAGTGGACAGTGGTCAGGCACTTTCCGTAGTGTGACTTTCATTAAGCGGTCACCTACACTGAGTTTGAACTGTATTATTGCAAGAAATGAAGAAGTGTTGGACATTTTGGATGATTTAATATCTCTCTGCGTCAGGAGACATTGTCAGATTATTTCCAATAATTTCAGAGTTATTTATCTCACAGAGGGTTACTTTCTTTTTCAGGTAATAACAGATGATGTTAATGAATATCTCTTAATGAAACTAAATCGCGTTTTGTTATCCTTTCCTATGTTCCTCTTATCATTATTATGGCTTGCTAATTCTTACTTTCCTTCTATGTGAATCAGTTAAGGACTTGAAGAGCACCCGCGTGCGTGAATCCGATCTGAACGCCATTTAATAATAATAATAATAATAATAATAATAATAATAATAATAATAATAATAATAATAATAATAATAATAAAATTGTCTTTATTTTTGGCGAGGCTCAGGTCTTGAGGCCTGCTCTTCCGCCTAATCACTTTCATGAATTTACAATTTCAAAAATTATAGTTGAGGCGTTCCCATGTAATTAATATTAACTGACATTTCATGTCCCAAAGGGAAAAAATCAATTTGTGGCTACCATCTACATTAATTTATCTGTGCGAGCCAAATTATTGTCATTTTTTGTTTATTCTTGAAATTTTGCAAAATTGAAAAACGATATAAGGAACATTCTTAAAAAATGAGATAAAAAAGAGCTCCTGCTTATTCCACTTAGAATCAATAATTCTAAATTCGCCCGAAATGTCAGTTGTCATTACCCGATATGTCTCAACTGTGAACAATGAACAAAAAAGGGGGTATATTTACATTTACGTCTGGGATGCAATACAAGGGACCATCCCGCCATACGCCTTAAACGATTGAGTAAACCCAATCAGGATGGCGGCTTAAGACCGAAACATCGAGAGCAGGAAATATCAGAATGGAGAGTGAAAAACAAAGAAAAGGGAAAGAAAAGAAAATGGAGGTGGACAAGAGGAGATAATAAAGAAATGACAATGAAAGGGAAACGGGAGGGATCAGAAAGAAAACTATAGTAGGTACATATAATTTTACAATTACATAACAACAGGCAGTACTTGAGGACATATACAATACATTATTTCAAACAAAAACATGAACAATTTTACTAACTTCGTCGTCCAACTCGAAAGTTTCTATAGGATATGTATTACTTCTTCTAATCTAGTTTGCTTGTTTTGATGAGGACGCAAAGTAACGTTTGTGATTTAGAGAATGAGTGACAGTTGAGAATATTTTGATATTTGCCGAGAAATGAAATTATCCTAAATACCTTTTTAAATATTATTTGGCCTTTTGATATTTAAAAATATTGAAAAACATTTTTATTTCATGCAATTATATTTAATTTTCCTTCATAATTTAAAATCTTGATTAAGAGGCACTTTTATTGAGACCAATTTTTGCCAATCGCTGAAGGTAGTTTATAAGTATTGTGATTGTTTCAGCCCCGTGATAAGAGCAGTTTCATTCGTCACTCTTTTAATTATTTGTCAGGTGTAAAATAACCTCTAAAGAATGTAATTGTTATTTTCTTACTGCTATCATGCCCGCAATAGTTATGTACTGTTAAATTCTCTTTCATAATTTTCTTTATTTTTTGCTTAAATTTTATTTACCTTTTTAAAACCTTTAATTTTTTATTTTTTTTTTATTATTTAATGGTATCAATTTTAAAGTTGTCTTCAATTTCCAAATTCCCAATCCATATAAACCAATGTTTTCTACAATAGATTTTCATTTTATTAATTTAGATTCTTTAGTTGCCCCATTTAGTTTGCCCCATTCACTTGTTGCCCCATTTGATGACGATTTCAACTTCCTTATTTTGGCCTTGTACCTGTCTTCACTTACATTTGTTATTTTTACTCTAAATAGTTAAATTCTGCAATCATTAAAATTTCCATTTTAATGTAAGATAATAAAATATTTACGATCTTTCTTATTTTTCGTGCACTATAGTGTATTTTCTACATTAATTTTTAATTTTTATTTCTTGCATTCTTTAATGCATTCTTCTTCAAATTAATTTAAACATAAAGACATCTTCATACATTCTTCCCATACCTTTAACATTTTTGCTACTGGAACCAAATAACATGTGTATTTCATTAACATGTATTTCATTTTCGATACAAAGTACCATGCCTCCAGACGACAAAATATAGTAATTAATGTTTCAATAGTTGATGTTGAATTAATGTACTTGATTGGAAGCCTGTGTTTTTCGCATTCTGTGAGTTTACAGAATGGGATATTTTTTTTGTGTGAAACTCCGTTAACCCAATAACAATTTTATAAATGAATCTAAAGTGAATGTTCTTATCGACAGATAACGAAAAGCCTCTTTGTTACGGCTAAAATCGCATTCCAGAAACATTCATTAAATGAAAAGCCGTTACAGTGGTATAAAGCGATTTGTACCGCAGTCCTTTTGCGGATTTCGAGCGTATTGTGGGTGGGTGTGGCGCGTTCCCTTTGTGGGCTATGAGAATGATCCGCGCAGATTCCGGCGTTTGAGCGGCGTTCGGGTTTGTTGCAGGATCGGCGAGAGCACGCTGCGCTCGCAGTTCCTGGCCTACTACAGCTTCACCCCCAGCGGCGGCGGCGGCAGCGCCGTCGGCTTCCAGGCGCGCGGCGGGCGACGCATTGACCTCACAGGTAGGCGGCGCATTACGTCAATGCATGCGACATATAGGACTAATGACGTATGGAGTGACGTGATATATGGAATGTCATGATGTGATATATGACGTGACAAATGACATGACATGACGTACATGTGACGTAACATACACGTAACATATGATTGTCATATGACGTGACATATGATGTGACAAATAATTAACACGTATGTGATACATATCTTGATTTGCGAATGTCACAAAGTGACGCCCAATTCGGATTTATTCTGAGTGGTTAAAAAAGCCCTCGGCTCTTTAAATTCAGGTTGTCACGATACAATAAGTCGTGGGGAAATCCTGTTATTGTTAAATTGTAAGCGTATTTCCGACAACGAAAATAATATACTCCATGGTGGCAAAACTTCCGATAGTTTCAGATCAAATCGACACAAGAAAGGGGAAAGCTTCTTCACACCAAATTTATTACTCGTAGATAACGGCGAAAGTAAATACTCCTGTGTATCCTCTACTTTTTGTTGTTACTGCTGCACAGGCATTTATCGGAACGATTGAAGGTCATTATGAGGAAGAAAATCAATTCTTTGTTCGAGGCCTCTACCAGAGTTCTTGACAAATGTTTCAGATGAGCATGAAAAAAAAACGTAGCTTACAATGTGAAGACTTTCTGAACGATGTAGCAAAATATTTGAATAATGAAAGGGTGACATAATAAAATATTTAAAAATGGTAAGGTATCTCCGTATTAAGTAAACGAGTACATATCACGAAGTCAGAGAAGAAATTGAGATTATTCTAAAATATACAAACAAATAAGTAATGCTGAGGTTCGAAGGAGTCCCAAGTATGATTCGAGGTTTAATGGACACTAACAAACCTGCTTATTTAGTTATTTAATACTATCCGTGTTGCGTACTTGGTGTGGCCGACCGCTTGAGATGCTAAATCCGTAGTGGCAGTGCTTACTCCAATCCGAAAGAACGGTGCAGCTTTCGTGTCCCCACTTTCACTTCTATTCAAAGTAAATCCAAAATGTTCTTCGTAACACTAGAGTTAGGTACCGTAAGGATGAATAATCATTTGAAAAACCTACGTATTTCGTTTTAAAAAACATGCACCGCCTTCTGGATGAGTGAAGCTCTATTAATCGGATGTCAGTAGCCCTATTAGTCGACTTTCTTTATCTATTTCTAGGTAGAGGTATCATGCCTTTTCAGGAATGTAAAATTACAATGGAAGCAAAAGGGTTAATAATTATGTAAAATTCATAATTGTTGATAAAATACGAGAAAAAAATTAATTACGTACGTACATACGTCTCGCATTCACTGGAAACCTGAATGTACGAGTTACCGCTGTTTGTTAACCATATTGTATTATTTCGTGTAAATGAGGTATCTACCAGTTTTTGTAATTTTTGTTTTTTTGCTGGGAGTAATGTAATAACGTTTTTCAGAGTGTGATTGGCTGTACCAAGACTTCCTGTGTCGAGAGCCGGGATCTTGTGTGTTAGCGAGTCCTGGCTACCCTGGTCTCTATCCCCCGAATCGACAATGCAAATATCACATCACAACCAGTTCCATCCAGACACAAGTGCACATCAGCTTCACTTCTTTGCTCCTGCCATACAAGTGAGATTCATTACATCATTCTCTACACATGCATCATTCTAAAAGTTAACATCGACAAAAACAAGAAAGGTGTCATTCAACTAATGATTGTTGTAAAAAATATTGCAAATTAAAACATTATTCATTTTGTTGTCTGTTTAAAGTATGATAAAAAATATTACATTCAAGATTAAGAGTAATTTTTACTCCTTATTAACGATGCCCTTTTTGAATTTAATTCAAGTAATACATTTATATTATTAGCTTGGAGAATACAGTTAATATATTTTAAATACATAGGTCAATAATGTTTTGCAATTTTTTATTTGTTCAGTCACTGTAGAACACACTATATTGCGATATATCAAGGATCAACTCCTTCTAGTCCACTACTGAACACTCTGTGTTCAAATAGAAAGGCTCAATTTACATATTCTGGGCCTAAATTGCTTCTTGAATTTAGGTATGAATATTTGAAAAATTCGCTTGTTAGAAGAACACAGCTGATGTGTTGAATAAAACATTATTAAAATAGTTAACTTTCTAATAATTTTTCTTTTACTTGTCAGCTCTGGACCCCCAGTCCCTCCCTATGATTATAATGGATTTTTAGCAACACTAGAGTTCACGGAAAAGATTACTAGCACAGAATCCTCCACTGGTTCAATTGTCAAGAGCACGGAACCTGGTGTAATGAGTAAGTAACCGAATGAATGTCGATATCACAGAGTGGTCATAAATTTTATATCATCTGTAGATAGTTTATTGCAGGCTAATTTTTTTATAACCGTGTGCTATCGCATAATAGTATTGTGTAATATCAGAAGTTAGGTAATTTGTCATAAATAACAAAAACCAATCACAAATATATACAGCATATTGAAAATTAACTGTTTTACACCTTTCAAACTTCGGCGTTCGGCGTTCCTTTCTCCAACCCGTCATATTGAGGACCATCTACATACACTTTGGTTTGACGCACGCGCAAAACTGTGCCACACTATTCTAAAAACAAAATAATTTCTTTGAAGCACACTTGCGAAAATGACAAGAAAACATGCATCAATCTGTAGGCAACGCTTCTGATATGTTTTATGATTCACTCGGAGGGAATATGAGCCGCTTTCACTACAGACTCTCCGAGTCACAAAATAGAACTGGTAGAATTTCTGGGTGCGCCTAGTCCACGGGCGATGGCCTCTCGAAGAGGTCTCAGCAGAGTCATGGGCCGTGTCTTGGCACTCCATGTGCTACCCACGTTCGCATTGGGTTCTTGGCCAACGACGACTTGCGTACATTTCCTACAACAATACAGTTCATCTCGCCACTTCCGCCTGTCGGCTTTTCGAGGCTACTTCTGACCAGGTCCGCCCAGCCCCGGCCCGCCCGCGTTCGGGAAACCCTTCACCCCCACCAGTTGGCAAGTCTCAGGGCATCAACTCTTGTCCCTGCGGTGCCTCTGACCGTGGCAGGAATTAAGACACTAGCTGGAAAGCAAGGAAGAATTCAGCCATTCTCTGGTGGATTGATTGATTGATTATTACGTGTTTCCGGGCGCGTCAACTGTTTTTGGTCATTAGTCCCGTTAGTATAGTGCATGTTTCTTTTTCTCGGGAGATGTCAGTGATCTTCCCCCGCTGGATGGCGAGATGTACCGTCCGTACCGCCTGACGTACCGTCGGCTAATGGGGTTTCCCCCCTAACCAGGACTCTCCCACCAGCGGGGTACCGCCCCAGAATTACAAAGAGTGAAAAAATATTATGAACAGGCATTTCATTCATATCATAACCACTAGAACTGTTTCATTGATACTAAACAAACTCGGAAACTTCCGCAAGATAAAAAATATTTTACAGTCGTATTTATATTATTATGTATAAAGTGAACGATAATGTAGAATTTGCGACCGCTCTGCATTTCTACCCTCTTGCTCCTTTTCAACATCCAAACCTTGAAATGTTTGTTTTGTTTTGATAACGTTGGCACCCCTTTTGGAGGCATGCTCTGTAGAAGCACCCTTCCCGGAGGTCGAATGCTCTGTTGCAGTGGATGGAACAAGTCCCCCACGTCGTCCTCTTTCTCGTACAGGGTGCGATCTGGTTTTCTCTGGGAACGATACCCGCTCGGGGCACTTCGACACCAAAGACCGCCCCTGGAGCCCGCTGTGCACTTTGACGTTCATCGGACGGCCCACCGACATCGTGCACATTTCGCTTTTTAATTATCAGCTCCGGTAAGTTGGTAACAATGAAAGCAGTATTGTAATAAAGTGTCTGGATGCACTTTAAAAGTTCAGTGTAGGCTTTCGAATACGTAAGTATATGCTTTTCATAAAAGTTTTCAGCCTTTTGCTAATAGAATTGATCGAGAATGCATTTCAAAACAGTTTGAGTGTGTTTCACGAAATATTGGCTACCGCATAACGAGTTATTGGTTCTCCAAATTCAATATCTTAAACTCAGAGGTGATTATTATAGAGATAAAGAATTGAGTAGGTATTTTGCTTCTCTAATGTGTTGTAAAAACGTTAAGTATATATTATGTTGCTCTGCTCCAGTTTATTACATACACAGTTAAGAATGTTTCCAAAAAAGGTCACAATTATGACGTTACTCAAACTATCTTGATGTGTGTTCACACACCGTTATTTGTTTCTCAAGATAAGTGTTAGACAAAAAATCTCCAGATTAATAAGTTATAAATTTTATTTAATGAGTGTTGGAGAAGAGGAACAACTAACGTGAAACCACTGATCGTTCCAGAGCACCTTCGTGTCAAACAGTGGCGGAAGTGTACGATGGCTATGCAGACGATTCCGTGAAGCCACGCCGACGCTTGTGTAGTCCCCTCACGAAACACGCCCAGGATCCCAGCGGCAGGTTCGTGTGGGGATGAGCATCGTCCTTGACTTTTGACTTTACCATATTTTTTCTTCTGTTTTGTTTCCCTGTTCTTAAGTAGTTAGTAGAATTGTTTATCATTAAAAATTCGTGTTTAGTGTGATGTACATAACTTCTTTGTATTTGTTATATTTAATTTGCTAATTTTCTCATTCAACAATAAACTTTATTTCTATATTTAAGAAATACTTAATTTTTGTACAGGTTTCTTGAGCAACAAACCTTTGTCTCCTCGGACAATGTGCTAACTCTTGTTTTGCGTCGCCCCTCTCCTTCATTTGGATCAAGCGAAAAGGAATTTTTGAACGGAGCTTTCCTCTTCCATGATGGTCAGTATAAAATGTTGCGATAGCATTCCAATTAGAAATAATGTAATCAAAATTATAACCATTAATATCGGTTTCGTAAATCATATTTGTGTTCTAATTTAATTTGGGAATCTGCATCAATTTCATATGTATTACTTGAAATTTACATGCAAAATATATTTGCATACTTCATTCGATTAATTATTGCGTAGAACAAGTTGATGGCACGCTGCGACCCGATACGTTGTGTGATGTGGACTACTACGGGTTGAGCAGCCCGCGTCAAGGCCACGTCACGAACCCTGGCGGCCAGCAGCTGTTTTGGAACTACGAAGGGAATTTACGATGCTCCCAGAGGTTCATTCCGGCGGCCAATCAGAGCATCACATTGACGGTAAGTTCTCTTCGTGACGTAATGGGCGAACCTTTGTATCAGTTGCGAAAGATCGCTTGCAAACTTCTTCTTGTTTTATGGAAGTTCGTCTGAGTAATAAATCCTTACGTCACTACTTGGGAATGCGACAATTGGCTCTTCCTTTGTCTTCAGTTTCGTCTCCACCTCCTTCTCCCGCCACACTAATTTGTTTCCATCTCCACCTTTACTTCTAACTTCTCCTCAATTGTTCCCCATTCTACCTTTTTTCTCTACATCCAATTTATATTTTATCTTCACCTCTCTATTCCAGCTTTTTCTTGAAACTCAGTTGCGACTCCACATTGTGTTTGAGTCGACTCTCCGTCTCTTAAATTTCGTCCTTTATTTTCGTCTCTCACCTCGTATTCACCTTCTTTTACTTTCCGCTGCCTTCGCTTCGACACACAATGCGCCTTTTGTCATGTCCATCACATTTCATCCCGCTGTTGCTTCCATTCGGCTTTGCTTCCCTCTTCGCCCTCGTGTCGACTTTGCTTTTGTCTTTCTCCTCACACTCCAACTCCACCTCAAACTCCGTCTCTGCTTTGCCTTGTTAACGACCGCATTGGCAGTCAAGTGGCAGAATAGCAAAGGGTCTCACATCATTTGGCTGCCCAGTGTCGATCGGCTGAAAAATCGTCGCAAGAAAGATGAGTTTTGCAATGCATCTGCAGAAAGAGAGGGCTTGTATTGCAAAATAGTTATTTTTGTAGCAAGGCCAAAAAATGAGTTATTTTGGATGAGGTGTTTACCAACCGTGCCGGAGCTGAGGTTGATAAACTAACCGATTCCATAATCAGTCATTTTTGTCCGAGGAGCATACAACAATTTTTCGTTTCTCACCTCCCAATTTTAGGTTTGAATTTTTAGAGAGATCTCGTTTATACCATGCGGTTTCGTCATATAGATGCAGATATTCTTCTATATTATCGCCTCTGAAGTTGTCAGTACTGTCACAATTGCGTGTAGAATTTGCGGCTGGTTTTGAAGATTTGTTTCGTAAGTATGGAGTGCATTTCCAGATATTATAAGTGAGGAAGCTGAAGTTGATACAGAGAGTTTATTCCCACAAAAGTCAAAGGATTCATACGAAAGAGAGTATGAACTCTTGTTAAAATGAAAAAGAGAAACCTGTAACCGCGGTAAATGAAAAACTATTCTGGTTACCTCTATGAAAAGGTATTATTCTTTCATAAGAAAGACGTAACAGTTCCAGGTAATAATACTTTAGAATCTGTCAAATGGCGTTTTTAATATAAATGTTAACATACATATATTAAAAGCATTCAGTGTTAAAAAGATAACAATTTTTTTTGGAAATGTGTCAAAAGTAATTTGTGCATTGTCTTGTTGTCTTGTGCATTGACGTTGCCATGGAAACCGCCCTCTAAAAATCATTCTTGGCCTAGGCCGCCAAAACTCAGCTTTGTGGCGTATAAATGCTCTGCCAAATACGGGTTTTGAAGTAAGGATACGAAAAATTATTCTTTATTACCTCAGTTCAAATATAGTCTTCAGAAATGTATTGAATCAACGGCACAAGGTGCAGTTGATTCAATATATTATGTGTGGCTGTCATTCATTGATGGTTCTTCGGTAGAAGAGAGTGGCCATCAGCAGGCGAGGAAAGTAAACTCTTCCTTTATCTATTTTAAGTTCTTCCTCATTTTAAATGTCACTGCGTTGATATTGAACTGAACGAATGAACGGACTGGAATAATACTTCTAGAATCACCGATTCACCGATTTATCACCGGGAGCGGTAGCTCAGTGCATCAACTGATGTCTCTGCAGCGCCTCTGACCGGGAGGTCCTAGGTCCTAGGTTCGAGTCCTGACGGCGGCAGGATTTTCGACACTAGCTTTTCAGCTAGGTCGAATCCAGTCGCTGTCTGGAGGAGAATTCTAGCGGCCGGCTGCTCTGATCGGTAGATTTCCGTGGTTTCTCCGATGAACACCAGGAGAATTTCGAAGCAGTACCCTACCAATCGGGCCACGGACCGCGCGCGATCTGTCCTTCCTCTTCCTTGTCCTATCCTCTCCCCTTACACACACACACACACACACACTTACACTAACATACACTACACTACCACACATTCCGGGAGCTTAGAGCTAGTCCCGGCTCGGGCGGTGCCCTGCTGGTGGGAGAGTCCTGGTTAGGGGGAAACCCCACTAGCCGACGGTAGGTCGGCGCCGGATCTCGCCATCCAGCGGGGAAAGATCACCGCGCATATCCCGAGAAAAACATGCACTACACTAACGGGACTAATTACCAAAGCAGTTGACGTGCCCGGAAACACGAAAAAATCAAGTCAAATCAACCGATTTATCAAGTCTTCGGTAATTGTCAAAGAAAACTATTCCCTCCCGCTTCGGTCCCGCCCTTCTCGTCCTCCGTCCAAAACTGAACCTCTTGATGCGACGTTGCCATAGTGCGCAGTCGTGACGATGCACCGCTAAAGAAGGATTTCAAAATTGGTTGGGAAAACAGCATTATGTGCTAGAAATACCGAATTTGCTATATCTCTTTCCGCACCCCACTGTTAAGGTAGAAACACGCAGAACGCGTCACGACTTGGGGTGACAAGAACAATTTCATGTGTGTCTCCGAGCACGAGCACATTCCAAGCGGCGCGGCGCAATTTGGAATTGATTGATTGATTTTTCGTGTTTCCGGGCGCGTCAACTACTTTGGTCATTAGTCCCGTTAGTGTACTGCATGTTTGCTTCTCGGAAGACGGCGGTGATCTTCCCCCGCTGGATGGCGAGATCCGGCGCCGACCTACCGTCGGCTAGTGGGGTTTCCCCCTAACCAGGACTCTCCCACCAGCGGGGCACCGCCCCAGCCGGGACAAGCTCTAAGCTCACGACCGGTCATCCGGAATATGTGGTAGTGTAGTGAATGTTAGTGTAAGTGTGTGTTTGTGTAAGGAAAGAGAATGAGACAAGGAAGAGGAAGGACAGATCGCGCGCGGTCCGTGGCCCGTTTGGTAGGGTACTGCTCCGGCATTCACCTGGTGTTGATCGGAGAAACCACGGAAAACGCAATTTGGAGCAGTCAAGTTTGATTTTTTCGTGCGAACTTCCCTTAACCTGTCGCGATCTGCACCCACCGGCGTGTGATCATGGATGAGGAAATGTTAATCAATGATGTTTTTTCGACTCCACCACCATTTAGCGGAATAAGCATAAACATCATCAGAACAGAGGTGTTATTACCAAAATGTGGAATGGAATTGCCCTGGCAATGGATTCAACTAGTATACATTTTTTATATAGTTGTAACTGATACATTTTCTATTCTATTTCAATTGATTTATTTAATCAAAAAAGCTATGTGACGTATGGGGGAGAAGATCTGCGCACATTTTGAGTTCCAGAATCCTTTCCCAACATTTTAACTATAAATAGTTGAAAGACGAATAAAAGTTTAAAACATAAAAAAGAAATAAAATATAATAAAATTTATTTTATTATATTCTTTTAAACCTAAAAAACTTTCATTGTTGCGAATTATAATGGGAGGTAGGTAGTAATATTCCTCACGCCCATGCCTTTCTGAACATACTGCATTCCTCCACTCTCTTCGCTTACAACTTAATACTTTGGATTATAAATACACATTTTCATACAATGACAACCCTTGTGCTTTCGGCAGCGCCATTTTTCAACTATTCGCGCTATTTTGCGTCGCGTTGCTTCGCGTTCAGTATGAGCTAATAAATCTGCCGCGTCGCGCAGCGCCCTGTGTGTTTCTACTATTAATGCTGTCTTATCTCCCCTAGGGAATTGCGCGTACGGTAGAGAAACGGCGCCACCATTTTCGCATTTCACGGTGTCTTCATCGCATTGCTCGTCCGTGCGTCACGTACTCACTGAATAAGTGTCAGGGTAATATCCCCTCTGTTCTTTCTGACAATTCCAAATCTCACGTTATTATGTCTCTTTATATTAAGACGTTTATTACCCAAGAAATACATTTATGTATTTCTTTTGGTTGTATCATAATGTAACGAATATTGCGTCACCGGCCGGCACCACCACGAACTACCTGTACGCGCGGATTGCGTCATCTGCTGGCGCCACCACGAGCTGCCTGTGAGCGCGGGTTGCATCACCTGCCGGCGGATTATTCCAGAACGTGCGCGGCGTCCGGAAAGTTCTGGAAGGCACTCCCGAGTACAAATTCGCGGCGGCCGGCGACCGCGAGTGAATCTTAAGTCCGCAGTGGAAGCTGAACTGTGAAGTGTGTGCATCGCGGTGAATAGCAGTGCAGTGATTGTGCTCAGTGACGTGAACCGTGGTCAGTGCATCGTACTGTGGTCAGTGACGTGAACTGTGACCAGTGCATCGAACTGCGACCAGTGCAGTGAACTGTGGCCAGTGCTTAGGACTGTGCGAGTGTGTAAGAGAAGAGTAGTGTAAATATTTAATCAAGAGAAGAGTAGTGTAAATAAATAATCAAGAGAAGTGTAGTGTAAATAAATAATCAAGTGTTTTCAGTGATTGTGTTAAGAAACAAAATTAACGTTTTTGTTAAAATAAAACCAGACTACCTACCTAGAAACCATCTAGAACTATTCACCACCTAGAAACGTAACAATAATAACATCAGAGAATCGATATTGCAGTTAGTTTCATAATTTAGATTATATAATTGTAATGAATAGTGTAACTGATAATATTTGTTAATACTTTTTGCTCGCAGATAACAACCTTGGCGCGACTATCCGCAAACCCCAATTGCCACACTCTGTGTGGAGACAGTGGGTGCCGCTGTGTAACAAAACTCATCCCTCTCTCGCAAATGGACCATTTGGCCATCATAACTGATCAAGGTCAAGTGTTATCTTGCCTCTGTGGGGATTTCCAGGTGACTATATTTTTATCACTTTTAGATGATCTTCTCTACTGTTGCATGTAGCTTAACGTCTACGGAAAATGGAATTTCGTGGAAAGCGAAAAATATGTTTCATGCAGTAAATTTAGAAGTAATTAGGAAACATTAAATAATTACCATTATGAAAAAGTTTCAATAAACATTTGCCGTCAATTATATTACCTTTTGTTTCTTGACAACGCATATATTGTATGATGAAAAAGTTAAGAAATAATGGATCATGATTAATTATTTTATGATCAGATTTTTCTTCGAAACTTTATCTTCTTCTGAAGTCGTATTCTTAAGGCAATGTTGCTCTCCAAATTCACAGAACTGATTACTTTCTTTCCTTTATAAATATGAAATCTCGTAAAGACAATTTAGATGATCATGTAGGATGGTTTGTCAGCACATACAAGTTATGTTGTGTCAGAATTCCAGCGTGAAGGATCATGCCATCAATCACAATTCTAAGCGCAAAGTGGTTACCACTGTAGTTAGCTCTGCTTTGAAAGTCGCTGTAGTTAGCTCTGCTTTGACAGTCAAATGGGCAGAAACATTTATTTATTTTTCTGTTGTTTTTTTTTGAAGGTAGAATCTTAAGATACAATGCTGAATTGTTTCAATCTAATGCATTTTGTAGCTTTAGAGTTATCACAGTATAAAAAACACTAACAATGCATCAAAATAATGTTCCATCCGATTAACCGTTTAAGTTTCGTTTCCACTCTCTGACTCCAAAACGACCGATAAATGACAAATGCATTGTTTGTTACGCGATAACTGAAAAGTTTTCTCAGGTCGCTTTGTTTTTTGATGAATATGAATTACATCACAATGACACAAACGCGGATAATTCTATTCCTCACTCACTTAGGAATTTTATGTTCGAATTTCTGTTTTACATTGTGGTATATCTGGTATCAGTAATTGTTCGTAGAGAAAGACTTCATGAGAATGTGAAAAGAAGGTAATTTTATAATAATACTAAATCTATTTTGGAAAAAGTTCTGATGAAAACAAAGAGACATGAAGCGACGATAGTATTTATCAAACATTTCCTGGCATTCATTGTGTTTGGTAAATTCACTGTGTTTGGCTATTTTGAGCGTAAATTCGTCAGTAAACTCAAAACGAAAAAATAAGATAAAAAATATACATTACGTAATTCATAATGCTAGTTGAAATAGCACTAGTTCATAAAGCAACGTATCTTCTGGAATGATTTCAGGGAAGGCGGGGAAGTTAAACAAAAAACTATAATTGTTTCTTGTGCATTCTAAAATACCTATTTAGCAACAAAAACAAATATAAAAATAACGCTTAACACTATAAAAACATAATTCCAGATACGAAATTAACTAATTTAATGAACAGTTATTAAAAAGAATAATTCGATTAGTCCACACATTCAAAATTGTTGAACCTCTCCTCATTTGAAGTCTATGATGAAATTCATATTTTCCCCAGAAGACGGCTTTCACTAGTTTGTAGGTTTGAATCAGTTATTTTCTGATTTATTTCTGCGCGTGAATATTCACCGAAACGATTCCTATAGTTATAACAGGTACTCATAGTGCCAATTGTTGTCAATGAAGGATGCAACATACATATTTACAGGGTTTGTATATCTGACATATGAAAGAAGATGAGGTGCATCTAGCGTGTTGGTAAATTTGGATAATTTCTTTTAATCACAAAGGCAGTGTTTGAGGTTTAAACGAGTTGTTTCTCGCGTTGGCCGTGAGTGGGCGCCAGAGAGTTGTGTAACGAGGCGCGCGCGCGCCGTGCGCAGCAACAGTGGCTGCCCGTGAGCCTGCGCAGTTGGTCGCCGCTGCGCCTCGTCTACTCCGTGGCGCACTACAGCTGGAACATGCAGGGCTTCCAGTTCACCAGCTCCTACGCCTTCGTTGTCGACTCGGTGTGCGGCTACGCGCGGATCTCCGAACCCGCAGGTAAGCTCAGCGCAAACGCTTGCGACTCAACGGCAGCATCGATAGCCGAATTACTCCGTAACTCAGCTCCGTGAAGGCATAAAGGTTAAGCAATTCGAGACATCGCGAGTTCCTGGTTGGGTGACCGTCTGGGAACCCGGAATCTAATAGCGCTGAGCTCCTAGCCAAAGTGATAAAATACATTGACTGACTACGCCTGACAATGACTGAGATTAGAGGAGGATTTTAAAAAAGTTCGACGCCAGCAGGTGGGGGTATTTAATAGAACGTTGTTACAAAATATAACAGCACTTCAAGCTTCGGAGCTCAAAGAAATTCCATGGAACATTAATATAACTTTCCGCTGATAGTTCAATTTTTGGCTAGGGAATATGTTGAGAATTCAGAGATAAAAATGGGTATTTAAATAAGAATACCTGTTGTTGATAAGCGCCAATGCTGATAGCTAATCCTTATGTGAACGCTTTAGGGCTCAAGGGTACTACGAATTGGGAGCTCGCAGATTCGTCACTTTAAGTACCAGAAATGTGTAACAAGTCACTCCGCGACGAACATTTGCCGGAAATGTGTCTGATGTGTTTAACAGAAGCGAGTTGCTGACGCCTGTCGAAATTAAATTTATGGTCCAATTGCTCTAATCAGTGATGTTCATTTCCGCTTCCAGGCGAATACCTTAGCAACTGATAGAATTTTAGACATCAAACACTCTCGATCTTTCCCCTCTCATTCTACCTCCAATCCCCTTTCTTAAGGCCGAGCGAAGAATCCTCGTATCCTTCCACCCCATGGACCTAGAGAATCTTCGACACGCATCCCAGATCCAAAGTACAGTAAACACGCTGTGCATACCCAGAGGCACATCGTGGTTCGAGATGGAATAACCGGAGCTCGAGATGTAATAACCGGAGCTCGAGATGTAATAAAATAGTGATAAGAATGCCGCCCGTTTTCAGAACTGCCATTTTTGTATTTTCGAAATTATTTTACTAAATGTGTTTAATTATTATTCCTTTGGAAAGTATAAATATGTCTTACCAGTTAAAAGCTTAATGCAATGATCATTAATTCATGTTTGTAATAAGTATGTGATCTAATTATTCTACCATGAAAAATTCCTGTCGCAGGTGAAATTCACTCCAAGAACATATCTTCAAGTGCAATGAAACTCAATCACTACTTCCATCAGGACTGTATATGGCTTTTGGATTCAAAAATAGAACGTCAGCTGACTATAGAACTTGCAACGGAACAAAGCAGTAAGTAGCCGATCCATTCTTCCGAGAATAAAGGCTTGAAACAATAAGAATAGTGGATGGTATTTCTTTTGAAGATATTCTTGCATGATAAATTTTGATTCATTGTGTATTTTTGGTTTTAGGACCATGTTCAGCATGGAATATATCTGCCTACAAATATGATGACAGTACCAATGACAATTTTGGAGAACTACTTCATACTTTCTGCCCAAGAGATAGAAGAAAAGAAATCCCCTTGCCTTGGAAACTGGATACAGTGTTACTCAGGTTAGTTAATAAAAACAATATGCATTCCAATACTTACACATCATTATTGATTTCCTGCCACAGGAATGCCTTTCTTCGTATTTAAAGTCATTTATTGAAATAGAATCAATGGGATATATACCACAAGATAATTTTAATTTGACTGTTGAACAATGTAATATGCTTTTAGAAAGATTAATAGAGAATACTACTCGAAACAATATTTTATGAATTTCTTTAAATATAAAGAGATTCGTAGATATATTTTCTGCAATTAAACATTATTCAAGACATGTCATTCAAAGTATTTATCCTTCTGTGCGACATAATCGGCTTACTTGAAGAACTGTAGATATAACTTGAAGAAATGTAGCAAAGCTGATATTCGCATTTTAACATTTTAATTATAAAAATATTGGACTTATACCAAACACATCTTGTTATTCAGTATTTAGGATAAATATATCTTAGGTTACCAACCACGGGATACTTGACTTTGCGCAATGAGGACAGACAGTTTGATGGTCCAGGAAGGATAAACAACGAGGACAAGCAAGAAGAATTGGAAATGAGAGGGGGGAGTGTGTTCATATAAGAGAGAATTTTTGAATTTTGACAGCATGTTCTTCACGTGTTTTAATAAAAGTCTAACTTCACCAACACTTAGCGACGCGTAGAATTGCTCAATTTTTTTTTTACCAAATTCCTGGCCAACTTCAACATATGAGCTGCATAAAAAAAGACGTAGACTTTTTTAAGTCACTTGTATGCTGAAGTATACGATCGTAAATACACAGGCATTGTGATTATTTTCTTTATTCTGGCTTAGTTTGTTCTACACAAGAAACCTTTCATTTAATTCCATTAATAGCGTTTTTTCTCTGTGTCTTTTAGACTGCGAGCAACAACAGGCACCGCCCCGGAATACTCGATAAGATGGACGTCACAAATCGTTCGCGCCAATACAAGAGTCTCAGGTCCCACCACAGCCCCTTCTGCGGCAGCTGGGAAATGGATGGATTCGAGGCACGGCTTTCTCCTCGTGTTATTGTGGTACTGCTCATAATGCTTGTGTAAGAAAGACACTTTCACTCGTGTTACCATGTGCCTTTAGAATTGTTCTGCAAGTTCGTACCGACTCCGTGTTTTGTACCAGAAGACTCTTTTGTATCTGAAGGCTGTTTTGTACATGAGACCCGGGGCGTGAAGGAGCTGGTTCTTTAAAACGAAGAGGCTGCAGAGAGAAACTTTTGGAAAACTGGGCAGAAATTTGCAAAAGAGTTGGCGATGACGTACATCCATCTCATGAGACATCCACAAGAAATTTATGACCTGAAGTTATTTGTAAATTGAAAGACGGTAGTGACCCTAAATGAGTTATTGAGTGAACTGAATGTTGAAGAGTGTTCCCGCTCAAATAATTGTACCACTTGAAAAGAAGTCTATGTTAACTAGCACCAGAAGCGCTGTTGAATGTATTGACGAGAGCGTGGCACAATAAATCATATTGTTTATAAATTTCGTGTAATATTTTGTCATTTATGTCTTCAATAATTTAAAAGCATTATTTGCTGGTCGTTTTAATGTTTAGTTTAGTTAGTTTAGTTAATGCCTTATTTTACGTGGCGAGACTCGGGCCATCAGGCCCGCTCTTCCGTCTAACCACGCATATTTCGTTAGGTATTATCTTGGGCGACGAAACAATTTTGCTCAGAGGCTTGAGGATATTTTACATGCAGTAAATCTACTACATGGGACAGCCGGCTTTAGTTCCCCTCCGAAGGCAGGCGTACAAGGAATTTTTTCGCCCTTAAAAATCCACTGCTTCGATGGGGTTTGAACCCGCAAACTCGGGTACAACAGTCCTGTACGCTGACCGTTATACCACCGAATCCGCGAATGCTTATTCGTAAGTGAAGACACTTTAAATTATAAAGTGGAATCTTCGATGTTTCCTGCACGTCTTCAGCGCGATGAGCGTTGATCATAACATCCCCTCTGACTTCGATGAGGGGACTACGATGACAGAAACATCGATGAGGGGACTACGAAAAACAGTATAGAACTGATTGCTCGTCGTGATCATTCTTATCGATAATATGATGAATACTGCTGAAAATATTCCATGTTGAGCAGATAAGATATTTGGTTGGAAGGTTGCTTAGTCTGTTGAAACATGGATGTAAGAGAAACGTGTAATCAAAAAGCGAATACAAACTTTACGCTGTGAATGGTGCTTCTAATTCGGGTGAGCTTAGACGATTTTCTACTTCTGACAACTACGGCTTAGGACAAGAAATACATTAATAAAAATTGCCAAACCCCCAAAAATAATATGTTGAAATAAGTACCTGGCGTAAAAATTGGATATTTTTTTCGATTTTATATATTATTAAATATCTGTATTAAAAATAATATTTAGACATACGTTCTCGATACATGAAAGCAATCAATCGCAAATCTAAATATTGATCATATAAGTGTACTTTCAAAATTGTAAATTCTAATAACCACATAGACACCACGTCCAAAACTAAAAACCGCTTACATGCGTTATCAATAGAAAAAGTTTTTTTCTAAGAGATTTACTGTGAATGTCGAATTAAATATAAGAGCATTGCGTAGTAAATTTTATCGAATCGTTCTAAGAACATTTCTTCCTTTTTCAATGTTTTGCTGTGACAATATTTTTGTTATTGAAAAACGGCACAATTGAATGTTACATTTAGTTTCGTACTTTATATCGTACATTATGTCTTTTAGGTCACTTGCCTGAAGAAATGTATTATTTATGTTGATTGGTTCATTAGTGTTTCTGGGCGCGTCAACAGCTAAGGCCAAGTTCCGTAAGTGTAGTGCACGTTCTTTTTTTCTCATGGAGTGACGGCGTGCTTCCTTACCGGATAGTGACATCTGGCGCCGATCTACACTACCGCTGGCGGTGTTTTCCACAACCAGGTATCTCCCACCAGTGGGGCAACACCCCAGCCGGGACAAGCTCTAAGCTCCCGATCGGTCTCCGGAATGTGTGGTACTCTAGTGCATGTAAGTGTAAATGTATGTAAGCAAGCGGTGGGAATAGAACAAGGAAGAGGAAGGAAAGATCGCGCGCGGTCTGTGGTCCGTTTTTAGGGCATGCATCTAGTTTTAATGGGAGAAATCACAGACAACTACCGATGAGAGCAGTCGAGCATTAGAATTCTCCTCTGGATAGCGGCTAAACTCGATCCAGCTGTCCAAGAAGCAAGTGTCGAAAAACCTGTTACCGTCCGGACTTGAACCGTTGGATTTCCCGGTCACAGACCGTGACATAAAGCCACCCAATGCTCTGAGCCACCTAAGCCTACATTTATTTGGCTAAAATAGGTGTACAAAAACACGTGCCAACATCGAAAAATCACCATTTATAGGAAGTCATGGCAAAAATGAACAATTAAACGGTTAATTTTTTAAAATTTTAAGATGTATATTATCACTTACATGAAATGTTACGATATTTTGTGTATGTGTATGAAATCTTTATTACGCATGCCCGCTAGATTTTTCGCCTTTAGGTCCGGAAAATAATCATTCTGATTATTTTGCAGATCACTTGTAAATTATTCTTAGTAGCCCACGAAGTCTTAATTTATAATAATAATAATATTAATAATAATAATAATAATAATAATAATTATTATTATTATTATTATTATTATTATAAAAATAAATTGGGATTTTTTATTACTTTCGGGTTCTACCGATAAAACAAGAGGTGTCTCCTGTATTGAAGTCGTCGACCGAATACTACAATTTCATCTTGCGTATCAGGTAGGATCTCCATTGAGAGGGAACCGAATCCCCATCGTTTTCTCTCCGAATGTAGTAAAGGAACGAGGTCATTTGCCAAACGTACGGGCTATGCACTTCACGCAGCTTCTCTTCACAGAACGCAAAGCCCGCAGAGTCCGCTTGGCGGCTGCAAAATGTCTCGGCGCCGACTCAGGCGCATCACTCGAAACAATCGCTCTACTCTGATTTTGCAATTCCGAATCTGATATTTGACATGCATTCACGTTGGGTATTTTCGCCTCGTTGTTGTAGCGTGAATTGCGAGGGCAATCCTCTTTGCATCACAATTCAATCACTTCACAGTAAGTAGATCACAGTAAAACCAAATACCATGTGTTGAACTAGACAGAAGGAGAATAAATGTATGAACAAAAGGAAGAGAATGAATGAGAGAGAGAGAGAGAGAGAGAGAGAGAGAGAGAGAGAGAGAGAAGACAGACAGACAGACAGACAGACAGACAGACAGACAGACAGACAGACAGACAGACAGACAGACAGACAGACAGACAGACAGACAAAGAAAGAAAATCTCTGTTAGAGGTACCTCTGTGAAAGATAACATGGGCAAAATTGTATTTTTTATGTTTTATTTGAAAGGCATTGTTATTCTCATTTCAAAACATTTTCATGAACTTCCAGTACAAGCAAAGTGACTAAAGTACAGCATGTAAGTATTATATTTTCGAAATACTTCAAAACAAACAAAGTAGTTTGTTGACATATTCAGTACTAACAAGGAATCTTTGATGAAAATTAGTATTTCTCGTTTAACTCTGTTCGATTGTAAATGGAGAGGAGCAAGTATTTGATGAGTAAGTAGTTGTATAATATATCATATCATGATGCGTTAATTGCATAGCCAGAACTCCAGAACCGTTCAATTCATAATTTTGAACAAAAAAGGACGGCGTTATGTTTCAATCGATTGAACTACATTTTCAAAGGAACTTTGCTTGAACAATATATTCGGACAATTATTTTGCTTTTAAACTCTAAAGTGTTTGCACGCAATTTGCTCAAAATAGTTCACAAAGATAAAGAAAAAGTATTATAAAATTCAAATGATTACCACTATGAAATAACATATAAATTAGATATTTACAGGTTGTAGTTTTCCATTACAATCGTCTCAGTTTCTATAGCTGTGAGACGACAGAAAACTCAGGCAGGCGAAGTTTTCTGGATATGGTGAAGGGAACAATTCCTGCTCGCCAGCTGGCAACAGTCGGATTAATCCGTCCCTAAAATGCCAAACAATCCCAGCATCCTCACCACCCAAGTGAACGAACTAAGTCATTTGAGTAGTGGAAAGAAAAAAAACTATGCGAAATCAACCTAAAATCTGGAACCACTCTGCAATAATTAAAATACTTCAGGCTAACTTAAATATCTAAAGAGAAACCGGGAGCGGTAGCTCAGTGTCACTGCAGCGCCTCCGACCGGGAGGTCCAAGGTTCCATGGATTTTCGACACTAGCTTTTCAGCCAGGTTGAATTCAGTCGCTGTCTGAAGGAGAATTCTAGCGGCCGGCTGCTCTGATCGGTAGTTTCCCGTAGTTTCTCCGTTCAAAACCAGGCGAATGCCGGAGCAGTACCCTACCAATCGGGCCACGGACCGCGCGCGATCCTTCCTTCCTCTTCCTTGACCTATCCTCTCCCCTTACACACACACTTACACTAACATGTACTACACTACCACATATTCAGGGAGACCGGTCGGAAGCATAGAACTTGTCCGCCTGGGGCGGTGCCTCGCTGATGAGAAAGTCCTGTTTAGGGGGAAACCCTTCTAGCTAACAGTAGGTCGGCTCCGGATCTCGCTATCCAGCTAGGGAAGATCACCGCCACATCACGAGGGGAAACATACACTACACTTACGGGACTAATGACCTAATATGTTGACGCGCCCGGAATCACCAAACAACCGAAATCTAACGAGAAAAAACAATTCACTCTCTTGGGAATCAGCGGTCATGCGTCAACCAACAACTTGCCCGCCAGCGCGTGGCGCGGTCGGCGGTGGACCTATCGGAGGTCGATGCCTCCCCCCCCCTCCGCCCTTTCGACGCCGCGGTGACTGCGGTCGACGGCAGAGGCCGGCTGTCAACGCGCGAGTCCGATTGTTAAATATTCATGCACACGCAGGCGGCTTCGGCCATTGATGCGAAATTAAAAGTTACAACGGTTGACAGTCCTCCTATTTATATGATCGCAATTATCTAGTAAATTCTCCCATCAGGAAAATCGTCCATCCTTTGACGTAATAATTCGTTTGCCAGTCAATTATCTATTTTCATTTCCACTCATCAGAGTTGACGTACGTCCCCCGAGCGAGGCATCAGAGCCACGGAATCAAACGCGGAGCTTTAAATTCCATTGAAGTGCAGTGCGCACCTGTCAAGGAAATGTCTGCTTTGAGCGGCCGAGCTCCCATCATCTCTGCCATCTCGCGCTCCAATTGATGGTCGCAGCCGCGTTGTGCGCTATCAGCGCTGTGCGCTTGCGTGGGCTGGCCTGCTCTCGCCAAACGCATTCAATGCCTTTATTTCTGTACAGCGGAGCAGGGCACATGCGAGGCTCTCTCTCTCTTCAGCTGAATGCAGTGTACAGATTTGTGAATAAAACTCTTCGATTTCAGGTCTTTAAGGCGCCAAATACGGGATGAAAAAAATGGATGCAAGGAAGGTATGAAAAAAAATTAAAACACAATTGTCAGGTCCATTAAGGAAGTAAGAATGTTCAGGTTATCCATGACATGTCGTATTAATATTTTAATGCTTATCACATCACTATTATGTAAATTAGTTAAAAATTAAATTCGGTATTATTGTAATGAAATGTTTGTAAATAACAAAAGTATACTGTGCATGGCACATAAAAATAGTCTGTCGCTAAGATCTTAATGCATGTGCTATAAATATATGTGTATAATTAATTTTCGGAATAGATTATCTCTTAAGTCAAGACTAAACATTTGAAAACATAATAAATACTATACAATCCGTATATCTTGTGTACCACAACAAAATAAATTTTATTTTATTTAAAGTAAACATACATTATGGGAACAAAATACGTTTAGAGAATTTCGCCGTCCGGATAAGATAATGGCGTACTTCATATTTTTCTTTGAAAAGCTTCATGTTATGTTATCAAAATCTTCTAGAAATCTGAGCACAGGTTACATGCTACTCTGTTACTAAAGTGTTGATTTATACGCAGTTATGAATATTTTCAAGAATATGTCTGCAGTAATAAATTTCTCAGGTATTCAATTCTACTGTTTTCAAAATTATCTTCTGGTGAATTACAGGTTATCTTCCGGCGGAGGAAAGAGCTAAAAAATGGTATATAAAAATATAATTGATCAACAGGCGTACGTAAATATAATAAAAAATAAATTATACACATTGTTTTTCCTAATAGCATTTATGGAACCACATTTTCTTTTCAAATTATATAAACCAAACATTTCTTTTTGATGTTGTGAGAGAAATGAACGTCATTAGCACAAGATTTAAAATTCCACTTTATTTCTTTAATTTCTTACCTCGACAAATGTCTAAAGAAACCTCTTCATTTTTATTTCTTTTCTACATTCATAACCTGGCGTGACTAATGAAGTGTCAGTTACACGAAGAGCCGTCGCGAACAGACTAATCATCTGGATTCTCTTTTCATTAATACGATCTTTTGAGTAGTATTAGTATGTAAACTCTTTGAATAATTAATTTTGTTTCTTATGTTAACATCATTCTGCAATGTAATTAAGTTCAATTTAAGGAATGAAAACATAGTTCAAAAATGTAAAAGGGACTTCAAAATATGAGCACACGATTGAAAAAAGGCAAATAATTTTGAAAGTGCAATTATTCTTTCGATCCGACAATTTTATTTGCGGAAAATGCTCAATGAAGTCATTACAGTAGCTTTTAATATATTATTTTCGGAAGGGTAAGATCCATAGAATACCGATAGGAATTAAATCCATAGGAGAATAACAATTTTGAAAAAGTTCTTTTTACGATTTGGATCAGGCCTGGGACTCCATGCTCCCGGCGAGAGAACGATCCAACAGCACATCGGCGCAAGTAGCGTATTAGATGTCTGTATGCATATTTGCTGAGGGATAAGCGTAGGTTGGTCAGCTCACTTATCTGTCCAAGCAGCCAACTCAGTTCGCTTTCCAGTAGTATCTGCTGCTCGTTCCTACTGTGCCTGCATTATTTTCCTGCATAAAACGTTTCTGTATCGGAGAAGCGCAGGATTGGCTAGGCCGAAAGAAAAAAAATAAGGAAAAAATAGAAAGAGAATGGATGGATGACAGAAAGATAAGGACGATAGATATGGATGAGAGAGACTTGAGATGGATGGGAAAGAGACGAGTGAAAAATGAGAGGGGGGTGACCATGGGATGCCCATGAGATGACTGGGAGATGACCAAAAGATGAACAGTAGCTGACCGGGGATGTAAAATGTAATTAAAAATTCACTAGAAATGACTAGAGAGCCCTAGCGACGACTGCAGGCGACTAGGGAGCCTACAGGGGATAGAGATCAGAGAGGGGACTAGCGACGACTGGAAATATCAGGAAATGACTGGAGACGAATAGTGATCACTGACAGTGACTGGCAATGACTAGGGATGACGAATGATGATTAGAAATGAATCCCGATGAGAAGCGGTGACAAGAGGTGAGCGGAGTGAGTAGAGAAGCGCTGACTTAAAGGGAAAAGGAGAGGAATGAGAGCGAGGAGAGCGAAGAGGAGAGAGAGCGAATGAGCGAGAAGAGCGGGAAAAGAGCGAATGAGCGTGAGCGAACGCCAATGAGCGAGAAAGAGCGAATGAGCGAGAAAGAGCGAATGAGCGTGAGCGAACGCGAATGAGCGAGAAAGAGCGAAAATGAGCGAGAAAGCATGAGCGTGAAGAAGCTAGAGCGAGATATGAGAGAAGATCGCTTGTAGTACAAGGATGAATCCGATGGCACTCCAGACCGTGATCATCGGTCCAGGATAAGCGCTCTGGTCGGAAGCGGGTAGGGGTGGTGGTGGCGCCTCCTGACTCCTTGCTGAAATATGAATACTGGGAACAAACACGGAACGAGTATTAGCACCCAATGATATAAATATATATCATTGGGTGCTCAAAGAAAACAGGCAATATTAATTCAAAATGTTTATATTACTAATTAGGTGAAACGAAGAAATTCATAGCAATTTTGAAAGAAAAATTAACTTATATTATTAACTCATGTAAAATTTCTGAATCCTTATGTGTTGTCGTTGCCCCACTTTCGTGACAATTCAATTATTGTCATCTTAAGCAAATAAATACAAATGCAAAATAATATCTGTGGTTATGACATTTTTTTCTCTCTAGCAGATGTTAAGCAATTACTAATTTTACCCTTTACAAATCATGTGACCAGTTATTACGGTATCTTACGATATTTTGAAATGTCAACTATACTCTGACAGTAAGTAGTAGCAGGAAAATAAAAATAAAAGTACACTAGTGAGAACCCGTCAAAATTTGACGGTGAGATTGAGATAAATGTAAAATACTGTGCTCAGACTAATGTTCACAATACGTTGTATTGTTTGGATCTTGAGGGTATAACGAAAATATTCTGTGATGTGGAGTTCCAAAAATTTTGAACACGAATGCCCCATGAGCAGGTGGCAATGCAATATGACTCACATATTGTTATAACACACCAAATGACACAAAAGAAAGAGCACCATTATACTGACGGATATTATTTCTAAAGATTTTTGATGTGTCATCATCTCTTATAAACAAATTTGATTGGTTCTGTCATATTGCTCGAAGGTAAATTTGTTTTCCCATTTAAGCAACACAGAGTAAACTCGTGTGCAGAATTTCTCTCGCATAGGAAGTACAAAGCAGAACAAAACTGACATTTCGTAGACAACGACCCAACAGAAAACGAAATGACCTCACTACCACGATACCTACGCTGACTTTCTCTTTCTCTGCGTCCAGTTAATGTACGTTTGCATCTTTTGGAGCGCGTGGAAAACGATTCGGCATTCGACATAACCTGTGAACAACTTCAATACTTAAGTACAACCGAGCAAAACTCACTGTCCGAATGTTCTCTACAAAATACACCACAAAAGCAAATACATGCAAACCGTCAACGCCACAATGCAATTATTGCACTGAAACAAAACCTTAACGAATTGTAAACAAATCTCAACAGTCAAAACAAAACATCAAGCATCGCCACCATGAAGCAGCGTCGACTCTCATCTATCGTTTCATATAATCGATTTTGTAACAGCCACCCTTAGGAAGGAAACAATTGACGATTAATAAACGTACTATTAATGAATTATTTAATTAATTAATTTACATCGTAAATATTGGAGAACGAATACAAACAATATCTGATAACACATCTAGGGATCACATTCTTTCATTTAAAGGAAAAAATACAATTGGTTCAATAGAAACTCTAAACGAAGCCATGACAGAATACCTTATTTTTTTTAAATATATAGATACTACTTTCAATATGAATGAATTCTTCATCCATCCGAATGAAAATTTTGTTACATGTCTAACCTTATCATCAGTGCTCAAAACATTATTTATTTTGAACTTTTACACTTTCGTCTTGAGATCTTGTCTTCGACTCTTTGCTTTACGCAATTAGAAAAAAATCTACATATCTGCTTCTCTTTGTGCATACTCTCAGAAGAGCTCGTTTTGCCCGTGAACGCGGAAAGTGATCCCTTTTGCGGGAGGGCAGCTGATATACGAGTTAGGAGAGTCGATAACGCTGCCCGTTCACAGCTAACTGCCAGTACAGGGGCATTTAAGAGATAAACGTTATTTAGTACATGCGCCATAATTTTAGAAAAACTGTTTCTTTGCTAATTTAATGTTGTTCAGAAGCCATTCCTCAATTAACAAAAACATTGATTGTAGTAAAATTTTTAAACTTTTGATTTTAAAACATAAACAGCGAAAACATTCGAATGTACATACTATTTGATACGATTAATGAATTGGAAATAAATGATAATACATATTAATACATGATAAATAATAATATTAATGTACTGACTCAAAAGTTTGTATTCTTTATCCGTCATTGCGTTATATTCATTCTTTAGGACTGTGCTTACCTGGAAGAGTTACGGTATGTGCCTCCGCCCCCCGCACAAACACACACATACCTTTCGAGTGGGAGGATTTGTTCTGAAATAGGATGTATGTTTGTAATAATTATTCAATAAATATTTGTGTCAATAATCTTTTGCAACTGTCAATATCATTTACAAAGAAGAATTTTTGCTTAACTAGTTTAAAACAAAAATACAATAATATAGTTAGCATATTGTTATTACAAACAACTGTGTACGATATTGTAGAATCTGTCCAAACTAAATCGAAATTTCAATGCATTTTTTTCTTACAGTGCTACACAAGACGGTAATTACAAGCATTGAAAAATTGCAGTAGAACTCAAAAAAAGATTTTACGAATTATTTCACATCTCCAATTTTATTGATTCCCTTTTTTTTTCCTTCATGTAGCAAAACCGAAGTCTCGCTGCGTTTAAAATATCCCCGTCATCTGCCACTGTAAGCTATTCGGAGAGGCACCGGAAGCGGTAGCTTAGTGCATCAACTGATGTCAGTGCAGCGCCTCTGAGCGGGAGGTCCTAGGTTCGAGTCCGGACGGTGGCAGGATTTTCGACACTTGCTTTCCAGCTTGGTCCAATTCAGTCGCTGCCTGGAGGAGGATTCTAGCGACGACCGCGCGCGAACTCTCCTTCCTCCTCCTTGTCCTCTCCTCTCCCCTTACTCACAGTTACACCAAGATGCACTACACTACCACATATTCCGGGAGACCGCTCGGGAACTTAGAGCTTGTCCCAGCTGGGGCGGTGCCCCGTTGGCGGGAGAGTCCTGGTTGGGGGAAACCCTGCTAGCCGACGGAAGGTCGGCGGCGGATCTCGCCATCCAGCGGGGGAAGATCACCGCCATCTCCTGCAAAAAAGCATGCACTACACTAACGGGACTAATGACCAAAGCAGTTGACGCGCCCGGAAACACGAAAAAATCAAATCAATTCGAATTTTCGGAGAGGCGGTCCTTCGTGGGAGGCCTTGCTACTTGGGTTGGGACCCCTTAAGCTCGGGGCCTCCACGCGCAGCGCGGTTGCCCACCTGGGGCGCTCTGGCTTCCGGGCGACCAATGCACCGCCCGCAGAAGGGCAGGGGACAAGGTGCGTGGCGCAATTTAACTTGGGCGCGAGTTGCCACAAGCGGCCACCACGGCCACCGCCACCGTCCCGACTGCCGCCACCACCGCCGCCACCGTCACCGCCACGCCCTCCGCCAACACCGCCACCAGTCCAACCGCCTTCGCCGCCGCCGCCCCCCACCACCACGACCACTACCGCCACCGCTTTCGCCGCCGCCACCGCCGCCACCCCCCGCATCTGCCGTGACAACCGCCGCCACCACTTCCCCCCCCCCCCCCCCCCACTCCGCCACCTTTCGCCGCCACCGCCCCACCCACCGCATCTGCCGTGACAGCCGCTGCCACCGCTTTCGCCGTCGTCGCCGCCACCGCCACCGCCTTCTTTCTCTACGTATGCCATCAATCGCCAGGTTCGTCCCTTGGACATGTCGTCTCTGCAGCATTGCTGACCGTTAGGTCACGGAGTTGGCGTTCCGACGGGGGCGAATTTCGTCACTCGCTCGATAAAGGAGTTGAATTCAAACGTCTCGGGGACTAGAGACCCGCTGCTTTCACCGGTAGTTTTCTTAGGTTTCTCCGAACAATAGCAGTCAAATACCTATATTCCGTAAGAAAAACACCCCAAATTAATATTTTACTTAAACTATTATCTGATATTCAACAAGCCACATATTGCCCGCGACATTACGTTCTCTTCTCTCCTCTTTCTCACACACTTCCATGCACCACCCTTGGCGGGATACCAGAAACTTTCAGCTTGCCTCGGTTGAAGTGGAACCGCGCTAGGGAGATATTTGGAGGTGGGAAACCCGCCAGCCGATGTGTAGGCCAGCGCCGGATTTCATTTTCCAGCAATGAAGGAATATCATCGCCTCTCAAGGAACGGCATGCACTACACGTACGGAGCTAATGACTTCAGTAGTTAACGCTCCCGCAGTCAATACCCAATCATTGATTTCCCCCTCCATCATTACCACTACCGCCACCTTGTTGTCGTCTCCGGCTTCGGTTGTTCACAGCTGTGCTCAGCAATCGCCCCCTCCTCGACCACCACCTCTCCCGCCACCGCCTCCCTCGCCCTGCCCCATCGCGGTCTAGCCCGCGAAATTGGCCTGGTCTGCGCCGGGAGGGGGCGGACAGGGCAGGTGCGCAGTCCACGGCCACTCGACGCCTCGCCTTGCGAGCACCCCCACCCGCGCCTCTTGGAAACCCCATTGGCAGTCAGGAGGGTCCGCAAGATTCAAGGGTATCTTTGGTATCGTCAGGCGCGATTTTGCATAATGCACGCAAACTTCGTGGATTAAAAATCTGGTGTCTTTGTGGAGAATACTTAACACGCGATAATAAGAATACGAATAATAATAATAATAATAATAATAATAATAGTAAGAAGAAGAAGAAAAGTAGAGGAAGAAAGAGGAAGAAGAATGCGTACTTAAAACAACTGTGGCTGGACACAGCGCGGGCTATTCAACCGGAAATATCTACTACTATCGACTCCGGTTATAGTGAACTAGGATGTAGTGAACCCTCGTAATAGTGAACTTAAAGTCACTGGTCCCGTTTCACTTTCATTGCAAATAAACATACAAGATTCGTTATAGTGAACCTGAACCTCGACTATAGTGAACGAAAGAAATGTCCTGGAAAATAATTGGATATCATATGTCATTACGTGAGTAGAAGGGTCTTTGGAGAGTAGGAGGGTGTTCCAACAGTGCAAGAGGTATTGAAGGGTGTCAAGACTGCGTTACGATGCTTAGAGACAGTGGACAATGCAGAATCAAGGAGAAAGCACTAAATCTGGAGAAGGTTCTAGAGAAAGTACTAATGAAAAATGTACGAAGATAATAACTGAAAATAATTGATTATTTTAAAACAATTGAAAATGATTGTTTTATGGACAAATAAAGATATTGATATTTTTAGTTCGTGCTGTTAATGTATTTTGTTGTGTCTTTATATTAACAAAACCAATCGTTATGGAGTGTTAACGTTGCACGATAGCTTCCGTAGAACTGTTTGGGAGAGAATGATGGATGGGTTGCTCGCAAAGCGTGGCTATCCACTTCCTAGCTTGCCACTAGGATAAATACTGAAAAACAATTATTCGAGAACATTAGTTTATCTCAGCGTAATAAATATTTATGATGGAAGGAACTTGTCAATTTTACCTTGCTGTCAATGTTTCCTTACACGAACAGAAGATTGTTTTCTATTATAATTCATGCTACATACCATTTCAGGTTGATATTGCCACTTACGCGCACTAGACACCCACTGGTACCACTAGCCAAAAATAATTTCTTCCATGCCACCCAGATGTGAATTACCACGCCTTTCTACTGACGAGGCGACTTTTGTGTATACACACGTCTGCAAGATTCTTCAACAATAACCTCCAACAATACGATCATAAAGCCGTTGTATTTCTACGAAATCTCGACAATGAGAATGCTTGTGCGCGCCGAAACGTCTCAGCTGATTTCGCAATACCAACCCTACATAATTAAATTAATAGTCTGTCGAATGTATACGTGCATCTTAAAACGGTGTTTTACTTGCGCGAGGCGAGTCGAGTAATCGTGAAACTGTCTTCGGCCCCAACCCTTTTAAGTAACGCTATTCTATCGCGCTTTCATTTGGAGGACTTTTAACTTTGAAATGTTTTTTTAAATTTATTTTACGTCAAAAAAAGTTAAAAACTGCGCATGACGTGCTATGGGGAAAAGTGAATTGTGTGCACATTTTCAAAATTCTGTGATCCCTACACTAAGTCATATACTACTTAAATTTTGAATTTTGAAAGGGAGAAAAAAAAACAAACAAAAACTCCCATGTAGTAAAATCTACTTTCAAGGATAAACAAGCAATAAATTTTGAATTTAGAAAGGGAGAAAAAAACTCCCATGTAATAAAATCTATTTTCAAGGATAAATAAGCAATAAATTTTGGCTCTTATTACTTCCTGCTGCGACAACATGGAAACGATAATTTGTATATTTGTATTTCCCACTGAATTCTAGAAGACGTGCACAGAAAATGAAGTTACATTTATGTCCAGAAGCAAAACAAGGGGCCATCTCAGCATTTGCTCAATGGATCAGGGAAATTGGACGAAAAACCTGATCGAGATGGGGGTCATTGACCCGGAGGCTGCAATACAATACTTGTTACAGGTTGTTTATACACATTTATACAGTCCAAAGAGTAAATAATGCATTATGTATCATTGTTAAAATTAATGTTACTTTTCTTATGATGCTCAGTATAGTCTCTAATTGTGTAGAAACAGTTATGCAGCAGAAACGATTTCACTTGGGATTTAAACTTTTCTATTGAATTTAATCGTTTAATGTCATCTGGCAAAGTGTTGTAAAATAATGTACAGGTATTGTATGTGAATTTTTGTAATGAGCTGTTGATACTGTCACCTGATGAATATGATTTCTACGTCGAGTGTTATAGTAATAGACTTCGGCATTTTCTGAAAATATATTCCCGCCCTGAAAATATATGTTGATACTTCACAAAGTCTCCGGTACCTGGCGCTGCTTACCCGGCTTCTGCGAAAACAGCTCAACTCTTCAACTGTTTTTGTTCTTCCAAAGAGTTTCCCGCGAAAGATATTTTTGCCTTTCCCTCTGGAAGCAAGCGCGCCGTTTTTGGAGAAAAAACATTAATGTCCGACGCGGGACGTTTAAAAATGCACGCTCTTTGCTTTAAATAGCGGCAAGGAATTCTTATAATGATAGTTTTCAAAGTACGGCGCCAAATTTGAATCAATTTTGGCCGCTGATGTGCTAACATGGAGAAATTCTATTTAATTTTAACATCAGCTATAGTGAACCAAACATGTTAGTCCCCAAAGGTTTATTATTACCGCAGTCGACTGTACGTCCATCCCGGTAGTCCACCTCCGACCCACGCGCAATCTCAGTAACGTTGGTAGCATTTACCTTTTATTTTCTGCAATAACGTGCAGGAGAAGAGCGCGCCACTGTAAGCGTTGTTACTAGTTTACTTGGGAGATGAAAAGCCCTGCCCCAGCCCGCGAAATTGCTCGGACCGGGAGCGGTAGCTCAGTACATCAACTGATGTCACTGCAGCACCACTGACCGGGAGGCCCTAGGTTTGAGTCCTGACCGCGGCAGGATTTTCGACACTAGCTTTACAGCTATGTTGAATTCTCTCGCTGTCTGGAGGAGATTTCTAGCGGCCGGCTGCTCTAATCGGTAGTTTTCCGTGGCTTCTCCGATCAACACCAGGTAAATGCCGGAGCAGTACCCTACCAAACGGGCCACGGACCGCGCGCGATCTTTCCTTCCTCTTCCTTGTCCTCTCCTCTTACACACACACTTACACTAACATGCACTACACTACCACATATTCCGGGAAACAGGTCGGGAGCCTACAGATTGTCCCGGCTGCGGCGGTGCCCCGCTGGTGGGAGAGTCCTGGTTACGGGGAAACCCCACTAGCCGATGGTAGGGCGGCGCCAGATCTCGCCATCCAGCGGGGAAAGATCACCGCCATCTCCCGAAAAAAACATGCATTACAATAACGGGACTAATGGCCAAAGCAGTTGATGCGCCCGGAAACACGAAAAAACCAAACCAACCAACCAAGCCACTGTAAGCGTAGTTACAAGTTTACTTGGGAGATGAAAGGCCCTGCCCCAGCCCGGGAAATTGCTCGTCCTTGCGGCCGGCGAAGATGTCGGCGGCGGGGCAGGCAGGCGGGAAGTTCCCGGCCGCTCACCGCCACGCCTTGCAGGCGGCCCGACATCCATCACGCGCTGCTGCGACGGAGAAAATGTGGTTTGCGCGCCATTGTAAGGAGACGCACGTTTTCAACGCTGTTGTCGCGCTAACCGACGCAGTTCTTTTCGCCACGTGGCCAGCGACGGCCGACTCTGTTAACGCAGGTGAGTAATGTGGGAGTAGGCGGTTCTTGCCGCTGTGATCACACATAAGTAGATGCAACTGGTAAAATAATAATAATAATAATAATAATAATAATAATAATAATAATAATCAATTATTGCTATTGCAATCGACAGATACTAAAATGAATGGTACTTACTATTTATCTAACAAGTTCTAACTGCCGAGTTTCAACACGTCATTTACAGACTGATCAGAATTCCGGACAAGAATCTGTACATTTAAAACAGTAAGAATTTTGTTTAGAGAGAAATGTGAGCTTTATAGTCAGTCAATTGGTTAAAGTAGGGAACACGGTACACCCTTAGAGAAGCATGGCGATGGGGGAGGGGTGCAAAGGAGGGGAGTCTCCTTAAGCCCTTCTTCAAATTACGCTGCGTGCTCTGATAGAAATGAATAAAACCTACCGATAGGCGATTTTCATGGCTCTCCCTTAATACACTTTGTCCCCACCGCATTGAAATGCCAAATTACTTACAATCCTTGTGTCTATCCACCGCATTATTACCGATTCACTTTTATAAGAAAGCACTTCATTAATCACTTTATAAGAAAACCTCGAGAATTCAAACTGCGTAGATGATAACGTTTTGAAGAAAGAACACTACAAAGTTTATCACACAAGCACACCACCCCGATCGCAGTAATATTTTGTAATAGAGCTCCGGTAAGATACTAGAGTGAAATTGCCTCCTCTTATAATCGCTTAATCACCCCTCGTCCCCTCCCCCATGGATTCCCCCCTCGCCGGAGCGGCAGGAAGTGCCGGGTTAAACGCCTTCCTTAGGTTGCAGGGTGTTCTGGATTTCAACCAGTCAATTTTCTTGATTTTTGCTTTAAATGAAAGTAGTGGACCCTAGATATGTTATATTTGGTCTTATTAACAGGTTTTATAGTATACACGAAATTTTATCATCTTAAAATGAATAGAATTAAAGTAAATATTCCATTATTTGTCCCAGTGTCCGTAGTTTTCAAGACCAACTATGTCCTATGTTCATGACCTATATGTGTACTTGAAATGTGGTTGATTTTGGCAGTTTTGTTGTGCGATTTTGATGTATTAAAATCACTTGACGTTTCTTGAGGTTTGCTTAGCGATGAAACGAGTTTGGTGATATGAGCTTCTTTTTCAGAACGAATTTATAATTATATTTGATATACTACTTTAAGTTAAGGTGTATATCAGAATTCCCTGACATAGTATTCTGCAACCTAACATGTACGTGCAAATTTTTGTAAATATAAAACAGTTCAATTACGATTATACAAACGTATTTAACTCTATGTTAAGAGAATATTGTCTGTATTGTTCGAGAATTTGTAAACCTCCCTCATTTCATTAGTTCTGGAGAATAAGTATTGGGCGACATGAAATAATATTTTGAGATTTTCAATTTTCCTTATGGTGCATGTGTTGTATTTTCCTATTGTAACATTTCTACAGATCTTTTGTGATCGATATAATCGCAGAGGTTCGGTTTGTAATAAAGAAGGGGAACATTTCATTCTAATGGAAATGTGATAGAACTATATTTTAATAGAATTAGAGTAAGTTAAAGGGCGGGAACGCAATTCTACGAAACATGATAAAAAATAATTAATTTTGAATCTAGTGCTTGAAGTTAAAAAAATATTTTTTAAAATTATTCTTTAATAATAAAAAATAAAAGCTGCAGTATTAAAATAGCGTGTTCCCAACCTTCAGTACTTTATATTTAACAAGAAGGTTAATTAATTAAAATTTAATTTAATTAGTTAGATTAATTTTATATTATTATAACGTTATACGTTATATTATTAATTATATATTATAATTATACTTGTATTTACTCAATGGATTTGACTACATTTCAATTAATTAATTAATGTAATAAGTAAATTAAATTTCAATGAAAATAAAATTTGTATTGTGACATACCAATATGTCACTGAATATTGTACAATATTTATTATAAATGGCGTCAATTAAAGGGGATAAATTATGTGAATATGCTAGCATAGCAACGGTAAGCGAACGTCGTCAAGGTCAACATCTTCATCAGTGACAATCGCGGAGACGGCTAGTTCATTTTGTATAGAATTCAGGGATTTGCTGAAAAAGCAGTGACAGTCGTGAAGACGGCTAGTTCGTTTTTCAAGAAATTTAGGGATTGGCTAGGTACGAAGTGTTATCTGCAAATAAACAATCGAAAAATGGACCGAGCTTTGCAGGTCTGAAAGAATACGAGAGACATTCATTCTGACTGATATCGTGCTCCAATTAATGTTAGGAGTTTTTTCTTTGTGGACTTTTAAGCATCTACTAGGGAATGGATATTGAGAGAACATCAAAATTTGAACACTAAGTGTGACAGTGGAGCTTAAAATATTTCATGTGAACGAGTTGGAGGGACATTGAGGTCTTGGGCAAAGTTGTCAGTGATTGGACTGGAATGTTAGCAGCAAATTGTTTATTGATGTGATGAACCGTGATTGAAGTGTGCGTCCGAGAAAAGAAGAGAGAATATGGTGTCTGGACCTGAGGACGGCGGCGTCGGAGATGGATAAAGATGGTCCAAAAGCGCGCGAAGACATAAGGTTGGAACGGTCATGACGAATGTTTAATTTTAGATTAGGTAAATTTATACAATACTAAAATTGTTTTAAATTGTTTAATAAATTTCCATGTTTTTGTGAAATTAATATATGATTTTTCATTGAGCCAATTCTAACAATGAAGTAGCAAGATAGAAAGATATTTGCTTTTCAGGTTCCTCGACTCAGGTAGTTTGTTTTAAATATATTCAGTTTATTTCAGTATTAATTTTTAATTGATTTACTTAAAATATATTAATTGATTACTTTAATTAACTAAATTAAATTATTTAATTACCTTCAACTAACTAATTCATTAATTATAATTAAACAAGGAAATAATAAGATTTCAATACCAATAAATAGAGTCTTGCTAATACCACGTGTACAGTACAAATACTTACCAAACATCTTTGGTGCATTACCTTCCAAAATATTTTCTAAAAAGTGTTTTTTCCTCATCTTGTAGGAGAGTTATACGTTGTCTTTCTCACTTGCTGCTCCAGTTTCTTGTCCACAGGTGCATTTAATCAATTGCCCAAAATCGTTTCATATTATTCGAATTGTGTTTTTGAAATGTCTAGCAAAGCATCAGTGACAACAAGAAGAGCATGTATTTCTCTCTAATCTGTGCGATTTGAAAGAGTATTCCGTGGCTTCTAGAGATCTCAATAATTGAACTATAAATAGCGTCCAATCGTACGGTAATAACAACTCTTCAGGCAATCATCACGAAGTTAAAACTTAATATGCCACTTCAGATATTAAACCAGAAATACACTTGTACGTTTCCGATAAATTTTATGCTCCAAAGAATTTTTTACACTGAGCGAGTGCATTAATTAGTGAGCTTCTAATAAGCCTCATTTGTAAACTTAATAAATTTTTGTTTCGAGTTTGTGTAAACCTCCACATTCGTAATTGAGACCAGGAGCTCTCTAATTTTAGAGAAGCGACGAACCCGAAGTACTCTTCATAAATGAAAGCACTTAATTGAGGGACGAATTAAACATTCCTTTTTGCATAATAAAGGCGCCACGGGGCACGAGTTGTGTACTGGTTCTTCGACTCTCTCAACATTATTTCAGGTTGTTGAATTTCTCATGACATCTGCAGTGCTTCTAACCGAGAGGTCCTGAGTTCGAGTCCCGACGGGGGCAGGATTTTCGACATTAGCTTGTCACCTCGGTCGAATTCAGTCGGGGTGCTGAGAAGAATTCTAGCGGCCGGCTGCTCTCATCGGTATTTTTCCGTGATTTTCCCGATCAATTCCAAGAGAATGGCGGAGCAGAACTCTAACAAACGGGCCAAGGACCGCGCGATCTTTCCTTCCTCCTCCTTGACCTTTTCTGACCCTTTACTTAAACACATTTACACTCATAGGCACTACACTACCACACATGTCGAGAGATCAGTCAGGTGCTTACCACTTGTCCCGGCTGGGGCAGTGCCTCGGGGGAGGGAGATACCTGGCTGGGGAAAATCCCTTCAAGCGGAGATAGAAACTCCAGCGGGAGACGATATCCGCAACCACACCCCCCGTGATAGAAACATTCACTACTCTTACAAGACTAATGTCTTTAGAATTTGGTGTGCTCGGAATCACTAACCATTCAGTCAATCGATCAATCCTCCTTCTGTGCTTGTCATTCGGAACTCCAAGCGTCTAAAGGCAGATCACAATTCGATTTAGGAAACTAATATTTTTTAACATGAATAAATATACTGATCCTGCTATAATATTTGAATCTTACGTAATCGAACACTAATATTTAACAAAAATATCAAGTAATTTAATCCCGTAGTATAGGATTTCAATTTGCTTTGATTATTACCTCTAGTCTTTGCGGCATGGATTTCATCAACTCTGCAGTAGTCACGAGGGTAATTAAGATTTATTCTATCAGGAGAGCTTGTGGCAGATCTGATTTATTAGACACATTATATTCTATACTTTTGATACCAAGAACCAAAGTCATATGAACTACAGAGTTAATGTCAAGGAATTGAGGAAGTGTGTGAATTTTATTTTTGGTGCTCAAGACCTGCTACAATCGAGGATTGAAAGCTTTATATTTCGGATCACTCTCATGTTGGAACACATATGTATTTCCAAAATCCATTTTCGAGGCATTAAGATGCGATTTTCCTTTAGAATATATATTTGGTGTTCCATCCCACCACTGACTTCATGCAAACGACCCACTCTTGAGAAATTCATGCACCACCAGACTATCATGCAACTGCTACCATGTCCCTATGTAGGTACAATATTTTGAGGACCCGGGACTGCGTTAAGATTGCACCATATCATGCGTTCTCTTCGGAGCCCAAAATATTATTTTTGTTTTGTTTGAAAATATGAGTGAATTTTAAAAGTTTGATCTTTTATTTCGGAACTCGTTTGCAAAATTAACCTCTTGATGCGATTTCCTATAATCAAAACATTTTCCTGGAAATATACGTTTTTCCTACAAATATAGCTCACTGTACGTCAACCTTACGTTTTCTTAATTCTTCTTTCAAATTTACAGTACAAGTTCTGAGGCACTTCTTATTTTCTAGACTTATAAATAGTTTATCTCTTCCAGTTAATGCTTTTGGTCTCTCTGTTCAGGGTCAATTACTCGCCGTTTTATGAATAGAAAACTAATCAATAAATGATTCTAGCGCTGAACGATATTATTTTACAAGTTAAAATATTCTTTGCAAAAGAACTGGACTGCGGTATCACTTATTGTCAGATTTTTTAAATTACTGTTCTTGTAACGACGTTAGTTTTAAGGCAAAATTGTTTCAGTTTACGCGCAAAGTTTAAGTTATGAAGTTATTAAAGATGTCGCCTCATCTTTGGATCAAAACGAGGCACCTATTGGATTATTTTTAGATCTCTCAAAAGCTTTTGACGTCATTGATCATGACATTTTACTTTCCAAATTACCTTCATATAGAATTCGTGGTATTGCTCTAGATTGGTTATGTTCGTACCTTAAACAACGATCTCAGAGAGTTGAAATACCTTACTGGAATGATGGAATATTACGTACGCACCTTTCCGACTCTTTGCCCGTTGCATGTGGAGTTCCTCAAGGATCGATTTTAGGCCCTATTCTGTTCCTACTTTACGTAAACGATATGCCCTCGACGATTCGAAACGGAAGAACGGTTCTCTTTGCGGATGACACGAACATCCTTTGCAATAAAGAAACCGTAAATAGTACAATATCAGATGTTTCAAATTGGTTCCGAAATAACAAATTAATAGTAAACAAAAAGAAAACGGTTTTAATGCAGTTTTCCATTTCAAATAAACAATTCTGTGCTCCATTGAAAATGAACAGTGTACCATTGACTGATGTTAAGGCAACAAAATTTTTAGGTCTCTCAATTCAAACCTTAAATGGAACGTCCATTTAAATGAATTGAACACAAAATTAAGTTCGTTATGCTACGCGTTCAGAATAATTGCAAATTCAGTCAGCCTTCATACTGCTCGTTGTGTATACTTCGCGAATGTTCATTCCCGCCTGAGATATGGCATAATATTCTGGGGAAATACATCTTATAGCTCCCAGACTTTTAGATTACAAAAACGAATTGTACGAATAATAACCAAATCCCAACCACATGTATCATGTAAGCCTCTCTTCATTAATCTAGGAATTCTACCATTACCGTGTCTTTTTATTTACGAATCAGTGGTTTTTGTAAAAAATGACTTGCTCAAGGGCGGGAATATTTTTTCAGAAAATGCCGAAGTCTATTACTATAACACTCGACGTAGAAATCATATTCATCAGGTGACAGTATCAACAGCTCATTACAAAAAATTCACATACAATACATGCACATTATTTTACAACACTTTGCCAGATAACATTAAACGATTAAAATCAATAGAAAAGTTTAAATCCCAAGTGAAATCGTTTCTGCTGCATAACTGTTTCTATACAATTAGAGACTATACTGTAATGATTTACACGATCCCCAATGGTATGCATTTGCATGATAAACGGTTCAAAACATTTACAGCAAAGACGCCATAGTAAAAAAAATAAAACCGAGTAAAGAAGAGAACAAAGCGAACCCGATGCTTGTGCGAGTTTGGACTATAAACATTAGATCCGGCTATGATTTAGAAACATTTTGAAAGTTATCCCAGTGAAATCGCGTCAGGCAATAAAAAGTTATTGAAATTTTCATATTTTGCATGTTTGTATTAAGGAAAAATATTAATGGAGTCCATTGTTGGAGCGATGAAACGCATATAAAGAAGAGGTTTTTCGTATACTGCAAGAAAACGCGATAACATATCGAATTCAGACTTTCGGGAGGTAAAACAAGAAAATTAGCTGCATCAGATAAAATTTACCCCATTTAAATATCTTGACGGGAAGTATCGAAATTTTAATAACACAGGTAAATTAATTCAAGCAAGACGAAGCGATTAGCGAACAAATGCAGTGCGTTCCATTTCACAGTCAAAAACGGAAAACAGGGAAAATAAAAGGATTTTGACAAAAGAAAACAAGAGGAGAACATCAAATTGTGTCTGGACTCGGTGAGAGTAGGATGTATGTTCGCGTAGGCGATTCTTAAAAATTTTTGTAAAGTGCGGAAGTTACGAGCATCATCCGATATAGTAACCGGAAATATTTTAAGTACGGTGTGTAACAGTCGTGGAAGGAGAATTTCGTAAAAGGAAAAGGGAATTTTTTTGGAACGATTCCGAAATTCGGCAACGCCCGCTGGACTTCGAGAGCGAGCGGCGGTACGAGAAGTTTTGCAACGGTGGGGAGCGCGACGTTGCATGAATAATAAGAGGCGCGAAATTTAATTCGGAACTCGGTGAAATTTAACAATTTGGAGGGTTTATAAAAAAATAAGATGGCAGCGTGAACTCCGACAGCATGAGTCAACTGTGGTGCGTGTGTGAGTGTCCCGGATATGATGGCGACAACGGAAGGCGCTGTTGGGCGTGAGTAATCACCTCCAGACACGCAGATTCATCGCGGAGGCAACAGTATACGTGAGCCAAAGCATTTTGACATTTGTTTGTTTAGTTTTGATGGAAGAAAGCTCTGTCGAAGACCAAGCCGTGTAATTGGTAGATTTTAAGACGGAAAATCTCGACAGAATGCATTCTGGGGTTTATGTATATGCGTGAATGGTATTTGTTTGTTTTTTTGTTTGTAAATAGTTTGTGTGAACGAAAGAGTATTTATATATCTATGTATTGTTTTTTGAGGGGGAAAAGTGTTTATTTTTTGTTTTTTTTGATGCTGAGTTGTATTGATGTGTCCTCAGATACCCATTGCCGTTGGGCACAAAAATAGTAAAATTGAAAGAACAAAAAGAAATTGAATAAACCTGGCCTTTTGGGGGGTCGTTTCGGAAAAATCTTTTTTTCCCACATTTCTAGTTTTAACGATCCACGGGGTGAGCGGTATTCCTCGCGTCTGTACAGACCCCCCAACCAAAACCCCGGTGGTAAAGGGACCAGGAAAAGCTACAGGGGGAAATGGCAGTAGGGGAAAGTTATATATGGAAAAACCGGGCTAATGTTTATTGGTTTGTTTGAAAGAAGGGCTAAAAGGGGGAAATAAAAGGAAAAAAAGAAGAAGGAGGAGAAACCTATTATAGGGGCCCCCAACGGGGGGGCGTGATTAAACCCTTTTGAGTATAAGTAGAAGAAAGGGGGGGTTCCGACCCTTCGGGCGACCAACGTGGTGGGCGGGGTTTGACAGTTCCCAACAACGTGTGGATCGGGTGCCGCAGTAATCTTATCAGTGTCTGCTATAAAGAGGAAGGGGAAAATGGTCAGTGTAGGGGGTCGGACTCCAAAACATTTCTGTTCGGGGGGGGACGGAAATAAACATTTGACAATTTAAAGGGGTGAAGGGGGGGAAAAAAAATTAATGTGAGGGGGCAGAAAGAGCCAAAGAGCGGGTAGTTCCAGCGGAGGAACGGGCCCCGGAAACCACATGGAAATGTTTTTCAATTCGGGAAAAAAACCGATAACATTCAGTAGCTAGGGAGAAGAAGAATGGGCGTAATTTCAAGAGATGCAGGATAGAAGAACGTAGCGCTAGGATGGAAATGTTAAATAAATTTGGGGAGGTGGCCGGGGCAAAACCCGGGCAATAAATTTCCGTTAAGTGTTGGGGGGGTTTTCATTCCGTTTAGTATTCGCGAAAATTGCATTTAAACCCGAATCAGCTGCGCGGTTGTCGAAATTAGAAGCGAACGCAAAAATATGAAGAAAACTCGAAACGCGTTGGTTGCAAAGGAACCACGTTATTTCCCGAAGGGGGAGTATCGAGAGGGCCCAAAATGGGGTGCACTGCAAAAGCGCGAGTTGACGCCCCAAGGACGTTAAAAATCAGAAACATCCTGCGACAGGCCCTGGTTAAAATTGGGGAACCTCGGGATGGAGAAAATTTTCGATCACAACCCAGGCCGAAATCGACAAATTTAAAATCGGTGGCGAACAGCCAAATCGCAAGAAATTTTTGCAAGATCGAAACTTGAACGACGGTGTTCCCGCGCGTAGGGTAAATGGCACGGTGGTCTGATGGGGCACCCCCGTTCCCCTTATTTGATTCCTGGCAAAACAAGGAAAAAGCGTTTTCGTTCCAACCGCGCGGAGAATTATTCATGTAAATACCGGATGGGATGAAACGATTCGTCGGGGCGTTAATTTCCCAAGGCGCAGTATTGGTGGCAACTTTGACCCCGCGCCACGAATACGGGAATGGCGCGCCAAATTTTTAAAGATATTGGAACGCACCAAAATTGAGCAAGATAGTTGATGTCAGAACGCAAGGAAAGGGGAAGTTGGGAAAGCATGAGTGACTTTGTCAGGGAAAAGTACTTTTAAAGGTGTGCGCGGGACTTTCCCGGCCCGAAATTATCAATTCTAATCCGACGAGGGAACGGCATTAAAACCCCTTTTTGGGAAAACATGCCGATACCATCGACCCCCTGATCGAGGGGGTGACTTTCGCCCGGGGCGAACGACGGAAAACAAGGCGCAGGGGGGACCGGTCAAAGTTCCCCCGGGGGGAATAAAATAATCGGTTTTGGGGAGGATTCGGCAGGAGAACATGCGCAATTGAAGCCCCGTGGTGATGATAAATCCAGTAGGCAAGCACAATCGCGTAAGGGAAAGGAAAAACAAACCAACCCAAAAGAGGATAAGGCAACGTTCGGGGATGAACGAATTGGAGAAGAAAAATCAGGAAATTGAAGCAGGCCAATCCAATGGTGGAGAAGAAAGAGGAAAACGGGAAAATAAAACTTTGGGACGAACAGGGGGCCAACCCAAACGAGGAGGATAGCGGATACCAAAGTGAACCCAGAACGATCATCGTTGAAGGGGATGAATTGCTCCGGAAGAAGTAATGAAGGGGAACCCCCAAATTCTTTTTGCGAGGGCTACGGAAGAAGTGGCCCTAGACTCAGGCAGTGTGTGAGGGGGTTGGAAGAGTTCTTAATAAAGTACTAAAGGGAAAGGGGGCGTTTTAGTTGAATTCCCCACGCGGAAATACAAATCGATGGCAAACCAAAAACCCAAAAAGGGGGGAAACAAGTCGTTGGGGGTTGATGTCGGAGGGTGCCCTTGGGGGTGGCAGCAGTCGTCATTCGGGGGCTGATCCGTGACGTCATCTTTGGGGATGGGCGGGGGCCCAAACCGTCTGACGTAGGTGCTGGAAAGTGCGCTGATCAGGGTTCTAGGGAAACAGCCCAGTGGTCGTTTAACTTGATGAGGCGGAGGTCGCAGGATAAAATGCTGGCGTTATAAAGATCCCAGAATGTGGATAGGGCCGGAAGGGAGTCTGGCTTGGAAACGTCCCCCAAGAATTAACAACTGTTGGAGAGTTCCGAAATTTTGGGAGAATCGTCAGAGCCGGTGAAAGGCTACAAGTTTTCTTACAGCTCGGGACACTACACCGTTTTGTTGTCCGTACCGCAAATGTACGTAAAGGGCGCAAGCTAGTGGGGGGAAATGGAAAAAAGGGGAAATAAAGGGGGAAATCCCCGATTATCCATTTCGGGTAATAAAAGGAAGGGACTTTCCCATCTCCCGGGATGGGAAAATTAACCGGGATATTCAGGGGTACGAGCCCCGATAAATGGATGGTGATAATTGGGGGGGCACATTTACCCTGATTTTTCTCCCTCGGCGAAGAGGTCAAGCGACAGTCAGCGTTAGGGATTTCAAATTTGGGGGAACGTCTCGTTCCGACGACTGCCATTCGGATTAAAAAATTTCGGAGCTCGCTGACCCGTTCAAATGACTAATCCCCGGGGAGCTCGAAACCCTGTAAGGGGGAAAACATTTTTTTATTTCAAACTGCTTTCCCCATCTCAGCACAGGAAGTTTTAAATTTTTTAAAAAAATATAACTTAAAACTAATTTGGAGAAGTTGAGTTCTCCGCAACGTGTACAGTTATGGACAGAGATCCCCGGGCGGATGAGGATGCAAGTGGAAAAAAAAATTTTTAAAAGGCTCGCCGCCGAAAAGTTCGAGGGCTGCGTCGACTGTTGGGTTTTGCAATTTTATTGCGCGTTTTTGAAAAATTACCCCAGAAGGTCTGCCATTTTTTGGGACGAGGAAAGGGACAAGTGGCCTGGGCGCAAAAATGAGGAGGCATTTGAAGAAAATATCGTTCAGGGGCACTTTTTGAATACCCAGACTTTTATCGGCATTTTATAAAACGAGCGGTTTTCAAGAAGCTGTTTTTAAAAGGGTCACGGAGCAGCGAATCTTTCCTTAACGCCCGATCCGGGAAAGGGGCGAGATAAAATTCGCGAAGGAACGGAAGCGCTTGCGATTGTTTAGGGACCCCAAAATTCAGGACGTTGTTGATCGGGGGTCCCTTTTAGTCATTACGGATCACAAGGCGCTAATTTTCTTTTATGCGAAGCCAACCCGTAGTTGTTAAAATGGACGTTGTTCAACGAATTTTAAATCGAATATTGGAAGGCCAAGAACTTTCCCCGACTACCGGAGAATCAAAACAAAGAGAAAAAGGCGGGGGAATTTTGGGGCCCTGGTGCGAGAAATTATCCGCATGGACCCCGAAACCATCATCCGGGTCACGCGCGATCCATTCCCCAGTTTATCAACGGTGATGGGACGACCTATATCGCCAAATTAGAAAAGGTGGGAAAGTGGACAATTGGGGGGATTCCTGGGGTTTTACGGAAGGGAAACCCAAGAAAGATTTTTCCGGGTTTGGGTTCCAAGGGAAAAGGAAGAATTGCTATTTCACAGAACATTATGGGATTTTTGGGGGACAAGATTTTAAAATCCTGTCCGAATTTGTTTGGAAACATGGGGGAAAAAATCGGGAGCCCAAAAATTTTGCTTTTGTAGAAGACAAAGCACCTAATCGGCGTTACAGAAGGGAATGGCAAGGAAATCCAAGGTCCCAGGAATTTGGCCTTGATTTGAATCACGCAAGCCCCTTCGGGAATAATTTTCGTAATCTGGATTTCTAAATTCGTCCAAATTTTTCTAAAAACCGCCAACAACGATTACGAAGGTGGATTTTTGAAATGTGGGGAAACCGGGGAGAATTCTTAGTGAAGGGGCTTTCACCAGGAAAAAAGGAAAGAGAAAAATGGAAGAACAAAATTGCGGGATTTTTTTCCGCGGTACGTCAAAAGTTGGGGGCGGAATGAGGAGTTGTCAATTCGCGGGGCTGAAAACCACAAAACATGGTTTGAGGCGGACCCCTTTTGAACAGTTCGAACGCTGGCCACACCCCGCCCCATTCGACGCCGTGGGGGTCATTTGGCGTAAAAATTGGGTTTACGCAGTGAAGATACCGGAGATTGTGGGTTCCAAGGGGTTAAATAACCAGATTGGGACGACCCGTTTAAAAAAGCCCAAACTCGGGGGCCAGGGACATTTTTGGGGGCGTTTATGTAGGGGGGCGAAATTTTTATCCGTTCCCACATTCCCCTCCGACCAGAAATTGTTTCGGAAGTTCTTTTCCCCTCTAGCGGTCTACAAGGGGAAAAAATTGAACAATAACAATGTTTTTTTGGGAAAAAGATGGGCAAATGGGGTTCAAAATGTATATAACAAAAACCCCAAAAACACAGATAGTTTGATTCAAGGTGACAAATGTGCGTTTATTTAGGGAAATGTAAAGTGTGTATGTTTTATTTCCAAGTGTTTGGGGATTAAAGATTTTTTATGAGCAAGTACGAAATTGTTTTGCGTGAGGGGATTTTCTATGGAAAGAAACGATTTTTTGTGTTGGAAGTGATTGAGGTACGTGACGGCAGTAGAAAGACGGTGCTACGAGCCATGTAAAAAAAACATTAGGGTTTGTCCGTCCGACTTTCCAAGTACGTGGGTTTTGTTTCCGCCGAGCATTGTTCGAGCCAAGTTCACGCGGGGCAAAGATGAGCAGGGGAAGGGAACAAAAGCAAGAAAGCTTTAGATTTCGCGAACCGCAACACTTGGGGAAGGGGTTTTAAGATTTAAAACCCCAATTTTCTTTTCATGATAAACGGGTTTAAAACATTTAACAAAGACCCATAGTAAAAATAAAAGGGAAAGAAAAAGAACAAAGGAACCCCATGTTGGGGTTTTGGGCATAAACAAGATCCCTATGATTTAAAACATTTTGGGTTTTCCCAGTGAAATCGCGTCAGGCAAAAAAAAGTTTTTAAATTTTCAATTTTTATGTTTTTTTGGAAAAAAATTTAAAGGGTCCCTTGTTGGAGCGATGAAAAAATATAAAAGAATTTTCAAATTTCAAGAAAGCAAAATATCAATTTAATTTCGGGGGGTAAAAAAGAAAAAAAGCTGCATCAGATAAAATTTACCCCCTTTAAAATCTTGACGGGGAAATATCAAAATTTTTAAAAAGGGAAATTAATTCAACAAGACAACGATTGCGAACAAATGCAGTGCGTTCATTCCCGTCAAAAAAACGGAAAAAAAAAGGATTTTGACAAAACGAGGGGAACATCAAAATTTTAAAAAATTTCCGGGAGAATTTTACAAAAACCCAAAAAAAAAAATGGTTTGGAAAACGTTGTTAAATTTTAAGAGAACAGGGGCGCGATGCAGTTATCAGGCGATCGGGAAATGTGGAAATAAAATGGGTTGAACAAGATTCTCAGAAGTGTCTGGACTCTGGGGTGGATGTATGTTCCCTAGGCGATTCTTAAAAATTTTTTAAAGGCGGAAGTTTTAAAATACAAAGTAACCGGGAAAAAAGGGTTAACAGCGGGAAAGAATTTGTGAAAAGGAATTTTTTGGGAAAGTTCAATTCCAACCCCCTGGTTCGAGCGGGGGCGGTACGAAGTTTGCAACGGGGGGGGGCGACTTGCTGAATAAAAAAGGGGAAATTTTTGGGAAATTGAAATTAACAATTTTGGGGGGTTTATAAAAAAAAAGATGGGCCCTGAACTCCGACGCATGAGTCAACTGTGGTGCGGGGTATTCCCAATGATGGCGACAACGGGGCGCTTTGGGCGTAAATCACCCCCGAAAGGATTCATCCGGGGGCAACAGTATACGTGAGCCAAAGATTTTTAATTTTTTTGTTTAGTTTTGATGGAAAAAGTCTCGAAAAAGCCGTGTAATTGGAATTTTAAGAGGAAAATTTGAAGAATGCATTCGGGTTTTTTAAGGTGAATGGTATTTGTTTGTTTTTTGTTTGTAAATAGTTTGTGTGAACGAAAGAGTATTTATATATCTATGTATTGTTTATTGAGGAGGAGAAGTGTTTATTTTGTTGTTGTTTTTGATGCTGAGTTGTATTGATGGTGCCGTCAGAGGTACCATTGCCGTTGCGGCACTAAATAGTGGAAATTGAAAAGAACTTGATAACGAAGGCAATTGAATAAACTTCATGGCCATTTTGGGGGGGTCATGATTCGGAAAATCAATGTGTTTTTCACCATCATTTACGTAGTATTAGACTGATCCACGCGCGTGAGCGCAGTACCTTGCTCGCGTCTGTACAGACGCACCGCAGACCACGCCCAGGTGAGTGAAAGGACCAGGTAAGCTAGCAGAGGGGCAATTGTGAGTAGAAAAAGGGAAAGTTATCATATGTGGCAACCCAACGCGAGGCTAATGTTTATTGGTTTGTTTGTAAGAAGGGCTAGAGCAGGGCAAATAGAATAGATAAAAGAAGTAAGGAGGAGAGAGAACCTATTATAGTGGCGGCCCAACGGTGGGGCTGTGATTAATAGGGCCTATTTATAGATGTATAAGTAGCAAGAAAGGGAGGGTTCCGACCCATTACAATACTAAGCATCACAAGAAGCATTATTTACCATTTGGACTGTATAAATGAGTATAAACAACCTGTAACAACTATTGTACTACAGCTTCCGGGTCAATTACCTTGAAAATAGATTTTATTACATGGGAGTTTTTTGTTTTGTTTTTTTTCTCCCTTTCAAAATTCAAAATTTATTATTTCTTTATCCTTGAAAATAGATTTTATTACATTGGAGTTTTTGTTTTTTTTTCTCCCTTTCAAAAATTCAAAATTTAAGTAGTATATGACTTAGTGTAGGGATCACAGAATTTTGAAAATGTGCACACAATTCACTTTTCCCCATAGCACGTCATACGCAGTTTTTAACTGTTTTTTTACGTAAAATAAATAAATAAATATATAAATAAGTATAAATATATTACATTACTTTTTAGTGCTAATGACATGACTTTGCCATTCAATAGTGTTCTAGTGGTGTACTGATTAAAAAAATACTTATTTTATAATATTTTTGCTTTTCAATACTTTTACAGTATTTGAATTATTTAGCAGCCGTTTTTTTAGACGTATGCAGCCGGAATACTTATCGTTCTCATGTGAGCGTGACTTCTTATTTTCAGTTTTAGCGGAGTCGAAGATAAGAGATAGTGATAGGTAGAAAGTTAAATTTTATTGCCAGTTTGCAATGCGTTCTATTCGCAATCCATAGTATTGAAGTTGTATAATAAACAATAAGATGTGTCCTTGGAATTCAGTAGTGTGTAGCGATGTACAGATAAATAATTAGAGAATGCAGTGGTGGCCAATTTTTGCTTAAGTACATGTGTAGATATGTACTACACTGTAGTACTTATTAATGTATGGTTGATGAACCGAAAAAATAATGCTGGTAACTATTCTATGACCGCAACCCGTCTACAATTGCAAAAAAAAAAAAAAAATGGACACAAGTCTTAATAAAAGTGGTACCAAAAGCCAGACAGTGATGTTCATTTTGAAAGGACTAATCACTGGTCAGAGCTAAAAGCAAAAAAGGTGTGTTCTTAAAGATTCTTAAAGGAAAAAATAATTTATTTGCAACAAATGCGATAAGATCCTTTTCCCTCCGTTCTTCTAGCAATTCCACTGTGCCTAAGATTTGTGTTTGCGATTTGTAATTTTATTTCTTCATGGCCCTCATCCTTACCAGATGTGTTATGTGTAGACAATAACCTCGTGTTACCCCACCTGTTGAAAGTTGCCTCATTCTCTGCTTTCGGCGTCTGCAACTCAATGGGTTCAACAACATCTAGACAGAATAGACAAATGGTCAACAATTTGGGAAATTAAACTAAACCCTACAAAATCTACAGCCAAAATATTCTCACTAAAGCACTTCTACACTCCTTTACCCTTTACAATAAACAACAACAGAATTCCATGGACTTCTCCTGCCAAGCTGTCACATACCTTGGACTAAACTTGGACACAAAACTGAACTGGAATTCTCATATTACAAACAAAACCCAACAAGCAAAATACAAAATAGCACAATTAAAACCTTTAATAAACACCAAAAGCTGACTATCAATAGATAATGCCATCACTTTACATAAATCCATAATCAGGCCCTTATACGCATGCCCTGTCTGGACTAACGCATCTGCCACTACCATAAATAAACTACAAATAATATAAAATAGATTTCTCCTATTAGCAACCCACGCTCCATGGTTTGTATCCAACAAACTAATACACAAAGAATTGAATATAACTTCCGTCTCCAAACACATCCAATCAATCCAATCTATCCAATACATTCTATTCAAATATCAACTCAATACCACACGCCATCCACTACAACCTGGCCTCAACAGACCATACTCCAACACGCATAAAAAACCGTTACCCTTTTAACGCTTTCCTAAACTTATTTTCCAACAATTGTGAATAGTAGGTGCAGAGTGTAGCTTCCTACCCCTTCCCTAGTTAGTTTTTAAGTTTAGGAAATAAGAATAGCTGTAAACCAGCAGTACATATGAAAAAGTAAAATGTTACTGAACTATGTAAATCCCAATGGAAAATAAATATATGAAGAAAAAAAACCTCAACGGGTTCGTTCAAGGCCAGGATTTCCCGCCCGTGCGCTCCGGTTGCGCAACGCTAGGGCATGTCTTCTTCTCGAAAACTGTAAGTAAAAAATAATCTGAGCGTTGACTGATGATAACCCAACATAACTGACACTACTACCAACAAATATTTAAAAATATGCTCTAATGGATTAAGCATGTTCCTCATCAGGTATACACCGAGATTCGTCCGTCGTAGAATATCGTCAAATCCATTAATACTACTTCATTTCGCTTCTTTAATTCGACTGTGCGATCACTTTCTGCGCCTAGTCTGGACATTCGCCCCTAAACTGAAAGAAGGAAGTTAATCAAATAGATATTTTCCTTTAAATCTGACTTAACAGCTCCCTTCAAATTTAAAATGAGTCATTTTTGTACTTACATGAAGCTAGCTTTAGAAACAGAAAAACTGTTGCATTTTTTTAAAACGCCTGGCTTTAATAGATGAAGGTTAATTTACGCATGTGACATGAGTCCACTTTTCATTTCAGTCTGCGAATTTTTTAACAGCGCAAAATTTTACCTGTTATTCAAACATATCCTCTCCTTTATAACTGAACATACAATGCTATCTATTGGTCAATATTATCATTTTAAACGATTTCGGATAGAGAACTTTCAAAATTAGACTGTAATATAGTTTTTTCCTATTTTATAATCGTATCAAGTTTCCATAAATATGTTAACAAAAGTCAAAGAGCTCCACATTTATTCTTTAAATGTTTTGAACAGAGAAAATATAGTACCTCATAGGGTATATTATTTTCATTAAAACTTCGAAATTGCCAAACATTGCATAGAAGTGTGTGTTACCTTTCTTCTTAAAACAGAGACGTTTCCTCGCGGGAACAATATATTAATTTTACTATCGAAAATATTGAAAAGATGAAGATAAAAATCAAAATGCGTCTAAAAATATAAAACTGACTTGTTAATATAAAAACGAATTAAAAGTAACAAATAATTTCGATTATATATTCAGTCTTTCTTGTCGGCAAAGACTCAAGAAAAATTCCACTAGTCATTGCCAGATCGAAACACTGTCATTTTCCCCCATTCATATAATTGACCCCAGAAGAGGTCAATGTGCTCTTGGAGTTCGAAATCACAGCAGTTTATGGAACATTTTCGAAGCCTCCTACCTCAAACTCTCTGGGCGTGTTCGACAGGCGCTGCAATGAGCCTGAGGGGGCAGGCGCCCAATTAGCGAGCTCCGCCGGTGGGGTGGGGGAGGGGCAGGGGCGTGGGTAGCGTGGGAGGGGCGATGGGCTCTTATCTCGCCCCCGAAGGCGCCTCCGTTGACCCTGGTGGGGGTGGAGGCGACGTCGAGGAGTGTCAGGGCCACCCGGCGAACGCTTGAGTTTTGGGCGTTTTTTAATTGGGAATTGAAGACATGGGTTACTGAAGTAAACAGTTCGACTGGAGTAAATGACCTGTCAATGCAGAATGTTTTTAAATACATGTTTAATTTAAACGCATTTTAATAAATTTAAAGTTGTTATGTTAATTACATGGTCAACGATATTTATGAATAAATATTTAGTATCCAAAGAAACGCCAATGGAGGTGGGGTAGTCAATGCCAGACCTCAGAGGAAATTTCAATATAAGTGGGGGGAAATTTTATACATTTAAAAACTAATAATTCGAGTATTGAGCAACATATAACAATTATTTTCTGCGAACTTGTATTAAAATATTTTCAGTTTTTACGCACAGAATAGTCACATACGTTTTCAATAGTTTCTCTACTTTCGATCCTTTTTTCGAGGACACAGGTATCAGGACGAAACTATGCCCATTAAAAATTGTAGTAATAAAAGCCCTAAACGAGGAAACTAACTTCTTGAGATAACACGATCGAACGAGGAAACCGTAACTCCTTGAAAAAGGTATAAAAGATAATCTCCACTGGGGTTCATAATAGACTCCAATTGGAATGCGATGAAAGAGGGCATGTGTTTGTGTTTCACAAAACCATTTGAATCACTCGGTAGAGCGAATGAATTTTCTCCAATTTTTCACTAACGCTTTAAGTACTCGAGTAAAACCTGACGATGATTTTCGATCCCGAAAATATTGTCCCAAGTTGAATTGCACCCCAAAGTAGCTAGCGACACCCCAAAATCAAGTTGTTTCTGCAAATGGCATCTACTGATGCCAGGCGCCCCCGTGGTCGGGGTCAATCTGGAGCAGCCGTAGGGGGCGGGGCAGTCTGAGCGGGCGGGAATGACGCGGGTGAGACATTGGACCTGGTGAGGCAGTCTGTTCTATGGAAAATATTGTAAAGTGTAGCGTCGTGTCGCTAAAAACAGCGTGGGCACATGGCGCGGTGTGCACCGGATGCGTAGACAAAGGCAGGAGCTATGACGCACGGGGTTTTTCTGACAGGGTGTGCGCATCGCTAGGGCGAAGGCAATTGTGGCGGCGGGCAGCGTCGCGAGGGCTATTTAAGGGCCGTGAGAACAATAGCTCTTCCTTCTTGGTCCTGGCAGCAGCGGCAGCGTAGGTCGTCCATGAGTGGTACGAGCGTGGACGCGAGGAGCCGGCAGTTATTGTCGTGACTAGTGAGACATGAGTCGGTCTCAGGGCAGGCGGTACTACGCACGGCGAAACATTAGGTAGTATGTTGCGGTGTGGAAGCCGTGGTAAATATCTCTATCAGTGCGGTCTATTTAGTTAGTTAATTGTATACAGTGCATTGGTTATTAGTGAGTACGGTCTAAATTGTGAATAAACCTGCTGTTATTACAACCCACTCTCGTCTGTGTACTGATTACACCCGTATGACGCCACAAAAGGTTATTCTTTTTCACATTTTAACAACGTTTAGTACAGTTCACATTTAGCTCATACATCAATTTTGTTGCGATTGTTGTAAGTTGTACGTATAACGATGTCATAAAATAAAACAAATGAAAGCATCTCAATGTGATGAATAATATCGTGCAATTATTCGTTAATTAAATTATTGTGTACTAGGCATTTTGGCGACATTAATAAATTAGGATGTTGTTGGAAAATTCTTCATAAAATTGGTGGTAATATACATAATTAAGCTTATTAATTAATATAAAATAAAATTATAAAATTATATAATATTTAAGGTTTATTTTCTTTTATAAATTTTTGACATACATTTATGGAAGGACGTTTTATATTTGTTCTGTTTCCAAGGACGCTAGTAAGAATATGTTCACAACTATTGACAATGCGCTGTACTGCGCATAAAATATTACCTTCAGTATTTCTTCCTAGTAAAGCTTTCTTAGATTTATCCTAGTATTTCCCTTTTATATATTCTATATAAAAAGCAAAATTACTCATTCCAGTATTTTATATTTATTTCTGTGGATATTTATCTTTTTCGCAATAAAAGAAGATATCCATGCAATAGAAATATTTTCATTAACAAAAGTATCTCATATTTCAACGTATTTACAAACATTCCATACGATGTAGCTATTGCAAGGGCGAATGTACACTTGGCTACGTTTACAGAGCAAGAACATGGAACTGCATTCTTCACGGACAGAGAAAAAAATCTACCTCCCGGCCGTCTTTCTTCCGAAGTCAAACACGGGAAATGAATTACCTCCTTCAATTTTAAGTTATACGGCGTATTCTCTTTTTTAGCAGCTCCTCGCGGAATGAATTGTGCCTGCTTGCGTTGCCGCCGTGCACACTCCTTGGGCCACGACCCGAGCGGCGCGGCGCAGCGCGGCGTAGCGGTCCCCTTTAGAGTTAAAGACGATCTCCTCCATTCTTTCGCGCTGAGGCCTTGTAGCTACAGTTCGTTCCGCACGGTCTGCTTTCGGAGTCTGCCACCTCCTAAAAAAATCTCCGCAAGATGGTGATGGCAATGTCGTTAGAAACGGACAACGTGCCTAAGAGATGTCATTGGTGATTGGTCATGGATGCTGCTGTAGGGGACAAAAACGTGTTTGGATGTGTTCAGCCACAAATAACACTTTGCATTCGTAAGTATGTCATCCTGTATTTAGACCGTAGAAGAAATGAAGTAATTAATTATTTATTTATTATGAATTCCCTAATATCATTGTAGAATGTAAATTTGCTCTGGTTATTTTTATGAAATAGTTTTGAAAGAAGTTGAAAAGAAATCGGTCCCTTGGCTTTTGTTCGTCAACTTTCGAATGACATCTATCTGCAACCCAATTAACTGTGAGAGCGTAGGCCTTCGCGGCTGGAATTGGAACTTACTTGGCTATCCGTGAGACGCCGCGTCCAGGGCACAGTTGCCGACGTTTCGGTCGCCATTCTGCGACCTTCATCAGGGCGTAGTATTGCGTGAATCTGTAAGAACATGGTCAATGGCAGCTGTGATATGACGTCGAAACCTGCTGAGATTTTTAAACTCATTACTGCACCGCTAGCCGAATTCGTTTATACGCTCCGTGAAGTCACGGAGGTTAAGCGAATTCGAGACTCGCGGGTTCCTGGTTGGGTGACCGGCTAGTCCAGTTGCGCGACATACGCGGCGGGAGGCCGCAGAGTCAGCTCTATCTAATCGTTTCTTGGCTCCTTTCCTCTAATGCAGCACTGTGCGTAATGGGCCCAAGAGTTACTTAAAAATACCTTTTTAACCAACCGAATGCACTATGGCCAGAAAGGGGAGAGCCATCACCACGATCAGTAAGGAGATACCACTTGACTATGCCTTGAGGAAAATACTCTCAGTTGACAAAGGGTAATGGTATGCAGGCTCCCAAGAGTGCAAGGGGTACAACAGGTATACAAGAAATCATATGAATAGGGTAATTTATTGTAGTGTCAGTTGGTCACAGAATTAATATTTATTTTAAATATATCTTGTAATGAAACCCGATGGATACAATCAATAAGCGCACGCCTGTAGGCACCGGAACTTGAGCAAGTAGAGAATGATAGGATGGGAAGAGGGTGCAAAGACAGTGACCAACACATACTGATCGTCAAAAAGAAAAATAATGTTTACTTTAACAAAAACAAGATATAGTATAATGAATTAGTTTACATTTCCATTGTATAATTAAAAAAAGACTCAATATGCCTGTAACAAATAATGTACTTCCGGGTCAATGACCCCCATCTCGATCGGGTTTTGGTCCAGTTTCCCTGATCCATTGAGCAAATGCTGAGATGGCCCCTTGATTTGCTTCTGGACGTAAATGTAGCTTCACTATGCGCACGTTACTTTACTTTTGCTTGTAGAGGTAGTAGAGCTTAGGGCGAGTTTCTATTTTGTTAACAATACAGAAAATTCAAATCTGTTCGTTCGTTTACCGTTAAAAATAAGTTTTCTATAATTTGGCAACGAAAATATCTAGTTTTTGAAATTTAATCCCTCGCTTTTTTAAATTTGTTTATTATTATTATTATTATTATTATTATTAATTTTTTCATCTTTCAACTATTAATAGTTAAATTGTTGGAAAGGGACTGTGAAACTAAATAAAGCGTGCGCAGATGATTTTTTCCCCCCATACGTCAAATACAGTTTTTGATTGTTTTTTGACTAAATAAATAAATAAATAAATAAATAAATAAATAAACAAACAAACAAATAAATAAATAAATAAATAAATAAATAAATAAATACTGTATCTGAGAGTAGTGACGGGGACCCCCACGAGATGGTGCGGTAGGAAGCGCAGAGAACGTTGGAGTGCGAAGCGACAGACGCATCAGGAAATGCGCCGGAAAGCGACTCAGCGCAGAGAGAGTGTCGGTGCTAGAGAGGGAGAGAGAGGAGAAAGGGGAACGGAGCAGCAGTGAACATCTCTATGCTGTTTGCGAAAATCGGGTTATTTCCAGAAGTTTCCTCGTTGCGAAGCGCGGGCGGGGCCCGTGTTCTGTCAGCGTCTCTTGAGGTACGGCGCGGCGCTGGCCTCGGAATGCCCGCTCCTCTTCCGCTGCAGCGTAGAACGGGCAACTGGTGAACTGCGTCAAAACAGCGTAGCAGCGTTGGCAGTAGTTTCCGTATATGGCAATCGTCTTAGTACGAAAATATGCCTTATTTCAATCTTTTAGAGAAACAGAGAAAAGAAGAGAAAGTAGTGTCAGAATATAAACTGCTTTTTGAAAAATCGAGTAGAAAAACAAAAACTAAATCAATTAAATTCAAGGAATAAGTAATGTAATACCGGCAGTGGTAGCTCAGTGCATCAACTGATGTCACTGCAGTGCTTCTGACCGGGAGACAGAATTTTCGACACTAGCTTTTCAGCTAGGTCGAATTCAGTCGCTGTCTGGAGGAGAATTCTAGCGGCCGGCTGCTCTGATCGGTAGATTTACGAGGTTTCTCCGATCAACACCAGGCAAATGCCGGAGCAGTACCCTAACAATCGGGCCACGGACCGCGCGCGATCTGTCCTTCCTGTTCCTTGTCCTATCCTCTCCCCTTACACACACTTACACTAACATGCATTACACTAGCACATATTCCGGGAGACCGTTCGGGAGCTTAGAGCTTGTCCCGGCTGGGGTGGTACCACGCTGATGGGAGAGTCCTGGTTGGGGTGAAGCCCCGCTAGCCGACGGTAGGTCAGCGCCGGATCTCGCCATCCAGCGGGGGAAGATCACCGGCAACTCCCGAGAAAAATCATGTACTACACTAACGGGGATAATGACCAAAGCAGTTGACGCGCCTGGAAACATGAACAAGTCAATCAAACAATCGAAGTAATGTAATATACAGAGTGAGTCACGTAACTTTTGCACCTCCTGTTATTTTTGAATGGTTGAAGTTTTTGCAATGCAATTTTCACGAAAGTGCATGAGGGAATGGGGATAATTAATGCACATATTTGTTTCGATTTTATCACTTGCATTTCGTGAGGTAACATTTTTTAAAGGAAATATTATGTTTTATCCATCATGACGTGCGTGAAAAAGAGGAATCCATATATTTTTATTCGTTGATTAACATTTTTTGAGAATTTTGATTTTTTGCGACTTATATTTAACGAATATTTTAAATGTAACAGTCCACCGACCAAGGTCGCGCAGCAACTCTCCCTGCTAGCACGTGTTCGGAGCGTTACAATTATTGTATTAATTAGCCCCATTACGTCATGCTCTTCCGTAAAAACTGCATTGTAATAACTTCAACCGTTCAAAAACTGCAAGAGGTGTTAAAGTTGCGTGACGCACGTTGTATATCGTTTTTTTTGGCAATGGACGGGGGGGTTGCCTTTGCGTGGAGTGGACTGTATTATTGGTTGTTGAAAGTAGGTAGGCAATCCACTCAGTCACTTTCGACGCTCGTTAGGAATTTTGTAATGATGTGGGTTATCATGGAAACACAATTTTCACCTTGCAGAATGATGTTTAATAACCTTTGAGTTGTCACAATTGTTCTTCACAATAAAAATACACTAAGTTATTGTTCTCAATGTGAGAATACAGGAATCTTCCATCTTGAATCACGAAGTGCGAGAACATATGCCCGCCTGGCAACTTACTTGCAACTTCGTGTGAAATACATTGATTAGTTCAATTCATACACAATGCTGAACTACAACAAATTGAAACAATGTGGCTTTTCACTTGGCCACAACATAAGCACTGAATATTTCTTTCTGAATAAGAATTTACGTGATTTTTTAACACGGAGCCCGAGACATGCTTCTCGCAAGGCTGCATCTCAGCGACTGATTTCTTTTCGGTTGCGGGTACGCGAAGAGGGGATTTGAACTGATTTGAACTGGCCAATTAGCGACTGCTTTTTCAGCGGTTGGAGTATGGCGAAGGGGGGTGAATTTGAACAGTCCAATTGGCAACTGCTGACATTTTGAAATGTTCTGGAAGGCTTTACAAGGTTCGGGTGGCCGACCGCGTGCGCGGCGCGGTGGTGTCGCTCGGCTTATGGAACTTTCCATGCCGCGCTTCCGGTGTTGCCGCCTAGGGCGTAGGAAGTGCTTTATTTATACGTCCCTTTTCTGCTTTTGTGTGTGGGCCCGAACAGGCAAGATGCGAGTTTTAATCGCTGTACAACTTTTTACAGCTCAATTTGATATAATATATGAAGATCTATGTAATCCGTAGTTTTTTAAATATAAATTTATCTCACATTGTACTTCTGACTGCAAACCCGGTCACGCGATTGAAATTTTTTATCATTGGTCATCGTTTGTTCGTCGAATGCGTGTTCATGAACGAGTTAATAATTTGACCAAAATGATAATTTGAATGAAATTAATAAAATAACGAAGCTTCAATGTATTTTTTTAATATGAAAGGAGATGTACATTTTTAATTGCATGTATTTTCATCAAAGACATCACTAGAATCTGTTATCCAAAACCTAAAGGGAAATAATAGTAATAATATTATGGAAATTGGAACCTCTCACACACAGTTGCTCAGTAAACAACTTATCTTTATAAATTATTTCCAAAAATTGTTATTTATGCACCAGGGGCATTATAAGGGTTGTAATGATCGAGCGGCAACAAAATCCCAAAAGGGCCTTTGGCCCGAGGGCGTTTTGTCGCCCGAAGTCATTACTACCTATTAACGCCCTTGGTTCATATATTATTTTACATTTTACCTAATGTTATTGATTCAGATTTACTTATATGCTAATTAACTAGATGTCAAATTGACTGGCTTTGTCTTTTCATATTTCCCTCCCATAATTCACTTTCATAATTCCCTCTATAAGAGAACATGTACCATCATTCAACTGTTTTCATATTTCCCTCGTAACCACGATATTTTCGATCCAATTTAAGTTATGCATAAGAGTTATGAGTAAGAGCTCCGTGACGAAGGCAGTAACAAGCTATAACGTACCAGTAAAAAAATAAAAGAATTTTTGTTCCCGCACCTCCATCATGTATAGCTTGTTTAAACACGATTACCAAACATACTTCTATTAAATTATAGGGTTCTTTTAGTACAATATTTATAACCATTTACATTTCTTGTCCTTCCTACATAAATTACGTAATTTACTATCTTTTAGATGGGCTATCCTTTAGTTAGATGTCTTGTGCAATCTTGGTGTAGTAAATACATGGTCCGTGAATTGAACATGCAAACACATAGAAACACACACACACACACACTTAAATTTCGAATTACATTTAGAAAATACTTTTCAGTACTCTTCAATAATTTAATGAGTAATGTGGCTGCGCATTTCAAAATATACTGGACACGTTCACCATCTTCTAAAAAACATTTTTGTCAAGGCAGAATTTTCGCTTCACGCGTCTGATTATTTCGCTTGCACTGCTCTTTCTTTCCTAGCATCTTTTCGCCAAACCCTCTTATTCCCCTATGGCTTACCCTTCTGTTTCTTTTCATCGGTTCATTTCCATCCGACATGCTGCTTCCGACTGTCCATAATCACCTTCCAAGATACGTACAAATTACTTATCGTACTACTACCGTGATTAGTATTGCATTTTGTCACATATTTCTTTTAAAGCCTTATTTGTTGGCCGAATGTTGAGATTGTATTGTTTATTTTTTATGTCGACCGTATTTCGCATACTTAAATATAAAAAAGTTCCTGTGGTATGGTACATCTGATTACAATTCATTACCGCGTCATTATATTTGTTTTGCTTGTTTTCAGTTTAGTATTATCTCCTTAGCACCTTGCAAGTCTTTTATATTTTACTTCTGACTTAAGATTATTTTTATGCGAACGTTTACCTGCATTTTTCTTTTTAACTTAAGTAGAATGTTGGCAGTTATATTTCATAGATCTTCTCCTACACATCTGGTGTGAGTCGCACAAGCGAAGAAGGATAAAAAGCAGTGAAATAATTCTCTATCTGTGCGGAAGGAAAATTGGGCCATAAAAACAAATGTTTGTGTTAGAAAGAAACTTAATAACCTTGCCACCAACGAAAAGGAGTCTAATATAGAGAAAAATGTTTGTGCACAGAATCAATTCTTACCCCTCCACTTCTAAACAATAAATGCAAACTTCCCTAAACCAAGTTATACAATTATGAAATTTTAAAAATAGTGATGGATTATACCGAGACCCGCATTTGCCTAAGGATGGCCAAGTAAATTCATTGTATGTAACATTGTACCCGTCAAAATCCCCAAACGATGAATGTCGAATGGGAAAAAAGAAATTGAAAAACAAACAATCGATTCTCAAGATTTCCATAACCTACATTCACTTGTAATTACGCACCACAATGAAGACAAGAGATGCTCAGCGAACGAAGAGATGGAAAACTAATAAGTACAATAGTTAATTCTTGACAAGAATGACGAAGAAGAAGAAGACGAAGAAGAAGAAAAAAAAAGAAAAATAAGAAGGAGATGCAGCTTCACTTACATGCACCTCACTACCACAGATGTCAGGAGACCAGACGAGAGATGAAAGCTTGTCCCGGTTGGGGCGATGCTCTACGGGGGTAGGTATCTCGAGGGTGCACTGCACGCCGGCGTACGCCAAACCTCACTTTCCAACGGTGGCAGAATCATGCCAACCTTCCCGGATATAACACACACTACACTTACGGGATTAATAACGTAAGTAGTTGGCGTGCTCGGAAACAAAACTCTTTCACTAGCGCCACTACTTTCTTTGAAAGATGTGAGGTTCATACCAACAGAGGTGGCAACGAGCGAATGTATCACGCCCTCCTGCACAGGACACGTCCTGGTGATTGGGAGGACGCGGGCTCGGGTGTGCAGGTGCCGCAAATGCGCACGATGCGTTTAGCAGCGGCGAGTTTGTGGCGCCTGCCGCGAGGCCGACTGCTCTGATTAGTGGCTTCTGTGGCTCCTCGCGCCATTCCAGGAGAATGCCAGAGCAGCACCCTAGAATACTGATCACGGATCCCACACGAACATTCCATCCGTACTCTGACTCCATTTCCTAATTGTTAACACTGAGCGATGTGCTGAGCATCCACCATAGAATGGCCTTATGGTTTAGAAAAAAATATCCATTTAGGGACAATGAGAAGTGAAGACAAAATTGAAAGTTCTTGGTGCAAAACAGCATGTACTTTCTCGCCCGTATTTTAATGCAAAAATACGCGAGTAGTATTCAAATTTTGGAAAAAATTGTACATGACCTTATTTCAAAATCTATCTTTAAGGAACATATTTGACTATGGGAAAAATCTGTATCTTTAAAATTTTAGTTGTAGGAAGAGGCGGAAAAAAATTGAACTTTTGCAATTTTCGAAAAATCAGCGTTTTCAAGAAACGTGAGACTTGTACCATTCTCTTAAATGACCATCACACTGTTCACACTTCACCTATAAACAACAAAATTTAATCAGAAACAATGGAGCCATTTTTTTAAATGTCCCAAGGGCTACTTGTAAATAATCCCCGAAAATTAAAATATCGGTTTCAAATTCAAGGGGCAGCGGCATCAGCCACATCGATTGAGGAGTATCAATTTTGGAGAAAATTGGCTGAACGGTTTAGCCACTAGCGTGTGTTAACAGATGGACAGACAGACAAACGTTTTGCAGTCATTTGAATTTTTATTATCAAGGATCCACAACGCACAAATCATGGATTCTGGCCACACCACGTGTTAGAGGATTTTTTTCTAAATTTATCAACAGGATTTATCCATTTTTTCGTTACCAGAGCTCTCTAATAAGAGTTTTTCTGCCGAAAATTCGCCGTTTTTCGGTGCAGTATTACATATTTTTTTACTTTGTAATGAGAAAGAAAAAAACGAAGAAGATGATGAAGATGGAACGAAGAAGAAAAAGAAACGAAGAAGAAAAGGAACGAAGAAGAAAAAGAATCGAAGAAGAAAAGAAACGAAGAAGAAAAGGAAACGAAGAAGAAAAAGGAACGAAGAAGAAAAAGAAACGAAGAAGAAAAAGAAACGAAGTAGAAAAGGAAACGAAGAAGAACAAGAAACGAAGAAGAAAAAGGAACGAAGAAGTAAAAGAAACGCAGAAGAAAAAGAAACGAAGAAGAAAAAAGAAGAAGAAAAAGGAACGAAGAAGAAAAAGAAACGAAGAAGAAAAAGAAACGAAGAAGAAAAAGGAACGAAGAAGAAAAAGAAACGAAGAAGAAAAAGAAACGAAGAAGAAAAAGAAACGAAGAAGAAAAAGAAACGAAGAAGAAAAGAAAACGAAGAAGAAAAAGAAACGAAGAAGAAAAGAAAACGAAGAAGAAAAAGGAACGAAGAAGAAAAAGAAACGAAGAAGAAAAGGAACGAAGAAGAAAAAGAAACGAAGAAGAAAAAGAAACGAAGAAGAAAAAGAAACGAAGAAGAAAAAAACGAAGAAGAAAAAGAAACGAAGAAGAAAAAGGAAAAGAAGAAGAAGGGGAAGCGACGAAGGAGGAACGAAGAAGTAATAAGCAAGCGGCAGTGGGGGGGCTGCGCAGCTGCGCCGAGGCTGAGCAAACGCCGCGCCGTCCCACGCTGCGCGCGCGTCTGTTTGACTTCGCGAGCGCTGCCTTCGCTGCGACACGCTGCTGGGCGTGTGTGTGTGTGTTGCTGCCTTGCTGTCTACGAGCGCGCTGCTGGCTGGTAAGTTGGTTCTAGTTACAGTTCGGTATTCAGTTTTGTCCAAGAGAGTAATGTATAGACAGTCGGACGTAGAATTTGTGTTCTAGAGAAACGTGAGGCTGGATCCAACAAGTCCTCTTGTGCTGTTGGATGAAAGGCTCGGCACCGGTCCCTAATTAATCACTAGTTCTGATATTTCGTAATTTTTCAAGTGTTCCTGCACGTTCATTGTGTTGAGTTTCATTTAGTTAACTGTTTGTTTTACTGACTTTCATGTAGTTAACTCTTCATTCAGTGGTTTGTATTTTAGAGCGGCCTTTGAGGATTTTCCTTTCTTCAATCTTATAATTTGCTACAGCTACTTCTTTTTACTTCTTCTGGGTCCGAACTTTCCCCTTATGTCTCCATATCTCTGAAGATAAAGTCATATACAACTGATCCGGTGGCTGAGGCCGCCAAGGCAATAGTATCATAGCGACCTCGGGCCAAAGGCTCCCGCGTTCGGGTCCCGCCTCGGGCATGATTATATTTGTGTTTGTCCTTTCACCCCTTATCATCACCATATCGTTTCATCTCCACAGTTGCCATAACGCTCACTCGAAAAGTGGTCGCTAATGACCTAAATGTTTATGCGACCTTAAATAGCTTTTAGAAAGTCTTGTACAAGCCAAGACGATGTTAAAGAAACCTCATTTGACATGATTTCAATCTTCGGACACTTCTCTGACAAAGCTTCCAACAAACCTCTGTATCTAGGTTTCAGGTTAATGATTAAGTGGTATTTTGTGAACTCTGATCTTGGTTTACTGGGTCCCGTCTTTTCCAAAATGTGTTTTAATCACTTTATTACATGTTTTATGTTATATTATATATACACGTTGCATATCAAATGTTGTATATAGTTATTTGGCACACGTTTGGAGTTTTGCACAAAGTTGTGTAAATATTAGAATGTTGAGATTGGTTCTCCCAATATTTCCCCCTAAAATACAATCTTCACTCGTCGTCACCCGTTTTTTATGAAGACCATCGCTTTGGCACGAATATTCTTAAAAATGTTTATGTCATAGTTTTTTTTGTTTAATTGTAATACGTTTGTAATACGATATTCTTTTTATTATTTATCAAATATTATTTTACCATTTACTAACACTTAGTTATGATTTACTTTTGGTGAGGTGTATTTTTGGCTTTATTGACTTTCCCTCTCATTGATTCAAATATTATTATATTTTATTGATGATCTACGAAATATAAATTTACGCATTTTCCATTATAAAAAGTATAGAACATTACAATAAAATGTTGGGACCCATTTCTGTATGGCATTTTTTAGTTAGAAGTTAGGGTAGGTTCTTTTCTTTTAGGTATGTTAGGTTATTCTATTTTAGGTAGAAGAAAATTCGAGATGTCTCAATAATTTCTTCTACTGTTAACGTAAGTTAAAGATTTTGATATTACTTATCAAATAACCTATGTACGTTCATGATACGGACTGTAAATTAAATATTTTTCTGGTGTGTCACAACCCATTACAGAATCTTGGTCAAAACCTTATGACCAGACAAAATTAGAGCACTAAAGCGAATTGCACGTTGTATGTACGGATGCTGCATGCATACTAAATCCCCACGAAGCGTTCAAATCTGATATCAGCATCGAATAGATATGAGGTTTCATTATTATTTCACTTCCCCCAACGCATCTTTAGTGGTGTGCGAGTAGTCGTGTATTCCCTCCGAATAACTGCGCGGGTAAATTAACTCGACCGGCAAACCCTAGTACGTTGCAAGGGGACGTTCACAAATATTTCCTTACTGCATCGGCGCGACCGCTATTTGGCGACACCGATGTTCCGTGGCAAAGTCGAATCGGGGTGGTGTAATTCGATGGCGAGATACGAGCAATAAACTTTCTCCCTTTCTACGTGTCCGGCATGAAAGCGTGAACGAGAAGTGGTAAAAAACAGAGTCCGTTCCATGGAATATGTATAACGCAATCTGCGTGCCGGAGAAACTAATGGCAATTTTGTGCTGCGGAAAGCAAATTCCCGTTTACATGCCTCTTTCCCCGGCGGCGATGCGCGGTCGGGCGCGGGAGCGGTCGGCCCAGCCAAGCGACCCCGGAGCGGACGGGCGGACGGGCGGACGGGCGGACGGGCGGACGGGCGGAAGAACTGGCGGATGGACGAGGGGACGTTGGGTGAGGACCCAGCGAAAGGATGAGCATGTCCACGGACGAGTATGTTGTTGACTACGAGACCGAATGGCGACATGACGAGAGAACGACCTAGTGACTGGGTGGGCGACCTATGGGGGAGCGGACGAGGAGGTCAAGTGGGCGCGCGGTCACGTTGTAGTGCACGGTGGCTGGGCTTGCCGACGAGTGGGTAGGCGAGTGGATGAGTGGTTGGGCAGGCACGTGGATGGGCAACTCGGTGGACGGGATGGTGAAAAGGCAGAGCTGTGGCAGTCGTGAGAACGGACGTACACGGACCGTTCATTCCCACGAATGGACGAAAGACCAAACAAATGAAACGGCATGAAACGATGGATTTTAGCAGACATTGGGGAATGGATATGTGGGTGGGCAAGTGGACACGGTGGTGAGTGAATGGGCTGGTGGGCGTGCGATGGGCAGGTGGGCGGCGAGTGGGCAGGTGGGCGGCGAGTGGGCAGGTGGTCTTGCGAGTGGGCAGGAGGGCGTGCGACTTGGCAGGTGGGCGTGCGAGTGGGTACGTGGGCGTGCGAGTGGGCAGGTGGGCCGTGCGAGTGGGCAGGTGGGCGGGCGAGTGGGCAGGTGGGCGTGCGAGTGGGCAGGTGGGCGTGCGAGTGGGCAGGTGGGCGTGCGAGTGGGCAGGGGGCGGGCGAGGGGCAGGTGGGCGTGCGGGGAGGTAAAGCGCATTATTGGATTAGATGGCGGTGGCTCGCAGGGCGGCGGCAGACCGAGTCCGCTGCAAATTGCTTCATAAATCCTCTTGCGTCGTGTGCTCGCCAGGATTCGAGAATAATCACGAAATTGAGAGCCGGTTAAAAGAGGGGGGACGGGCAGGATTGCGGCGGGGAGCTGGCTCAATCATCAGTCCGTCTAATGTAGCGGACAACGCGATGCAGGAGCAGTGTGTTTCGTAACACATCAGAAGCTGTACGCGATTATGATATTTACGAGGAGAGTAACGTGTGTTTCTCGATTATTTTACATTTACGCTTAGTTTCTTTGCAAAGAAATATACGTTGGATTAGGTGAAAGGTCGTGAACTAGTATGTTACTCCAGCATTTTTTTAAATTTATTTACTTTATGGTTTTGCTGTTGAGAGATAATCGTAATATATATTACTGCAAAATTGATATAAAAACTAAAGGTGATTTCAAATCTTCCTTAGGAGTATACGAATTTTCTTATTTACTCGTGTAAATATGCATTGTGAGATGATAAAAGAGCGATTCAATATATTTATTTCGAAGGGCTGCATGAATTTGAAAATTATTAATGCACTGTTTGGCTACCCTGATCTAATGAGATTTTACATACTATTCTCAAATTATTCGTGTTGTTGTATTCTTTTCTCTTTTCTTCCCTACTTTCTTCGCAACTTTATTATGTTTCAAATAGGTCCAAGTGTGGCCTTTCAGCATTTCAAAGCAAGTCCGTCTGTATGCCGATATTTAATTGCTAAATTTGTTCTTTAATTAAATTGAGAAAGGAAAATATCACAAGCTCTTCACAATAGATACGATTAAGACCTGCACCAATAATTAGATAGTGGCTATGATGTTTTATTTTATTTTAGAACCTACTTCCTTCTACAAGTTGCAACAGTCTCTGTTAATAACGAAACGAATTTTGGTATATGGCCTTGGTTATAGCGTATATTACCGTTTAAATATGTATTGTTATAACCATCAATTTATCCCCGAATAAATATTGTGCTTGAATATCAAGATTATTTCAACACTCTAAGTTCAATTTGTGGTGTTTAGCATACTCGGCTCTTAATTTTAAAACAAGGGATATTAATTTAATATATAATAATGATCTCTAAAATTTTATATATAAATATATTATGTCGAAGTATTATTAATTATATTTTTATTACATTTGAAATATAATTTTCTATCTGCAAAACTCATTGTTGACTTGTTCCCATGGTATTGTTTTCCTCTTTCAGCAAAGCTACGGGACAGACAAGCAACGCTTGAAGCGACATCTTATGGCAAAAGTTGTAAGTTGTCAAGTGACTGCGATTGTATTCACCTTATATGTGTGTTTGAGTAAATCTGTGCGTATTTGAGTAAATCTGTGCGTAGAAACAAAAACTACAATAAACGAATCCACGAATTGAAATTTTCCTTGGTGTGGACTGGCATTACTCTTGCCTTATCCTCTTGCCAGCTGCCATTCATCGTCGTCCAGAGTACATTTTTTTGAGATTTTCTCAACTTTTCAGTTTCCTAATAGTAGAACCGATATCTTATCCGATCATCTTATAAATTGCATTTTGCACTACCCTTACTAAAAGTTGAAAGAAAAAATTGGAACCGTTTTCAAGAAAATTTTGTTTTTGTAATTCACACTTCAACATTTATCACCGAGTTATTGTGAACTGTTGTCGTTAAAGCGTATTATCGTTGGAAATAATTAAATTTGTTTGCCCCATATGACGAAACATGCGGCCCCAAAGACTAAATACATAGGAAACGTACGTAAAACAGCTTCTAAGCCGGATTTATGAAGTGTGTCATGGAGGACGCAAGTTAAAATACAAGGAAGAAGAAACACAGAAGATATTTTATTGTCACATCTGGCATATGGTAGACAATGTCAATTTAAACGATTTCTTTCGAGCCACCGTGGACCCGACAGCAGCGCTCTCAAGTTTCGCCGTGCTACAAACTGGAAACATTTCAGTGTTTTCCAATAGTGGAGTGAGTGAACATCGTGTATCAGTGCTGTGAGCATTCAGAGTCATACCCATCTGGGTTAGTGTGCAAGAGAATGAACAATAAGCGAGACCAACGTCATTCCAACTCAAGAGGCTCCTCATCTTCTTGTCACAACGCTAATGATAATCCACTACAAAATCCTAGGTCACTTACTGATACTCGAAAACGATTCAACGACCAACAAGCTGAAGACGATGCAAAAAGGATGACTTCAAAACATTGTATTTTCAACACCAGCGCTACATCAACCCGTAAGTACTTCCGATTTTTCTCGCCGGATTTCATTAACACAGAGTTGATGAATTCAGATGATATCCCCGCCACTCAACTAATTTTCATTCATGAAGTTAACAATAACAAATAAATCTCGTTGAAATTCCAAAACGAAGTTGGTAATACAAAAATTACTAATCTTCTAAAGAACCCTCAAACATGGTTTATCTAGCATATTTCCAGATGATTACAGAAAGTTAGTTACTTTTTTAATAACAATTACCAGTATTATAATTTTCGGGATCTAAACTAAAACTTCGAAAGTTCTATATTATGTAATGCACTTCCGGACTACACCAAACAAGAAATCAGTGCGGAAGTGCTATCAGTCGGGATCAGTGCTCTGAAGGTTTCCCGTCTGTACTGACGTGATATGTCTCCTTTATAGGTAGGTGTGAGAGAAGTTAAAGACGATATCCAACTGAAAAATAATGTTTAAGGTAGTAAAATTGTTAATTATATTATAACTGTTAAACTTCGAAGGAAAAATAATTCTGTCGTTCTTTTTAAGAGTTGTAAGAAATAAAGTTTTAGAGCATACAAGATACTATTGCAAAGTAGCATTCAAATAAGTTATCAGTAGACGAAATCATGATGGAGAGAATTGTCAATTACAAAAAAATCCTCGAAACTGTATAAACGGTAATGACATCCACCTTGGCTCCATTTCCTTGACAGATAATAGTTATTTATGATAAAAGTGACCTTTTATTTAGGGAGTTTTGAAGGTTGCGGCACTAGGCGGATAGGCCAAGTTTGCTACAGTGAGTAATAGCTGATGCGGTATTTTGATTGCTTTCTTACATTCACAGATTTATCTGAACAATTGAGAATCGTATCACTTTAAGCACTAGTGCTACAAATGAAAGTTTTAGCAGGCTGTGTATGCCCTAAAAGTAACTGCATTTACTAACAGCTGTATAAAAGCGAAATTTTAACAGGGACATCAACGGTTTCGGCAACGGTGTCGATGTTTTCAATATACTTATGAAAGCAAGAATGCACATCGTAAGAAGAAAAGTGTAGATGCATTTTGAAACAATGTGGTCTGATGTATATCAGCACCGATACTGGTATATAAAAGCGTGTGACCCGGAGCGGTAGCTCAGTGCATCAACTGATGTCACTGCAGCGCCTCCGACCGGGAGGTCCTAGGTTCCCACTCCCCACGGCGGCAGGATTTTCGACACTAGCTTTTCAGCTAGGTCGAATTCAGTCGAATTCAGTCGCTGTCTGGAGGAGAATTCTAGAGGCCGGATGCTCTGATCGGGAGTTTTCCGTGGTTTCTCCGATCAACACCAGGCGAATGCCGGAGCAGTACCCTACCAAACGGGCCACGGACCGCGCGCGATCTTTCCTTCCTCTTCCTTGCCCTATCCTCTCCCCCTTACACACACTAACATGCACTACACTACCACATATTCCGGGAGACCGGTCGGGAGCTTAGAGCTTGTCCCGGCTGGGGCGGTGCCCCGCTGGTGGGAGAGTCCTGGTTAGGGGGAAACCCCACTAGCCGACGGTAGGTCGGCGGCGGATCTCGCCATCCAGCGGGATCACTGCCATCTCTCGAGAAAAAACATGCACCACACTAACGGGACTAATGACCGAAGCAGTTGATGCGCCCGGAAACACGAAAAAATCAAAACCAAACTTAGAAGCGTGCGCGTGCTGAACAGCGAATGACATTTCTGCCAAAGAGCTTTCATGTCGGCGCCGCGGAAGCAGATGAGCAGACGGGCAGCTTGCTCGGCGCGCGATACGCCCCACCGGCTTCAACTGTCCAAACACCGTAGGCTTTGCCAATGTCTGACAATCACACGATCTCTCCTTGTAACGTGGACTAGATTTCATATTCAACCAACAACTAACAACTTTATTTATGAATTTGGGGGAACACCAAACATTAGGGGCATCGCTGCGTGACCTTCTGTGGCGGACTGTTACGTTCAAAATATACGTTCAACAAGAGTCGTAAAAAAATCAAAATTACTCAAAAAGATGCTTAACTAACACGTGAAAACATGTATATCATTGGATTTGTCTTTTTACGCTCGTCATGATAGGCTAAAAATATGTACAGTGTCATTTGAAAAAAAAACTTTACCTAAATATCTCGTAAAATACAAGTGATAAAATAGAAATGAATGCATGTAGCAATTAGTTCCATTCCCTCTTGCATTTCCGGAAAACTGCATTGCAGTAACTTCAATCGTTCAAAAACTGCAGGATGTGTTAAATTTCCCTGACTCACTGTATATAATAACTTAGGGATAGAAAATTCCAGTAACATAATAACAATAATTAGTCGCTAAAATAAAAACATATTATAAAAATATAGTAAATAATAGTAAATAAAGTTAAACTTTCTACGTTCCCACTCAATTTACTTGAGCTTATGTACAAAATGTCCACCATCTTGATTGATTGATTTTTAATGGAACGCGCAAGGTCAATATAACTATTTTTATATTAATTAATAATCTCGGATCTCGCCATCCAGCGGGGAAGAACAACACCTCCCGAGCAAAATCACGCACTATACTAACGGGACTAATGCTCCCCCTAGTAGTTGACGCGCCAGGAATCGCTAACAGCCACGCACCGGCCCTCGTAATGTGCGGGCGGCCCCTCGCTGGCTGGGTCGTCCGCGCAGGCTGACGGGAGGGCAGCGGCTGGGTTCGGCACGGCGTGGGAGGCCTCGAAGCTGCTAATGGCGCTATTGATCGCCCGTGACAAAACTGTAAACACGGCTGGTTATCTGCCCTGATATATCAATGATGAGGGAGTTAACTAGAATAAACTCTAATTTACGCAACGGCTCGATTAAATATCGGCCGGTGGCTGTAAATCAGCCGCCGTATTACGATCTATTTTAGGAAACCGGCGGACGAAAATGGGTTTTCTTTGTGCTGCCCGTGGAGTATGCCCATTAAAGGGAAGAATATATTGCTTGCTTTACTACACATAATTCATTGGTTTTAAATATTCATATTTCTCTCTTGTAAAAGAATATGACGGGGAATCTGTTGGATTCATATTTTTAGAGCCCCCAAGAAGATTAATTTAAAATATTTAAATTTCAAAATGATCAAAAGAACTACCACAACTAAGTTTTCGTTTCGTGATATTGCTCGACGCGTGAGAATACTTGACGTTCCAAATTGATTCCAAATGTTTAATATAAAGAGCTAGATACCCAAATACCCTTTAAAGAGCTGGTTGAGGGCACAATTAAAACTTGGGAAGCTTGATTCAAAACAAATGTTGTGTTAAAGTACATTTACACAATTAATCGTCTTTAAAATTAGAAACTTATAAATGTTTGTACAATATACAATTGTTTGCTTATTCCATTTTATTTTTTATTTAAAGATATAAAAGGTACATACATTATTTAACATTGTTGTATGTTGAGTTTAATTTCTTTATAAAATACTCTCTGGGTGCGTTTTTTCGTTAATTACTAATAATTGCCTTTTTTGGTAGTTTTTAAGTGTTTATTAATTCTTATATACTAGTCTCACTAAAATACAAATTATGCATCTTCAATTTTATTTGTACAGATGCAAAAACTAAACATTAAAAGCGTATTGCTTTTTTTGTGCGTTGTATTTTATGAAAAAAATAGCTGCAGGACATTTTATTTATTGTTGTTTTAACCGCTCTCTTTCGTTTTGCCATTTTTTAAACCTTCACTCTTTTTGTTCATTAACATAGTTTAGTCTGCTATTTCGTATGATTATTATTCATATTCCATTACCATTTATTTACACGTGAGTATTTCAGGGTTCTTGTAAACATATTCAAGTTCTGTTCCGTATTCAGAAAATTTGCTTGTATTAGTGTTAGAAGGGAGTTAAACATGTTTTAATAGTACTGAGCGCCGCAAATGAGAAGAATCAATACACTTTTTTGGAAGTTATTAGAAAATATGTGGGGATGTTTATATAGCACATTCGAATAGGTAAAATTTAATATTGATAATTTTTATTCGAGGAAAGCATATATTATTTTCCAAAGTTTATTGTTTCGTGTTTAGAAAAGGAAATATAGAAAGATTATTTACTTTTAACACACTGAAACTTAATTTTTCTTTTTGTGACCTTAATGCAAAATTGAAAAACTAACCTTTGCTATACGGTGGCCGAGGTAGCTTATTCCGATCATTTCGTTTCACTGGTCATCATCATTTCGTTTCACCTTCGTAGTTACCATAACGTTAACTTCAATAGTGGTCACTAATGACATGTGACCTTAAATAACAAAAAAACAACTAACCTTTATATTTGAAATAAGTTTTAAAATGGGCAGAACTTCATAAAAAGGTGCGATCATGAACTATGAAACTCTCTGAAAGTTATTTTTACAAATATGGACGTTAGATATTTTCGTTAACGAATTATTATATTCTCCTTTTCTCTATACACCCACAAAATATAAAAGTATTGCGCCTAAGATGACGAGCAGAGACTTTGCGTGGATACTCGCGAACAATATAATATATTATAATCGACAATATAAAACAACATTCGTTACGATCCGACATTGAAAATGATCCAGCAGTTTTCTAAACTAATACATAATATTACTAACAATAAGTATTAATGTAGCTCATTAGTTATAAATATTGTATTTATTAGTTTGAAAATTGCGCTTTACTTCTTTGGTTGATTTTACTTTAAAGGAGAAAGCGTAAAGAAGAGCAGAATAAACAACAGCGTATTATGTTTCTGTATTGCATCATTGTAAATTTCCTCTCCTATTCATTAAATTTGTCATAGGCGTTTTAAATTTTATTTACGTCTAATTTTATCTACACCTTGTGGTGACGCATTTCTTATACATGGTTGAACACATAAAGACAGTGATAACATGTAAATAATAATTTAATTAGCTCTTGTAAAAAACGGCAATCTTATGGCTGAACGAAATAATATATGTTATGTTAAGTTTTTCAATCTAATATAACTTGTATATTTGTTTAACCAATGATATCAAGTATATTTTGTGGCCTTAATAGCCTTAGAAGTTATATTAATAGATTAACCATTTTATTACGAGGTAAACAACTTAACAGATTTAATTTGATGTTACTCATAATGTATAATATTACTGTAAACTTTCTCGTAACAAATACATCGCCGTTATTGCAATAGTTGAATCAAATATATTGTGTTTTTTAATATAGGTAAACACGACCAACTTGTTGACATATCTCCTAAAACAAATACTACAACCTGGAACTCTTTTTTTGTAAACCAGTGACGTAGGTAGGTAATCTCTCTCGTGCAATAACTTGCAGCAAAGTACAATTTTTTTTATGACAATTGACTTCTGCAAATGTATTAATTAAAAACAAATTCCTTATTTGAAACGTGTACTTTTGGTGGAGTATGTCATGATGGTTTAGAAGAAACGCATTGCCAACATTTTGTGTCGAGTTTTGTTCCCTATTCATTCTTTTCAAAGATCAGCTTGCGGGGTAGGAAAAGACCGCACTTACATTTTGCGCTGCTCCAGACAGCTTCACACAAATGAAAGTGTAGGAGAGCGTGAAAACGGGCTCAAAGAGGAAAATGAAAACTATAAACAGCATCCTTTTGGGCGCACACACGACCGACGAAGTAAATTAAGTTTTCAGAAAAACGCAACGTGCATGTAACGAAACAAGCAAGTGTAATTAGGCGCCGTCATGCGGCGAAAAACAAACTCAAAACCATGTTAATGCTGGCGATACTTTGGGCTATGGGGCTCTCCTGAGCTGGGTGCATTTCTTGCAAATTAACTCTCCATTCTGTTTATAAACTTTGCTCCCGTACTTTGGCGAAATTAAATCGCTGGAGCTCGGAGGTGTACACTTGTAAGTACTATGTAAGCAGAGATACCCTTTTGTTCATTTGTCACAAAGCTTGAATTCTTATTCTAGTGTGTGATACTAATTTCTGAGCGTAGGAAAGGTATGCTGTTTTCGTTTTTTCTGCCCTACACTCTGCTTGCAAGTTGATTTCATTAGTTATTACGGTCAATAAATAATTGTATTATACCACACTAGCATAAGAGAACCGACTATTTTTAAAATGTGTCAGTGTTTTTAACCACGAACATAAAATATGTAACATTTTTAAGCATGTAACATTCTTTGTGTTATGTAATATTTTTATATTCACCCACTTGAGCAAAAAGTTATGAACAGATTAACAATGTGTGTTAAAACGTAAGCAGTAAGCAAAAAATTAAGAAAAAACTGTATGAAGAAATGGCAGAGTGATCATGAAGGTTGAATGATGGTGAGAGATGGATGATTGCCTCAGTTCTCTGCACCAAGGAGAACGTTTCTTCTCTCTGCACCATCCAATAAACGTCAATTCCACTCAATTTATTGGGTGTAAGTGAGGAATTGATTTTCTTGTTTTTTTTTTCCTGCGTGTCAACTGCTACGGGTATTAGTCCCGTTTGTGTATTGCAAGTTGCATCCCTGGAAGTGGCGGTGTTCCTCTCCAGATGTGAGGTCCGTCGCCGACCTACACGTCGACTCGCGGGGGTTTCCCCCTCCAAGTATCGCCACCAGCACCAGCCTCATTGGTAGAAGCGCTACGTCCGCCGTTCGTCTCCCATCATCGGTTGTAGTGCGGTGCATGTAAGTGTGTGTGAATGGGGAGAGGAGAGGACAAAAATGAGAAAGGAACAATCATGCACGATTTGTGACTTCTTTGTTAAGGTAATACTGAGGTATTCGCGCGGTAATTTGTGCTCAAGTTTTGCAGTGTAAATGTTTTGTTTAAAATGATTAACACACATTTCAATAGTTATACAAGCATTGCTTATCTTACAGAAGTTTAAGAAACTCTTCACGTCCTTCATGTTAGCGCCACTCATTTCGTTATATCATGGGGCTGCCACCACCTACGAGCTCACAACTAAAAAAGAATAGATGCCTATTAGATTCATTCATCGGCATATTTTCAGACCTGAATTAATCTCATTCTTTTGTGAAAAACACTTCACTTTAATTTTGTGAACAACAACTAAAACCATAAGCTGCTACTGGTTACTGCATATATGCAAAGTAAAAAATCGATATTCTATAGTACACATAAAAACATATTTATGCCCATTATTTGGTTTTGGACGATCTGAAAAATACCTTAATACATTTAAGAAATCTTAAATTTATAAATTCAAGATATGTTAGTAAAGTTCTATGTATTCATTGGTAGGAATATAGAAAACTCGAAAAACATTGTGTCATATCATTCAGTGATAAGTCTCCGAAACTAATGAAATAAGGGAGGTTTACTCATTCTGGAACAATACAATCATTATTTATTACGGACCCAGTTCAACGTCTTTCTGAAAATGTAATGAAAATGTTTTGTATTTACCAGTACGAGTCCATGTACGCTGCAGGGAAATGCAAAACCTTACCTTAAAGATGTAATGCATGACATTTATTTTTGTAAACCATAAATTTTTGTCGAGTGATACACGGGTCAGACGATTGCTAGACATTAGGTTTATGTACAGTGCAAATCTCAAAGGCTTCTAACCTAAAAGAGTTCTGCGTGACATGCATAAATTCATCCATATACTCAAATCGCTTTCGGGTACAAAATTACGTGTATACCTTCTCTACCTGCTCAAATCTTAGCCATTTTTGGAACAGCATTAATAAGCCTCATTCCTGACGTGTGTGAAGTTACAGCATAAAACTACTAAACTCGGATTTTCCGATGGATATTCCAATACGTTTCCCTTCTTATAATATGGGGAGGAAAAGTAGAATGTTAACAATCATATACGAGTAAATACGAAATAACTTCGCTTTTATTGGAAGTATTCGTGTGCTGTTTTGCTGCAACTCATTTGTTTCGCATTTCCTTGAAGGACGACTGCTGTAAAAACCTTAAACGAACGCCGGCCGTTACGAGCGGCTTTTTACCCCCTTTTTGGCAGAGTTATGCCAATATAACAGTACAGTATTACTAAAACAAAATAAATGGTGGCTGGCGATGCAGAAACAGTGGCGGGCGGCAAGAAAAGTGAAGGCGGCGAGGCGACGCCTCGTCCCAGAGGCCGCAGCTGCGAGTCGGCCGGCGAGAAGACGGGCAGGCGATTATCCAATGTCGCCTGTCGCTCACTCGTGACGGATGAGCGCGCGCGGCTCCTTCTTTGCTTCTTCGACGCCGCCCCCACCCCCGCCCCCCACCCCCGCAACAGGGCTCCTTCGGTCCCTCTGACTTTGCCGCCGCCGAAGGCTTCACCACATCCGCCTTCACACAGCGACCCTGACCCCCACGGTGTCCTCCCGAGATTCAATGTTGGCTTTTTCAGCTAGGCCCAATTCAGTCGCTGTGTGGAGGAGAATTCTAGCGGCCGGCTGCTCTGATCGGTAGTTTTCCGTGGTTTCTCCGATCAGTACCAGGCGAATGTCGGAGCAGTACCCTACCAAACGGGCCACGAACCGCGCGCAATCTGTCCTTCCTCTTCCTTGTCCTATCCCTTACACACACACACACACTTACACTAACATGTATTACACTACCACATGTTCCGCGAGACCGGTCGGGAGCTTAGAGCTTGTCCCAGCTGGGGCGGTGCCCCGCTGGCGGAGAGTCCTGGTTAGGGGGAAACCCCACTAGCCGACGGTAGGTCGGCGCCGGATCTCGCCATCCAGAGGAGGAAGACCACCGCCATCTCCCTAGAAAACATGCACTACACTAACGGGACTAAGGACCAAAGCAGTTAACGCGCCCGGAAACACGAAAAAACCAAACCAAACTTCAATGTTGGCTCGAATTGACAGTGTGATGTAAGAAAAAATGTCTTTGTTGCTCGGAGAAACGTTGCAATGCAGAGGATTCTTGGCCTTAATACATAGTATAATACTGAAGGAATTTGTCTAAGGTTTATTTGACAATATATTTCTGAATTCCACTTGTGCGTGGGCGATTACTATTTAGCTCTAAGCAATGGGTCCTGTTTAATCAATATTTTTACCCGTTGAGGATATAATTATTTTTCTGTCTAAATTGTATTTACATTATGCCTTGGTTTTTCTTTGACGCGAGACGGGCATTACGAGCCCATCCTTTGGGCTTTAAGGGAGGAGGAGGGTTAGGGAATAGATCTGGGGCAGGATAGAGCAGTAAACGACGTGGGTGGTGTCTGAACATACATCTAAATGCCTCCGTCAACTTCGTCATACACATAAAATCGAAACCATAGCAGTCGACCTACATAGCTTAGCACTCGACCTACGAATTCGATTCAACCAATCGCCACAAACTTACGGATACTAAATACATATTGTTAGCAGCCGTAAGTAAGTACGGTTGCTAAACACAAATTTCAGTAATATTCAATAATCAAATTTCCGGCACCCGAGGATAATCGAACCTAGGACGCCCCTATCGCCAGTACACTCGAGGAATATGGAGTGGTATTAATGCACATCACTATCGGCAAAAGGTATGCAAATAGCATACAGTTCGAGTATTATACAAGTTTGTTCCAGCATTATGATGACCGAGAGCGGTGGCTCAGTGCATCAACTAATGCTACTGCAGCGCCTCTGATCGGGAGGTCCTAGGTTCGAGTTCTGACGACGGCAGGGTTTTCGACACTAGCTTTTCACCTAGGTCCGATTTAGTCGCTGTCTGGAGGAGAATTCTAGAGGCCGTCTGCTCTTATCGGAAGTTTTCCGTGGTTTCTCCGATCAACACTAGGCGAATGCCGGAGCAGTACCCTACCGAACGGGCCACGGACCGCGCGCGATCTGTCCTTCCTCTTCCTTGTCCTATCCTCTCCTCTTACACACACTTACACTAACATGCACTACACTACCACATATTCCGGGAGACCGGTCGGGAGCTTAGAGCTTGTCCCGGCTGGGGCGGTGCCCCGCTGGTGGGAGAGTCCTGGTTAGGGGGAAACCCCACCAGCCGACGGTAGGTCGGCGCCGGATCTCGCCATCCAGCGGGGAAAGATCACCGCCATCTCCAGAGAAAAAAAACATGCATTACACTAACGGAACTAATGACTAAAGCTGTTGACGCGCCCGGAAACACGAAAATATCAATTAATCAATCAATCCGGCATTATGAGTTTTTAAATCCAAGAAATTGTATATAAAGTGACATATTACGATACAGATTATGACGTATTTGCCGTTTATGGCATGAGTAATTACGTCATCGCTCATTCAACCAATCTCAGCGACGGAATCGTGAGATGGCGGAAGTAAATTGGAGAGCTGACCAACCTTTTTTTTCTCACAAGAGTCAAATACCAGTGATGTCACAATAAAATTGTTTCTCCAACTTATCTTTAATTTTCTTATAAAACTGTAATGCTGTTGTACAAAAAATAACGTACTCAAGAGTTTACAGTGCTGTTTAATTGCATTCATGCGAATTTGAAAACTCGTTTCTAACGTCACTCGTTTTCGAAACATGATCTCGTGCAATAAAGCTTAATACAACAAACTAGTGGTATAATATACTATTAATATTAAGATTAATTGCTATAATAGTAAATTTATTATTTCATTCATTGAACTTTTTAAACTTACATTTCTAACAAAACTTGTGGTGGGACACAGTGGATAATTTTATGGGAAGGCCCAATCATACGCCGCGCCGCTGATTTGGTGCGGGAAGGGACGGGGCGAAGAGAGGGGAAGGAACGACGGGTCAACGATTCGTGAAGCGAGGAGGAAATACTAATTTTCTGCGGCGCCGTTGTCACTGACTCATCCTCAGCTGGCCGTTGCACGCGCGCTTATTCAGCCGAGATTTCTTTGAACTTCATCCGCAACACCCGCCCGCTAGCTGGCTGGAAGGAATCGGCTGGGAACAGGCTAATTGGACAGCTACAGGATGTTATTTGTTTCAATTGATACGATGCACTTAGCTGCAAAAAACACGTGATAGAACGTTGGTAAACGTTTAAATTAAAAATGCTAAAAAAATAAAACTTAATTATACAAGAGACAGATATGTAATGAAATCCGTTCTTTAAAATGTATTTCTTCTTGACCAGATGGCTTGACCAGGGAATTTGTTTGAAACGATCTGCACTTTTGGAATATTGGATTTTCTAGTCGAAGCCCAGATAGGAGGACAGTGGGAGAAGATTATTCAGGTCATTAATTGGTAGAAGTGAACTACAACATGTAACAAAAATATGTAACATCCGCGAGAAATATGTAACAACACGAAAAATCCGCGAGAAAATCTCATAATTAAATAACACCATAGAAAGAGTTAAAAACCAATCACAAAAGGAAATATTTGAAGGAAGCGTATGCTTCCGATCTGAAGTGTTGACATATGCATTTCTCCAAAGAAGAACACATTTCAAAATAATTATCTTTTTTTATAATTTTTGCGGATTGTGGGTAAGAATCCTTATGTTTCAACATGCATCGCGAAACATAACATTGACCGTCACCGACAGTGCTTCCAGAAGAATTTTTGGAATAACAATTGCAATCAATCTACCGGTTCAGAAACAGATTTTCAATTCTTGTCTTAAGAACAGTTGGAAGTACGAACAATCATCATTTTTATTAGAGGATTAATAATTACAATACGGCCTTGTAGTAAGGGAAATTACAACAAACAGCAAGGTTATTATTTCAGGAAGTATTATTTCATTAGAGGTATATATTTATAATTTTCGGTGCGATGCTTAATCATCGGAACTGCATCTGTTCTCTGGGAACGAATGAAGTTCCTGGAACGTAGCAATTTTGTCCAGTAGCGCGTTGAAGTATCATCGTTCGAGTTCTATTCCCTATACACTTCAGCAATTCCTTTGAAGCTCCAACGCACGAGAACAGAGTCTATTGTTTCAGTATTGCATTGCTCTCTGGATGTGAGGGCCAATATTTTTTCTGAGCTACCGTGGCGTTCTGTACCCTGCATGATGCCAGGGACGGTGATACTTCATTTCCGATATTTCTGTAAAGGTTACTGCAAATTGATCTAACAATAAAATCATACGCATGCCAATGTAATATATTAAATTCCTATCAATATTATTATTATTATTAATGTTGTTGTTGTTGTTGTTGTGGTGGTGGTGGTGGTGGTGGTGGTGGTGTTGGTGTTATGGTTATTATTATTAGCATAAAACCTATTTTCAAGAGCAGAGCAAGGAAAATTTGAAAATACATGTTTGGTTTAAATGTTACAGATATCAACTTCTGTCGTTTGTAATAATAATAATAATAATAATAATAATAATAATAATAATAATAATAATAGAAATATAAATAATGACAATAGTATGAATAACAATATTAACAATAAGAATAATTTTTCAATTATTAGTATTATTATTTTCCATATTAATTCTTAGTCATCAAAACTTGAGGCCCGAAAATTGGATTTAATGGCTTAGTGGAACCATTTTCGATTTACGCGTGATCGACCACTAAGCCTTTTAACAAAATGTGAGTGTCGACTAGGAAGAGCACGTGATCACGGCAGAGAGGAAAACGAAGCCTTTGCTCATGTAGGGAGTAGTTGCGACGGACTGGAGACATCGTGCTTCGTGGCCCACAACAGAAAGGAGGACTGCAATATTAGCATGTAATAATTACTTTTGTTACATACAATAATTACAATTGTTGTATGTATTAATTACAATTAAAGTTGGTTCACTTAGCTACGTCCTTTGATTTAATGTTGGTTTTCTGCTGTGGTCTATATAATAAAAACCATTGTTATTTTATATGTATATTGTTTTTGATAAACTTTATTCACAACCATTTGGGAACTCCTTTTTTTCGATTATCAGATCACTATTCATCCTCATTTTTAGTTGCGTCCTTGTAGAAGGGTCCATCCTCGCTAGATAACCTCTTCTTTCTTGCTCATTTTTTCGTTGCATTGTCGAATACACGGTTTCTTGGGAGATGATAGCAATGCTGTAGTCACAGTTAAACGAATTCTCCTAGGACGTGCCCCTAGGATCAGTTGTCATTGAAGTTGGTTGACTTAGTTGGTTGGTTCACTTCACCTTCACTTACCTAAAGTAACATTAAATAATATAAAATAACAATGGTGTTTGTTGTATAAACTACAGCAGGCTACCTACCTTAAATTTCGAGTTAGGACGCTAGTTTACAGAAGAATCGCGCTTATGTCGAAATTTGCAAAATTCAACAGGTGGAGGGTCGTTGAACTTTTGTATTTTTAACAAGAAAAAAGGATTGGTTTAAAATGCACATATCCGCAAAATTATTGCAATTTTTTTTCAAATCTGTAGGCAAAATCCTGTTTCAAAATGTTACAAACGTTCAGAAAATGCCTTCATTTACCCCATTTGGACGATAAATGTGCCCTCTAGAAACTATTTTTCAAACTAGTGATTTTCCAAATTTTAAAAATACTGTCATCTTTGACTGGCAGTATCTCCTAAACTATTCGTTCTAGAACACTGAGAATTGCACCGCTGATTATGAGTACTTAGCTCTTAGTTTTGTGTTTTGGACTAGTATTTTGTACACAGGCAACCTGGAAAGAACGGTGACTATTTAGATTGCATTTTTGTTGAAAATGTCGTGTATTAGGAATGTTTTTGCGAATTTCTGGAAAACGAAACCTCTGATGGAAAAATGTTCTTCACCATTGTAGTCGCCATTAAATATAGGGTGTATTATTACTACATGTATTTACAGCGAGCAGAACCTGCCGAATGTAACGGGAAGTAAGCATTGCAATTTCCATAAAATATAACTTTTTAAATCGACGTTTTAAAAGTGCCAGAAGCTTCACACTGATTTCCAAGTCCAAGCGTTTCTTGTAATGCGTGTTACATGGTGAGAGAACCTTCCAGAAACTGAAGAGAACATTAAAAAAGGATTCATTTTGTAAACTATGATATAAAAAGCTTTTAACTCTTGTTTTCTACAGAGATACGAAAACATAGTGTTCATGTCTTTGTCAGCACAATTTCCATGTTCTACACGACGGTACTATGTTCTGCAGTGTAATATGTGTTGTGTTGGATGTGGGTCGGATTTCCCAAATACCCATTCATCTGCGAACATATATTTTACTGTCTCGCTACGGAGTAGAGAGAAAAAATCCCGCGAAAAAATCGAAAATCCGCTGATTTTTTGCAGAAAATCTCTTATTACTGGGCCCTGGTAACGAAACTCCAGTTGCCAAATTTAGAAAAAAATCACGCGTGGTGGAGTCAGAATTAATGATTTGTGGGTCCTTGATTACGAAAAATCGAATGATGGCGAAACGTCTGTCTGTCCGTCTGTCCACCTATGAACAACGCTAGTGGTTAAACCGTTCACCCGACTTTCTCCTAAATTGATATTCCTTGGTACCTCTTTGACTTTGAATCCGATATTTGAATTTTGGAGGGTACTTAACATGAAGCCCCTCGGGCATTTTCCAAATGAAAAAAAATGGGTTCATAGGTCCATGAGTAAATTTTGTTGTTGGATAGTGTGAAGGATGTTTAAAGATAATGGTACATGTCTCATGTTCGTTGTAAACTTTGATTTTTTGAAAACTGCAAAAGTTCAAAATTGTTTCGGAGTCTTCCTCCAACTAAAATATTAAAGTTTGATTTTTTTCCTTATTGAAATCTGTTTCTAGAAGATATATTTTAAAATAAGGTTATGTGCAATTTTTCGTAAATTTGAATACTTTTCGCGTAATTTTGCAAGAAAATATGGGCGAGAAAAAGTACGTGCTATTTTAGCACCTCTAGTTTCGTCTTAACACGGGGGGCTAATTTTCTTTCCTGCAGTAATTCACTCACAAGATAGTTGAATCTGTGATTCAACTACAAGATACGTGGTGGTTTCCAATAAAAAATCAAACCGTTCTTCTTGGTGGCGAGCAAAAATAAATCGCCATTCTTTAGCATATTATTCACAGAGTGGTATTTTTCTGTTTAGTTTTTAATTCTACGACTCTTTTGGATAATAGGGACGGTATCTTTTTTTCTGATGCCTTTAGATTTTCGGTCATAGAATTGTGACATGAAATGATTTGAATGTTTATATATCTCAGGTATGTACTAGTACTTAGAACATTAAATTCTCACTGTCATGGCACCCTTTTTATGAAACGCAGTTTACAATTTCATCCCAGCAAATTCCTCTATCATAAATGAATGTTTAATTTGCATTTTCTCGTCTTCAAACGGTTTTTCGAAGCTGTTAACTATCTGAAGATACGTATTCATCTCCATAAATTTCTTCTCGTTACTGCTCCTAATATTCCACTTCCTCTTTATCTTCTTTCGGAACGCAGCATTTTAATGACTGTTATATGATCTCTTGTTCGCCGCAAGGGTCTGAAGCTTAATATAAATCACAGCGAAATTTCGCTATTTCCAGCACCTCTTTCCCGTAGTCTGGCAAGTAAGTGATCATTCCGAGGAAATAAACAAGTGCGAGGTGGATTCATAAAGGAGGCATTAATTACTCAGACCCGCTTCCGCGAGGGGAAGGAGGTCGTAGAAAAATGGGGAGAGAGATTTCAAGAACACGGAAGGGAATGTGTAACTGCTCTCTGACACGATACGAGAAGGAAAAACGATGAATGTTGAATGTTGAATGTTGGAGGAGACATGGATGTTTACCGTGAATGTGTATTGCTCCACTCCATTTGTTTAATATTTTGTATAACTTGCAATTGCGGTGTCGCGATATGTGTTACAATATATCACATTCATGGTTTTTGTTGAATTTCTTGGATAAAACTGATAAGGGAGCTTGACTTTTTCTAAAATCACTATATTTTTCTACATTTTAACAAACAGTTTTCAAGATTATTGCTCTCATTTTTAAGTTGATGGTGTCTTCATCACGGAGATGAAAAAAACAATATATTTTTACTTACTCGTATTCGCACACATTTAGATACGCATACATACATTGTAAATTATCAAAGAAAATGTGAACATTGCAATGGAAAAAAATAAGCTAAAATTTGAAACAAAAACAGAGGGTAGAAATCGGAATACATATATGACAACACCCAAAACCCAAGTGATAAATTCAAACTTGTACCTTTAATTCCAGTAGATAAACGTTTGGTTCGAGAAAATAAATATTGAAGAATTAGTAAGGCTGACTGTTAAAGTTCTTCCTAATCGTAACATGATCTCAAGACTCTCAGCTAAGTATTATCGAAAAAACATCAAATATTGCAGTTGGTTGTATTGTCTATCCTTAAGTAGTATATCCTTTAATAGTATATCCTTTAATAGAATATCCTTTAGTAGTATATCCTTTAGTATAATATCCTTTAGTAGTGTATCCTTTAGTAGTGTATCCTTTAGTAGTGTATCCTTTAGTAGTGTATCCTTTAGTAGTGTATCCTTTAGTTTAGTAGAGTCTATCCTTTTTATTCTCAAAATTATCCGTTATTCTTGCGCTTTGTTCGCATTCTAAAGCTGTCCGCCACAGACGTTTGTGAAGCGCCGCTCGCGACTTGAGAGAGGGGAAGCGGATTTCTCCGCCGGAGGCGCAATCAAGAGGACGTCCGCCCGGGGGCGGGCGCGAAGGGCGCCAACAAAGACGGCCCGTCGCCCTTATTAGAGGTTTAATTACCCCAAGATCAATGTGCGTCGGCACGAGATGCCTGGGAGCCCCCGCAATAACAGAGAAATCTCGCCCGCAGACGCAAATAGCACCCCCGGCGGCGCGGCGGGGAGCTGCTATTGGGGGATTGGTAGCGAGCGGCGGCAGGCAGGCGTTGCAAGGGGCGTTGGGCGTTTGGTGGCGGGCAGTGAGCCTTGGGAGTTGAGCGGACGGTGGGCGGTGGGTGGTGGGCTGTGGGCTGTGGGCGGTGGGCTGTGGGCGGTGAGCTGTGGGCGGTGAGCTGTGGGCGGTGTGAGCTGTGGGCGGTGAGCTGTGGGCGGTGAGCTGTGGGCGGTGAGCGGTGAGCCGTGAGGCGGTGAGCTCGTGAGCTGTGAGCCATGAGCTGTGAGCCGGAGCTGTGAGCGTGAGCGTGAGCCGTGAGTGTGAGCCGTGAGCCGTGAGCGTGAGCCGTGAGCCGTGAGCCGTGAGCCGTGGGCGGCGGGCGGCGGGCGGGGGCCGGGCGGCGGGCGGCGGGCGGCGGGCGGCGGGCGGCGGCGCGGCGGGCGGCGGGCGGCGGGCGGGCGGCGGGCGGCGGGCGGCGGGCGGCGGGGGCGGCGGGCGGGCGGGCGGCGGGCGGCGGGCGGCGGGCGGCGGGCGGCGGGCGGCGGGCCGTGGGCCGTGGGCGTTGGGCGATGGTAAAGGGCCGGGGGCGGTGGGCACTTGGAACGCGGATTCCGGCCGGCCTTTTCAACGCTGTCTCGGCGTAGATCGCAATGCCAGATAACGTCAGAAGTTATCTGTGAATGATGGCAAGGAGAGATGGAGGAGTATGCTAATCTCTTTATTATTGCCTCGCAGTTTCTCTTGAAGCAATAGAACTGAATTAACTATTGATTTCATGACTAAATCCATGCATTCATTGGTGAATGGAGATTTATTGGATGATTATGGGTTGAGCATTAAGAAAATAATGAGTTAAAAATGGGAACATGATTAATTATGAATTAGACCAATTAAAATGTAAAATTTGGAAATCGACCACTTACAACACGTGGAAGTATGGAAAAACTTGGGGAATTTCAGAATTTCCATGACTTACTGCAACGAACTGTTCAAAAGTATTATATAACTCCCAAGGAATTATTTTATTGGCAATCTTGTAAGCAAAAAATTCAAAATAAAAATACATCTTTAGATATTTCTTTACGAATGCTACGCGAATTATTACAGTCAATTTACTTAACTTGTTGAATTTGTTAAGAAATTGGCTTTGAATGATACAATTGAATTGTATTTTTTATTGGTTGTTGTTGGAGTGTTATTTGGTGTCTGTGTTACATTGTTTCAGTTAATGCAGTTTTGGAGTCATTTCAAAGTAGTTTTCTAACGTGTAGCCACCAACATGAAAGTTCATGTTGGAAATAATAAAAAATTCCTTTGATTTCATAGCTTCTCATTATTAATAATGGTGTCAATACTTTTCATTTTTTTCGAACATTCTTGCATTTTTGATACTTGAAACGTTACGCGAGGTGCAACCAACCTTGCATATCTACATGAAATACGGTTCCCCTTTCCTTCGTCCTTCGGCGCCTATCATCCCTATTAAGGGCTTCCATCAACTCTCGATAGCGCCCATCAGTAGCAGACGTGATTACCCGCTAAGCTTGTCTTCATTACCGGGAAATTGATTTTGTCCCAAAAATTACTTCTCTCCCCGTGGAGATTGATCCGATCCATTAAGTAATCCAAAGGACGGGCGCGTTTTTGTGTGCCTGCGTTGCGCGTTGCGCTCGTCATCTGCTGGGGGGATGGGGAATGCGCACCCAGGCGAGGAGCGGAGGTAGATATTGACTTGGCAGCTTTTGTGTTAATGCTAATTCCCCTTATTGGTAAGTTCAGAACAAAACGTCAAGAAATCTATATTCTCTGGCCGGGAGGTCCAAGGATCGAGTCCTGACGGTGGCAGGATTTTCGACACTAGCTTTTCAGCTAGGTCGAATTCTGTCGCTGTCTGGAGGAGATTTCTAGCGGCCGGTTGCTCTGATCGGTAGTTTTCCGTGGTTTCTCCTATCAACACAATACGAATGCCGGAGCAGTACCCTACCAAACAGGCCACGGACCTCGCGCGATTTTTCCTTCCTCTTCCTTGTCCTATCCTGTCCCTTTACACACACATACTAACATGCAATACACACCCACTTATTCCGGGAGACCGGTCGGGAGCTTAGAGCTTGTCCCGGCTGGGGCGGTGCCCTGCTGGTGGGAGAGTCCTGGTAAGGGTGAAACCCCACTAGCCGACGGTAGGTCGGCGCCGGATCTCGCCATCCAGCGGGGTAAGATCACCGCCATCTCCCGGCAAAAACATGCCCTACACTAACGGGACTAATGATCGACGCAGTTGATGCGCCCGGACACACGAAACAATCAATCAATCAATCATTAATCACAGAAACATACTTTTGACACTTTTATTAAAACATTAAAAAACACATACTATAGAAACTAAATATTTCGTATCGAAAGTGTAATCATAAGAACTAAAGTTGGTGGAGACAAAGGTTTAATTCGAAGATGCAGAAAGAACTGGACGGGAGTGCATGGAAAGGAATGGAAGTTCCAGGTAAGAAATGAATTCCTAGTTTGACTCCGAAACATTTGCAATAAATCATTTTCTAAGATTAAAATGACAAATTCAATACTTTAGTACTCCTATATAGCGAGCAAGGCGCTCGTTTTCCACCTCTGGGTACCGAAATCAATACCCTGTCTATAAATTTGTAGTGCGAAAAATAGGTTTGCTGTAGGTTTTCTCGAAGTACTTTTGTTTTCCCTACCGCTCATGCACTTATTGCTCCACCATCATTCACTTCATACCATTATGTAACCGATTGATCCAAGTTTGGTTGTAAGGTTTACGAACTAGAATAATTGTAATTTTTTGGAATAATGAATTCAAGACAAAAGTTGTCATACCATTACATCAGAATGTAAGGCTTGAAGAAAGTGGTCGGTAGCTATTCCGCTACCGAAAGCATCTCGTATGTTATTAGGAGAGTAAAAATCCATTCGGAGAGTGGGACGGCGTTCCAACAGTGCAAGAGGCATTGAAGGGTGTCAAGACTGCATTACGATACTTAGACACAGAGGACAATGCAGAATCCAGTATGGAGAGAGCACGAACTGTGGAGAAGGATCTAGAGAAATTACTAATAAAAATGTACAAAGCAAACAAGTGAAAATAATTTATTTTTAACGTCAAATAAAGATATTAAAATGTTCATTTAGTTCTGTTAATTTATTTTGTTATATCTCAATATTAATAAAATTAATAATTTTGGGAAAAATTCTATTTAATTTTCACATCATCGGATATACTGAACCAAGAATGTTAGTCCTGAGAAGTTCACTATAACCGGAGTCGACTGTATTTATTTGTCGAAGAGGCTGTGACGCCTCGTAGAAAACCTTGCTACAGAGCGATTTTCCTAAGGATGAGCCAAAGTGACAGCTAGTGCTGGCAACATAACTGAAGGTTCTGTCGTCGTGCCCTTGAGCCCAATGGACTCCCTTCCTGCATTTGTTCGTTTGCAGTTGGCTAACTTGTAAATGGCTTCGGCCCTTCCTTTCGTGATGTCCTCGTGCGACAAAAATATAGTGCGCCGCAAGAAATAATTGAAATTAGAAAGTGCAGTGTTATGTGCCCTTCTGAAAAAATTCTTTTTTCCTTTATATATTACATTGAATTTACTTTTTGTGTGATAAATATTATGTTTATTTTAAAACCGAGACTTTAATACAAAATGCGTACCGATGCACGTGGTTCCTGCCTTTGTACTGTTGTGTGGCGAGCTATGATTGAGAGCTTTTTATTTACATTTGTGACAGTTTTCTTTTATTAATTGTGAGAGCATATAAAGAGATTTTCCACATATGTAATTAAATTTAATTATTTCCCGGACTCGCGTACGTGCATATATAAGCACCATACAGTTTTTTCTGATCCTCTTCATATATTTATGAGATCCTCTCGATTTTGCTTGTGTTTTGATACCGACGACGGTTTTTCAAAGAGTGTATAAATTTTTGTCTTCTCAGGAGCCATAACCAAACACTTTACGAAGGGGCTGAACAGCTGTCGCGGCGGAGGGATACTTCTCTGAAATACATGTGATGTTCACTTGTTTTCGCAAACTGTCACTTTGGCTCATCCTTAGGAAAATCGTTCTATACCCGTCGCCCCTCCGAGTGCCTACCGCGTGGCGCATGCCGGTGCCGCTGCGGTGCGGGGAGGCGCGTGTGGTCGCCCGCGCCAATCAGGCAGCGATGCCGCGTGCCGGGGCCGGCATGCGCCCGCGCGGCGCCAGGCGGCACAACGCGTGCCGATGAGTGGCATGCGACTGTCGCACACGACGCAAAAGACGGCACACTGGCATTCGAGCACCGGTGTGCGAACCCGTTTACTACTACACAGCACACGGTTATTGATCTCTTGCATGGCCGACAGCCTGAATACTTTTTTTCTTAAAATTGAGACATCTGTTAGACATCATAAATATAAATGTAAAATATGCCCTCCTCGATCTACTTCTTAGTATAAGAAATAATGTAAATATTTCATGTGGTTAGGCGGAAGAGCAGGCCTAATGGCCTGAGTCTCGCCACTTATAAAGACAATTTTATTATTATTTTTATTATTATTATTATTATTATTATTATTATTATTATCTGTGACTGAAATTAAAAGTGAATTTTAGTAAAGTAGTTCAATTTTAAGGGGAGTAAGTAATAATATGTATAATTTTATATACGTAGTAAAGAGAAACTTGTGTAATGCTGCAGAAGAAAACGGCGATTTTTGACAGAAAAAATATTGTGGTACCTTGTTGTCGAAAACTCGATAAATGTGTGTGTACTATATTAATTCCTCTTGAATGTTGTGTAGCCAGAATTCACGTTTTCTGAGCTCTTGATAGAGTAATATTCGTTTTCGGCAAAACATCTATCTCTCCGACTATCTGTACGTCCGCAGTCAACGTTAGCGCTTACCGGATTTTCTCCAAAATTGTTATTTCCCATCGATCTAGTCGCACTCGAGGTCCTGAAAATTTGAAGTGGATATTTTGATTTTTTTGGTACTTTACGTAAAGTATTTTCCCCAAATATTTTAAACCTTATGAAAATTTGTTCGTTCAAAAAACGAATTTAAGCAGGAAAATATATAAATAAGATGTCTGTTTGTAATAAATAAGCTGCCTACTATACTTTCGTTAGTCAACGTCTAATATGGAGCTCGTAAAAAAGCTTCTTTATTGATAGCAGCAACTTTGCGAAAGGCAGTCATTTTTTAAGATACAATGATACTCATGTTAAATATCGCTAAATAGTTTTTATTAGTGTCTTAGACTACATCGTAATTGTAAGGAACGTCGTAATTTTCTCAATAAAATATATTTGAACACTAAAATCGCATTTCTCATTTACAGGGACATCTCTTTTTAAGAAGAAGATAAAGAGGGCATTCTTACATCGATTCCAAAGAAAGTTTTCATTTGCGTCATAATTATAATTTTTTCGTCACAGGCAGTCGGGTAATCATGGCGTTTACAGACACAGTACAGTGGTTCGCTAGGCGCGGAAAATAATTGAAACAAAATTGGAGAAGTTGGCCGTTGCTGGTGAGCGGCCCGTGCTGCGTTTGGTTCGTAGGGTTTCATAAAATAAACCATTCAATCAAACAACTGGAAATGAAATAAGACATAGGGAAATTAGTTGAAGTGAAGCTGTGAAAATATTTTCACACATCAGTGGTATTTTAAAATTTAGTAATAAGTGGATACAGTTTATTGTATGTTGTTAAGTCAACAAATTCAATAATAACATACACACTATTAAATCAATACGCAGATGTAGTGTACAGATGATTCAATTTCCTTCGAGTTACATTTTATGGATTTTACGTAGCTAGAAAATGTGCTGATTCTTTCAATTTAAAACGAATTGAATGAACTACCCAAATTAAGTATTTCTTTAAGTATAACATGTATGAAATAATTTGAAGTGAAAGGAGTACATGTGGAGCTCCTTGCCCCGCGTGGAAGACAACACGCGTAAGAAAAATCACCCTCGGCAGCTCCGAGTTTGGCATCGCAGGCCTCAGGGAAATAAGCTCGCCGCGTCTTACGGCAGCAAGTTCGACAGCAGGCGGCGGCGGCGGCCCGTCTGTTCCATTAACGTAGGCCCTCCTCACCTCGCCCTTATTCGGGGGCTCCTCCCTCCCATCCCCCCCCCTCTCCCGGGCCAGAGTCCCCCTGCCCGTCCCCCAACCCTCTCAGGGCCACAGCTGTCGCTACGGAAGTGGCTGAGATCGGGTTGGTTGGTTGTGTTATGATTCGAGCGCGTCAACTACTGAGGTCATTAGTCCCGTAAGTGTAATGCGTGTTTTTCGTTGGGATGAGCCGGTGATCTTCCTCCGCTGGATGGGAGATCCGGCGCCGACCTACCATCGGTAGTGAGGCTTCCCCAACCAGGTATCTTCCACCAGCTGGGCACCGCCCCAGCTGGGACAAGCTCGAAGTTCCTGACCGGTCTCCCGGAATGTGTAGTAGTGTAGTGCATGTTAGTGTAAGTGTGTTGTTAAGGGGAGAGGATAGGACAAGGAAGAGGAAGGACAGATCGCGTGCGGTCCGTGACCCGTTTGTTAGGGTAGTGCTCCGGCATTTGCCTGGTGTGGATCAGAGAAACCACGGAAAACTAATGATCAGAGCAGTCGGCCTGTAGAATTTCCTGTAGATAGCGACTGAATTCGACCTAGCTGACAAGCTAGAGCCGAAAATCACTTACTACTGTCGGGACTGGAACCTAGGACCTCCAGATCAGAGGCACTGCAGTGACATGAGTTGATGCACTGAGCCACCGCTCCCGGCTTGAGATCGGGGTGAGATTGGCTGCACCGATCCGGAGTTTTACGTGATTCCTCCGGTCATCAGCAGGCGACAGTCGGAGTACCACTTTCACACACAAGCCACGGAGCGCGCGGGGTCATTACTTTTTCATCTTTGTCACACACACACACACACACACACACTTTCTTCACTGTGATACCAAACATGCTCATGCCGGGATAGAAGACGGTAGCTTGAAAGTTTGGCACGTCTGAGGCAATGTTGTGTTAATAGATATAGCTGAAGAAAGGAAACCCCTATCAATAATCTGTTTAGGTCGGCGCCGGATCTCAAAATGTATGTAACGTAAAAATGTGCCACAAATACTGTTACTGGCTACAAGCATGAAGATCAGAATCTGATTTTTTCAGGTTACTGTTCTTAATTGTAGGCACACTTTATCAATGATTACGCTTATGAAACTTCAATAATTTGAAGTTTTAAATACCAAGATTCCAGAAAATTGAAATGAAAATGTTTAAAAGGGTTACTGGTATTCATTCCTTTCACTTGATATCAAAATCATTCGTAATTATTAGAAATTGTCCTCATCGTCTTGAATCCATGACGGATGTCTGGAAATCCACTACCCTAGGAATACAGCAAAACATTTAAGTGAAGTGCGAAAAACTATGTGAAATACTTTCAAAAATTGGGTTTTAAACCAAATTTTATTGAAATCAAGTGAAAGGAATGAATACCAGTAACATTTTAAAACATTTTCATTTCAATTTTCTGGAACTTGTTATTTAAGAAGAGCATCTTTTATGTATACCAAGTTAAAAAAGTTATCAGACTTTTTCTGAAAATGTTAACAAACATAAATGCATAATTTTATTTCAAGAAACATCTGTGGAGCATAAACTACTATTGTAATATAATACTACCTAGGTTAACCAATAAAATCTTTAAGATATTGTAACGATTCTCCCTCTATGAAGGCCTCTAGACACGTCTGGGTATCGTAAAGCTAGGTATTGGAAGACTATTGTGTCAGTTATAAAACTGTAGAATAAAGCTGTGAAACTAGTTCATTCGGCGCTCTCTGTGCATTTTTTAATGAAATATGCTTCGGTCCCACTTCGACCGCTTGACCGCTCGACCCGCTTGACCCGCTGACCGCTTCGACCCGCTTCGACCCGCTTCGACCGCTGACCTACGGACCCCTGACCCGCTTCGACCCGCTTCGACCCTGACCGCTTCGACCCGCTTCGGACCCGCTTCGGACCCGCTTCGGACCCGCTTCGGACCCGCTTCGGACACCCTGCTACCGCCCACCGTCTCTCCGTCTGCCCGCCCCCCACTCGCCCCTCCACTACCATCCATTCCTCTGCCACCTGCACCCATCACCCCTCCACACACTCCCTCCGCCTGCACCGCGTCACCGCCCCCCAGCGTTCCCCACCGCTCCCCTCCGCCGTACCCGACACCGCCCAGCGTCGGCCCGTCTATCCGTCTCCAACCCTCTGCTCTCCTCCGTCCTCGTCGCGTCCTCCGCTCCCTCCAGCCCGTCTTCCGCCCTTACTCCTCTTCACCTCCTCCACTCCTCTCACCGGGAGGTCGTGGTTCGAGTCCTGACGGCGGCAGGATTTTGACACTAGCTTTCAGCTACGTCAAATTCAGTCGCTGCCTGGAGGAGAATTCTAGAGACCGGCTGCTCTGATCGGTAGTTTTCCGTGGTTTCTCCGATCAATACCAGGCAAATGCCGGAGCAGTACCCTACCAAACGGGCCACGGACCGCGCGCGATCTTTCCTTCCTCTTCCTTGTCCTATCCTCTCCCCTTTACACACACACACTAACATGCACTACACTACCACATATTCCGGGAGACCGATCGGGAGCTTAGAGCTTGTACCGTCTGGGGCGGTGCCCGCTGGTGGAGAGTCTGGTTGGGAACCCACTAGCGGACGGTAGGTCGGCGCCGGATCTCGCCATCCAGCGGGGGAAGATCATCGCCAACTCCCGAAAAAAACACGCACTGCACTAACGGGACTGATGACCAAAGCACTTGACGCGCCCGGAAACACGAAAAAAACGAACCAAACCAACCCATTCTCCTCCCCTTCATTCCCTTCCGCCTCTACCTCCCGCTGTGCCCTTCCAACCCCTGCCCGCCTCCTCCCAACACGCTACGCCCTCCCCGCGCGCCCCTATCGAGGCGACGTCTGTGACGGCGTCGCGCGAGCGAAGATCTTTGCGAAGCGACGTGTCGTTGGAGGGGAGAGCGCGACGCGGCCTTAGCGCATTAGCTCCTAATTACGGCGCCGGCGTCGCGACGCCCATCATTCATCCTTTTGTCCGCCAGACTTCGCTACGCAACAGGACAAAGCTGCGCCGCCGCGCCTTTGCGCCCCGCCCCGCAAGGCGCGCGCGCTCACTGCTTCTTCTTCTTCTTCTTCTTCTTCTTCGGGCGCGTGGTGTCAGCGGCAGGCCGGGCTGGGTGAGCGGGCTTTTTGCCCACGAGGCAGCCCTGGGTCTGGTGAGCGTGGCATTTGTTGACTAATGCGCCTGGAATAATTGAGATTTTCTGAATGAAAGTCGGTTAGAAACAATCACATTTTACGTGCGACATTTTCTTGCTCCGTATCACGCAGCGTATTAGTGCCTCGAGCACGCACCGAGCTACTGGACGTAACTATCGAAGCCAAAACATCAGAGCGCAAAATAATTGAGAATAAAAAGAAGACTATTCTTGTTTTTAGGAATAAACAGAGTAAATCTTTCAATTAAATAAATGTCTTCTCAATTATATTAAATAATGATTCTTATCGAAGACTTTCATGGCCGAAGACAATATTAGTAAAACATTCCGGGCTGATAGGTCGTGTTCCAATTGACGTTGAAAGGACAAACGTTTCGCCCACAGCTGCAGTGGACATCTTCAGTGGCGGCGAGTTCTCGGGTGAAGTGTCGGGGTCGGCGACTGACGCAGTGCAGAGAGCTTATTTTTACAGTTTTGTGAGCGCACGAGAAGTGCAATTAACATTCACGCCACTGCGATGGGACCGGGACTCTGACAGGGATCTATGGCCAATACTGCAACATGAAGAAAATACAGAGGGTCTAAAATGACTTTAGTTAACTGGCGTGCGCACTGCGTGTGCAAAAATTCAAACTTTGTGTTTCAAGTCTCGTTTCACGGTTTCAGATTACTCTTACTCCAGGAAGTGTTTCGGTCGCCTGTCCTTCACCCGTTGAACGCGTTGGTGTGAGGCAATGCTGTAGTGCTCCTCTCGTCCGCGGCTTTTGTGGTCCGCGGGAGGGGCAACGGAGGTGGCAGTTTGCGCGCCGGCTTCCGATTGGGTGTCGGTTCGTGGGCTGGCTTCTGATTGGCCGTCGATCGAACTGTGATTAAGCTCGTCACACTTCAACCAAACAAATAAAAATTTGCGAATTAGCAGAATCGGGAAATAAATTAACGACAGCCCTTTTTTAGTGCGCGACCCTGAGATCAAGTACTTTTTTAGGCCGTCAGAACCGTAGCCACTCGACCGAACGAATTCTAATGCACTCGCTGTTCACAAATGAAACTAATGACCTCCCGAGTGTACAACGATTCTAGGAAAAACGCTTAAATGTGCAGTGGTGGATAGACTGCGATAAAATTGGAAACTTGTGAACAACACTCTCTACAGGAATTCATGCTTCTGAAGCCAAAAAACTAAAAGAACTTGCTGATATTCTGAAGAACATTTTGCCGGTTTTTTTAAGAAAAATGACTCACTGATGTTTATTATTGTGGAAGTGTTTCGTGGTTTACAGCATTTGCTGACAAAAGTATTATTTGGTGAAATTTCTCGAAATACCAAAATATTTTGAATAATGGAAATCACAAATCTGAATTTTTTAAACCTTTACGAAATTTTCTCAAACACTTCTTTAAATTTTTTCTCGAAAATATGCATACGAATATTCATTTTGATTTACGATGTACTCAAGTCTCTTTTCAATTAACATATTCGGTAGTTCGAAGTGTGACGAGAACTGAAACATAGTGGTTTTCTTTATTAAATACTGTTTACAAAATATAAATATTTCAGTAATAAATGTAAACCATCGGCTTTAAGCAAATGTTCTCTATGAAACTTGGAATAATTTTATATAAAACCGCCACTGATGCATGCAGATTTGATAAACGGATTAAAGCCCATTTATTTAGAAATTATTACTTTTAATCTTGTTGTGGATCTTTTAGTGGTTGTGAGAGATGATAGAAATTAGAACACTTCAAATGGCGCTTTTCATAGAAAATTTATCTTTACTGACATGTATGACAGTCCCTTCAACGATGTGTGCCTTATCAACCTACTTTCTAGTAAGAAGTGGTACTGGATAATTGTTTTTGTTACAGATATATGGCATTCGTGTAGGCATATGCTATTTCTGAAAATAGCACGTCAACAACTTGTAATTTTAGATCCGCAACAAAACTCGTATCTTTTTCTAGCTGTATCTGAGACACATGATAATACATTCTTGACTTTACTACAAAGGGAAGAAGAATTTAAAAGGGCATGAACAATCTCAAAATTTGTATCAATCAGTATCCACGCACACAAATAGTCGTAAAACGCCTTTTTTAAAGCGTTCTAGTGCTGGTTGGGAGAAGCAGGAAGAACTTACCTCGGATATGGACGGTTGTAATACATAAACCGGGTCATAGTTATTTTTTCGCAAAATATGTCAGAAAATATTACCATTTAAAAAGTACCTAAGCGCTATTATTTTTCTTCTTACTACGGGAAACTAGTATATAAGATGCAATAAAATAATTAAAACTTTAGGTTACCGTTACAAATGTCTCGCTACGGAAATTCTTGGTTTCTGTTTTGTTCCACTTAATAGTTGTGCTGTAATAACAGATCTCTTAACATTATGTATTCAGTAATTGCAAAAATATTCGAAACATTCTCTGAACTGATTATATATACACACACACACACACACATATATATATATATATATATATATATATATATATATATATATATATAAAATCAATCATCTTAATTGTGTGATGCAATCCGAATAATTTTGCACTTACTGGATATGTAATGTTAAGAGATCTGTTATTACAGCACAACTATTACGTGCAACAAAACTGTGCCCAGAATCACAAAACACAACAAATGTGCCAAGAAACTATGCCCCAAACACAACAAATGTGCCCAGAATCATTTTCAACGGATATTTTGAATGTAACAGTCCACCATCTAAGGTCGCGCAGCGCTCTTCCTGCCAAAGCGTGCTCGGGACGTTACAATATCCGTTAAACACGACCGACAAAAATCAAAATTACTCAAAAAAATGTTTTTCTAACACATGACAATATATGTATCCTTTTTTTAAATTTTTTTATTTATTTATTTTACGTCAAAAAAACAGTTAAAACTGCGTATGACCTTTAATTTTTGTCTTTTTCCCTTGTCATGATAGACGCAAACAATATTGTAGTTCCATTGGGAAAGAACAAAGTTACCTCAATATCTTGTAAAATAGAAGTGACAAAATGGAAACGAGTATATACATCAATTAGCACTATTCCCTCATGGAGCTCTCGGGAAATTGTATTGCGATAACGTCAACCGTTGAAAAATATATACTGAATGAGTTCATCTACCTTCTGTTAATTATTTTCCCTGCATTGTTCTGGAGTGTATTTTAATTGAACAAAGATTCCGTAAATATTTTCATGTGTATCATTCGATATATTTTCATCCGAATTAAAATAACTAAAACGTTTTAATGAAATTGTTATCATTGATGTCGACAATCTGCAAACCATAAAAATTCCAATGGATGTTCCTCTATTACTTTTTTAATAATGTATCTCAATTTCTACACAAATGAGACACTCAATATGACATTGTTATTCAAGACATATCTTTTAAACGCCTAAAAACCCTTTTTTAATATACTGCTATTTTGCTCTAACGTATTTAACTAAATAAACTTCCACATACCAGTATCTTTTGAATCCATTCATAGAATGAACGTGTATTCATCATTTAAAACCTTCAGTTAGAGATCATTTGCATATCCTTCCACTAACTTTCATCGCCTTTTCTTTTCTCAGTCGGAGCTTGTGGTCTCGCTCGCCCTTTTAACATTCAGATACGTCTTTCCTCTTCTCCCGTCGATCGTAAGCTTTCTCGGCACGCAGGCAGCATCCCCTGTTGCCATATTCCCCAGCAACTTCTTCCTGTGGAACCACCGGCGCTAAAGCCGCTTTTCAACACCAGGAAACAGGCGGCGGCGGAGGCGGGGGCGGCGGCCCGGGGGGCGGCGGGGGCTTATCTGGCGGCAGGGTGGCTCTTCGTCGCCTTTACGCTCGCCCCAGTAATAGATTGCTGCGCGACTTTCCATTAGCATGATTAGTGGCTTCCCGAGGTCTAATGATATATGCGCCGCTTATCGTTAACAGAAGCCCTGAAAGCGCCTTAGCGGACTGTGCGCGGTCGCGGATCCCTCGTTCACCGCCCCGCCCCCCCGCGTCCGCCCACGCGACTGCGCTAATGAGCCGCCATTGCAAGGCGCCGCCGATAGGGGCCGCGTCTCCGCACGGGTGGCGGCGCCCGCCCCCTTCCACGGAAGGGGCAGTTTTTAAGGGGAGAAGACGATGCGTGTTGGGCCTGCGTTCACGTATTTGTGAGCTGAATAATGGTTTTCGGTAATTGATTGATTGATTAAAGATTCCGGGTGCTTCGGCGGCTAAGGTAAAATTAGGCAAATTCAATTCAATTGGTCATTAGTCCTGTAAGTGTAGTACATGTTACATGTTTACATTGTGTACATATATTACACGTAGTTACATGTTTTTTTTTATCGCGGGAGGTGGCGGTAATCACCCCCCTGTGGATGGCGTGTTCCGCTACCGACGCGTCGACTTGCGGAGTTTTCCCCAACCAGGTATCTCCCACATGCGGGGTACCGCCCAGCCGGGAGAAACTCCAAGCTTCCGACCGGTCTCCCGGCATGTGTGGTAGTGTAGTGCTTGTTAGTTTAAATGTGTGTGTGTGTGTAATGGATGAGGATAGGACAAGGAAGAGGAAGGAAAGATCGCGCGCGATCCGTCTCCCGTTTGTTATGGTACTGCTCCAGAATTCGCCTCTCGTTGATCGGAGAAACCAAGGAAAACTGCAGATTAAAGCAGAGTAGAGCAGAGCAGCTAACAGACTTCTCCAGTCACCTGCTGAATTCGATCTCACTATGTAGCGGTGAGTTCCATCTTAATGGAATTTGATTTGAATGTTGGGCAGAAGTACTAGAGAAGATTAATAAGATGGTTGCTGATAAAATCGAGTAAATAATGAAATAAAGTTGTGAAAGGTTTTCTGATAATATCAGCCCTAATAATATTCATCCAATGTGATTTAGCTAATGTCAAACATCCGGCCAGCGTCAAGACCAGAACCCTAGGATTTCCCGGTCAGAGGCACTGCTGTAACTTCAGTTGATGCCCTGAGCCACCTAAGCCGGTGATTGTTTTATGACAACCTCTTTGAAATATTCATATGTAGTATGAATATAATTTATTCACAAAGTTTTATAAGAATCCATTCACAATTCCTTTGAAGTTAAGAAAAAAAACTCTTCGAAATCATTGCAGGTGCTTACAATTTAAGAAGTTATATGTTTCATTGGCAATCCACTGTAACCTAAGATCAGAAGCTTGTTTGCGTATGCAAGAAATAATCTATCATTAGAAGTTCTCTAGGTGCGGATTAATTTAATAAAAAGAAAGAAATGGGAGAATTAGTATGACACGCGTGGATATTAGTTTTCATGATTTAACACTGTTGCATCTTCGTGAGTCTACAATCTTTTCTGCCTAATGTCTTTTCAACTAACCTTCGAACCTCAATTCCTTTTCATTATGATTTACAATTGTAAAGTTGTACAGAAATTATATGTGAAGCAAAACAATATAATTTATAAATGTTGCATTGCCTTTGGTAGAGATGCTTGGAGCCTCTGATCCAATAATGAAAACCTGGTAAGAAAACAAACAAGATCAAACTATTTCCCGAGTTTCCGAAGGAAAGAGCAGAAACGAAGTCGGAAATATTTAATGGTCGTCTGTGTAGTACATCTCGGTAAGGGCACTCTTAAAAATACAGCGTAGTACTGTTGTGAGCAAGAAATTGAAAATGCGAATGTATACTGCAAATTATCGCATAATGCAAACATACTATAATTTCACATAATGGGACATTTTAAAACAAGGAAAAAATATGGAAAAACTAACAACCCTGAGGTAAGAAATGGGTACTTAGTCACGACAGACGTGATCAATGGTTTCAAGAACATTTATGTTGCATTATTGCCCTGCTCGACTCCAAACGGGAAAATCAGTACGAATAGAAAAATCTGTACCACTTTGAATTTACCTTGTTATTTTGACAACTGTAATAAAGAAACGTGAAATATTTTCACATTCATTTACGTGTGTTATGGAAGCGTCGAACTGTAAAAAAATATTGCCCTCCAGTAATCCTCTAAAAGTATAGTTATATAAAAGCGCAGTAGTTTGAAATGTTCTAAAAAAGGACGTTGTGAATACTGCCGTATTGTTAAAAACATGTCAACAAATATTGGCACAAAGACACACTTAAGCCACAAATGGTTAAAATGCCTACTTATGCCATTCAAATAACATCCCCTTTCTTATTCTGTGGATATCCTCAGTGTCTGTGGACGCCGCTGAAGTGACTGGCGATGGCTGGCTGGTCACCCAGAGGTGGAAACTTAATTGGCGCTGACTGACATATCTTCCACTGACATATCGTCCATCAGGCCGGAAAGATAACCTTCACATTTATTTAGAATGCATTCAAATGCAGTGCAATTCCAAATCTTGGTCGAATTAGCATTCTTTTTGAGCGAATCATGTCAAAAAATATATGAATTACGAACCATGTGTTTGAGAATTGCGTGAGTGCCAGCCGAATTTAGACTCGTTTATTCACAGGGGTATTTGATAAATTAAAACATTAATGTGTTACGTATAAGTGCAATGAGTCAACGCTGCAAAATTTAGTTTTACGCATCATTTATTCCAATTGGAGCATTGGGCATTTTACACAAAAATTTAGGTTAGTTAAGAATTTTATCTTTATTGCTGGAGGTAAACATGACGTCATGGTGAGTAACGCATACGTATTTCATTGACGGGGCTTCTGTTTGATCCCCGGCCAACTCATTAATTATTGATTAATGGACAAAGTGATATCTACTGGGGCTCTCTCCTGGGGTTCTGTCATCTCTCCAGTCCCTCATTCCACTCTACTCCATCATGATTCACATCATCATCGTCTTATCTCTTGCTATTCATTCAATCATCACTACTGGACTTCAACAGCCTCAGTAGCTGAACGTTTCCTAACCTTTAACGCATAATTAAAATATATCTTGCTGCATTAAAATACATCGTGAAGTGCATTGCCTCAGAGGCACCTTAACTAACACTTAACGAAAGTTCCCTTACAACGACTGGTCCATTGAGAATTTTGGAGTGCCATGAAGGCTAGCGCCCACGTTATGCATTCCCTCGATGGGGTCCGATTCTTGGTGAACCCGTTTAAAATCTGTGGAGAGCAACGAGAGATCTCGCCAGAATTTCTCAGAATTCTCCCGTTTCGTTGTCTCTGAATCCATCATTTTCTCAAGGTCATTCGCCTCATAATCTTCCTTCACACTAACACTTATTCATTTAGTCATCACTAATGGCTTTCAATGACATTCTTAATTGATGGGCTCCTTAAACTCCAACGCACAATTTCAAAATAAAATTCACCACTTACTCCGCTACCTAAAAAAAAAAACCCTGATGGGCTTTGCCCAAGGGCCACCACAAAGGTTTCCCTCGAAGTTTTCCATTGTGGATTCTGAAACGGCATGAAGGCTAGCGCTTCACCTACCCAATACACCACTGGGACTTGAGTTTGAAATATGTGGTGCACAACACGAGATCTCGGTAGGTTTTCTCGGGGTTTTCCCCTTTTCACTTACTTCGCAATCCACCATTTATCAAATGTCATTCGCCTCGTCATCTTCATTAATGCATTTACTTAACTTCTTAAATTACCTATTCATTTGACAATCGTTCACAGGCTTTCAATGACCTTCCTAAATGAAGAGCGCCTAAATTCCAACGTACAATTAAAATAATATTTACTACCTTCTCTCCCACCTAAAGAGCATACCATGAAGTGCAGTGCCCCAGGACCACCTCAACCAAGCACACCGAAGGTTTCCCTCAGCAGCTGCCCCATTGTGAATTCTGGAGAGGCGTGTGTCTGTCCCTGCAATCCCCGAGTAGCTGGGCACTCCATCCCGGCCCGGCCGCCCGGCCCGCTAAGCCCCATCCACCGCCGCGCTCTCTCGCGGCCCTTGATTGATTTACGGCGGAGGCTACGAAACTGCGAGGGGTGGGGCGGAGGGGGGGGGGGAAATCGCCAACGCCGCCGCCGCCTCCACCGCCACCGCTGATGGAGATGGAATTCCAAGGTCCCCGATACATCACACAAATCACCGGAAGCCCCCGCTAACACGGCCGGCTGCTCTTCGCAGATTGTTGCAAATATCCAATAACAAACAGCTGCGGATCACGTAGTCCATGCGGATATTGCTTTGATGTTTTCAGTTGGCAATATTCATGTTCCCTCGCGTTAACTCCCAACCTGAAAGAAGAAATATCGCGCACAATTAGTTTTAGGGGACACACGCAGGTGAGTGACGGGCAGTTCCACGAAATTTGGTTTTCAATTAAAAGTAATAGAGATGTGGACACAATTATTTCCTATCTGAGAGTCAATAATTTGCTTCAGTTACTACCGTACAATATCGTTTACTTCGTAGATTATCCCTCACGACTTCTTTGGGTGGTAATTTACTTCATTTGAACACCTATCTGCTTTTCGTTCGAATTGGTCTTATTATCAAAAAGTTGAATTACTGTCTCAGAAAATTTAATTTGTTAAAAAAACACTTCCTTTAGACCAAGATTTGGAATTCATCGCATTTGAATGCATTCTAAATAAATGTGAAGATTATCTTTCTGGCCTGATGGAAGATATGTCAGTCAGCGCCAATTAAGTTTCCACCTCTGGGTGACCAGCGAGCCATCGCCAGTCACTTTATCGGCGTCCACAGCCACTGAGGATATCCACAGAATAAGAAAGGGGCTGTTATTTGAATGGCATTTTAACCATTTGTGGCTTTAGTTTGTCTTTGTGCCATTATTTGTTGACATGTTTTAAACAATACTACGGCAGTATTCAATATTTCAAACTCTGCGCTTTTATATAACTATACTTTTACAGGATTACTGGAGGGCAATATTTTTACAATTCGACGCTTCCATAACACACGTAAATGAATGTGAAAATATTTCACGTTTCTTTATTACAGTTGTCAAAACAACAAGGTAAATTCAAAGTGGTACAGATTTTTCCATTCGTACTGATTTTCCCGTTCGGAGTCGAGCAGGGCAATAATGCAACATACATTTTCTTGAAACCATAGTGTGATCACGGTTTGTCGTGACTTGAGCAGCTATGAAGTCAAATTTATATTTCAACAGAATTCCTGCAGCAGTTTATCCGTAGAGAAAATAATTATACCTACTTAGTCTATGGTTTAATCCTTTCCCACTGAATTTAAAGTGCTGCCCTGACAGTCAAATCAGAATTGGCGCATTTAAATAGATGTGCGGAAATCCACTTGTCTGTGACCTGAGGGAAATGGTTACGTTTGCCATCGTGTCACCGTCAGTACTAAAAGAGCACTGACAGCGCTTGCGCACCCCTTTCTGGATTTGGAGGGGAAAGGAGAAGGTAGTCAAGGAAATTGAATCACCTCTTACGGACTACATAAAGAAGAAAAAATTGGTGCAAAATGATACGTAGTTCCAGAAACTGAGTTCATGTAACTGGTTTAAACCTTAATATAGTTGTTTCAGCAGCACCTTTTTGTATGAATTTTCAGAACCTTTTCTCCCCATTCTAACACTATAATTTACACCTTAAAATCTTCTCCCTAGCAATGGAAATATCGCCTTTCTCCAAATTCAGTAATTGAAAGGCTCAGAAGAACAAGAGGCTATCTCACATTGACATAGTTTTGAGATCAGGAGATTTTACCTGACCGTTCCTCATATAACTCAGTACATTTTTAAACTTTTAAACACAGTACACTTACATATAAGTTCATACTGGATTTATTTAACATATTACACTAAAATAATAATATTTGAAGTTTGGTGTAATGCTAATAACTCAGTGTCACAAACAAATGTGGGATATCCTCTTTTTCTACTGAGCCCTTCAATTGTCACAATTGCTATCTTAAATAAACATTAATTTATTAGGTTATATTTATTAGGTATCTTAAAAATTTATAAAGTTGTTCTACAATCTTATGCTACAACCATTTTATAAAATGTTTTCTCAATTTATTTAAAAAACATTGATTTTTTAGGAAGGTAACACGTTAAACTTGTTATAATACTACATCAGTGGACAATGCATTTGTGGAGCAGCTCTACATTTTCAACGCCTGTTCCTTCATTCAATTTCGTAATGTTCGTTTTTATTTAATTATTTACTTCACATTAATACTTTATTTCACGGAATAGATGTATAAGGTGAAACAATTTAAATTTTTAAATTTTTTATTTTCAGATATTTGTTTCTAAAGGTGGAAGTATAAGAAATATACAGAATTTTTACACCAAAAATCAAATCGACAGTTCGTGACAAATGTTGAAATCACTCCAATAAAAGGCGTGCAAACAAGCACTCCTGTAGTAAGTAAATATTTTCCACTCTCTAATCACCCGGTTCTGCTTTAAAGCAAAGTTTTCGCTCGAACCAGTGGTTGTCATACGGTATCCTGCCGGTCGCCGCCGCCCGCAGTTGCCGCATGCATTTGTTTGCGGTGCGCCCGAGATGTCAGCCGCCGCCAGCAATTTTTCATCGCCCTTTATTTTATTTCGTTTCCAATACTTTTACACAAAACATACGTAAACAAAAATTGTTACAAACCTGTCTTCCATTCACTAGTATATCTCGCAATTGGAAATTTGTTTTCGAAAAAATCGTTAATACTTATGCACCCAAGAGCATCATAGGGATTTTAAGAGGTCAGAGTTTCATGGCATTTTCTAATTGGTAAACTATTAGTGTTTCGCTCAAATATCGTAATCACAGCAGTACATTTACAAAAATCTGTTTCATTGGAGTATTTTACACCTTAAAAAGGTTTTTTATGATAAAGGATAACATGTGGAAGAAAATATATAAAATGAATTATCTGCAATGAAGTCATGATCTGGGCTGTCCGGGTGACGCCGCGTCGAAGGCTGGGGTGCCGACGTTTCGACAGACATATCGCGGTCCTCTTCAGGGCTGTACTGCCAACAACTAGCAGTACAGCCCTGAAGAGGGCCGCGATATGTCGGTCGAAACGTCGGCACCCCAGCCTTCGACGCGGCGTCACCCGGACAGCCCAGATCATGACTCTGGCCGCGGAAGCCTACGATACTATCTTCAGTGAAGTAAAAGTGTAAGGCAGGCACGTCAAACTGTGCTCATACGAGGCACTTGCCCGCCTAGGAGGCTCGGCGCTCCTGTGAGTACGGGCAAATTTCCCGTGCCTTCGTTCTCATTGCCCCGCCAAATCCAGAAAGGGAGTACATGCGCAACCTGTGGCGGTGGAGCTCAGTATAAAGCTCTCTTCAAATGTATTGTTGAACGCTAACTTCGTACGAAAACACGTTTGCTGGATGTTTTGTATCAAACTCGCGATTTAAATTAGGTTTTTAGATAGCCGCTAGTAAAAGCAACTACATTCAGGGCATACACAGCGTGGTAAAAGTTCAATTTTTAGAACTAGGGCTGAAAGTAAGGCTATGCTCAAAATTTGATTTGCACATTCGCACATTTAATGTGCAAATAAAACTCAGATTGCAATAAAGAAAACAAAATACGTTCGTCTGGCCAACAACGACTGATCCAATTACGTGATTTGTGTACTGGAATTAAAATTTAAGGAAAGTCGGTAAGGTTGCCTAAACATTGTTGCCTTGGAATGGCGTTCCTTGAATGGTGGATACAATTTATGCATATAATGGCACTTGCGCTCTCTAGAAAAAGAACTATGTAGACTCAAGACCTAGCTTCCTTAATGTACACCATTGCGTCGTCGAATTCTCCTGCAATTCTTTCTCTGTGTCCACATCGGCATTTTAAAAACATTAAAAATGATACACATAATAAACGTTTTGTATCTCGCCTAACGTTCATCTAAAATCTTAGAGTGGTTGTGCTAATTGTTTTACTTTTCCCCTACGCAGTAGAGAGAAAATCTCACTCCGCGAAAAAGCGATGAATTTTTTATAGAAAAAACTCTCATTACAGGATCCTGGCAACGAAAAAGTGAATAAATCCAGTTAATAAATTTAGAAAAAAATCTTCTATTACGTGGTGTAGTCAGAATCCATGTTTTGGGTGTCCTTGATACACAAAAATAGGATGACGGCAAAACGTCCGTCTCTTCGCCTGCCCGTCCGTCTGTTAACAACGCTAGCGGCTAAGCCGTTCAGCCAATTTTCTCCAAAATTGATATTCCCCAATCGATCTGGCCGATGACATGGCCTCTTGACTTTGAAACAGACATTTAAATTTTGGGGGTACTTGACATGAAACTTCTATGACATTTTAAAAAGTTTCAAAAAAATTACTCCATCTGTTTTGATTAAATTTTGTTGTTGGATAGGGGGAAGGACATTTAAGAGAATGGTGCAGGTCTCATGTTCGTTGAAATCCCTATCATTTCGAAAATTGCAAATGTTCAAAATGTTTTTAGTCTTTCTACAACTAAAATATTTAAGACAGATATTTTTACCCTTAATGAAATCTGTTGTTTAAAGATGGATATTGAAATAAGGTTTTTCAAAAATTTGAGTGTTTTTCGCGTAATTTGACGAGAAAATACGGGGGAAACGTACGTGCTCTTTTAGCACCACTTATTTTGTACAGTTGCAGAGCGGCTAATAAACGATTCATCTCCAAATGGCTGCTACTGCTTCTCTTCCACAGCGTCCGCTAGTGGTGCTGCCCTCCAACTTCCTTCCGGCGCCGAACTTTTTCCCCTCACGTGCGCCGGGCCTTCACAGTCTTTAACAAGAGTTGTAATTGCGTCAGTTTCTCTTTCTCGACACATCGTGGACTCGCTAAAGAACAGCAGAAGGGGTTCGGACTTTCAATTCGCAACCTTTTCTTCTAGCGACAAACTTCCTTCTCCCTCGAGTCTCCAGAACGTGCTCCTGCTCTGCTATTAGCCAAACTCGCTCTCCATACTAACGCCTGTTTTATACGGTCATTTTTTCATCATTTCCCGTCGATACTGAGCAGACTGGATGTAGTTTGTACGAAAAAATGATGCATGGTTCATTTTTCCGTACAGATTTCATCCCGTGTGACTACAGCGCCCCTAGTGTCACTTTATGGAACTTTCTTCGATGGCGTGGGTTCACCGGCAATGAGTATATATATCTGGTGCGTAGCGTGGGTACGTGTTGTTTAATTTTGGGTGCTGATTGTGATATTGAGTCTTTGCGTTCAGTGAACCCTCTCGCAAATTAAACCACAATACCTCACAAATCTTTCTACTCCTTAGTCTGCGAATTCGTAACTATCTGATCATTCTTCCCTCTAATTTAATTTGTTTTCGTAAATGCGATGTTCAACTGTTAAACATCCAGCGCTTTTTGTGGTGTTTGGAGGAAATATTTTCATCACGATTACGTACAGACCAGGAATGACCGTGTAAAACGCTGGAATCACGTTCATCCAGTTTCGGTACGCATAGAACCGAACGTCCTTTTTCCATCCAATTTATGTACAGAAAAATGATGAAAAAATGATGACAAAAGGATGAAAAAATGACTGACCGGGCTTAAGACGCATCACGAGAAATAGATATTCATGTCTCTGAGCTCTTGGCTTCACAGTTGTCGAAATGTGAAGTAAAGATGAGTTAGTAGGTTGTCATTTTGAAAAGTGTTTAATTATAGCATAGATGAAAGCAGAACAAATTGGAGTGCAAAATAATTCTCTTTGATAACATTAATATTTTCCTCCTTTATCAGCCCCAGGATTGTACTGTATTTACATAGAAAAACAATAATTTTCTCTATTGTTCAGTCTCATTGAATATGTATCACGTCATTCCCACTGCCAGTCCAAACCGAAGGTCGTTCAGTGGCCATTTTCGGCAAAGCAAGCTACTAGCCATAATCCAACGCCGTGGGAGTCGGTTCCGGAGTCTAGAAGTAGCGTGTTGGGAGCTCTTCACGAGGAGAGTATTTAATGGAGTCGCAAGCGGGAGGTATTGTCCGATTTAAAGTACTTGACATTTGTCAGATCCAGAGAAGAAAAATCGGCAGCTTCATTTTCTGATGCCATTAGAGCATTGTTCATTGCATCTGCGTGCACCATGATGAAAAGACGTATTTTCAGCATGGCGCGCATGCTAATCGTGCGACAACTCTACGTATCAGCTTATGAAACGTCAAAGCTCAAATATTTGAAATAGAACACTAAGTGCTTTTTTTACAGTGGTAATTCGTGCTGTAGACTACCCTTGTTTTTATTTCTAGTTTTGTTCAAGAAGTATCATTAGTAGTGCAACAGAATCTAGAAAACAACTTTCACGTCAAAGTGCAGATTCTAAGAATCCTTGCATTCAAGAATAGAACAGGTACACCCGAATGATCACGTGTTTGTTCTTGGGCGCAGTTTAAATAAGCTTATAACGAAAATACACACTGCTATATGGTTCAAAGACGACACGATTTATAAACAAGTAACAATTTTACAAAATAGTATCCAATCATACATACAGAAAATTATACAAAATATGCAATGAAAACAAGACAAATATTTTAGATATACCATTAAAAGAAATAAATAAATGATGTAATTATAACGTAAGATATTAATTTGTCTCAGACTGACAATGACGTTTAATATTCAACTTGTAACAGTTCTGCTAAGTCGGATTGAAATGTCTAGTGATTCGACTGAAAGTCGTTACATCGATGATGCGTTTATTTCAGTCACTATTTCGTTTCATCTTCATAGTTACCATACCGTTAACTCCAATTGTGGTCGCTAATGACCTAGATGTTGATGCGATCTTAACATTCCGTCATTCGCGCGGCCATTCGTAACACCAGTACTCGCGCGCTGAACTCCGTCCAACACACCCATTATGAAATTTACTTTCTTTGTTAACATCATTAATACATTTTCTTATTTATCTGTGCTTATATTATAATTGAATATACCATGGAAAGATACGTAAATAATTAGTTGCAAACCATTTTGAAGTTTTTATTATGTTTCCGTCACTCGCGTGGTAGCATGAGCACTCGCGCGTTGGACTACGTTCAATGCCTGCATTATTTAGTTACAACATTTATGTTTTTGCACACTAACGAAGAAAAATTCATAAACACAACATTTAAAATATTAAACATTCTCATATTACAGAAAAATATCATTTTTATCAATTATACTGAGATATACAAAATTTCTCTACATTAATATCTGCCAAAGATCTTAGCGTCCGGCTTGCTGGGTCAATGGGTCACGATATATTATAATCCTTATTACCTTTATAATGGATTATAGGATCCTGACTATACAGCGCAGCTGGGAATCTGAAATAGAATGATTCTATTCCTAGTTCATTACTGTTTGGATTGACTAAATGAAAGATCACTTTCTTTTCTAAAGAACAAAATTTAACAAAGTTTATTGTTACCTTTTTAGCAAACAATTTAGTGAATTTAATAAAATGATTTGATGTTATGCCTTTGATCAAGATATCTTTGAATTTACAATTTTATACCGCGGTTAACTTATCTATTCTTCGTTGATGTCCCTCGTAGACTTCTCAATCGAAATATCTTGCGAGCTTGCCGTAGTCCAAAGTCCCAAGACATCCTCTTCTGCCCCTATCCAAGCTGGTCTCAAACTATCAAAATTATCAGTCCCGATTACGTCCTATGACATAGTCCCGAAATCTATTACTCGATTACCACTCCCGACAAAGTCCCAATCTATGCATCAATATTACTTCCACATGCAATATCTGCAAGATCATTTACTGTCCTTAAAATTTCACGATCTGATAACCCGATTCTGACTATCTGTATTATACTCGTTCCCTCTCACGAACCTACGATCAGTTCAGAAACGCGATGCCGGTCAGAATGAAATCTTCCTGCATGATTCACCCTCGAAGACTTCGTATTAAACTACCTTCCTCTTTTTCATAACATTTGACCGTCCTTCTCTCACCAGCCAATCCATACGTCCGTTATATTTTGGTGTAGCTGACCTTTCGATCGTCTAAACTTCTTCGCCAATCACAAATTTTCTCCTTTCGGCATCCAGACACTTCTTAATGCATTTACAAAAAACAAAAACTACATTGTTTATTCACGGTCGTTGCTAAGTCCTTGCTCTCGTGATATTTGCTAATGCATGTTCCACCATATAGTCTACAAATAAATGTTAGTTTATTTTCATGTGACATATCGGTATATCACAATACAAAAACACCGTTCTATACGCCAGTACCCGCATGATAGATTCTATCAAACAAGCAAAGATTTTACTTCAGGTATGGCGACATTACGCATAATAGAGATAGAAGTTTACGAAATCCTTCCCAGATACCTTGTGGAATAGAGCATTGTTTTTGTACGTGGAAGGCTAACATTCCTTTCTTAACAAGAAAAGAAACTTTTGTTTGACTCTATCCAACAGCGCGAGTGACGGAGTGTTAAATTTAAAAAAATCTCTGTAACAGTGGAGATTAAGATATTTCATGTCCGTCACTTCCCCGTGAGTTTGGCGGTGTCGTATGTTTAGAGGGCCGCTGAGTGTCTCGTTCGGTCGCCTTCCGCGCTGTGGGTGCACTGAGCGCCAACCGGCGGAAGCGCTGCTCACACAGATGGACGCCCCGTGCTGCGATCTGGCGGCGACGCCGGTCCTCATCGGCCCACACCCTGGCGACCTCCACCAATACCACCTAGACCATGTCTAGGTGGTGTTGCCTCCATCCGATAGCATAGGCGCAAATGAAATCATTCGTTATTCACATCAAAATCGATTACGATTAGAATATACGAATTGATCATTTTCGATTATTTTCCAAATAATTAATTGGGTTCCAGAGATATTTAGGTAGGTTTCGATTAATTTGAAAATAAAATGAATACTTTATAAACAAGTACTATTATGGTGGTAATAAATAAAAACTAAATAATAAAATAATATTTATGATTTTCATTTCATTTACCAGATATTAAAGATAGTGATTCAATATTTTGATATATGACTACGTCAGTACATCTGTCATGAGCATGCATTGCATAGTTCGGAAAACATGTAATAATCACAATAAATTCCAATGGAAACTAATGAACCATAATACAGTAAATCCATTCTCTTTCAGACCAATATTGTTTAAAGGAAAGGAATGCGTCATGATCTTTAGAAGATATTTTTTAAACAAATCTTAATTTTTATCGTCCTTATTGACGTGAATCGATTAGAGACTCGTGTGTGGAAGGATTTTGAGGAACTATTCATATAAAAAGATAAATATGTAAACAAAATGTATAATCATACGTAGCAAATACCGTGGCAAAATGGCACAAGCCGTAGCATAAACTTCCTTTGCTTCTCAACTCATTGCACATAATATACGAAACTCCAGGAGGGAAGTTATCATCTTCAAGTAAAACGGTGTGTTATGTTAAGAAGTTCTGATCAATTTGTCTTGATTTCTTTTATTCGATGTTTTTGTAAAATATGCATGTGTTTGACTTTTGTTTATTAGAAAGTAAAATTGTTTTAATTACGATGTAAAAATGTATCAGCATGGTGACAATGGAGGGAAATAAAAAATGCAAAACTGCCATATATTTACTATTCATGAACGTGTCAACATGTTTTCTTACAGAGAAAATGTTGCTCTGAAATGAAGGTCAAAGTTTAGTCAGATCCAAGTCTTTTCAAGTGACGCACTGAATCTCCGCAAGTTTCTGGTTATTCAATTTTTTAGATTCAGTGATTCATTATTTAGTACTTCCGGTCGAATCATCTGCTATGGCCATTAAGCCAGAAAGTGTGTTATATCCCGGAAAGTGTGGTATTTCTCCCCAGCAAACGTGAGATCCAGCGCCTTCCTTTTCGTCAGAGACATTTCAGCGGCAGTAGGTGTTGCCCGAGACATCTTGTACGGTGACCCTCAATAAATACACTCAAGTTCTTTATCTCTTGAGCTAAATAGCCGTTGCTTCCAAAATGTGGAATGTTGATGTTCCGTGAACGTGTTACGTTCGAAAATTAAACCGATTGAGTTTCGATCAGAGCCAGCAATAACGCTGTCTCTGCAGCAACTCTGACCGGGTGATCCTAGGGTTCAAGTCCCTACGGAGGTCAATTTTCAACATACTTTATGTATATTCAAAACTAGCTGAAATGAATTTAGTCGCAACTTGGACAAGAATTCATGCAATGGCTGCTCTGATCGGTAGCTTTCCGTAGATCCTCTGAAGAATACCAGGCTAATGCCCAAGTAGTGTCATGTCAAATTGGCTACGCACCATATACTATCACATGCAGGGGAAGCCTAGAGATTGTTGCTGCCGGGGTGGTGCCCCGCTGGGGCAGACACCTGGTGAGAAAAACCCGACCTGTAGGTCCGCGCCAAATCTCACCACCCAGCGAAGAGAAACACCGCAACCTCCCGGGGTAAGATCATCCACTGCGCCAGCGGTTCTAATGGCTCTAGCAGTTATCGGACACGAAAACATCCCTCAATCTAGCAATCGATGAAAATTGAAAGGAAGCCAGAAGTGGAGAGCCCACCAAATCCCCCGCTCAAACTCTCCTCGTCGGATTGCAGCTCGGTGCCAAAGAAGTAGGAAAAGGAACAGTTGAAGACATGGCGTTGGGAAGGCGGTTTGATGGAATAATTTGGAAAGCTGCAGTCAAGAACAGCGAGAAACTGAGATGAATGCTTAAGTGTAACCTTCGATATCTGAAAGTTAACAGTGTATATAAGTATGTAACTAAGTGCTATTAGATGTGAGAAGGGATAGGAGTACGTGTTTAGGGAAAAATATATAGAAACTGTAAGGTTAACAGTTTGAATTTAAAATTGAGATATATAATTGTATGCAAATTGGAGTCAGTTGTCAATTCTTTATTTATTTTTCAATGATGCACTTAATTTTGTAATGATAAATTCAATTAAAAGAGAAACGAGCGGTTTATAAACAAAGAGTACTGAAGTAATATGAGTATTTAAGATATTTAAATGGCAGAGGTTAATACATTAATTACATTACATTATTTAAAACAATAATGATAACAATTATTATTATTTTTTATTATTATATTTATTATTATTGTTATAGTTATTGATGTTGATATTGGTTTTGAAATTATTGAATATTTCCTTGTAAGTCGAAAGCTCCTTTATTAATTTTAACAAATCACTATCATCACCATCATTAATGTGTTTAACTTCGATAAATTTACGTGAGCAATTCTCCGATGTTCCTGGCCCTCAGAGTTGACCACTATCCTTGGACACGCTCATCACATGCATAAGCCTCCCCCTCTTTTGCAACGCTAAGGACCATTGATTCTTAGTTTGTAGAATACACTAATCCGCCAGTGACCTAGGAGCCCGTTGCAGCATTTAGAACTGTTTAGAGTTGGGGCAGAAATGTTGTGAGCATGTGGAACGCCCATCATATCTGTGGATACATTGACGGAGCTTCACTACCCTTCCCGCGAGTAAAGTGCAAACTCCTGCGATCGTCCTATCTCTTACCAGGATGAGGAAATAGACAGAAAGGATTGGTTATTTATTTAGGTGTTGCCTGGCGATTAGGAAGAGCCCTGATCATTAAGCAGAAGCAATTTTTACAAATAATTTATAGAAAGTGTAACGCCATCTTTGATGGCCGAGATGGCTAGAGCGTGTGTTCATTCAGCGCCTTGGTCGGAAGGGTCACAGGTTAGAGCCCCGCCGTGGGCATCATTGTTTGTCCCTAGTCTTTCGTGTACTTATGCTGTCGCGAAAGGCCTTGTGAGTCCGCTCGCTACAGACCGAGGAGCCCGTGGGTGTGTCAGCGTTTAGTTTGTTGGTTGTTAGTGATTCCGGGCTCAACAGCTTAGGTCATTAGTCCCGTAAGTGTAGTGCGTGTTTTTTCCTCGGAAGATGGCGGTGATCTTCTCCTGCTGGATGGCGAGATCCGGCGCCGACCTAACGTCGGCTAGTGGGGTTTCTCCCTAACCAGGACTCTCTCACCAGCGGAGCACCGCCCCAGCCGGGACAAGCTCTTAACTCCCGACCGGTCTACCGATATGTGATAGTGTAGTGCATGTTAGTGTAAGTGTGTGTAAAGGGTGAGGATAGGACAAGGAAGAGGAAGGAAAGATCGCGTGCGGTCTGTGGCGTTTGGTAGGGTACTGTTCCGGCATTCGCCTGGTGTTGATCGGAGAAACCATGGAAAACTAGCGATCAGAGCAGACGGCCGCTAGAATTTTTCTCCAGACAGCAGCTGAATTCGACCTAGCTGAAAAGCTAGTGTCGAAAATTCTGCCGCCGTCAGGACTCGAACCTAGGACCTCCCGGTCAGAGGCGCTGCAGTGACATCAGTTGATGCCCTCATGCGTCTAGTGGCAATTTTTATTTTTTTTATTTATTTTACGTCAAAAAACAGTTAAAAACTGCGTATGACGTGCTATGGGGAAAAGTGAATTGTGTGCACATTTTCAAAATTCTGTGATCCCTAGACTTAGTCATATACTACTTAAATTTTGAATTTTTGAAATGGAGAAAAAAAACTCCCATGCAATAAAATCTATTTTCAAGGATAAACAAGCAATAAATAAAAACCATGAATAAAATCATTTTCAAAGATAAATAAGAATAAATTTTGGCTCTTATTACTTCCTGCCGCGACAACGGAAAAATTTAATAATTGTATTTCCCACTGAATTCTAGAAGACGTGCACAGAAAATGAAGTTACATTTATGTCCAGAAGCAAAACAAGGGGCCATGTCAGCATTTGCTCAATGGATCAGGGAAACTGGACGAAAAACCTGATCGAGATGGGGTCTAAAGTAAAGGAGTGTAAAGTCTAAGTTCTCATGAGTGACATAGTGAGCATCCGGCGCGCATACTCAAAATAGCATCCTCTTAAGGTGAAGAAAGCTCCAAGAAGAATAAAAAAAATCGAATAGAATCTAAAGTTTTTGTGAACATTTGAAGTCGCGCGCGCGGCCTGGACAGCCTGCTCTGCTAGTGCTGCAGTAGAAGCCGCATGCGCGAGACGCGCGCCCGAAACGACGAGGCGTCGGAGCGAGACTACCAAGGGCGGTGGGTCGGCGGGTAACACACACCAGCCGACACCGCAACCACCAGTCTAGTATTTGGAACTGTTCGTGAGTCGTAAGCGCCTAGTAAAGTTAGTGTAGTTTCGACGACCGCAGATACGCTTTCTGGATTGCGATCCGTGGATATGGGATACTACGCTTTCGTTTGGGGACATCTTCTGGCAAATGACTGCTGGACATTTTTTTTTCTTTCCCGGCAATCTGACGACTCTTGGCAATGTTTTGTTATGAGTGCGGATAAGGGAAATTGTAACAAAGTACTCAGTAAACTGCTGTTATTGTTACAACTATGTGTACATTATTTGGTACATTTCAGAGGGGATTGGGGCATTAGATGACAACAGAAAAAATAAATTGTGTCAATGCACTTAACGCACTTAATTCACTTAACGCAAAACACTTAAATTGCGTTAATTCTAATTCAAACGTTTCGTACAGCTTGTTGTCCACCTAACAGTATCAGTCCATGGAATTAAATTTTTTATGTGGGCCATTTGAATAAATTAATTTGAACCAAACCTCCCCAAAGAGTTAGATCGTGACTCATAAAGTGCCCAGGGCATCGCGAAAGCCACTTTATCCCCCCTCTTTCTTTCTCTTCACATCTCTGCTTTTCCTTCTGCAGACATCCCGCTTCACTTGTGGCTGGAGAAATGTTCACTGTTTTTCCCGAGAACATGCAGCAAGAGGCTCTACTGATCATTTTGCAAATGAGCTCAGAAGAAACAAAAAAATCTTTGCCTACTATGAACATTAATTCTCTCCTCTACATTAGTAATACGGAACTAAGACAATATTGGTCTGCAGCAGCAAAAAAAAATTGCCGAGCACAACACACAAAATGGTTTACCAAACAGTAGCTAGCTAATTGCATGCTCTGCAATATCATGGTTTAGTATGAATGCAAAACCAAAATTCTTTATGTACCAAGAATGTAAAAAAGCTTGCTGTTCAACACGCAACACGTGATTGCAACACGTGATTAGCAATTATTTAAGTGTATTCGTTTTTGGTGCCTTGCTGGATCATGACGACTTATTGTTGTAAGCGGTGGCACACTGTGGACGCGAATTCTGTTGGTACGCGCCATATTCGAAAAGACAGAATAATAAAATGAAATACTTACATTTTTGAAATGTTTCCTAGGTTTTATATTTTTTCTGTTTTTTTTATACATATTTATGTTTCTTTCGGATACACACAGCTCAGTTACAATCACTTTTTCATATGTATTGAATGGCTATCTACTACTGTTATTTCCTAATCTAAAAACCTAACTCTAACTGCAGGAAAGGGTAGAACGATACAAACTGTATCTACTGTTAACAATTAGAGAATATGTTGAGGAAGGCGTTAAAAGGGTAACATTTTTATTCGTGTTGGATTCATTGATTGATTTTTTCATGTTTCCGGTCGCGTCAACTGCTTCGGTCATTAGTCCCGTTAGTGTAGTGCGTGTTTTTTCTCGGGAGATGGCGGGGATCTTCCCCCGCTGGATGACGAGATCCGGCGCCAACCTAACGTCGGCTAGCGGGGTTTCCCCCTAACCAGGACTCTCCAACCAACGGGGTACCGCCCCAGTCGGGACAAGTTCTAAGCTCCCGACCGGTCTCCCGTTATATGTGGTAGTGTAGTGTATGTTAGTGTAAGTGTGTGTGTAAGGGGAGAGGATAGGACAAGGAAGTGAAAGGTCAGATCGCGCGCGGTCCGTGGCCTGTTTGGTTGGGTACTGCTCCAGCATTCGCCTGGTGTTGATCGGAGAAACCACGGAAAACTACCGATCAGAGCAGCCGGCCGCTACAATTCTCCTGCAGACAGCGACTGAATTCGACCTAGCTGAAAAGCTAGTGTCGAAAATCCTGCCGCCGTCAGGACTCGAACGTAGGACCTCCCAGTTAGAGGCGCTGCAGTGACATCAGTTGATGCACTGAGCTACCGTTGCCGGTTTCGTGTTGGACTTTTTTGTCTGGTTATCTAACGAAACCATAGACGCCTTTCACATACCCAAGGGCAGCTTAGTTTGCTTCTGTGCGCATTGGAAGTCAGTAACATACAATATGTTCGAAGGTTGAGGCAGGCTTGCTAATAATTGCTTCGCCTCGGACGGACGGTGATCAATGTCGCCGTGTTCGAATCTAGTCTTCCCAGGAATGACTAACCAATTTGCGAGACCCTGGTGACAAACCTGTGTCCAACCGTTGGCTGCCTGGCAGTGGCCTGTGAGCCGTTGTTTTGAGCAGGCCCGATTTAGATCTTTAAATTTCCTCACCGCACGTGAACGCAATGTCCACCGGACCGTACCAGGCACTACCTGCGTCACAGCGCATGTCATTTGGCGCGTGAGCTTGCAGCGGGACGTTCGGCGCAGCAGCGAGGGGCAGAGTGCGAGGCTGCTCGTCCGGGACGCGGGCTGGGGCGGACGCTAAACCGGGCGCCCCAAATAAAAGATTTCGGAAGGAATCCGGCGGGCAACGCGCTCTATCGGCGAATATCGGATGCCCTCGGGCCCTCTTTACTGAAACATGCCCTTCCCCAACCCATATCTTCCTCCATCACCGCTGCCGCCTCCATCTCTCGCTTTCGTGTTTCTGGCCCACTCCGTCCGAATCGCACCATTTCGTTTTACTCTACCATCTCCGCACCCTCCCGACCGGTTTTGTTTTCCTTTCCCCTCAACATTTTCTCTTCCACGCCCATCTCCGCCAACGATGCAGTCTCAATCCCAGCCCTTACCAGCTCAGTCTTGCTTCCCCTCCTCCTTTCCCCCTTTCGATCGTTCAGTCGCTCTCTTCCTCCCCCATTTTTCCCCCGCGCACGCCTCCTCCTTTCCTGCCCCCCCCCGGAACATCGCTAGTCGAGTCGCTTCCTTCTCCCTCTCCTTCCATAACTCCTTCACCTCTTCCGCCGTCTCCTGCCCTGGCCCTGCCTCCCCCCTTCCCCCCCCGTCCTCTCCGCCCCGCTCTCTCCACCCCGCCCACTCTTTCACGCCCCCCGCTCCCCCCCCCCCCGCCCTTGCCCTCCCCCGCCCCGGGCGCCAACGCTTCTGATGCCCGCGCTCTATTCACGGCCGCCGCGCCAGTCTCTATTTTGTATGACCGCTCCTCGCGCGGAGGGGCTGTTTTATTCATCCCCGTTCCCCGCCCCTGCGCTACCCCGCCCCTCCCCTCCCGCTGTGTTTGCCGGCCCGTGCGCCCTTTGTGCCTTCGTAGGCGTCTTTTATTTCTCTTTGCGAAAACCGCGATGCCTCCTTGGGAAGCACAACGAAACGATACTGAAGAGCTCCCTCGGCCAAACAGGTTTCATATCAATTTTTGTTGTTTTGAACCGGAGATTATTGATGTTTTAAAGAAGGTCATTGATTTTTTTTAAATAATATTATAAAATAATATCAACATTTTTTCACTACTAAATGTCTCTTATGGCTGATGTGTTTTCTAAATAATAATTCTCCGTTCATATTGAAGAATGTAAGTTGAATAAATTATTTAAAAATTTTCTTTTAAACGTAATGTTTAAGAATTATAGAATAAAATACTAATCTTAACCTGCGTTATAGGTTTGTTAATATTCTCCAAGTAATTAGAGTTGTTAATAAGGAAATATTTTCTGTGAAAGTAATTAAAGACTTTGCAATCTTTTTGTTCCGTAATTCTATCACAATGTTTTTATACCTAGTGTGTTTACATCAATTCTGTGCCTGCATTTACACGTGAAGAACCATAGTTGTTTGTTTGTTAAAGGATGCGTCAATTTTACTAGAGTAAGTCTTATTATTTAATTTATATCATGAATAAATGCAAATGTTTTACCGTTCATGCTAATTATAAAATTTCGCACAACTTTACGTTTACTTGATATCGCGTATCAGCACAGTTATTTTTCATTTGGTTAGCCGACGCTTTCGAAATACAAAAAGTTGCGCTTCTGTGGACGTATGAAATTTGGAAAACTGAGACGAAGGCGGAAGTGGAGAGCCTGCAGATCCTCTGTTATGTCCCGTGTCCGCTCGCAACACGAGACATTCTGCAGCAGCCCTGACAACGCCTGCAAATCACAATGGCGGGCCCATTCGTTTGCGGCCTTCAGCTCATTTTCCTAAAATGCGAATAAAGGAGATGTGCCGCAATATACTGCGCCGGTTTTATTTGTAGAATTGTGATTTAATTTGTACAAGCGGAAAAATGCGGTGACGTACAACAAATATTTCTGATTAAAGCTTTTGGAGATATTATTTTACGATTAATTGAAATTGGGAAATTTTAGCTTCGATTTTCGTCTCCTCGCTCTACACATACAGTCCACATGATCCATGCTTGTTATTGGCAAGCGAATTCTATTTGCACTTTTTGTTGCTGTTAGGGTGGACACTCTAATGAAAATAATTTTGAAAATGAATCCAATCAATGGGTAGAATTTACAATGGAATTTAAAAGCTGAAAGTCTTTGAATTAATTTGTTTAAAATAAATGCTGTAGTCGAAGTACATTTGTACCTGAATACAGATTTGAATTAAAAGAATTTAATTTTAATAATGATTTACAATCAATTAATGTTTTCTCATAATTTCAGTCTCAATCTCCTAAGTTTTGAAATCTCAATTGTATTGTTACCTACATTGTATGTGATTAAAACTATTCATTTTTATTGTAAATGCTGTTTGTTAATGCTAAAGATTAAAACAATCAATTAAGAACTTACATGATTTCAAATTTACTCACTTTAATCTAATTTACTCACTTTAACTATGTTAGGAGAGCACAGAAACTCTTAAATTAGTCACCATCCTATTATCTTATTGGAAAGACAATTGCATGAACTACATTTCAAATACATATGTACACTCATATGCATATCCATGATTTATTAAAGATAATATAACTGGCGGTCTTTTACGTAATTTTTACTATCTCTGAGTTAATTAAATCAAATATTTATTTAATAATGAAACATACTGTAAAAAAGGAATTTTACGTAATAAGACTCCTTGTCCCCAAAGAAATTTCCCTAGAAGCTTAGAAATAGCATCTTAAGCAATATTATTAAAGTTCAAAACTGTTTTTAACTTAGTATTTATAATCTCCAGGATCTCTATTCCACATTGTGTCTTCAATACTAAATTCTTTGAGAAAGTGAAATACTCAACACGTAGACTTTAGGCATTGTTATTAAAAATTTGTTTTTTTTAACATGCCAAATTACAGAAATTGAGTTTGCTTTCGTCAGATGGAAAAAAAAAATTTATATTGTAAACACATGTTTATTCTTTAAATCAGATTATTTATTTCATTATTTTGGACAGAACTAACTTGTGAAAACAGTGTAAAATGGTCTTTTTTGGAGCATTGGTAGACTTGTAGACTGAAGCTCAGAGGAAAGAGCGCCAAATGTAATGGTAAACAATTGCCTGTGGACTTAATGAAAGGGAATCAGAAAAAAAGAATAACATTTATTGATGTTATTAAATTTATATTTGATAAAATAAATCAGCTAAAACTTTAAACACAGTAAAGCTACATAAGTGTTGAGAAACAGGTTCTTTCTTGTGAGCATCTCTAAGACGCCATTCGAGTACGAAAAACTACATTTCGGTATCTTAAACAAAACACAAAATATTCAGACTGCTAGAACTCTACGAGTCACACCCTAAATCTGAACATGTGTAGTAGAAATAAAGCGTTTAGTGTAAATTTACGTCGGATATCTGAATGTTTCTCCAAACAATGTGGAATGTTACATCCCAAAACAAGACAGTACTGTCATGTCATTCCCTATTAAGAAGCTGAAAACTGATACAACCAATAAGGTCCGGCAATACAACACGAGCGGGGTGACGGCCGCTAGGGTAAGTGCTGCGATCTAACGGAGGATTTCCCCATCACCGTCACTCTCTCCAATGCGCAGCGCCAACTCGCAGCGGCGGCTGACGAAATGAGCGCGGGAGGAAACAAATGTTCCTATCGAGGCCCAGTCTTGGAATCTATTCGGCCCTAAATATCCCCTATATCGCTAACCTGATATGTTTTTTTTATTAGTCAATTGTTTGAGGTGCATATCGGGATGGTCCCTGTCTTTGCAGTCTCAGTCATATTTCTAAAAGATGCCTCCACTCTTCACTGTTTTCTGTATGAATAAATGGGATTAGATGGAGAAGCAGTCCAGGTGGCCCAAGCTCGGACCGCGCGCGATCTTTCCTTCCTCTTCCTTGTCCTATCCTCTCCCCTTACACATACTCTTACACTAACATGCACTACACTACCACATATTCCGGGAGACCGGTCGGGAGCTTCGAGCTTGTCCCGGCTAGGGCGGTGCCCCGCTGGTGGGAGAGTCCTGGTTAGGGGGAAACCCCACTAGCCGACGGTAGGTCGGCGCCGGATCTCGCCATCCAGCGGGGGAAGATCACCGCCATCTCCCGCGGAAAAACATGCACTACACTAACGGGACTAATGACCAAAGCAGTTGACGCGACCCGAAACACCAAAATATCAATCAATCCAGGTGGCCCAAGACTTACCAGTATTATTATTATTATTATTATTATTATTATTATCATTATTATCATTATGATTATTATCATTACTGCTGTCGTTGTTCATGATTTATAAAATAAATCCGAAACAGTCATTTTGTTTACTGACGTCGCAAACTTGGGATTTGTTGGACAGTCAATATTCCAGTACAGTTCAACAGAAGTCACAGATTTGATGAGTGCTTAAGCCCCTTGAAGCAGATGTTGGAAACTCTCACGGAATTACTAATCTACAGTGAAGATAATAACAGCCCCTTCCTTTTTAGGCTAATTTGCATGTTTTTAACGCAATGCGAAATTCAGCTTAACGTTAAAACTGATTTATTTACGCCACACTTAGCCACCTGCTGCAATTATTCAATGGAAATTAATAGCGGAAATGTTTAAACTAGCTGAAGTATACAGCGTTGCCGGGGGAAATAATTAATTACAAAAATTCAATACCGGTGGAAAGGGATAACTTCTGCCTGGTCGTGTCCGCTCTGTCACGCTTCACCCGCACTTGCGCATGTCGTGCGCATGTCGTGCATCTGTGGGCCAAGGTCATCTGGGGCACAGATCACACTCCACCCTGCCTGCCTTTCTCCTTCACTCCTCGCGAGCTCACTGTTGCTAACGGAAGCTGTAAATGTAACACGTATTGCGAATTGACTAATCTAGTAAACTCTTATTAAATAAAACCTTTCACTACTTCATGGACGGAATTCACGTAACGTTCTTAGTGGTTAATGTATTATAATATGAATACATATTAAATATTTCACGCTAATGACTTTTGTAGTGTTGCTTCTGCGTTGACATGTCCCACATTGTTTCTTCTTTTGTACAAATAAATTAAATTTCTGGATTGTAGAGTAACACTGGGTCAGGACATTGAAACATGGCTAAGTGTCTTTAAAACTCCTTTCTGTACGTTTGTTAAAAGATTTGTGAAATAATGTAGTTTAGTTATTCCAATAATTTATAATAATAGTATCTCTTAAATGTATCAAATGCTTTTTAAAGTCTAAACTATTTTGACAATGAATGCATTTTTCTAGCTCAGATGAGCACAAAACCACCTGACAACAAAATAAAAACTTTTCCTCTATTCCATTGAAGAACAGAGCGCTCTGCTGAGAGGTTTCGGGTTTCACAGCTCACAGCACATTGTCACTTATAGCTGACATCGTGTCTGAAATGCACATAATTTGGTTTTAAATCACAACATAATTCATAATACCACACGCGGCTTTAATATTCACAAATCAGTGCCATTCGTATACCTTGAAAACACCAAAAGCGGATAACGGCAGACCTTAAAATAATTTCCTTGCATTATTGCAAGAAAATGTATATATTTACGAATAAATGCTGCATGTATGTAAAAATATATTACCTGCATTTTCTGCAATTAAATATTAAAATATTTTAAGTTTTAAACTGTGGAAAAGCCGAATACAATTTGAAGATTTTCTATTTGAAGACTTCTCTACTTCTTTATTATATTTCCTTGGTGAAAACCAAATCACGCCATCGTTCTTTTTACTTTCTCGCTACGGAATAGAGAGAAAGTTATGTAGTGCAAGAGAAAACAGCGAATTGTTGACAGAAAAACTCATTTCAGAACCCTGGAAAAGAAACAATGGATAAATCCAGAAGCTGAATTTAGAAAAAACTCTCTCACGTGATGTAGACAAAATCAATGTTTTGTGGGTCCTTGATACAATACATTCGAATGAAGGCAAAACGTCCGTCTACCCGTCTGTCCGTCTGCCTGTCCGTCTATCTGTCTGTCCGTCTGTCTGTCTGTCCGTCCATCTGCCTGTCCGTCTATCTGTCTGTCCGTCTATCTGTCTGTCCGTCTATCTGTCTGTCCGTCTATCTGTCTGTCCGTCTATCTGTCTGTCCGTCTGTTCATTCGTCCGTCTGTCCATTCGTCCGTCTGTCCATTCGTCCGTCTGTCCATTCGTCCGTCTGTCCATTCGTCCGTCTGTCCATTCGTCCGTCTGTCCAATCGTCCGTCTGTCCAATCGTCCGTCTGTTAATAGCGCTAGCGACTAAGCCGTTCAGCTAATTCATCCACTTAGCCAAGCCCAGAAAACTAGAGGTAATATAATAATAGACTTTTTCGTACTAGTAAGTTTCTTAATATTTTTCTGGGTCAGTTGTTCGGTATTGCATATCTTCTTTACAATTGCTACCTGTCGCCACCCAAAAGGCGAATTTTCACGCGTCAGTTTTTCAGTCCCCTAACAGTAGAATTGAAATATTACTTCAAAAATAATAAAAAAGTGTAAAACCTGGTCATATTTGGAGATTTGTTATTGAAAACTTTGGAGCCGATTTTGGAGACAAAATTGAAAATGTTTCAAGAGATTTATACACCAAAAATTCCCGAATATACACAGAAAATTCCCCTTAACGGACGGACGGACGGACGGACGGACGTTTTGAATAATACCACTTATTTGGTATCAGCGGACCCCAAAGCGTATTTCTGTTGAAATCTTGAAATGAATTTTCCGCAGCATTACATAACTCACTCTAAAATACGCCCACTCCTCCCTCGCAACGCGAGTGTTGACGCCGCTAATCCTCTCCATCGCCCGCATTTCCCCTCCCCCTCCCCCTCCACCCCCTCGCGGGGCCGCGCGGGCGCAGCGCCTGGCGCGGGCTTTGCACGACCGCCGCGCCGCGCGCCCACGCTGGAAGCCTCACGCCTCGCGCCCGGCGGGGGGCCAGCGGGCTTCCGCGGCGCGCGCGCCGGCCCGGCAGGCCCGCGCGCGCGACCCGCATGGCCAAGGCGGTCGCCGTGGTGCAGTCGCCTCCGCAGCGGACACGCCCCCTTCCCGAGGCTCGATTCCCGACGTTCATTTTGGAGAATAATTGCAAGTAGGGTGATCAAATCGATCGGGAAGTTTAAAGACGTATCCTTTTACTTTTATTTCTCTACCATACTCATCTATTCAGATTGATTGATTGATTTTTTCCTGTTTCCGGGCGCGTCAATTGCTTCGGTCATTAGTCCCGTTAGTGTAGTGCATGTTTTTTCTCGGGAGATGGCGGTGATCTTCCCCCACTGGATGGCGAGATCCGGCGCCGACCTACCGTCGGCTAGTGGGGTTTCCCCCTAACCAGAACTCTCCTACCAGCGTGGCACCACCCCAGTCGGGACAAGCTCTGAGTTCCCGACCGGTCTCCAGGGAAAAGTGGTTCTATAATGCATGTTAGTGTAACTGTGCGTGTGTGTGTGTGTGTGTGTGTGTGTGTGTGTGTGATAAGGGGGTGAGAACAGGACAAGGAAGAGGGAGGAAGGAACGCGCATCGCCCGTTGCTCGTTTGTTAGGGTACTGCTCCGGCATTCGCCTGCTGTTGATCGGAGAAACCACGGAAAATATAATGCATTGTCTATATTGTATCCTCTCGCCGGTCCGGCGAGGCGTGGTCTGTTCTGCCATGCATTTTCCTGGTTCCAAAGGGCAGAGTATTGGTGGCACCACAAGACAAACGCGCATAAGCTTTATCCTCGTTTTTGATAAGGACTTTGGGCCGATACTGGTGAAGTTAGAAACATATTTTTGTTTTTGTTTTTCTAGGTTTTTAAAATTTGTTTTTATTTTAAAGTATTTTATTCTTTTCAAATTAGTGACAATTTTTTTCGTGAAATACATTTTAAAGCATAGTGTTACACCAAGACCTCATAAATTTTTCGTTACATTTCAAAACATGGTGTTTCACTTTTCACAAAAGAATCGCAATCATGGGGAATAATATAATCAGGATTTCCCCTTTCAATCTCAGAGCATTAAGAGTTTGATTCCAGACTTACTTCGTTTTTAATGGATATTCTGATTGAAAAACAACCGCCCCTTGAACAAAATTAGGCTTTCATTGACGTGCAATTCCCGAACGGGGAAAATAAGCTTGCAAAGCTCAGGTTAATAACACACACACACACACACATACACATATACACATATATACACACACACACACACACACACACATATATATATATATATATATATATATATATATATATATATATATATATATATATCGAGACATTATCGCCCCGAAAATAGGTCTTAAATATTCGTTTGTTTGTTTTTTTACTTTCTCGTCTTATTTTTTAATTCTCGGCATGAGTAAATACACTACCAAGAAACATACATTTCATCACAAGACGTATCACTCCATTGCAAGTCGCAAATGATATCTTTCAGTGATTAGCAGTGCTTTTATACATAATTTCTTACTTTCATGAACAATGAATTGTATTAATGACCCCGTCAAAACAAGAAATCCGAAATTTAACTTCCTTCATTGAGCCCCGTTCTGTCCACAAACGAAGCTAATATTCCTATAGTTATACATGTAGACAAGAACAAACTCCCAGCAAGAAATCTTACCACAAAGTAAGGGAGAGGCTTCATCCCTGAAAACCCTAGAGAAAGTTTTATTATGGTCATTAGGGAAGCGCCTCTTTCAAGCTGCACGCCAACCCCACACACATGGCGAGGATCGCCACACGACAGTCTGTCAGTTTACCAACATTTTTCCTCGCATTTGGAAGAATTTCATCGCTCTCGAGGAGGGTTCAAACTAAACTCCAAACCCTTACAAACCGAACAGATATCGCCATATGTCCTTCAGGCCTTCCGCCATTCAGTACAAAGCGAAGAAAAGCCGCCGAAAGTGCAAGACGCGTAAAGGCACCATTAGCACAGCAGAAGCGACTCCCGGCGGACGCCTAAAGGCGGAGTTAACACACGGGGCACAAAAAATCCGGTCACCTATAGGCGTCGTAAGCAGCGAAGTCAGTCCTCTCCCTGAGCTGCATTGCCAGGCGTAGATACTACCCGCCTTACCGCTAGGTTGTGCGTGATGTCGACACTTTAAAAAAGTTTTCGTATTATAGTATGTAATTAACAATTATTAATGTTTATATAGCATAAACGACATTTAAACTGTGCATAAAGGCATCGGGGACTTCAAGGTTTTAAAATGCATCTTATTTGCAGAGATTGAGTTTTTCATCGGGAAAAGAGATGTTTACAAAAATTGTGTTTGATTTAACACATATGATAATATTTGTAACATGATTGATTACGAGTGCAATCAAATAATTATTTAGTCTTTCTGACCACGCCAATTATTGTGTTCATTTTTCCTATAAGTTTAGTCCATGTTATGTCCGATAAGATGGAGTTCGTTCCTTCGTTGGAAAATAAGATACCTCGCCAACCTACTCGTGGACTTACGAAGTTTTCCCCTTCTAGACATTTCCTCTAGTAGGGCGCCAAGATCTAAGCTATCGACTGGTCTCTCGTGAATGTAAGTGTACGTGTGTGTCTGTGTAAGGGAAAATTTGGAGACAAGCATGAAGGAAATATGGCGTGTGGTCCATGGCGTATTTGTTTATGTACTTCTCGGGCATTTGCTCAGAATTGATCGGACAAATCACTGAAAACTATCTGTCAGAGCAGCTTGTCACTAGAATACTTGATACGAGGTTGAATTGGATCCAGCTACACGTCTCTAGCTCGGGTCAAAAATACACGTTTTGGGATTCTAATTCAAGAACTTCCCCCCCTCCCCCCCCGCACCAGCGATGCTGTGGAGAAAACATCACAAATACCTCCGGGCAATTGCAGACGGTATATTTAGAAGAAAATATCCAAGTGTATTGTCCTTTAAATACGTGGAATCATTGTGAGGCAGCGGCTGTTTTATCTAAAGGGACAACAAACACAATTATACAGTTTCTAAATAATACAAGTCTGGATATAAACATTTCTGTGTATAATGACGATACTGTTTACAACGGACTGCAATTTCCAATTTTATAGAAATGTTTCACACGGTACCCGCATCAAGGTTAAGACGTTTCGTCTGGTTTCTTGGTGGAGTCTTTTGAGCCCCCTTTATTTCTGGGAAACTGAATTTCTAGCGACAATGTAGCTCTTTTGTAGTTCAAGATATTTTGTTATATTTTCGATATCCTTCTGATCCTTTCAGGAATCTGATAGAATGACAACGTTTACTTTCTATACTTCCTCCTCTTCAAAGACGGTAAGCGTGTTATATTTCAACCGATGGTCAACCTAAGTGTTTAAATTCCAAAAAGGTTTTGGGTTGGGATTTCGACCACATAGTTCGATCTGTATTTTCCCCTTTAATAAGTTCCTTGTAGTCCAAATCGTCTGCGCAGATTCCAGTACTGGAAGATGGGACTTGTCTGAAAGCGGGCCTCACAGTATTACTTAAGGCAGTGTTTATATGGTTGACAGTTTCTTTCATGTTTACAGTTGTAGTTCGTGATAGCCTTGTCGATTTTGCTTGAATTTCCTTGGTCCTTACCACCCGCCCTGGGACTGCAAGTATCAGTTCTTCGGCTTTCTTATTCTTCATCTTTCATACTTCTTTTGTAGTTTGACACCATTTACTGTGTTGTACACAAAACTTGATACACATTGGAACAGTGTTGCAGAACTGTTATATTAATTAAGAAATTAATTAAAGATTGAATTAAAAACTCTGTAAAGGAAAACAAGAATACAAGCAAATACTTTTCATCAAACTTCGCTTTCCCCTACGACAATGTCAGGCTCCGAAAACAGGCGACGGGGGCACGGCGCCACTTGGAAAGGGGAACTTTAATTTCCGTTCGGAGGCCGGCGGGTGGCTCGCTTTATTGGGTTAGTTTATGCGATATTGATTTGTTTTGAGCGCCCCTCGCGGACTCGGCATGAATTAGTTGATGTCGTCTCTTGCAAAAGTGCTGGCAACAGCAATACCTCCTGGTCTCTCCTGCATCCCGTATGGATCCTTCAGTTGCGAATATTTGATGACGAAGGGGAGGTGTGGTTTACTAATTACACGACGTTGGTGAAGTGTCACATTTCTGAATATCCTAAATATATTAAATACATTTAACCGAATTATTTAAACATTTTAGAACAATAAACTTGTGGGACCCTTGTTTACAGCGGTTATGTGTAGGTCTTGTAGCAATGATTACAATGCAATGATTTCAGATGAGTGATAATTTCTTGAAATTGAGACAAAACCATTTAGGTAGTACTGTAGCAATGCACCACAAACAGTAAAGTTATGACAAATGATGTGACAGCCAATAACAATATACCGATAACTGAAATGATTATGTATGTTATAAGAAGTCTTTAAGACAGTCATCGAGAGCGTCGTTTAACGACTCCGATCGAAGTTAACTTGGTTGCCATAAACATAAACAGAAGTGCTAATTTATTTGATATGTGTCAACATAACTGTTAGTCCAAACAAATTAGACAAAAGGGTTTATCGAGTGAAATAAATACTCAAGTTTTGAAATTTAGGATGATTGTTCGTTGGGATATACCGTACATCATACTACAAATCCTGGAATGTAGAGGGAGAGCCAAGGGTTGGTGAGTAGTTTAAGAGTGACATTATTTGTTTTTGTAGTAATTATCAATCCTACCGAATATTATACTATACACAATATTAGACTATATATTTTATGTCGAAAACTCTTGTAAGATATTGTTGTAAAATTAATCATTTGAACGTTATAGTCTTTGAACATTCTAGTCTTTACTTAGAAAAAATGTCACTTTGGTTTCCCCCTTAATAATAATGCTTTCAAATGTTCAGTGTATGAAAACAATTTTAATTTTATTCAATATTTATCAACAATCTGCATTTGGCTCTATTCCATCTTGTCAAATCTTAGTATTAGTAATTAGTATAGATCTTATTAGTACTAATGAATATCCAAGGTCATTGGATGCGTGATTACATCAGGTAGGCAAGATATTAAATAATTCTCTTCATAAGATGTTTTAAACATTTGTTGATTACCCGTTCGGCTACAGTTAACGGGTATTTTAAGAATATGTACAAGAAACATAAATTATTGTGACATACTTAGGCGAATATGATACACGAGACGTATCTCTCAGTTATTCAATTTTAGTATTAGATTTGTGTGAGTTGGTCGGAGTGCGGAGAGGGCGATTTAGAGTGGCAAATGGTTGAAGAGTATGGAGGTTCACATTCTTGTTGTAGGCGGAAGAGATCCCCCGGAAAGCGTCAGCGGATGTGAAATAGGTGATAAGATGCGAAATAGATTTGTTTTTGACGCAGGTGGAATGTAGTGGTGCTGAGGCATGACCGTAAGAGAGATAGAATGTTTCACCTATATTGGATTTTCGGATTTATTCGGACATTGAAAGGATGGAAAGACCCTGGTGAGTTTGGAAGTTTGATATTAATTAATTATTTTGTATTTTCTGAATCTTTTGCAAATTGGTTGGTGCTATATTCCGCAATATAAGCAGGGTAGGCTTAAGTCATGGTAGGTCTTATTATAGACCATTGCTTTAATAGCGATTAATCTATTCGAAGAGGAAGTTAATGGGGGACAAGATATTTACTTGGATATTTCACTTTCATTTTAGTTACTGTGCTGAATACGTTGAATTTGAATAGCTTTTATCTAGCAGAACACCCACATATTTTATTGGCGTGATATTGGGGTCCTAAGGAATGGAACGCTCTTAATTTATGAAAGTGGAGGAGTGACAAAGGAAAAAGATTATTGCTTGCAATTTTATTGCATTATATTTGATACGCCATTTTTCGATCAGAAGTAATAAACATATAAATAGGGTTCAAAATAATCATGTTATATATAGATGTCAGAGTTTAAGGTGTAAATTGCGATGCGATCTTCATGAACTTCTATATTGGGTGCTTGGGGGAAAGAAGGATCAGATTTGTAAACTGAAAAAAATGGGAAAAGTACTAAACCCTGAATGATTCCTGCCCTTATTTAGGAAATAGGTATCAGTATGTTGTTAACTGTAAAAGTTTTTTTTAATAAAGCTTTGAATAATGTTTTGTTGATAAGTAGATATGCCGATATTATGTCGCTTACAAAATAAACCACGATGCCAAGCACAGTAAAATGCTTGTAGCACTTCAACAAATACGGCTATTACGTTGCATTTTGCTGCGAAACTTGAAACAATAAATTCTAACAATCGAAGTAGTTGATGTGTAGTCAAGTGATTTGTGCGGAAACCGATTTGTATGTTTGAAATGGCTTGGGTAGGCTACTAGGCGTGTCAGAAGTACTTTTTCACAAAGTTTAGCCATTGCTGACAACAAGCTAATTAGTCAATAATTCATAAGCAGTTCGATGTTTTATCTGGTTTGATGAAAGGGATAGTTGTTGTTTTTCTCTTCAAAGACGGATAGTATCCTGGTCTTAATGAGGCTTGAAGATACCTGCTAGCTGTTGCTGATTTTGGGAGTTCTTTTAAAACGTGATTATGAACCTGTTGGAAAAATTGTCTAGGGTTGAGACATTTTATTGTTTTGGTTATTTTGGAGGAGGAAATTAATTTAATCTTGTTTGGAACTGTACTGCATGATTATATATAATAATTTTTTGAATTAAATATGGAGTTCCTTACGGAGCGGGGAGTGCATGTATTTTCTAGGTGTTCTGTTAGGGCTGTTGCTTTCTCAAGACATGGGTAACATTTTTGCCTGTATATTGCAATGAGAGAGAATGATGGAATTGCTCTCTTTTGTAATGGTTTTCTTGTGTCCAATAATGCTTTCGTATTAGGATAGAGTTGAATCAGAATTGTTAAAAGTTCTGAAAGCGAACATCATAGAATTATCATTTAATTATTTTTGAAATATAGTTTAGGGCTCTTTTGGTTGTTTTTATCTCATTTTGTCTTATTTTGCTGAGATTGCCTTGTTCTACGTATTTTTTTCTCTCTTTTGCATAATTGAAAGATATTCTTGGGAATGGACAGTTCGGGGAATTGTGATGTAAGTGTGTGCGGGTACTTGAGCACTGTTTAACGCATGATGGATGGCTTGTATTAATTTTTCAATTTCACGATCAATTGCTAATGACGTAATCATATTAGAGAGAAAGATTAATGAGTGGTTGAAAATTTCTTGTAAAGTAGTCCAGTTAGTTTTCTTCAAAGGTTTCGTAACATTTAGATAACCTATGTGAGGCGAGACTTGCATTTCGAGTGAAATACGTTTCGGTGAATGATCATAATCAACATCTCCTTGAAGAGTCATAGAAATAGCAATTGATGCCTTTGTCAATGAGAGCATCCAACACAGCGGATTTCTTGTTGAGTCCGTTAGATACTAAGTTGGTTCAAAGGATCATGAAGTTCTAAGCGTGTGATATATGAGTTAAATAGTTTTAGAAGTTGATCGCCTTAATATGTATTTATATTTACATCCCCGTTCTATTCCTGCAGTTAAAGCTACCCCATAATAGAATATGCGGGTTACGAGAGAAGATATTGCTATATGATGTGAGTAGAGAATTTTGTTCGGAGGTTTGTGGGCTGATAATATTGCGAGGTCAAAGTCGATGAAGAGTACACCTAAAGTAATTGTTTCAGGGTCTGGGGATCTGAAATCTTGGATCTGAGAACGAGGTATCTTAATGCATTATTACGGCAACGTCATAACAAGCGGTCCACGTGATTGGGTCTTCGCGATATATTTTTAATTGTGGAATGGTGAAGCGTTCACCAGGTTCGTAGTGCATTACCAATATACAAGCAATATTAGTATGTTGTGCAGATACGAAATAACGGAAGGAATTTCCTTTGTCTTTATATGCCGTTGGCAATGATGTTTAACAGGTTCAAATATTTCAGATTATTTAAAGCCATTGAGGATTCTTGGCAGCACATTATTTATAATATTTTCAATTTGAGGGATTAATGCGTACATTATGTGAGATACGAAGTTTGAAATGAAATGTCTGAAGTTTCTTAAGAATGCCAGATGGAGAGTTGGTTTCCCAGAGAGGGTAAGAGGAGATCGTAAGGGAAGGATGATGGTTGAATGTTGAGGGGGAGGGTGGTATTTGTATTGGGCGGTAGTATCCGGTGATTGGATGGATTTGTGTGGGGGGGTGATTACGTATGTGGGGGACTAATGGAGCGGAGATGATACGCGGAGCGGAGACTGTGGTGACACCCGAACAATATTACTCCCTAGGCACTGAATGGTAATCAGAACCGTGTACATTTTTTGGTCAAGGATTGTGTACACCAATATTTTCCATCGGGTATTGACTCCTGGGGGTGTATGGAATTTTAAAGGAAGACGATGGTGATCAAGGGAACGATTTGAGGACGATAGCCGTATATACACCGACAACTGATCTGAATAAGCGACATCTCAGTGATCATAAGAATACAAATGAAGTTGTTTCTTTTCTTCTTATATGGAGATTCAGAACATCTCATAATATTTGTTTATAATTTTAAAAATTGAAACTTATCTTAATACAAAAATAAAAAAACAAAACTTAATAAATTATTTTCAAACCTTTTTATTCATGTTCTGTGTCCACAAAAGTTTTTAAGACTCAGTCATGTGCAAATTGTATTATGATTATTTTGTAAGCTGTACATTTTAGAAAATCGTCAAGGTTGTCAATGAAGTAAATCATCGTTTTAAAGGCGGTCGATGCAAACAAATGTGGGAATTCCTGGCGTACACTGTGAAAAGGCATATTACAAAAAAACATATAAATTGAATAACCGCCTTTAACCCATACCCAGAGAGACAACTGTTACTGACCGTGGCGATGATAAATGACACACATGTTTGACCACGGGATTGAATGATTATGAAATTGTTGAAGGTCTCAAATTTCCTAGAATTGCAGACTGCATCGAAAGAGCATAGAGTCGAATAAGGCGATGAAAGTTCCCCAAACCAAATCAGCCTCCTGGGCCAATCTGTTGCAGAGATAAAACAAGAAACATGTTTCTCATGTTTTATTTTTCTCTCAACTTCTAGCACATGTATGAGGCTGAAAAAATGGCAGACGGAAAAAATAGTTAAAGGGTATAGCCGAATGGTGAAAACTGCCCGCAAACCAAATCGATAATCGCGAAGGTCTTATGAAAGAGAATAAAAAATGTTGTAGAGTTCCAAAACATCAGCTTCCTAGGGCAATCTGTGGCAGAGACACGAGAAACGTGTTTTTTATTTTTTCTCAGCTTGTATTGCTTGTATCAAACTAAAAAAACATTGGAGAGACGGAGAAAAATAGTCTAATTTGAAGGTATCTTTGTCAACCAATATCGACACCAAATTCAAATAGAAAAAGAAATTCGTTGGAGGACGGTCTCAGTGTACTGTACCTTCTACAAATATTAGTTTTGCCGTTAAACAAGTTTCATGGGATGGCAATCTTCCAGAGCATGGAGGTTTTTCCTCTGGGAGACCTGTGCAAAAGCATCTGTGCACTTATTTTCATGCCTCAATGTTTATCTCAGAATTTTCATTTATGTTTCTAAGTAGGATTAAATTTGAAACCCCTAGAATTGGAACCATATTCAAGATCCTGGGGGACTTCATCTCGGAGAATACAGTTTCTCAGAAGTTGGTCAGGTAATAACGCAGTGATGGTGGATGGGGAGGATTCTCCCGAAAGGGCTCTCCCGCGGGTCCTTCCTTCCCTCCCTTCCCCCCTTCCCACGCTCGCCCTTCTCCCAAACAATATTAATTTTAAGGTGGAATAGGCCATCATAGTTGGTGTAACAATTTTCCATAAGGTGAAGCTTTCTTCATCTCCTGACCTGTATAAGACAGCCCATAAACTTATTTTTTGTCATATTATCTCAGTTTATTCCATAATTTCCAGTTGTGCGCAAATATTTGTAACCCTAGAATCGGAGCCATATTCAGGACCCTGGGGCACCTCTGCTCGTAGCTTGTGGAATACAGTTGCTCAGAACTTGGTCAAGTAATAACGGGGCGGCGGTGGGCAGAGGGGGCGGGGCTCGTCCGAAGGCGCGCTCCCGCGAGGCCTTCCCCCCCCCCCGCGCGACCACCATTCGCGCGCGGCGGAACGCCACTCGCGGGAGCCCAGCGCGCGATAATTACGTCATAACTATCCCGTTACATCCGGCGGTACATAGCGCTACACGCAACTTCCGCCGTTCCCCACTGCTCGTAACAAGCCCCATTTGTCACCACCGAGAAGGCGCCCCCCCGCCTCCCGCGCCGCCCGCGCCGCCCGGGTCCAGGCGAGCGCTCCACGCTTCCTGACGTAACTCTGTCGAACAGCGAATGAAGCGACCTCTGGTGGAAAGGCCTACGGGAGATTAACAGAATTCTGCTTCCCTCAGGGCATCAAGACACTGACAGGACCTACCAGCTTAGTCATCGTGAATAAATAATTTAATATTTAAAATGAAAGAATACCTTAGAAGTTATTTGCTTCTTTTGATACCATTACATTATATCCTGCAGAGAGATGTTATATCAGTATTCTCTTAGGTCGCTGATCCTAATGAACCTATTCTCTTAGGTCGCTGAATATTAATGGCACACTGACTCTAAGTTTACATTCTGGTTTCTGATGATGTCATCCATGTATCACGACGATATCTTCAATAAACAAATAACGTGTAAAGTAACCAGTACGTTAATTTTTCAAAAACAGTTATAGAAGGAAGAAACTTAAATGACAGCAAATAAACCACTCAGACCCATTTAATTGGGCTGAGATCGGTCGTTTTCGCATTTGCAGAGCATTTTGGGTCAGAAATGTTTTGGTTCATCAATTTGCATAACTGAAATTGTAAGAAAAGAAGATGACTTTTAGTTAAGACTACATATTCGCAATATGTAATTCTTGCAATTCTTTGACTTCACATGATGAAGATCAAAATATTTGGTATCACTGAAAGAAACAACACTATTTTGAAAAATTTTTTGGCAGATCCAAAATGATATTTTACTGAGAAACATAATTATTCATGCTAATCTTCTTTATTTATTTAAGGAACGTTATATGTTATCTTACTGCTATATATCGAGCATTGATCGAAATATTTCCAAAATGACGTACCGCTCTTGAATAAAAAAAAACAAAAAACAATACCATAAAAACTGAATTTACAGCAATATGTTTATTACGAACATTTCTCACTCCATGAACTAACAATACCTAGTGACACTACCTAATGACAAACACAATAGTTTATTGAATTTTCTTTGTGTCAGAGAGCTATCAGAATAATATATTAAATTGATTATATTTTTGAGAGACACTATTTTAAATGCCAACAGCGATTTTAAATACTTTCTGAGAAATATTTAAGATGTGAGAGTTTGACTATTTTAAGTCTCAAATAGAAACAATAATAGCTATTACTGAAAAACACACTTTTAAAGAAATTATCGGTTAAGTACGTAGCATTTTCCAAAGATCATGTGCGTTTCCAAAAGTTTCTAAATATTTGAATGCTCTCCTTTACGCTTTAGATGAAAGTATATTAAAGATGTTTTACGTCCGGTTAGTGTAATGTGCTCTTGCTTAAGTGTTTCATTCCATTCTCCGAAACCACTCCACGAGACAGTCGCTAACATTTGTTAAACGCTTAGTAACTCAACTAGCAATGGCGTAAACTACCTTCTGTCTTTCCCCCTCGCGTTTGCCAAATCATCTCGGGATCACATCCAAGCAAGAACGCTTACATCTTCTGTCCTTTTCCTGGAGGAACAGCAGCTAGAACGGCAGGCATCCGTTCATCTCTCGATGAGAAACGCAGCCTGTGGGTCTTTCGAAGAATGCGGCTTAATGGCCGGATTTAAGTCCCCGCTCGCGCAGCCATAACAATACATTTTTCGAGACCTCTCGGAGCCTCGCGAAGCAATGCCAGACCCCCTAAGCCCGGAGCGCGCGGTCGATATTCCCTTCTGCTAATGCACGTCATGAGAGGCCAACACAATCTCTAAAGCGGATTGAAAAATCCCGGGCCGCGCGCGCGAGGGCGCCTCAGTGCTGCACTCCCACGGAGAAATCGGACAACTGCACAGTGGTCCGAAACATGATACAAATAAAGGTTGTTCTTATTTATTGGAAAACTTATTTCCGGTACTCGTCGAATCAAATACGCCATAACCCATTTGCCTAATGAAAACAATTAAAAGCTTACAGTGAACATAAAGAACATTAAAGATATTTTATGGTGATGGTTTTTTTTGAGGGAGGGAAACCCTTAAAGGAGACCGGTGAATGCAGTATTCTCGGACTCCCAGGCTTGGTTTTGATTGATTGAATTTTTCGTGTTTACGGGCGCGTCAACTGCTTCGGTCATGAGTCCCGTTAGTGTAGTGCATGCTTTTTTCTCGGGAGATGGTGGTGATCTTTCCCCGCTGGATGGCGAGATCCGGCGCCATCCTACCGTCGGCTAGTGGAGTTTCCCCCTAACCAGGACTCTCCCACCAGCGGGGCACCGCCCCAGTCGTTACAAGCTCTAAGCTCCCAAACGGTCTCCAGGAATATGTTATAGTGTAGTGCATGTTAGTGTAAGTGGAGAGGATAGAACAAGGAAGAGGAAGGACAGATCGCGCGCGGTCCGTGGCCCATCTGTTAGGGTACTGCTCCGGCATTCGCCTGGTGTTGATCCGAGGAACCACGGAAAACTACCGATCAGAGCAGCCTGTCGCTAGAATTCTCCTACGGACAGCGACTGAATTCGAACTAGCTGAAAAGATAGTGTCGAAAATCCTGCCGCCATCAGGACTCGAACCTAGGACCTCCCGGTCAGAGGCGCTGCAGTGACATCAGTTGATGCACTGAGCTACCGCTCCCTGTCCCAGACTTGGTCTACCTACTAAAATCCAAACGTACTATCTTCTATATCGTCCTATCCTATCTCCTGTTCCCTATTGTCTCCCGCGTGGAAACCATAACACGTTACGTCACGTCCAAACGAACGCCCATTCTGGGGCGAGCGTTTTTGAGTTACTCACGACCCTGCGATTAAGAGCCTCACGCTCTACAGACTGAGCTAGCCAGGTTGCTGGTGGTGTGATAATGGCAACGGTTATAATTATTGATTGATTAACTAATCGTTTTCCGGCACCACAACTGTTCTTGTTTCGCCAGCATGGATATCCGAGGCCGCTAAGTCTAAAGGGCCGTATCTGCCTTGGCTCGAAGGGTCGCGAGTTCGAATCCCTCCTCAGGCACGGATGTTTGTATGTGTTGTGTTGTCCTTACGTGTTCTCCGTACAGTTCTCCCAGAGATAAAAATTCACGGTGGTCGCTATACGAACAAGTTGTTAAAAAACGACCTTAAAAAAGTGCTCTTGGTAATGGGTGCCGGTCGTGTAGCAAATGTTTCTCTCCCCAGAGGTGGCGGTGGTCCTTTCCCGCCTGGTGGTCAGATTCGGCGCCGACCCCAATGTTGCTTCTGGAGAAATTTCCCTTCCAGATAGCTCCTATAGTGAGGCACCACCTCGGCCGAGGCAACTTCTAAGCTTCACGATTGATCTCCCGACGTGTGTGGTATTGTCGTGCATGAAAGTATAAGCAGGTGAGGAGGATACGGGAGATTACGATGAGGAAGAAAAGATCGCGAGCGGTCCGTGGTCAGTTTGTATTTGTACAGGGTACTCGGTCTTTCTCTGCCCGTCTGCCCCTGTCCGTTTGTATCGGTCCGTCTGTCTTGTCCCGTTTGTCTCGACCCGTCTGTCTCGGCCCATCTGTTTTGGTCGATCTGTCTCGGCCCGTCTGTGTCGGTCCATCTGCCTCGGTTCATCTGTATTTGTTTTTTTTCCCTGAAATGACACTTCTTCTATCTACTTCGAAAGCATTGCTTACCCCCAGTCGAACTTGTCACACTGTGGGCAAATTTCTAGTAAGATATATGCCTACGACGAAACATGGTGGTGAGAATTTTCATTTGCCAAGGAAAAGTTTGTTATCAGCAAGTACTTCTCAGAGTGCGGAGTACATCAGTTATCTGGGAAAAAGTAATAGTTCAATGAATAAATAAAATATTCATTCAATAATCTCTTGATTTTGAAGACAAAAATATAAACTGTTGTACTTTTTAACAATGAAAAGTGAAAAGTGGTTTCCATCATATTTAAAATCATTAATATTTAAAGTATATGTCATACAAAAATGAAATTATATAGATGTGTTTAAGGGCTTTTAGAATACTACTTCACTAGAAAACTAGACCATATAAATTCTTCTCTTCTCTTATCTATTGGCTACTGCTCTATTATGCTCTGTTACACGAAGACAGTCATTTTCTACGCCTTTGAAACGGATATTTGAATTTGGAATATTTACATGAGCCCTGCACATCATTTTCAAAATTTTCTCAAAAATAAGTCGAAATATTTTGAATGTTCTTCGTTCATAGTGTAAAAGACGCATAAAAGAATGACTGATCTCATTTTCGTTTCCCAATGCTTCCAAAAGTTGCAGAAGTTCAACTTCTATTTCAGTGTCATCCAACATCTACACCATTGAAAATAGAGATTTTTATCCGAAATGAAATCAGTTCCAAATTTTTAATTATTAAAAAGGATGATGTTCTTTTTTTTTCAAAAAACTTAAGTTGCATCGACCACACGTCTGTAGCTAATGTCTATTAAATGCATTAGTAAGAACATTTGCTGTTCTTCCGTTTGTATTTATCACTTTCAGCTAGACATGCGATCAGCTTATTCTTGCACGTAGTCCACCATTATATATTTAGCAGATCTATTAATAGTTGCTTATAAATATCGCTGAATGTCTAGAACAAGTTTTACAAACTATGGAAACTTATCTTTTCTAATAAGATGGCACTTGTGGGTACATGCATCTTCACGATATAGTGAAACAAACCACGACATGATTTTAATTCAGATTTTAATTAATTTTTTTTGCAGATTTTAATTCAGCACATCAATATTATTTTAAACACCTGCTCAGTTTTGTTCCGCCAAATCATAGCAGGTCAGCGTAATTTGACTTTACATTCAAATCATTATAAGATCGATTCGACCTGGGCGCTCCGCCTCGCCCCACTCGCCAATCTTCTCCCCGTTGTTCACATTATGCATGCATTATTGTTGAATACATTGACTACTCATTGGAAGTTTACAACTTACCCCTTCTCACCCTAGTCGGAGGAGAGCTAGGGATGCCTTACCACCAGAATATTGTTTTTGGAACGTAAGTCATTTGTGTACCGTGTTCAGTTGAAATTTCTCCAGGCATTGGAAATTTATGCTACATCACATGTACGTACATTAATTTCGTGTATTGACTGTGAATTCATGTAAATTGTGAATTTCACTTTTGAAAAGTTAATGCTTTAACTGTAAGACTAGTCGCAACCCCTCAATGTGACGGTGAGATCTGGGATAAATGTAAAATACTGTGCCTTGACTAATGTTGATAAAGCAAATTCTTAAATACGAAGATGGAAGATCAAACTTCTCTTATTGAATGCTATTTTTTTCATCTCGGCAAATATTCACTTTATGGTAAGAATATGGTAAGAATGGTATTATGCAGTACAAAATCAATTGTTTTATAATAAAACTTACACAATTGAACACATATGGCCCATGATCAGGTGGCTATGTAATATGAGCACCGAATGACATAGAAGGTAGACTATAAGTATAATGATGGATATTATTTTTGACGTTTTTTGATGTCCCATCATCTCCTATAAACAACTGTTTCATTTATTCTCACATTTTGCTAGAAGGCAAACGTATTTTTCCATTTAAGCAAAACAAAGTAATCTGCTTTGCAGAATTCCTCTCACACAGGAAGGACACAGCAGAACAATACAGACATTTCATAGATTACAACCCAACAGTAAACAAAATTACTTCACTACTTCAGTAAAATCGAATAAAATCCACTATCCGAATTTCTCTACAAAATACACCACAAAACTAACTAATGTAAACACAGTCACCACCAAAATGCAAATATTGCTCCTGAAATACAACCTAGACGAATTGTAAACAATACACACATCAAGCGGCGAGGACGTACATCTATCGATATACTCATATCTATCGATATTGAAACACAGTCTTTGGAAGAAAACAATTGACTACTGATAAGCGTACTTTTAAAGAATTATTTATTTAATTACTTTACACCATAAATGCTGATGAATCAACTCAAACAATAACTGATGACACATCTAGGTATCACATTCTTTTATTTAAAGGAAAAATAAATATAATCTATTCACTAGAAGCTCCAAACGAAGCCATGGCAGAATACCTTATTTTTTTAAAATATATAGATTGGGTGTGAGTTCAACCATATTTGCGACGTGTTCGCTACTTTCGATGTATATGGAGTAGTTGAAAGTCAAATTAATGAAACAACTATTCATCTCAAGACTATTTTGTAGGCAACTGTAATTCGTGCAATAATAAACACGTGTATAAGGTACTTTGGCGATTAAGGAACTTTGTGCCAAATCTTAAAATTTAAAACCATTAACTATCTACTGTTAGTATGATTAAGAACTTTATCTTTTGTTAAATTACAATATTTACAAGAGGAAATTTTATTATTGTGTGCATCTATATTTAATATTTATCCACATGAAGGAAATATTAAGCATCGAGTTTATATAACCTTACTAAACCTTCATCTTAATTAAAAGGAACATAATAATTCATCTGGTCGTCAGGTATCTCTTTAAAGCTATGCAGCGGTGGTCTGTATTACGAACACAGGCAACATTTTGACACTCTGGTCTCTTGTGTCCCTGATGATTAAGCTGATAAGACAAGTTTTGCTGAAAGTGAAATGAGAATGCATTTTGATACATCTTTTCATATAAATCTCCTTGAAGGCCGAGTAATGGAAACTGTATTTACAAACAACGGTTGGAGAATATTTATTTTTCATTCAGTAAATTGAGTTGCGTGTTTTTTTCACAAGATATATTCAGTTAATAATCTCTATTAGTCAATAGTAATGTATATTTACATTAGATAAACTTCTTCAATCTTGTGAAAATAATCACAGTTCGTAGGGATCGAATATATCAATATTTAAGCAATAGAGGCACATTCAGTCAAGATTAAATTAAAATTAAACAGAAAATCGTAAACCACCGAGACGTACTATCTATACTTTTCATTCTGACTTGGTGCAGTTCACAAAGCAGCATCATGATCATGACAGCACGGTCTATCGCAACTCGTTTGATATTTCATGTCGCAGAGTACATTCCAACTGAACTCAGGCAAACACGAATTTACTCAAGAAAACCTGCGCAGATGATTTTCTACCCCATACGTCACATACAGATTTTTACTGTTCTGACTAAATAAATATCTAAATTCGTCTGGCCAACAGGCACTGATCCACTGAGAGGCTCTCCGGAAGCCGTGTATTTGTCGGCCCTATCCCATATCTCTCCCCTCCATAGTCCACCATTCTGCGTCGCCCCTGCCTACCCCCTGATACTCCCCTCTCCACCCTCCACCATTCTGCATCAGCATTGCCTAACCTCCTACCTGCCACTCCCATTTCCCCCCTCCACCATTCTGCCTTGCCCTTGCCTATCCCCCTACTTACCACTCCCATCTCTACCCTTCACCATTCTGCGTCGCCCCCACCACCGCCACTCCCATTCCACCCTCCACATTCTGCCTGCCCTGCCTATCCCCTACCTCCCTCCCATCTCACTTCCCCTTCCTCCCCATCCCCCTTTCCCTCTCCTACCTTCCTCATCCGCTCCGTATCCCCCACCCGGCACACCCTTCCCCATGCCACCATCCTCCACTCCCCCGGTCCAATCCACTACAACTCGCCCCCCACCACAGACTCCGCATGTCGCGTTGGCGCCGCCTCATCTAAATTCATAGCTTCGTGTTAGCAATCCGCGCATTTACTGCCGTTTATCGTAGCTGCTGAAGCGGCAAGAGAGGCACGTTGCCTTTAGGGGATGGATGGAACCCATGGGATGAAAACATGTTGAAGCCGCACAACACGTGTTTTTCCTCTGATAACACACAGATCTCTCTTATGCGCAGGACACAACCAAGACAGAAGTGCCAGGTGCTTTTTAGCAGCTGGTGGTAACCAATAAACGAGTAAGTGACAAGGTACTCATGTATTGGTGCACTCAGGATTGGTGCACAACGAATAATTATACACGTTCATAAAGCAACAGATTTTTATTAATATTCAAAATACATCAGTAAAAACAAAATATACAGTAAATGAGCTTCGCGTTAAAATATCGGAAGAAAAAATCACTTCTTTTCTAGAAGGCAAGTGAGAAATAAAAAAGAAATATTTAGTCCATAATTCGTTTGAGAACCTGGAAAACAATTTGTTCGCCAATACACGTGTTTTTCCTCTGATAACACACAGATCGCTCTTATGCGCAGAACACAATCAAGACAGATGTGCCTGGAGCCTTTTATGGAGCTGGTGGTAACCAATAAACGAGTAAGTGCCAAGTTATTCATGTGCCGGTGGGGTTGGTGCACAACGCATAATTATACACGTTCATGAAGCAACAGCTTTTTTATAAATATTCAAAATACATCAGTAAATACAAAAAATGCAGTAATGAGCTTCGTGTTAAAATATCGTAAGAAAAATCATTTCTTTTCTAGAAGGCAAGTGAGAAATAAAAAAAAATAAATATTTAGTCCATAATTCGTTTGAGAATCTGTAAAACAATTTGTTCAATCAATACTTCCGTAGGTGTACTTTTCTAATATCCTCGACATTTCAATACGCCTGCAATGTGTTCTAATCCGTACTACGAATTATCTAGTAAAAAATATATCCTGCATTTAAGTAGAAAAGGCTAATAATTTCGTTATCGCTCATTAACGGCCCGGAGTAGGATTCAGCAATTGTTTGCAAGATCCTGCCTTCTCATCGGACTCGCGCCATCTGTCGGCGAAGGCGGTGATGATGGTATATTATCATGGTTTGATATGATCATGGTGTTATGATTTAATATCAATATTTATTGTTTTATTTGTCCCACCGCATCTAGAGATATGGTCCTGTAAGAGCAGTGTATGTTTTTGTCTTTTGGTGTCGGTGGTCATCCCCTGCTGGATGGTGGGTTCCGGCGCTGAACTACACGTAAATCAGCGAAGACCCGTGGCCCTCACCGCTCTACCTGGTACGAGCTCTGAGCTCCCGACACGTGTAGTGCATGTAGATGTGTATAAGTAAGGATGAGGATAGAACAGAAAGAGGAAGGAGAGATCGCGTGTGGCCCAAGGCCCGTTTGTTACGGTATTACTCGCGCATTCCCCATGTGTTGATCGGAAAAAGTAACGATCAGAGCTGCCAGTCGCTAGAATTCTTCTCTTGACAACGGCTGAACTCGATCTAGCTCTACCGGGAGCGATAGCTCAGTAAATCAACTGATGTCACTGCAGCGCCTCTGACCGGGAGGTCCTAGGTTCGAGTCCTGACGGCGGCAGGATTTTCGACATTAGCTTTTTCAGCTAGGTCGAATTCAGTCGCTGTCTGGAGGAGAATTCTAGCGGCTGGCTGCTCTGATCGGTAGTTTTCCGTGGTTTCTCCGATCAACACCAGGCGAATGACGGAGCAGTACCCTACCAAACGGGCCACGGACCGCGCGCGATCTGTCCTTCCTCTTCCTTGTCCTATTTGCTCCCCTTACACACACACTTACACTAACATGCACTACACTATCACATATTCCGGGGGAACCGGTCAGGACAGTAGAGCTTGTCCAGGCTGGGGCGGTGCCCCGTTGGTGGGAGAGTCCTGGTTAGGGGGAAACCCCACTAGCCGACGGTAGGTCGGCGCCGGATCTCACCATCCAGCGGGGGAAGACCACCGCTATCTCCCGAGAAAAACATGCACTACGCTAACGGGACTAATGACCAAAGCAGTTGATGTGCCCGGAAACACGAAAAAACCAAACCAATCGACTGCAGAAAGCGCTCGACCGTCCACGGTGTAACGTCGCAATCGTCAGCGAGGCCAAGGTCATTCACGGGCCAGCTGACCACCAGTCAACTCTTCCCCAGAAATTAAATATCTTTGAGAACAATATATTTTTGTTATTCATGCTCCAGTACATCCAGTACTTGTGGTAATTATTAAAAACTATCCACAGCCCTTTTACTACAGATTCGTGGATCTGCCACGTAGGTTTGCTTACTTCGACCTCTCAAAGAATTCTGATTATTTATTTTCATGTTCCACAACAACGTCTCCTGTTGCTAGGTAGGACCAAAACACTTCGTTACAACTGCAACCCAACAGATTGCCTGTCGGTGGCTTTTTCTTTGAGCGGTTGCTTTTTCTTTGAGCTGTACTACTACTACTGGCTGTTATAATTACTTTTTTTAATTTAAGGTCGCATCAACATCTAGGTCATTAGCGACCACTATTGGAGTTAACGGTATGGTAACTGTGAAGATGAAACGATATGGGAGGATAAGGGGTGAAAAGACGAACACAAATACTAACATGCAAATGGGCAGGGACTCGAACCCGCGACCATTCGCTCCGACATCGCTTCGGCACTACTGCCTTAGCGATCTCGGTCGCCGGATCGGCTATATTTACTTTGTAAGGCTTGATGCCTACAATAATTATATTTATATATAAACTGTCGTTACATGGCATTTCTGGAGTATTTCTTTGTCCAATCACTTAGTGGACATTAAATGTGAATTTTCTCTGTAGTAGACACATCCTGCTATGTCATGTCCGCCCCACTTCTAACCGCTCTGCCCCGCCTCACCTCACCCCTACGCCACCCCCGCCGGGCTCCGCTCTAACTCCACACAGCCACCGAGAGCGGTAGCTCAGTGCATCAACTAATGTCACTGCAGCGCCTCTGATCGGGAGGCCTAGTTCCACTCCCCATGGCGGCAGGATTTTTGACACTAGCTTTTCAGCTAGGTCGAATTCAATCGCTGTCTGGAGGAGAATTCTAGCGGCCGGCTGCTCTGATCGGTAGTTTTCCGTAGTTTCTCCGATCAACACCAGGCGAACCCTAACGAACGGTCCACGGACCGCGCGCGATCTTTCCTTCCACTTCCTTGTCCTATCCTCTCCCCTTACACACACACACACACACACACATACACACACACATACACACACACACACACTTACACTAACATGCAGTACACTACCACATATTCCGGGAGACCGGTTGGGAGCTTAGAGCTTTTCACGGCTGGGGCGGTGCCTCACTGGTGGGAGAGACCTGGTTATGGGGAAACCCAGCTAGCTGACGGTTGGTCGGCTCCGAATCTCGTCATCCAGCGGGGGAAGATCACCGCCATATCCCGAGAAAAACATGCACTCCACTAACGGGACCAATGACCAAAGCAGTTGACGCGCCCGGAAACACGAGGAAATCAATCAAATAATCAATCAATCCACACAGCCCCTGACAATCAAGCGTGCGCTCAATCCTTAAGACGTCGCTCCGACCGGTACATATAGACACAATTTAATTTTATCATGCAAGATTCATCAAATATTACAATTTATGAAGCGATGCTTAATTAACATTCAAATAGAGTGAAAAGAGCATTAGATGAATCAGTTTTGCATTATAAAATGATTTTTGCACATCTCAATTTGCATTTAAATTAGCGTTTAAAGTAATTTAATTCATTTGCATGATTTAAAACTGTCAGAGTTGGAAAATTGAAAAATGGTAATAGAGAACTTTTTTTGTAAAACCTCTGTGGTATGATATAGTTTTCGATGATTTCCTATATTACATTCGGCTTCCACTGCGAACAAAAATATACCAAATACGCAACAGCTTCGTAAAATCATTTGGCTAACTTATTTCCCTCAATATTCGTGTTGTCCCTAACGAAGGAAATATAAAAATGAACCATGTAAGGTGAAAAAAACACACCATAGCTTCTTCCTCAATGTATGAAATAACGTTTTACGTAACATTTTTTCAAGAACGTTACGTTAATGCACAGGAATTTATTAATATTTTCTCTGCTTCCATAACTTGTATAAAGTTGTGCTTAAAGTGTGTGTTGCTGAGAATATTTCTAAGGAATGCCGAATTCCTTTTGAGAATACAAACTACGAAAAACAAGTGAATTGAAATTGGGAGCGTATTGAGACAGTCACGTACAGTGCATGTCTACCTGTGAACATCTCCAGTAGTTACACAGTTGAAAGGATTTTCATCTAGATGGGTAGTTTCAATAGATCTCACAGATGTCGCGTGATTAAAATATATTTTGATTGGAGGTGTACATTGCATTGATCCTCAACAATTTTGAAAATCTCTCGACAGATGCTCCTAAACAACAGTTCAGGTTCAAATGGTGGCAGCAGAGTGTGCCGTGAAGCGGATACAGCGTGCAGAGCGTGCGGTGAAGCGGGTGCAGCGTGCAAAGCGTGGGGCGAAGAGGGTATAATGTGCAGAGCGTGCGGTGAAGCGGGCACAGCGTGCAGAGCGTGCGGTGAAGCGGGTACAGCGTGCAGAGTGTGCGGTGAAGTGGGTATAGCGTGAAGAGCGTGCGGTGAAGCGGGTACAGCGTGCAGAGCGTGCGGTGAAGCGGGTACGGCGTGCAGAGCGTGCGGTGCGTGCAGAGCGTGTAATGGGGTGGAGCGTGCGGAGCGGGCAGTGCAAACGTAGAGAATTACACAGTAAGAATCGAAGATCAAACGCAGTCGGCAGAGCGTGCAATGAAGACGCAGCACAAAGCGCGGTTTGATAGCCCAGTCATTACAAACCAAAAAAGCGAGAAACTAGTAAAACCCCACTAGCCGACGGTAGATCGGCGCCGGATCTCGCCATCCAGCTGGGGAAGATCACCGCCATCTTCCGAGAAAAACATGCACTACACGAACGGGACTAATGACCAAAGCAGTTGACGCGCACGGAAACACGAAAAAATCAATCAATCAAACCTTATCGTATCGAGCCGAATTCGACGGCGCGATATCGATGAACTAAAGCAAGAAACTAATAAGGGAGTGAGGGTATTCTATTTCTGTTTTGCTATCTAACCTGCGTCTGAAGGGCTTCTGAAAAATGGAACTGCATCACTAAAGGGATATTTCTTTGTATTTGCAATGTTTTTTATGGTGTAAATACGTGTTGTTAAAGTAGGTGAGGTAGTGAATTGCAGGTCAGACAATGCTATTCCCTTTAAATGATATGCTCTTGAAAAGTAGGGAGGTTTATTAAAACCGCGCGAGCCCCGGAGCGAGCACCGGAGGCGCCCAACACGTCGAGAGTCAGGGCCGGAAAGTCCGCGCCAACGCACCACATCGGATCCGTCGAGTGGCGGAAAGCTTTGCTTGTTATGCGGTTGAAATGCGTTGCTGGTAAAATTGCGAAATAAAATTTCATGCTCATGAAAAGGACATTGGGCAGGAAAACTTTGTCATCATAGACCGGCTGACTAAAGTACAAGCCGATTTCACCATAAGTATACTACTAAAACTAATAGTAATAGTACTAAAATTCTGGGAATTGTGAAATTAATTTCTTAAATTCATGAAATAAATCAACACGTACGAACAAATATAGTATTTCTGGAACATTGTTTAGGGTGAAATTCTACTGTTATTATAATCAAGAACTTAGCTCAACGTGTAATTAATGTAATGCACCAATGAAACCAATAATGTAATGTAAGAATGTGTTTGTAAGGTGTTTGCAAATGCATTGAGAAAGAGATCACTAATAACCCAAATGGTTGATGCGACGTAAAAGAACATATTAACTATCTATTGTTTGCCGACCTGGATGACCGAGATGGCTAAGAACGAGTACCGTCTCAGCGCTTAGGGTCGCAGGTTCGAGTCCCACCTTGCGCATGGTTGTTTGTCCCTTGACTTTGTATGTGTTGTCGCGGTGGGCCTCACGTTCTGCTGACCCCCAGATCAGAGGAGCGCGCAAGTGTGTTGGTCTAGTGTATGGTCGAATACGCGTCCCATCGGGACGTAAAGGGTAACCGATTGTTGGCTGGATAAAATTCCTAGAAAAAATATCTATTTGTCATCATACGACGCCATCCTCTCATTTGGTTTGTTCTTTTCGTGTTTCCGGGCGCGTTAACTGTTTTGGTTATTAGTCCCTTTAGTGTAGTGCATGTTTTACTCGGGAAAAGGAGGTGATCTTCCACCGCTGGATGGTGAAATCCGGCGCCGACCTACCGTTGACTAGTGGGGTTTCCCTCTAACCAGGACTCTCCCACCAGCGGGACACCGCCCCAGCCGGGACAAGCTCTAAGCTCCCGACCGGTCTCCCGGAATATGTAGTAGTGTAGTGAATATTAGTGTAAGTGTGTGTGTGTGTAAGGGGAGAGAATAGGATAGGGAAGAGGAAAGACAGATCGCGCGCGGTCCGTGGCCCTTTTCGTAGGGTACTGCTCCGGAATTCGCCTGGTGTTGATCGGAGAAACCACGGAAAACTACCGATCAGAGCAGCCGGCCGCTAGAATTCTCCTGCAAGCAGCGACTGAATTCGACCTAACTGAAAAGCTAGTGTCGAAAATCCTGCCGCCATCAGGACTCGAACCTAGGACCTCCCGGTCAGAGGCGCTGCAGTGACATCAGCTACCGCTCCCGGTGCCATTCTCTCGTGCGCGGTGTCGTGCGTCTTCTTGTGGAAGTGAGCTGATTCCTTCATGTTCGATACGATAAGGGATGAGCCACCCTTTCTGATGGCCGAGATCGTTAAGGCAGCAGTGCAGTAGCGGTCTCGGACCAGAGGATCGCGGGTTCGAATACCACCTCCGGCATGGATGTCTGTGTTTTCCATACGTATTCTTCCTACAGTTTCCCTTACAGTTTAAAAATCAAAATGGTCTCTATATGACCTAGATGTTGAAAAGCGATTTTAAAAAGGGATGACTCGAAAGATTCAGATTGTCTCTATACTTAATGATTTTCCAGGCGTCAGGCATTTTTTAAAAGTTCAGAGAACCCTATCATTGTTCCAGACGTTGTCACAATCATGAGTAGATACCCTACGTGGTGTTGCCCAGGTGCTGAGCAAAGACGCTTCACACTAACCCCAATAACTGCCCTTCCTTCGTACGTTTAGATGAACTAGTGGTGCCAAATGAGCACGTTCTTTCTCGTCCGAACTTTCACGCAAAATTACGCAAAAAAGGCTAAAATGTTTGAAAAATTGTGCATGAGCTTATTTCAAAATCTGACTTTAAGGAACACATTTCATTAAGGGAAATAATCTCCATCTTCATAATTGTATTTGAAGGAAGACGCCGAAAAAAATTTGAAATTATGCAATGTTTGAAAATGCAAAGTTTTATAACGACAATGAGATGCTCCATCATGCTCTTAAACTATCTTTACACTACCCAACAACAAAAGTTTGTAAAAAGCGATACAGCAGTTTTTTAAATTTGGAAAATGTTCCAGGGGCTTCACGTAAAGTACTACCCAAAATTAAGGAATCGATTTTAAATTTACGGAGCCGTTCCATCAGCCAGGTCGATTTGCTAATATCAAATTTGAAGAACATTGGCTGGACGGTTTAACCGCTATCGTTGTTCACAGATGGACGGACGGACGGACGGACGGACGGACGGACGGACGGACGGACAGACTTTTCGCTGACGTTTGATTTTTCGGTATCAAAGACCCACAAAACATGGATTCAGGCTTCATACGTGTTAAAGGATTTTTTCAAAATTTAACATCTGAATTTATCCACTTTATCGTTTCCACAGCCCTATAATAAGAGATTTTCGGCTGAAAATTCGGTATTTCTTTGCACAGCATTACATCACTTTCTTTCTCCTGAGTAAGCGGTAGCGAGAGAATAAATATTATACTTTTCATTATATTTTAATATTTATTATATTGAAGTATTAATATGGGACTTTGATTTAATAATAATAATTTATATTATTATTATTTTAATTATTATTAATATTATTAACCTTCACAACCCAAATCAATCTTTGTAATGTAGAAAATTTAACCTAGACTAAGTTGTCACTAGATGTAATTAATTTTATATCTGGCTGATTCCGGAATGGTACTTTCAACATCTGCGATAATAAAGAATTTTTATTTGCAAAGAACCAATCAATGTTTTAAGTTGAAATTGAAGTGCATCTCATTTTCTCCAACCATTATTCGGGTTTGAATCCCCGTTTTGTTACATAGCATAAAAACTGTCTACACAAAAATCGACACCATTTTAAAACCGCTTCATCCTCTCATTCACAAAATTCGTTCTTTTTTCTCCGCGTCGGGAGCAGCGTTGCTACCAAAACTACAAAAGATAATAAATCCACCTTTCTGGCGAGGTCGTCAATTGGAGCTTCACTGAATGGCCTGAATGCAGCAGCAGAAAGAGCCAGCCCTGCTCGATTCGAGCTTTTGCGCTCTAAAGAGGCTCGATCTGGTTTGGCCCGGAGCGCTTTGTTTATCTGTGCGGACGAGATAATTTTCAAATCGAGATTTGCAATATCAGCGCACTTCTGGTAAATTCTAGAGTTGTTTCAACATCTCCTCTGTTATTTATTTTTCAACATCTAAACAATTAGGAATATAGGTAAAAATAATTTGCAAATTTTCTTTTAAAAATCAACGAGAAGAATCTGTTTTTTCAGTTAACAAACAGTTTTGTCACACATCAGCGTTTGTAAAATATTTGTCAGTTATGGAAAGTCAGAGTCCTGTGATGCATTCTCTTTGCTATTCAATGAGTCGCAATGGTTTCACTGGAGTGTCCTGACAGGTTAAGCTACAGCCCTACAAAATTATAAGCTCGAATTTTAAATGAACAACAGACATGCCATCTTAACCATGTACACATAACGTAAATGAACAACATACAGGTATTCTTAACGTTTTAGTGCTTATGACAATTACTTTAATACTTTCATGTGCTGACAACCTTCCTATTTTATTTTAGAAGCCAAATTATTCTTCATTATCAGGTGAAATCAATTTGCCGCGAATACACGTGTCGTATTACTGTATCATTATATTTTCGTCAATTTTCTCCCAAAAGATCTAGACAAGCTATTCAAAGCCTTACCAGGAGACAATGGAAGCAAGAGGGTACGCGTTTTTATACTAATAGCTGAGCCCAGATATTTGTTTTTCACATTCATCTTTTAGAATAAAAATAATGAATTAATGTTTAGTGGATCCCCGCCCCCCTTGCCTGCTGTATCTGACCCATCCACAACTGTCCGGGCCTGAACGTTCCCCTTTCCGCTAATTTCACTTTGTCCCATCCCACCCACTCAGCTTCGCCCTTTTCCTCTTTACTCTGCCTCACCTTATTCTGTGCTACCAGTCCGGTTCTGCTCCGCCCTGCCGGGATTTCTACGATAAGTACTTGATTTGTAAACTTTCAGGTCCCAGAGCGCCCCCCAAATTAATTATTAATTAATAGAAATAGTTATATATTTATAACATAATTTAATATGATTATTCCCGAGTAACGGAATGCCGTTCCGTCGCGCTCCGCCATAAATCAAGCCCTGGCTACGATTATAGTTGCGACCACCGTCGTTAATATGGGTGTTGTCTAAACATGCATTATTGCTTACTCCCGGCAAACATCTCCCAACAAATTTGAGTCTTAATTACTCAAAGCCTAATTGCGCTCTCGAAATTAATGAAAATGCTTTTTTGTAAAAAAAAATTTACAATCTTCACGAAATTTTAAATTCACATTGATCAATTTAAACACGTTTTCGAACAATTCGTGGAAAAAAGAAAGCTTGCAGACTTAAATTTTGTTTAAAAGATAGAAAAGGTAGATGGGAATAATTTTTACAAAATTTCATATAGACAGTAACTTTTCTTTTTTCTTACGTGTACAAAATATAATTATGATTACATAAAATATGTATGAAAATCAATTAATAATCTTTCTAAATGCCTTGTCCCAGCTAGTTTCATACTAGCGTACGACTGAATTCTCATATTTTGACTGTCTCTTCTTACCACACAAACGAAGACAGAAGAAAGCCACCCACTATTTAATATTTGCTCTTCACGTGCGGGAGAGTAACTTATTTTTATATTCTAGGTATGTAAAAAACTCTTGTACTGTGCATATATTGTTATTGCAGCGCCCATGAAGATTGTTTTGTTAAAAACATAATTTGTTGCAGTACAATACGAGAATATTTTATTTGCTGTTATTGAGCAGTATGTTAATTTATTACTTATTTATTTAGTCAATAACCAGTCAAAAACTGTATGTGACGTATGGGGGAGAAAATCATCTGCGCACGAATTCTTGAGTTTCAGTCCCTTCCCAACAATTTAACTATTAATAGTTGAAAGATGAAAATAATAATAATAATAATAATAATAATAATAATAATAATAAATAACAACAACAAATTTAAAAAAGCGAGGGATTAACATTTCAAAAACTAGATATTTTCGTTGCCGAATTATAGAAAACTTATTTTTAACGATAAACGAACGAACAGATCTGATTTTTCTGTATTACTAACAAAATACAACTCACTCTAAGCTCTACTACCACTTGTGCTTACTACTTTTTGAAAAAATCATTTGTGTTATTTTATTAAAAAGCATTTTTGCTTTGGCAGGGCACTAGTATCTCATTACTTTCGCTTTCCTTTGGCTTCGACCCACTGTGCAGCACTCACCGACAGCGCGATTGGCGCCAGGGAGGGCTACGACGTGTGGAGGTGGGGCAGTGGCAAGAGGCCGTTTGGAGAAAAGAGAAGCGCGCCGGCGATAAAACCAGCGCAATGTACCGAAGCGTCATTCCCGACGCTGCCAAGCAAGCGCTCGTTTTGGCGTGTAAAAGTAGCGACTATTTACACTGGCTGGCGAGAACCCCGCAGTTTCTGTAGCTGTTCGAGAACGAGTGTAAAATGTACGGAATGAATTCGCAGTTTTCTCTTCCATTCTAGTACGGGACAAGTCATAAACCTGCGCCTCATAATTTTCAAATATATTTAATGCAGTGATAATTAGCTTTGTATTGGATATTTGTATACAGACAATATGGTTAATCTCTGTATAATAACTGGAATTTCGAGAGAGCTATGAGGAGAAATGTATTCTGTGAACGTTTTCTTAAATTCTGATATCTCTACCCTAACCTATACTCAAGTTGTATTCTGAATGCAGATCGACAAATGTTTTCTCATGTAGAATTTCGAATTTGTTGAAAACTTCACTTTGCATTATGTTCAGAAGGGTGTGTAATTTGTGTAACAATTGTTTATTTAAGAAATGAAAATTAGAATGAACTTAGATATTTTGAGACCGCTGAAATAATTGATTTATAGTTCATTGCTGTGTTATGACATAAAAAAGTAACGAGTTGTCAATATTGCGCTTTGATTCTTAGCCTGCGGCTTTATATATGCGCTCTAATAAACAACAATATAACATTTTATGGTATTATGAAGTTAGATGAAAATACAATAATAAGAGACTCTGAAATAACTTAAAAATCTTATTTTCTAATTATTCGTATAATATTATTGCAAAAAACCAAGTAACATATTGTCACTGCGGCTTAGATGTTCAGCTGCGGGTTTTGACTACTTCAGCTTTTTTCCAAACATCAATATCATTTTTGTTAATGAAATTTAGTAAAAGAAAAACAATGATTAGTGACAGTATTCTGAAACAGGTAAAATAACTCGTTAAAAATCTTATTTTGCTTAATTTATTCGCGGTATAATATTATTGCAAAACCATTACTAAGGGGGCGAGATAGTATATGCAGTTTTAGCACTACTTTACTTTCTCGCAAACTATAATGTCGTACTGTTAATGAATGTAATTTTGCCAGAGAAAACAATGATTTTGTGACAGGTCATTGAGCATCGCAGACCCAGCGTCCAACGCACAAAGCGCAGGAATTCTTGGAGCCAGCGAGCGGCCATTAATCTAGAATCCGATTAAGCACAATCCTATCATTGTTTGGCACATTGCAGGTTTTGTATAACACGTAATATTTTATAATGTAATCGCTCCATCTCGCAGCAACCGCCACTCACAGGCAACGGTAGTGGTAGCATGAGTTGTACCCAGCTTCATGTGTATTTAGTAACTATTGAATTATGTGCAGTGGACTTTACTGGAACGGCATACATTTCTTTCAATATTCGCTGATCACTTCAACGCAGTTAAGTTGTTCAATATTTATACTGTTGGTAATAGATCAGTTTGTAGACTTCGAAGTACCAAGCACGCTGACCTGCTCTACGTTAAAGTCGTATTGCTGTTAAGTTGTTAGGTGAAATTGTTTTACGCGAGTCGAAAGTGATTCTCTTAATCGTTCTTTACGCTATGCGAGGACAAAGTTTACACAAAAATTTGGAGCCATTTTGAGAACATTTTCAAAACTGTTGAGGCTTGATTTAAAGTACCCTCAAAAGTCAAAATACCCGTTTCAAATTCCGAAAGCTCCTAGTTATTTCAGTTCAAATGGGGAGCTCAAAATCAGCTAAACGGTGTAGGTGCAAGCGTTGAACACAGACAGAGAGGGAGTTTTCCTGTCAATCGATTTTTCAGTGTCAAAGCCGCAAATATGTGGGTTTATAACTAAACAATGTGTTACATGAAGTAATTTACTATATAGGAAGAAGATTTATCCAAATGTTTGATACCAGGGCCCGACAAGAGTTTTTCTGCAGGAAATCTGACGTTTTGGGCGTAAAATCACAACACTTTCTCTTCTTACGCAGTTGGTGCATAAGAAATAAGAGTCCAGAAAATGAACGTGCAAATAAAGCTCATTTCCAAAGTGAGTATCTTCTATTTTTATCGTATCAATATAGAATTCATAAGAAGCATTTCCAACATGGTGTCATATTTTTGTGCAAAAACGGCGTTTCTCCTATTTTGAAGAGTATCTAAGAACCGATAAATCCTGTTTTGTACTATGTAGTCTTCCTGATAAAATGTATGTCTCGAAAATACATCTTTTTGAAAATAAGATCTCCAAACCAGACTGAGAAAGAAGGAAAGAAATCAAACAAAGAATAAATGGAAAAATCTCCTCTGATGATTTCCTTAGGGAAGCGAACTGTACTTTCTAAACAAAAAATTAAACTGTCCTCCACCTTTTTTGTTTCTTCGACCTCTACCTCGACAGCAGGTCAGCATTTGGCTTTTGCCGTCCTCTGGTTCACCCTTCGCTTGTTTACGTCGTGCGGCGGTCGGTCTCCGCCAAGCCGCCAGAAGTTGCTGGTGCGCGAAATAGGGGACAGCCAAGAAGCAGAGGAAGGAAAAGCAGAGCCGGAGAGGAAGGGGGAAAAGCAGCTGAAAAAACTCTCCGGGAAAAAGAGTTTGGCAAGTCGAGTTACCGAGTTTTGCTGCATGGTCGGGCAGCTGCATTCGACCCGGCGGCGCGTCTAATTTTGTTAAAGAACGCTGACCTGCTGCGGGTCCGCACTTTCTACTTCCGCTGGCGCCGTCCATTTTCTTCCGGGACAGCATTTTCTCACGGCTTTTCCTCTTCCGCTCTTCAAGTTCTGACAGAAGATGCGGTTGGGTGATTTTTATTTGTTCTGCTTTTACATGTGATGAGCAACGAAATGTTTTCCCAAATATCCCAGTATTATCGGCACCCTCTCCCGTCCATGACACTGATTTCGTGAATATCGGAGCCGGAGTACCGCAAAACATACGTTCATACGTTCGTCGAAGCGTTGGCCTACATATCTCCACATATAAATTGATTGTAAATAACTTAATGGCATGCCATGGGAAAGCACGTTATGCACTATGTTCTGTATGGAACAGTTATTAGAGTCAGTTCAACTACGAGTTTTCGAATTATCAGCAAATGTTTCGACCGTGATGAGAATTAATTTTCTATTTACCCAAGTTTCACATTAATTTTGTTAAAATATACTGACGTCATTGATAAAAATGGCGATTACCTTTATAAATGGGAAATGTATATCAGTGCTTTGTTACATGTGGTAGAATGAAAGTAATGTTACCTATAAAGGAAACTTGAAAAGTGTCATCAACATGACTTTCAGAACTGCGATCGCCCCTCTTCTTCGTATTATATATTTACCACTGCTACCTCTATCGGGCTAGCTGATTTTTCAAATAGATTTTGCGCACCGAAGAAATTATAATTTACGAATCGATGATTTCGCCTAAACATGAGGCTCACATTTATAGTACTTACGTGGGACATTAATAAAATACTTTCAATAACAAGACAGATATTAATTTCAAAAATGAAACTTGTTTTGTGCATTTAATCATTTATGTAAACATATAGCCTGAACGCACATCAACACAATACAAAAAAAGCAACAAAAACAGACACGGAACACAAAGTATTACCAATTCACATTGAAAAGTTAAAAACGATCAAATGGTACCAACCAGCTACTTGTATCTCCTACCTAAAACTTAAAATTACTGCGCTACACAAATGGTAAGATTTCAACCACCTGTAGCGTCGCGTGGTTCGGCGCCGCGGCGTCGCCCGCGCCGGGCCGCTTCGGGGAAACCCGCTCTAAGCCGGATGCAAAATGGGGGTGTAAAGCGGCGGCGCCTCGCCGCGCCGGCTGGAAAACCCGTAGGAATCCCGGCTGGAAATTCCCTGAAAGGGACGCGCGCGGATGCGAGGCTAAGAGATGTCGGTTGCAGCCCTGGAAGGGCTGGCCAGCGAGCCGTATGACGCCCGCTGCTTGTAGGGTGGGGGCGAGCCAACGGATATTTAAGGCCGCGCCGACAGGCGCCTCGCGGGATACGCTGGGTGTCGAAAGACGAGAGGTATCTCCAGTGCTATCATTGCACGTGATCTTCGGGTCGAAGATCGGTTTGGCGACAGGCCATGTAACTGGTATAGTTACGGGACTCTATGTCCGACAGCTTCGCACCTCGCGTTGCTTTTTGCTGCTTTCGAAGCAGTGGTTCTGGGCGAGGCCTAGGGACGGTCGCGGGGTTTCGCGGCTAAGAGAACTGAAAGGTTGCCAAAGGGTTAGATTTTTGTATTGTAATCTTTGTACATTAATTGTAAATATACTGTAAATATATTGTAAATATCAATCAGAACAGTCGTCTGTGTTTTTCATCCTAGTACGTCACACACCAAAGACAGTTTGAGTTTCAATAAATAATTTTACATTTAAACTTCAATTAAACTCTGCAATCATATATTTAATATTTCTTAGTTGTAAATCTGATAATATATGTGAGATAACATACGGACAGAAAGATACATAATGAAATGAATTTTTAATTTTGACTCCTAATCTTAAGTATTGCATATTAAAATACTTTTATGCTATTCATTATCCGACATATTTAAAATTAGGCATAATGGCTCCCACCTCAAGCGAGCTTTCCTAAGAAAGGAATGGAGGCTAAAGGCGGCTCCTCACATTCATTATTCGGCGAGTAGTGAGCAACCGCTCGCCGAATCCCAAGCAGTGTGGATGAGTTGCTTGCTGTTTGCCGAGAGACGAACATTCGATAATGGCCCTATAGATAGGGCGAGTACCGAATGTGTCGGTCTTTTGGACACATCAAAGGACTGCTCGGTGAATGCCGAATGTGTGGACCCGCCCGAAGGCTACGTCTTTTATTTCCCCTCCACCACCATCTCTTTCACTAAACAAATTATTAATTACTGTGTTGATTTGTTATTGACCTTCACTAATACATAATGGTACGGATGACATTGATATTTGACTAGTACTATGGTATATTCGTGATACATGGTGTGCATGAGAAACCAACACAGTCACAACCACTATAATTTTCTCCAATTACTTCTTCAAATCACTTCGATATATTTGTTTCATGAATTTATAACCAAACTGACTGTCTAATATCTGGGTACCTCCCCATTTTTATATCCCGCAACAATTGTTTCTAAGAACTACATTTCGAAGGACTAGGAAGTTTTGAAACCTAATCGACAGACATTACTGGGGCGTACTGTAAACCAGCACAGTCACAACCACTATAATTTTCTCCAATTACTTCTTCAAATCTTTTCGAAATATTTGTTTTATTAATTTATAACCAAACTCACTGTCTAATGTCTGGGTATCTCGCCATTTTTATATCCCACAACAATTGTTTCTAAGAACTACATTTCGGAGGACTTGGAAGTTTTGAAGCTCAATCGACAGACATTACTGGGGCGTACTGTAGTACATGTTTACAGCCGAGTAACTGGCGAGTTATCCGTTCCGCTTCCTCGAGTTAACGCGCGCCAGCATTCACCTCGGCTGTTGACTTGGCCGCCGCGTGCGGCTCCGCGGCGCGGCGCGGCGCGGGGGGTTTCCGGCGACGAACGACCGCCCCTGAGCGGGAATTCCGGCGCGCGTTCCGGCGACGGCGCGAGGCGCGCGAGGAAAATTGATGCTCGGAGGAAATAACCGCGTCATCGAGCGCCCATCGCTCGATAAACTAAAGCGCGGATTGATTGCAGATTACATCCGTCGCGCGCCCGGGCGCAGCTGCAATTGCGGCGGTGGCGGTTCCGACGCGGCCGGGCGGCGGGCGGGTGGGCGGGCGGGTGGGCGGGCGAGTGTGCGGGCGAGTGGGCGGGCGAGTGGGCGGGGCGAGTGGGCGGGCGGGCGAGTGGGCGGGCGGGCGAGTGGGCGGGCGGGCGAGTGGGCGGGCGGGCGAGTGGGCGGGCATGGGCGAGTGGGTGGGCGGGCGAGTGGGTGGGCGGGCGAGTGGGTGGGCGGGCGAGTGGGTGGGCGGGCGAGTGGGTGGGCGGGCGAGTGGGTGGGCGGGCGAGTGGGTGGGCGGGCGAGTGGGTGGGCGGGCGAGTGGGTGGGCGGGCGAGTGGGTGGGCGGGCGAGTGGGTGGGCGGGCGAGTGGGTGGGCGGGCGAGTGGGTGGGCGGGCGAGTGGGTGGGCGGGCGAGTGGGTGGGCGGGCGAGCGGGTGGGCGGGCGAGCGGGTGGGCGGGTGAGCGAGTGAGCGGGCGAGCGAGTGGGCGAGCGGGTGAGTGGGCGGGCGAGTGGGCGGGCAAGCGGGCGGGCGAGCAAGTGGGCGGGCGGGTGATTGGGCGAGCCGCAGGGGGGGGCGGATGAGAGAGCGAGCGATCAGGCGGGCGGACACGCGAGCGGGTAGGCAGCAAGCGGGCGGGCGGATACAAGCAGCGGAGCAAGCGGACGGGCGGGCTGGATCCTACCGTGCACATTATGTTTGTGAACGCGTTTATGACCAAGCCATGTTACCTGGCCCCTGAGGCACGATATTTACTGTGGTACATGTCACTCGTCAGATGCAAATTGATGTTAAGGTCTCAGTTATAGGTCGAGTAAGAGAAGGAAAATAAATTGGCGTTACCAATGACGATTGATATGGTGATGGCAATTAACAAAACTTAGCCATGACATTACGGCTATCTTCCAATAAATACAAGCTCGACTGATCAGCACGGCACTGCTGAACACGCCTTTCCTTTGGATTGAGAGTTATGGTTGCGGACGCATACATCTCGCAGAGGTATACCTTGTCAAACAGGCAATGTACTATTTTGGTAATATCCTAACGCCACTTTTCCAAAACAAATTTCTTTTTTGGTCTTAACTACTTAGTCATTACTCCCACAAGTGCGAAGAGTGTGCTGTCCCGGTGGAGAGTGAAATCCAGAGCCGACCTACACTTCGCTTGCCTCCTCCACATTCCTCCCACAGCACCGCCTCAGGCTCTAGACTTCCGACGAGATGGTGTGTGTGTGTGTGTGTGTATGTGTATGTGGGTAAAAGGAGAGGATATAGAATGTCCGAGACCCGTTTCATTAGGTACTGATCCAGCATTCATAAGAACATTAATAAAAGAAACCATGGAATACTGTTTGTAAGAGCTATCTAGCGCATTTTTCTCTAGACTGCGGTTGAATTGATCCACATATGTAGCTAGTGTCGAAAATCCGCCACCGCCGGGACACGAATCGACGGCCGGGACACGAATGCACGGTCCCGGTTAACAATGCTGCAGGCGCGACGGCGGTTCTATTGACCCATCTCAGCCAGTTGTCCTCATGGAGAGGAGGTGTCCAATAACTTGCTACGAAGCCTCCTAAGACAACTACAGCGTCCAGGTCGCCTCCCGGGGGACCCACGCCGAGCCCCTTCGGCCGCCCGCAGCCAACTTCTGCCAAGTGCCGTTGCTCTGAATGCCTATGTGCTCGCTGCCGCTCTCACGGGGCAACTTCGCTGTTACACTGAAAGAACTTTCTGGGAATATTTTACCGAAACTTTCTTCATAATACTGGGTTTATCGAGCTAATTTATCTCTGGCTATATATTAACCGTTTGTAAAGAACTCTTCAGTGTACTTGCCAAGAATCTGAGATTGCTTGCTCAGCTATTTTGGTGAGGTACCTGCGAGTGATAAGGAAGAAAGAAGGCAGAGCGTCGATGCAGTTCGGGTTTGGGGGTTGCCGAAATTCGTTACACGGCACAGTTGAGGATGGACGATTTGTTTTCATTACACTCTCCTAGTGTGTGTATAAAGAGTAAACTCACAAGTTTACATAACGTGAAGGTTTCAAATATATCAACATTTTATTTATTTTCCGTATAAGATTTAAATTTGTAGCGTAGGAAAAATTAATTTTACTACATCAAATATTTTTATTATTTGCCATTACTATCGCAATACATCACACTTCTGAATATCTTTTCAGAGTAACTTTCAGAGCAATTTTCAAAGAGAGCAAAAAACCAAATTTGGCGTGTCATCTTCAGTAATTAAATACCGTATTATTATGTGTAATTAAATACCGTATTATTATTATTATTATTATTATTATTATTATTATTATTATTATTATATTGAGGTGTCTCCCAACAATTGTACTGATCAATGGGATCTCTTTCGTGTGAGAAGCCAAAGAGAAAATACTTACCATTTATATATAATGATGATATGAATGAAAATATGAGACCATTTATCCACGTGGTTGAGACGAGAAATTAACGAACCTGGCATATGTAAATATCATCTTGAAACTCCTGGGAGACGCACTGCGTTTCTACCTATATTTTTCTAAAACATCGGTTCGTGAGGAGACCATTTTTATTTTAAACGAATTACAATATAACGACCTTTGTAAGTGAGGTTGCTCATTTCATAAATTCGTTTAAATAGCACTTCTTATACAATAAACGTAATGCTTTCTGTATAAGAATTTATTTGATTTAATTGTAAAGGTGATAAGTGTTGACCCTTCACACATAAATATTACTTCGCTTTTTAATAAAATACGAGAATAGGCTTTTACATTTTCGTAAATATTGAACGTAACTTGGATCTCATTATAAATAATTTTAAGTCGCGATCAATGTTTTCAAGTACATAATCACCCTTTAGTCCGAATGGCAAATGCGGATCTCAAAGTGAATTATCCACATTCCGAGTTTCGGTGGTCGCACATTGTGTGTGCGCTCTTGGTCGACGGATTTTGGCTCCGCGCCGCGCGCTCTGCAGGTGAATTCCCTGACTAATGGCACAACAAGGCCCTGGCATTTGGCAGCGTGTCCACTCACCTCGCGACACGTTCGCTTGCGTTAGGGTTTGCTCACAGCGAGACGCAGAGGGGAGACTAGGAGCTAGGGAAGCGACATCAATGTCGATGTTTCTAAAAAATTGATATTTCTACGAAAACATTGGTATTTCGAACATCGATGTATGACACCGTTGTTATTTTAACATCAATGTTTTCTAATCGATGTTTAAGTTTTCAGTGCTTTTATTCGTGGATGAAAATTTGCATAATCACAATTTTAAAAAATTAAAGTAAGAAATAACTGATGGCACCACTGTCAGTTTGTTTTCAAACGAAACGAATGTGCTTTGAACTACATTCATCTAACAGACTATCCCTCGCCCGAGATGATCCTGAAGGCCTGGTACTTTCTTCGCCTGTCCTCTTATTTAGGACTTAAAGAAGCGTTCTTAAATGTTTTACTTAAATTTTAATTATAAATTAATATACATGGCCACTGTCAAATTGAATTTTGTTGCGCACGCATTTAATGTTGGAGATTTCTCCAAGAGCTCCAAAACATCGATGGTTTTTGGTCGATGTTATAAAGTTGAATATAGATGTTTGGAAACATCGATATTTTGTAGAGGATGTCGCATCGCTAACAGGAGCCAGGGAGGCCCAAACAACACACCACTCATCGCTTCTCCGACAACACTCAGTTCGAAAAGTCTGCGAATACTTTGCTCTTTGCGAATCCTCAGAGACTGTCGCACTGTCCCCTCTGCAGGATCAGTCGCACTGTCAAAATGAGCCCGCACGAGAGACTTCCCGCCTGGGAAACCCGGCGCTCCTGTGACCATCACCGTTTCCCCCGACTCCGCTTGCATTTCCGCTCCAAATCCAGAAAGGGGTGTACACACGCAAGCTGAAGCAGGAAAGATTAACACAAAGCGCTCTCGAAACATTGAGACGAATGCTAGCTACATATGATAATATTTTTTTACCAAACGTTTTCTATCAAACCACCGAGATTTAAATTAATTTGTAATATGCTTAATTCATTTCACTTATTTTTGTTTTCTTTTTAAAATATGCCTTGCATAATCATTTTTGTCAAGACGCAGAAATATGTTAAACTGAAAATTCTTTGCCAATTTTCATCGTTTTATTTTTTATTGATTGCATTATGTATTGAATAAAGCAATAATGTAAAATTAATTAGCAAGTCTCTAAGTGGTCTGTCTCCTCTCGTAAAATCTTCTCTAACATTTATTACATCACCCTTACGGGCGGATAGCCCTTATAAAATTTTGTTCCTAACTTGATCGTAGGAAGTTGATGCAATTATTGCACCCTTTAGTAAATGCATTAGGAAATAACGAGCCGTTCGATTTAAAAGTTTAATTTTACTCTCAATTGATAAATTGAAATATTACTGATGCATTTAATTGTAATACGTAATTTCTTTGTTTTAAAAACTTGTTGTTGAAAACAGTCTTACTTTTAAATTTTGCGGCAGAAGCTGTGGAGCAGTACCTGCGAATTTTAGGAAAGCTAGATATTTTACTCATGACCTTCACATCCTGATCAAGGTCGTTGGCCTAGAGGTTTCAGGATTCGAGCATCAACGGTGGTGGATTTTTGACACTAGCTTCATAGCCGGGTCGAAATCAACCAGACCCGACTGTTCTCTTCGGGAGTTTCCGGTGTTTATTTCCTTTCAATTCCAGACGAATTGCGGAGAAGAATCTTACGAAACGCGCCACGGAGCTCGCGCGATCGTCTCCTGTCTCATCCTTGTCCCCTCCTCGACATAATAAACAGTTACGTAAATAATTGCAATAAAACTTTGAGTGAAGAATAATTATACCTAAAACATCCATATATTCCTACTTCTGCATAAATAATCTCACAATGGTGGTCACCGCAGAACACGGCAGTTTCCGGTGGTTACACATAACGGAGATAATGGGGTGGTTTTATTATGTTATATAAAAATGTCTCTCCTCTTAGTAAACTATTTGCGTAATTATTCATAAACGTCATGCATTCAAACATTAGAGTGAGTATTATTGCCTAAAATATATTTTTTTCATATTGTCGAACGTAACTGCTCATGAGTTTTTGTCTGTAATGATGTTTAAGGACTCACAAGAAATAGTGTAACTAGCCTGTAAAAGAATAGTCATTGGAATAGATTTTGTTGAAGAATAAGCAAGAAATATGTGCAGGATGTTCAGTGTAGATTTGACTCAAACATTTTACACGAGCAAGGAACTACTAGCTATCTTTCCTCCGTTATGCGTTCTTTCACTAAGAGCTTCTTTGCATCCTTCTCAGGGATATGGAACTGAGTTGGGAGGTAGAGAAGTTTAATCAACAAGCTGGTGGATTTGTAGTTTTGTGTTATCCAAATATATTTTTAACTCCTTTTCACAAAGCGGTTCTTCAACCATTCCGTAAATTCGTTTCTAGGGGACATATTTCTCTTTTCTAATTCAACTTCTTAACTATATCCATTTATTATCTCAGTAAATTTCTTCCCTAAAGTACTCGTTTTCTCCATGTCATTTTTCTTCCGTTTTGCTGATTTGTCGTGAATAAAGACCTGAGATGTTTTAAAGGGCGAGATATTTTTAGTGGCTATGCTACTTATAAATTATTCCCGAGAGAAACCCAGAAAAATTAAGTTTTCCCACAATTTATACGATTTTTTTCTCACAGAACCTGGAGCTACGAAAAGTCACATACGGTCAATATAAAAAATAACGGATTTGATTTGTTCAAAACCTCGAATTTCGCCTCAGATTACAAACTTCAACTGCGTCATGCGCTATATCATTTTAAAGGCGATAATCACAATAAAAGTGTCCAAACGAGCTAACCTGAAACACATCTGTTTTTGATGCGTAACATTAGCGGCTAAGAGTATTTACATGTTTGCTAAAAAATCCTACTACCGCGAGACCTCTACCACAGGCTCTGGCATTCAAATCTCTACACTTGTAATCTCCGTCAACAAGGAAGTCGGACGTTGACTAATGTTAGGCATCGGATACACACAGCGACAATTTCGCAAGAGCTATGGCGAACCGGTGTTTGTCACGGCCAGGGGAGCGTAGGAGGTGCGCAGCCGTGGACTAAGTTGCTTCTCCATACGTCGCTCTGAAAGCAGATATAAATTTCAGCGCGGTATTTAGAAGGGGATTTGCGGAATGATGAATGGTCGGAGCAAGGTAACCCGCGCCCGCGTGCGGAGAGCAGGTTTCACAGCCGCCCCCGCGCCGCCCCCGCGCCGCCCCCGCGCCGCCCCCGCGCCGCGCCGCCCCGCGCCGCCCCGCGCCGCCCCGCGCCGCCCCGCGCCGCCCCCGCGCCGCCCCGCGCGCCGCCCGCGCCGCCCCGCGCCGCCCCGCGCCGCCCCCGCGCCGCCCCGCGCCGCCCCCGCGCCGCCCCGCGCCGCCCCCGCGCCGCCCCCGCGCCGCCCCGCGCCCCCGCGCCGCCCCCGCGCCGCCCCCGCGCCGCCCCCGCGCCGCCCCCACGCCGTCGACAAAGAGGCATGCCACGGCCAGGATAACTAAGCGTTTGAGAACGAGAAGAGCTTCACTGGAACATTTCTCCTTATTTGGTTTCCACAATGAGTGAGTGAGAGTTTCGATTTCGGGCGCGTCCACTACGTAGGTCAATAGTTCCGTAAGTGTAGTGCATTTTGTTCCCAAGAGGGGTCGGTCTTCACTTCTGGAATTCTGGAATGTGAACTCCGTCGCCGACCTACACGGTGGCGTTCGGGGTTTCTCTCTTCACGATCTCTCCACCGAGGCACCGGCAGCGAAGGACATACTCCAAGCTCCCCACTGATTCGCCGACATGTAAAGTAATGTAGAGAATGTAAATGTGTGTGTAAAAAGGGAGAGAGAGAGAGAGAGGAGAGAGGGAGAGGGAGAGAGGGAGAGAGGAGAGAGAGGGAGAGAGAGGGAGAGAGAGGGAGGGAGAGAGGAGAGGAGGGAAGGAGAGGGAGGGAGGGAGAGGGAGGGAGAGGGAGGGAGAGGGGAGGAGAGGGGGAGAGAGAGGAGGAGAGAGAGGAGAGAGAAGGGAGGAGAGAGGAGGGAGAGAGAGGAGGGAGAGAGAGAGGAGGGAGAGAGAGGAGGGGGGGAGAGGGAGGGAGAGAGAGGAGGGGAGGAGAGAGGGAGAGAGAGAGGGAGAGGAGAGGGGAGGGAGAGAGAGAGGAGGGAGAGAGAGAGGAGGGAGAGAGAGAGAGGAGAGAGAGAGGGAGGAGAGAGGAGGAGGAGAGAGAGGGAGGGAGAGAGAGAGGGAGGAGAGAGAGAGGAGGGAGAGAGAGAGGAGAGAGGAGAGAGAGAGGAGGGGAGAGAGGAGGGAGGAGAGAGAGAGGAGGAGGAGGGAGAGAGGAGAGGAGGAGAGAGAGAGGAGGAGAGAGAGAGGGGGGGAGAGAAGGAAGAGAGAAGAAGAATAATAGAAAAAAATCACAAACTGTGTTCCGTTTCATAGGATATTGCTTCGTCATTCGTCTGGATCGACAAGAGAAGCCATGGAAAGATATCGACCTGCGCAGCCAATCGCTAGAATCCTCATTCAGGTTTGTTTAATTCGTCCCATATACGTAGCTATTGTCGAATCTCCTCCACACGGACTCGAACCTCAGGACCTCACGTCAACAGAGGCAACAGTGTTTGTAGAGACAAAAATTCCAATGTACATATTGTACGTTGTTTACGTGTTTCATATACTGTTTTTAATTAATATTTTTAGAATCGAATTGACAGTCGACCCTTAAGGAATAAGTGGCCCCTTAACCAATAACTAAATCCTTAAATAACTGGTCACGTATCGTATCAACTACAGAGGTCCGTATTTCTTAGCGGTAACTCTTTAATTCGGAACGAGTGCTTTCATAACTGATAGGAAATATTGCCACGAGGCATTTGCATAAGCCGTTTGATGTTTGAATATCCACGAACTGTACTCACCCAATATTTTTCGATAGTGATCGTAATTGTATGGATTTATTAGTGATTCCCGGCGCGTCTACTGCTAAGTTCATTAGTCTGTGTAGTTCACGTTTACTCCCTAGAAGTGGCGGTGAAATCGCTCAGCTGGCTGGCGACATCAGGCACCGACTTACGTCGGCTTGCGACGATTTCCCACATGCAGGTATCTCCCACCAGCGGGGAACCGCCCTAGCCAGGACACGCTCCAACCTTTGTACTGGCCTCCCGACAAGTGTGGTACTATAGTGAATGTGTGTGTGTGTGTGTGTGTGTGTGTGTGTGTGTGTGTGTGTGTGTGTGTAAGGGGAGAAAACAGTCGACGAAGAGGAAGGAAAGATCACGCGCGGTCCTTGGCCCGTTTATTAAACAAACTGCCTCGAGATTCGCCTGGTGTTGACAGGAGACACCTACCGGTCAGAGCAGTCTGCCACTTGAATTCCCCACACAGCGCCTGAACTCGACCCAGCTCTCTAGCTAATGTCGAAAATCCTGCCACCGTCGGGACTCAAACTATAAGACCTCTCAAAGAAACTGCAGTGACATCAGTTGATCCCCGGAGCCACATTTGTCGGTCCGTGATTGTACATTTGCAATGCATTGTCCATGTTCTATGTACGTTTTCCTTGAACGAATTTACGTATAAAATTTAAAATATTCTGTGAAATCGTTGTCATCGCCTTTCAATGTAGAAATTGATGAGATCAAAACCTGGAAAGAGAAGCCTGAATCGGTAACATCTAAGGAAGCGGCGACCTTCCAAAAACAAATGACCATTGCTCGATAATTTGATAAGTAGTTTTTTGGGAATAAATATCGGTCACTCATGTACACGCATTTTAGTGCTCACAACGAATTCAGCTCTGAGTCATTATTTGAGAATATTGGGGAATCATCACAGGCACCCCTTTATAAATCATTTAAAATCTACTCTGGGATATATGAAATGAATTGATGGTCGCTGTTGATAATGAAATGATAAATGATATAGAACAATAACTATGAGAGGGAGGGGAATCGAGAGAGAACCTGAGAAAAACTTCTGCGATTCCAATTTTTTCCATCTCAGGGATCAAATGGCAATTTGTCCAGTCCCAACGGTGAAAGGCTGTGTCCGCTGTGCCACGGATTGTCCATAATTTTGGCTTTTATTTTGTTGCGTTGCAATTTTCGAGGTTCAAATTTAAATGTTTGAGATGCTCATATTTTATTCCTTTCTTCTGCTTGCCTGCATGATTTTTTAATTTTATTTGCTTTTTAATCCATTGTAGAAGTCAAGTCGATCACACCTAAAACATTGATTTTAACCATTTTGTGGATAATGCTCCTCAAAACACGCTATGTCACAAAAAGATCAGACATTTGTTACGGGGTATGATAATAGATCTTTCCATGGAACAGAAAACAGAGTTAGCATTTCTCATTAGATTTTGCTGGGTGAAAGATATGTAATTTTTAAGGAAACAGTAATAACTGTTCTCTGTTGACATGAATTTTAGAAATCACTATTCAATATCGTCCCAAACCTTAGCCAGTATCATTAATTAAATCTGAACGTATCCAAATGGATGACACGGGTGAGGATTGCTTCATTGAATTGCAGACAAACACGTGAGTTTGATCTTCCGAGATGGGAGTGGGCACCAATGGTCCGTGCGTGATTGAGGGCAAAGTGGAAATAAAATGAAAGGGAAGCAAAATGACAGATAAGTGATAAAACAATTTATCTAATGATCGAGTAGGTTGAGTATCAGTGTTTGGAATCAGTATAAAATAATGTGTTAGAACATAATCCTTAAAATGTTATGAAATCACGGAAACGAACAATTTTAGATGTGCTGCCGATGGACTATGGGATAAAAAGTTTAAATCATTATGTAAGCATTCACTTTTTCCCTTTTTTAAATAAACGTTCACTTATAGTGAAGATAAAGATGAACAGTCAGGGATGGTATGCAAGACGTCACCTACAATTTGCAATATCAATAACATAGGGTAATCTCGAAAAAAAAAAGAGATTTAGTTATTCTGGTATTTAACAGGCAAAAGACAACGCACGCACATTAAACTTAATAAACCAAAATGATTGAATAAGCAGCTTATTCGTCAAGTGGTGATTCATACTTTCTCAATATCCGTAAAGAGATGGTTGTGTAATGCTGCTCGAAGAAAAAGCGAATTAGAAAAAAAATCCTCTAGCACATGGTGTAGCTAGAGAACCAATGTTTGCCGGGTCTATGATACTGAAAAATCCCGCAATTCTTCCCGTAATGAAATAAATAAATAAATAAATAAATAAATAAATAAATAAATAAATAAATAAATAAATAAATAAATAAATAAATAAATAAATAAATAAATAAATAAATAAATAAATAAATAAATAAATAAATAAATAAAAACTGCTTCTTACATATAGATTTTTAAATAAACCCATGTACAATTTTTCAAAAATTTGAGTACTCTCTATAGCTGAACCGCTCGCAAAAAAACCATCATGTCGGACGTACCTTTGGTAAAGTCTCGGAGGCTGCCCCCACCCTGTGGCATCTGATAATTCACCTCTCGGCGATAAGGAAGTGTGTAGGCGACAAGGAGATGCGACTGCAAGACGCAGCGATCGCGCTGACCGTCATTCGTCATCACTGCCCTCTTCGTCAAAAGAGGAACTCGCACTCCCAGGAGTGTCCAAAGAAATGAATACATCGTTTGTTGGTCCATCACATTATCTGAATTATTATGTCGCCTCTATTCCCTACACATGCTCGCAGGATTTCTTCCATTGTTCAGCTCTGTATTGTGCAAACGCTTCTCTGCAAAACGTTTCCCTTTCTTTTAAGGATGCACCAATTGTTTCTGCAGCCTCGCGTCCTTTTATAAATCCCCAAACAAGTGCTATTGGATTTATATCTGGATGGTACGGTGGAAGACGAAGAGGTATGTGGCCATGTTCAATCATTATTTGATCAACGACCTATCGTTTTTCAATGGATATACTTTGAATTATTTGTAAGAATTGGGTTTTGGTGAATAACAGCAGCTACTGTGTAAAGCACACAGTCACTGCTCACTAGCCACGGTCAAACAGGGACTGAAGACCGAAACTTTCTTCAAGACACGGATTATTTTCTGTTGTTGGTTTGGACAACCCCTACTGTAGAAACACGTAAGCTGCCTTCCGTGTGATCCTTCTCACTCATCAGTTCGTTATCACCAAACTCGCAGTGTTGAATTACCGCGCGACCCGGGAGAGAAAGACAGAGGGAGAGGGGGAAATATTAAGAGCTTTGGAGGGAGAGGCCGCGTTCGGGCATGCGCAGTGGAAGGTTTTTTTTGAGAGTGGTAGAGCAATAGCTCTAATTTTCCGTGGAAATACGGGTGTGAAAATATCTGCAGTATTAGCACCAGTTCCTCTTCGATTCGCCCTTCTGTGCCCCCTCCCCGCCCGACCTGGCCAGCTCGCGAGCTGCGCGCGGGGTGAGGGGTGCAAATCACGGGGGCGGGGGGGTGTCCGTTAGCGAGTGTGACACCGGCCATCGCGCGACCCGCGTCGCCCCCGCACCTGGCGACGAGTTAATCAGGCCGCCGGCAGATGCCGCAGCTTGTCCTTCGGTGCTGATGGATGGGCGCCGCGGTGGGCGGGGCGGGGCTGGCGGAGGCGTTCGACCGCAAGGACAACGATGTGACGGATGGCTCAGCCGCTGGGAGCCGAGAGATACGGTGGCGTTGTGGGGCGAACGGACAGACATTCGGTTCGCAGTTCGCAATGAGCTGTTGACAGGGTGACGTATTCGCTCGAAAGAGCGCTTGTGGGTCACAGGGGGAGTTTCTCGTTGATCTTACGTTCGAGTAGAATTGACGCTCTGTGTTGGTTAGTAATTGCTAGTGACGCATTGATTCAAATGTTTACCTGATAGTAGACCACTGATTACCAACCGATGTTACAGATGTCATTATTTTTTTTCTGTACAATCATAGAATAATCTGTTCCGGAAATTTTATTACACTACCTTTAAAAACATTGACAATTCAGATATTGCGCATGGTTTCTTTTATTTCACTCGCCTCTTAATCCTCTCTACAATTAATACGCTTAAGAAAGTTGTTGATTATGAATATTTAAAAGATCACATCAATAAAGAACCCTGTAAGAGTGTTATTACTGCAGAGAGAGAAATCCTACAGGCGTGAGTAAATCGTATTCAAGAGGAAAATTAGTGTTGCTAAAACAGCACGTACTTTCTCGCCCGTATTTTCACGCAAAGTATCGCGAAATGTACTCAAATTTTCGAAAAATTATATACGACCTTATTTCAAAATCTAACTTCAAGGAACGGAATTAAAGGAAAATCTCCATCTTCAATATTTGTATTGCAGGAAAACTCCGAAATTTTTGCAATTTTCGAAAAATCAGGGTTTTAACAAACTAAGACTTCCATTCTTTTAAACGTTCTTTACATTAGCCACCAAAAAAATCAAAAACGATGGTAACATTTTTTGAAAATTTTGAAAATGTTCCATGGGCTTCATATAAAGCGCTCGCCAAAATTAAAATATCGGTTTCAAATTCAATGTACCGCGACAATAACCACATCGAGTGAGGAACATCAATTTTGTAGCAATTCGGCTAAACAGTTCAGCCGATAGCGTTGTTCACATACAGACGGCGTTTTACAGTTATTCGATTTTTCGGCATCAAGGCCCCACAAAAATAAGACCACCTGTTAGAGAATAGTGTGTGGACCACCATACACTATGTGTTGGAGGATATATTCCCGTATATTTAGAACTGGATATTTAGCAACACATCCACTGTTTCGTTAGCAAGGCCCGGTAATAAGAGTTTTTCTGCGATAATTTTGAATGTGATTTCATTCTAGACTTAATTTAAAGCTAGCAGCGCCGACGAGTTTAGGAAATCGAAAAGATCCTAAAGTTCGGTAATGGAGCACTTAATTATCCCAAAATTAGCCTATAATTTTGGATATAGTCTGGTTGAGATCACCGGGAGCGGTAGCTCAGTGCATCAACTGATGCCACTGCAGCGCCTCTGACCGGGAGGTCTTAGGTTCGATTCCTGACGGCGGCAGGATTTTCGACACTAGCTTTTCAGCTAGGTCGAATTCAGTCGCTGTCTGTAGGAGAATTCTAGCGGCCGGCTGCTCTGGTCGGTCGTTTTCCGTGATTTCTCCGATCAACACCATAACCGCGAACACCGGAGCAGTACGCAACCAAACGGGCCACGGACCGCGAGCGATCTGTCCTTCCTCTTCCTTGTCCTATTCGCTACCCTTACACACACACTTACACTAACATGCACTACACTACCACATATTCCGGGAGATCGGTTGGGAACTTAGAGCTTGTCCTGGCTGGGGCGGTGCCCCGCTGGTGGAGAGTCCTGGTTACGAGGAAACCTCACTAGCCGACGGTAGGTCGGTGCCGGATCTCGTCATTCAGCGGGGGAAGAGCACCGCCATTTCCCGAGTAAAACATGCACTACACTAACGGGACTAGGAACCAAAGCAGTTGACGCGCCCGGAAACGCGAAAAAATCAGTCAATCGAAACGAACGGCTGTACGGGAACAATGGGACAGTGTTGCAGCATTCAAGTAACAGCACGTGTGTATTTTCATTCACTGAAGATTAGTCTCTACATGCGAAAGTAAATAACATTCTGTGTAACTAATCTATCTTCAAGAACCTTAATTAAAATTTGTTTCCTTGACGGAAGCTGCTATTCCTTTCAATTATGAAATTTACGTGTTCGCTTAATTTGTCTTCACATTCTTTTTTATTTACTGTTATTCATCTTCTTTTCGATGCTTTTACTTTCAGGCATGCTACTATGTGGTACTGATAATGTCATGGAACGTTGCCAGAAAAAAATAAATGAACACAAAACTTAGAGTTGTCATGCTAATAACCACAAGGATCTGTACTTCAGGAGAAAGAAAAAATTGCGTATGAATGAAGATGGATTTGAGAGGATATGGAAGTTGTTCGAGGAACAGACCAGATGCGTTGAGTGACATTCTCTCATATGACTCCTCCACAGATGTCTCATCAGCAGGGATGAGTGATTCTGTAAGGCGGTGTCTCCTATACCAATAAATAAATTAAAAATGTAATTTCGAAAAACCGGAGGAAGAAATATATTTTAGTTTTCCAAGAGTTCTCTCATACTCACTCCGCTTCAAATTGAACCTCTCCCTCTAGCATTGTCATAAAATGATGGAAGGGGAAGTGCTTGTGTAAAGTCACTGATAATTCCTTACGATTTCATGATAGTCATTCGGGGATCATTCATTCATTTCCTGATGAACTCAGGATTCACAAACAGGATGTTGACAAGCATAGAACATTGGGTGATGTGGGCCTGATTACAGCGCTATCTATATTTGTTGTTTATGGAAACCACGCACGCATACGCTGCGATCAAACAGATAGAGCGGTTGACAGTGATACATTATGCGGTCACGCACCAGTGACGGTAACAGTTTAATTATTTTCTCTGTTTGCTCAAAGGAAATGAAGTTGATCAGTGTAGTAGCATCACACGTGCTGTTTTTCCGCGCGGGAGACGGATACACATGAATATTTTGAATTGAATGTGCTATTGTTCTAATTACATTTCCAGCATACATTTCTCATGTTTTCTCTAAAGAGAAATTAGGGTTTAGGGTCGTTTATTTAATGCAAATTCTTTGTTCAAAGAATACAATTTAAGAAGACGAAACATCATAAATCTCATGACAAACAAAAAGTAGTAGGTCTCATAGTATTTGAAACAGGGCTAATGTGGAATTCAAAACTTTTAATTTTTTACAATATTAATAATTATATATATAATTAATAAAATTTTCTTTCTATTAAATTACCACTAATCTATTTATTTTGAATAAAAGCTCTGCTCTAGAAAAATGTGAATTCTATGAGTTGATCTCGCTGAGTCTACAACAACACCTCAAGAAATACGGTCGAAGTTCCATTGTCACAGACACACACATAAATATAAATAATTATATATATATATATATATATATATATATATATATATATATATATATATATATATATATATATATATCATTACAAACATATTATGTTATCCATTAAGCGGATTCTTAACTTATTTATGTAGTGTTGTGTGACATTAAATCTTTGCCTTGTAGTGAGTAAAGTTTCAGAAACTATAATTATGGTTTTCTTCACATTTTAGGTTTAATCTGTGAATTTCGTTATGTAAGAATGTTATTCCAGCTCTTCGGATAAAAAGGTTAATTTTTACAAAAATGCAAAAAGAATGGAGTAGGGACGTCAGATATCATAACTTTTATTTTAGAAATTCCAATTCTAATACCCGCAGAATACAAAAAAAGTATTATACCAATTCCCAATGTCCATAATATAACTTTAACTTACCAGCAAACTATTATTAGAAAACGAATATGAAGATATATGGACCAAGAAAATTGTAAGTTATAAATATTACCTTATCAATCTTTTTACCTAACTATGAAAATAATTGTTATTGCACCTAATACTGTTAATGGAAAAAAAACAATGTAATTCAAAAGTGGAAGAATTTACAATCAGAAAAAGCAGTGTACTAAGAAATTTCTGTAATTTGTATATTAACAGTGAGGTATATATAAATAGAACAATTCATTCAAAATCAATGTACCAACAAATGTCAAACTTAATGTTAGACAAAAACAAAAATTATATGTTCTAGAATTCAATCAAACAAACTTGCAAAATGTAAAACAAAACCTCTATGAAATTCAAGAAGAAGCGTTATCTGCTCACGAAGCTGCCCATATTTCTGTAACTATATTATTAAGTATTATTATATTTTGTACAATTATATGTATATCATTATACTTTTGTATCTAAAATGTAAAAAGCAAAACACAGAATCTAATGGATCTCAAGAGAGCTCCAACTTAAGGGAGGAGGAGTTACATCCCCTTGCTTGATGGTATCCAAATGGGTACCAGGATGTTTACCAGAAACGATATGTAGAGAAATCTTGTTTGTGAACTTCTAGTGAATAACAAGTAAAAGTGTATTTAAGCGAGAGCCATGTAGCTCTCACCAGCATTGTTCCTTCAGACGCTGCTCACGCTCCACGATGCCAGATTCATGATAGTTCATGTTACAGCGGGTATACAACTGCTGTACGACAAATTGTAATAAAACACTTTTTAAAAACTTGATTTCTGACACTGGAAACATAATTCGCGCTCATCACCTCGAGCGTGAGTTACACCAGATGTCTGCGGAGTCGTAAATCCATGTTCGCTTTGTCAAGTGACCGGGCCGGCAAAGGGCGGCAGAGGTTGGTCGGCTGTCGGCCGGCTACCTGTCCCTGGGGGCGGGGGTGCACGGGCGGTCGAGGGGCTTCGACCGTGCCAGGTCGCGCTGGTATTGAAGAAATAATTCTCTTAATCGCGGTTGGAATTCTGAAGCTCGTTCACGAAGCGTGTGACCTTACAACAACAAGGTGTACGAAAGGGCTGAAGCACTCGCCTTTCTTTAGGCGTGTCAAATTCGCGAAGGATCGGTTCGGGGAAACGATAGAGAAAGTGTCTACAGCACCCTGAGGACGAAGTGGGGGGTGGGGGCAACGCAGAGTCCGGACGTTCGGAATGCTTGACTGACTCATATCAACTAAAATAGAAGTAAAGAAGACATGACGTCAAAGATAGATTTTCTCGGGGGGGGAGCATTTATCCCTGATACAGACGTGCGTTTGGTGTTCGAGTGGCTTCTCCGGTGGTCTACGACCCAAATTGAGAAAAGGTAAAGAAAAACTAGGATGTTTTATCTTACTGAACGAGTTACCCATGATTTGTGAAATTTGCATTGGTAACAAAAGCTACAAATTGATATGTTTCAACTGTCCTCAAAGAAAGGCGCACTGTAAAATCCGTAACGGATGCCGGCCGTTAAGAGTGGCATTGCCGGCCGTTAAGAGTGGCATTGCCGGCCGTTAAGAGTGGCTTGCGGCCGTTAAGAGTGGCATTGCCGGCCGTTAAGGTGGCTTTGCCGGCCGTTAAGAGTGGCTTTGCTGGTCGTTAAAGTGGCTTTTCGCTATTCTGTTGAGTAATGTCGGTATAACAGAACAGTATTACGAAAAGTACTTCATAGCAGCAGTGACCCAAGGAAGCGGCTTCAACGGAGAGTGGACCATCGAGACGAACGGCGGAGTTGCGAGCGAGGCCTCGGCCGTGCGAGGTACCTTCGCCGCCACAGCACCTCCGCGCCCCCCCAGTCGCCACGGCCGCCCCCCCCCAGGCAGAGCAGCGGCCCAGCTAGTTGCTCCAGGCGCAGCGCCCGCGGCCCCCTTTTGCTCGCCGCCCACCAGCAGCCCGCCCCACCATGCGCCACCGCTGCGCGCGCAGCCACTGCGCCGGCAGCCCGGCCTCCACGCAGCGCAGCACAAACCAGTTCACCAGGTCGTAGATGGGGGAGTTCCGCGCCACCAGGAGGCCCATGTGGCCGGGGCTCAGCACGCACTCCGCCGCCTGGTGCAGCATCTTCTGCCCGCCGCGCGTGAAGTTGGGCATGGAGCGGTACACGTCCAGCGGCTGCTCGGGAGCAGTAGGCCGATCGCCCTTCTCCAGACGTTCGGAGTCGACAGCCGTCCGTTGGTTCACCACTCGGGCATGCGGTGCAGGCGCGTGTAGCCCTCCCGGTCGCCGGGCACGATTCAGGAACGCGGGCGGAAACGGCGGGCGACAGCACAGACTGCACAGCATCCGCCACCTTGCAAATGGGCAAAAAAAATAGTTTTTCGTATTTCGACACGAAGGCGTAATTGCTGCATTACTAGAAAATTACTGGTTATACTCGTAAAAAAAAGTTAGTACAGACTGTAGAGAATACATGTTTCGATCTACTACATCATGTAATTAAGGAGGATGAAAATGATAAAGTGTCGAAAGCTCCGCCCTATTCTCTCCGCCTCCACCTTCCTTCCTTATTTACTTACTTTATTAAAATATCCTCATTCCGTTTAAAATAATTTGTAAAGAAAACGCACCCATACACATAAGAACGTATTTGTAATACCGACCCAGTATGACCAATACTAATGCTGCTGAACCTTATTACTCAGAGTTGCTAAATAACGTATTTGGAAGAGGTCGACACCCTCGAAGCTCCACTATCTCGATTTCTCATAAAAATAAACTAGTCAGTGAGAAAGGTCGTTTCAGTACTACTCAATGCCGATGCACTCAAAGGTCACTGGCATGCAAGCGGGTGGTATTACTACAAATTTTAGAACATATATCCTTTGGCTGAATGGCGTTTTTAGACTGTTTCCCCCTTGTCAGCGTCTTCAGGAAACAAGCTACATAAAGATTCCAGAATGAGGAAATCCGCAGCTATAAGAACATATTTTATTCGAAGAAAAATCTGTATCTTCAGTACTGCACTAGTAGGAAGATGCCTAAATAGTCGTAAACGTTTTCAATTTTCTAAAATTCAGGGAATTCAACAATTATTAACGGATTTGCGCTCTTTTAAGAAAAGTTTGCTGTATTTGACAAAGAAGTTAATCCAAAATTAGGCAATTTTTCAGGAAAATTCAAGGGAACGCAAAAGCGAGTTCAATCAATTTCAGTTTCAATTTCGGATGAAATCCTGTTAGCCCTTGTTCAGAGATTGACGGCCGCAGAGATACCGGGAGAGACAGACTGACATCCGGACAGAAACACGGGTAGATACAAGAAGAGACTCTCAGTCAGACACGCGGACAGACTCACGGACGTTCAGACTCACGGACGTTCAGACTCACGGACGTTCAGACTCACGGACGTTCAGACTCACGGACGTTCAGACTCACGGACGTTCAGACTCACGGACGTTCAGACTCACGGACGTTCAGACTCACGGACGTTCAGACTCACGGACGTTCAGACTCACGGACGGACGTTTTGCCGTAAACAAATTTTTCGCTTTAAAGAAACCCCAAATGGGTGGGTTCGGACTGCACAATGTAATATAGGAAACGATTTACTACATATAGAAACAAGAACTTGGTATCAGGGACCTACATACGTATTTTCCTGCCGCAAAATCGCCATTTTTGCTGCAGATATACAAAGCTATCACTATAGAACGTATGTAATATGCGAGAACGTAGAATAGTTGTCATATGGATCTTATTTGGTTCCAAGTCTGTTTGCTACAGAGGTACTGCACCTCCTCGATGGTGTCGGGGTCGGCGAGGCGCGGCGGCGCAGCCAGGAAGCCCAGCAGCTGGCCGGCGTAGGCGTTGCTCATTACCAGCACCACCAGCAGCAGCGCCGTCAGCAGCAGGCGCTGCCCCACGCGGGCGGCCGGGCGGCTGCTGCTGCCCACCAGCGCCACCTCCATCACGTCGAAGAGCGCGCGCCGGCGCCCGGCACTGCGCATGCGCACCCCCATATGCCGCGCCGCTCGCGGCTCTGGGGTGCACCGTAACCACACCGGGAGCAGCTCGTGCACAACTGATGTCACTGCACGCCCTGACCGGGAGGTCCTAGGTTCCCACCCACACGGCGGCAGGATTATCGACACTAGCTTTTCAGCTAGGTCGAATTCAGTCGCTGTCTGGAGGAGAATTCTAGCCGCCGGCTCCTCTGATCGGTAGTTTTCCGTGGTTTCTCCGATCAACACCAGGCGAATGCCGGAGCAGTACCCTACCAAACAGGCCACGGACCCCGCGCGATCTGTCCATCCTCTTCCTTTTCCTATCCTCTCCCCCTACACACACACTTACACTAACATGCACTTCACTACCACACATTCCGGAAGACCGGTCGGGAGCTTAGAGCTTGTTCTGGCAGGGGCGGTGCCCCGCTGGTGGGAGAGTCCTAGTTAGGAGGAAAGCCCACTAGCCGACGGTAGGTCGGCGCCAGATTTCATCATCCGCTATCTCCCGAAAAAAAACATGCACTACACTAACGGGACTAATGACCAAATCAGTTGACGCGCCCGGAAACGTGAAAAAATCAATAAATCAAAAACCGTAACCATTCACCACGCCCAAAATAATGCTAACATTTAGTTGCTAATTAATTGCGGATTATTGAATTGAACTGATAAACGACAAGATGCGGGTCGGATCCGACTCAAGAAAACTTTGTGGAATTCTACCTTCCATTTCATCTGATTATCACGTGATTTCTTAAGATCACGTAAGGGCTAGTGCAGGCGCAAGGACGAGATTACGAAATGAAAGACGGGGTATCATAAACTCTATATTTTATTTCATGTCATCTCGTCCTTGCACCTGCAGTACTCCGCGTGTTAGAATTTAATAGTAGGTTATCGTTAGATAGTGCGATTTAGTGGGTCGGTTACAAAACACCTTACTCTTAACGTCACAAAAGTTTCGTGTCTCCTTCATCCTTCACAAGAAGATGACTTCTCTCTCCGTTCTGAACAAGTAAGTTACTTTAGATTTGTTTTGTGATAAAGTGGGACTGCTGGTGAGGCTCTAGTCCACACTAGGGGTCCCCTAGTTTGCGCTAGGGGGCCGAGAACTTACATAATTGAGAACCAACGCGCCAGATGTTATAAATTTATGTCGAAATTATTGATTGATTGATTTTCTTCGTGTTTCCGGGCGCGTCAACTGCTTTGGTCATTAGTCCCGTTAGTGTAGTGCATGTTTTTTTCTCGGGATATGCGCGGTGATCTTCCCCCGCTGGATGGCGAGATCCGGCACCGACTTACCGTCGGCTAGTGAAGTTTCCTCCTGACCAGGACGCTCCCACCAGCCGGGACATGCTCTAAGCTCCCGACCGGTCTCCCGGAATATGTGGTAGTGTGGTGCATGTTAGTGTAAGTGTGTGTGTGTAAGGGGAGAATACAAGGAAGAGGAGAATACAGATCGCGCGCGGTCCGTGGCCCGTTTGGTAGGGTACTGCTCTGGCATGCGCCTGGTGTTGATCGGAGAAACCACGGAAAACTACCGATCAGAGGAGCCGGGCCGCTAGAATTCTCCTCCAGACAGCGACTGAATTTGACCTAGCTGAAAAGCTAATGTCGAAAATCCTGCCGCCGTCGGGACTCGAACCCAGGACCTCCCGGTCAAAGGTACTGCATTGACATCAGTTCATACACTGAGCTAGCGCTCCCGGTACGAAATTATTATTATGACAGATGACCACCGACAAAAATACGTTTTGACACTATTATGATGATTGGGAGTCATCTCATCCGTATCTGGAATTAAAACTTTTATCTTGTAGTGAGAAATGTAAAATCAGTTTTTTTTATTTAAAAAATGGGGAGGAGGGAGAATGTGTGGCCTGAAAATTAGTGTATCTTAGTTTTTCTCGGTCATAAACGAATTCCACTCGGATGGTTCAAAACGGTCCCGGAATTTTTTTCATTCTTCTTTCGCTGTGCATTTTCTAAGAACACCTTCAGAATTGATTTCATCTGAAAAGATAATGATTTACTGAAACTGTACGTGACATTTTTGACTGCTTTTCTGCCCAAATATTTACAATGTATTTGTCTATTCTTTATGCATGTAATTCAGAAAGATAATTATTTTCATTGTAATTTAATGATTTGTTAATGAATAAAAGCGTTTGAGGTCGATTCTTTCCAACTTTACCGTATGTGTCGTCAGACAGCATCTTGCCGGAAGAGGTTTTCAAATTTGTGTGTAATTAATTGTGAAATGGGTTAATTAAGATTAACCCGGCACAATCACAATAGCCAAACTGGCACAATCACAACCGGTAATCAAAACAAATAAGGCATTTAGAACGATTTTTTTGTGATTAATTATGAAAAAATAATTTAGTTGCAGTTGTTTTGAATGGTTTAAAAACATTTGTTTTAAATGGAGATTTTTCGAATGTTCTTGACAGTCCGGATGACGATACTTTGAATGACAGCTGAGAAAATTTGTATGTATCTGGTTTCGAAGATAAAGACGAACATTTTTAACTATCTAAAAATTCAGTGATATATCCCCAAATATTTCTATATTTGTCTTAGTAAATAAATGGGAACGCTTTTTATGCGTTCTTTTTTGTTGCGTCTATTTTGTCTTTCCATGTTAATAATCTGTCTATTTGAAGTCTGAAGTAGTAACATGAATTAAACTTGGAAACCATGGAATGTCTATATTCATTATAGTGAATAGTAAATTGACATTTAAATATAAACTAAACATGAATTTGTATTAATCTTTACTTTTCTTTTATTTCGCCAGTCAATGAGAATACATTTGAAGTCTTCTTTTACGTTGTCCCCTTCTATTGTAGCCTTGTACAGTCTGCAAGCAGGGAAATATCTGTCTCAGTTAAATTCAAGGTAACAAAAATTATGTTAAATTATCTTTTTTAGGTACATATGGCAAATCCTTGTGGTACTCCTGATAAAACTGCATTTCCTGCTGAATTTTCTAGGTTTATTGAAAATTTAAATTGACGGCAACAGAGGGAGTTATTTATATTTTTTTGATCTAATGAGGAAATCTAGAATGCTTCACTTTGCCCGTGGTCGACCTTCCTGCCGAATTTAATCAAACACTTTTTCTACGACTGTAAATACAGCAAAAATGTGGAAGTTATTGGAAGTGTGGTCTGCTAAACATAGCAGCGAATATGGTGTGGTGGGTTTTCTCCCAAAAGCAAATTAAACTTTGACAAGAATAACAAATTTAAAAGACATGTGTTTTTAAAGTTTTTGATTTGAAATGGTCTTTCTTAAGTTCTGAAGTGATTTGAACTGGTTCAGGTAACCTAATGCAGAAAGAGACAATGAACGTGGGACAAAAACAAAAAATTCCGGAGGAATAACTTCAAAACCCTGAAGACATTAATTTAAAAAGTTCAGAAATGTTCGCAAAATAATTGTTTATTATTACGAAACAAGACAGGCGTGTTGGACTCTCTTATAACGCGCAATGCCAGAGAACGTTTTAAAAATTGACTATCAATTGTTTTTTGCGGAAAAATTAGAGATTAAATACTTAAAAGTGGAATATATTTGTTTTTTAGTGACCGTGTTGGATAAGCGCTTAATTTTTAAGCCAATAAACCATTAATTCGGCAAAAATTTGAAGAAAAATTCTATTAATATTTAAACAATTATATAGTTTTGAATTGTGACGTATTTGTTTTTATGGCAACCAGTTTTCATTTCAGAGGCTCCTATTTTGAGGCTTGCACTTTCTCATAAACGTAATTACAGTTGGTTATGTTATAGAGTGAACAATCTATACCACAGTTCTAAGAAAAAATCACTATTAGAAGACTGCGATGTCAAAAAACTTCTTTTTTCTCGCACTTACTTCGTGAGACGATAAAGAATTGTAATCGTGGGTCAAGAAAAGGCAAATTTTCGACAAGCAAACGTTTAATGCCGGCCGCAGGCAAGGAATCTAGTGGAGCTTCAACCGCACATACTTTCTCGCATTACTTTTCCCGAAAATTCAGAGTATATGTATATGATTGAGTAAATTATTCCTTTCCACTGTCATTTGTAGCGTCAGAGACTTGACTCCCTGCTCCTGAGTTGCAATGTATGGGGATGAGGGAGCCAAATATAGACTCCCGAACAAAGGCCACGCTTCACGAAAATCCCAGACGCCGGGCAAAATGCGGCGTCGGTGGCACTCGCTTCAAGACGCGTGCAGATGACGTAGGAGGTCATGTGACTCGGGCCTATGTTAAGGTGCGTCGCAGGACCATTCGGGAGTAACGTTTCAGGTTTCCTCGCGGCAACACAGCGCAAAACTTCTCCGGCCAAGTCTGGCGCGGAAGCGCTGAAGGCACGAGTAGGTGTTCGAGGTTCGGACACGGTGCCAAGTATGCCTTATAATTCAGGGCAGATGGTCTGCCGAGGCACATGAGGTGCCCAGTTGCGAATCGGCCGAGTTGGCTACTCACAGGTGCGGCCGCAAGGCGCGTGTTGGGAGAGGGGGGGCTGTGGCAGGTAGCTCCGACGAACGTCTTAGTGTGAGATTTTAGTTCCTGTACATAACTTGTAAATAGCCACTCGTGTCTGTTTCTTTGTGGTGTAGATACCTACCGACGACGTTTAACATGTCGAGAGTTACCTGGCGCAGGTGCGTCATTGGCGAACAAGACGCGTGCCCGGCGCAGGCGGGGGCGGGGCGGGGGTGGGCGGGCGGTGGGCGGCGTGCCAGGCGGCGGCCGCGGCCAGCAGCGCCCCGCCCAGCGCCGCCCACACGCGCGGCCGCAGCGGGAAGAACAACACCGCTCCGAAGGCCAGCGGCGGCGCGCGCCGCACCACCAAGCAGAAGCGACTGCGCAGCACGGGCAGCGTGAAGTCGCCCACCGGCAGCAGGGCTGGGCGGTAGTAGCACCGTTGAACGACACCTCCGCGCGCCCGGTTTGAGCGGGCATGTGAACCAGCCCGCCGCCCCCCCAACGCACGTGGCGCCGGCCCCCCACCCCCCGCCGTCCCACGGTAGAGGAAATCGGGTAGGCGAACGTGAAGTGGGTGTACACCTTCGCGGTCACGTTTGCGGCTTGCAGCGCAACACCACTCATTTTGCACGAGTCACTCGCGGATGATCGGCGTTTCATAACCACGCGTTTGCTTGTGGGAGGAATTTTTTGTGCCGTGCAGCTACACAAGAGAAACTGTTTATTTGTGGCACCAACATCTGCTAATAATTGTTTTCTATTATTTCTTGGATGTGTTCCTTCTATGGTAGCATCGGAGTCCTCGTTCGTTGAGTGCAGCACAGCGAAGAAGGGCGCTGCGTTGGCCGGGGCGTAGACCAGCAGGCTGTCCGCGAAGGCCTGCACGTGGCGCGCCGGCGGCCGGCGAGCACGTGGCGGCGGCGGCGGTGCGTGGGGCGGAGGGCGAGCGGGAGCGGCGGGGCGCGGCGAGGAGGAGCGGGCGGCGGCGGCGGGGGCAAGAGGCGCGAGAGGGTCAACACCGCCTCCTCCTCCTCCCAGCTGAGGCGCAGCTCCTCCGTGGGGCCCCGCCCCCAGCGCCCGCCCTCCAGCACGGAGCGCTGCGCCCGGCCGGGGACGCACTCGACAGCGCGAGCACAAACGCCGCAAGCACACTCGCACCACCCATCATCGACCTTCGCTCACTAATTGTTTCATTGCATCAAGTTAGCAATATTCTATCTGTAGCATCCAGACTACAAATATAACTCCTTAAGTTGTCTTTAAAAATCTTGAAATGCGCACAAAAATCACAATTAAATGCTTAACTTCAAGTCCATCAAGCTAACAATTTCTGTCATCGAACATCGAAAATTCAAATATAACTCCTGTATTTTTAGTTCTATATTTGTAGTTAATACATGTGCGTCTTTTTTCTGTAATACTTACGTCTTTTCCGATATATTTTGTATTGCACTTGTATTTAAATTGTAATTACGGAACTCTACACTTTCGCGTGACAAAATCCATGAAAGCCGAATTTAAAAACCGAAAAGAAGAAATTTTCTGTATCTACTTGCTATTAACAATAAACTTGAGATTATATGTATCGACTGTGAATTTTGCTACCTAACGTTGTTCAATACAGTCAATCATTTTCAATCCATTCAAAACTGTTATGCAGCACTGCACATTTGCAACTACATCTTCCTAGATTCAGGTCCGCACCTTTTACGTCTAGTTTCATTGGATTGACATCTACGAAAGCGAAAACACGAAATACTTCCATTGTCCTGCATTCTGAACAGAAAGTGAACGTAGGGATTGTTCATCCATCGTATGCATTATCATCACACGATCATCGTACATCGATTGGATGTTATTTGTCTTTCGCGTGATAGTATAGAGTCGGTTCAATACGTTTCAACGCCACCTGGAGAAAAACAATTAACGAGGCCGAAAGCATTAAGAAAATAATTTTTACACACATTTCACTCTTCACCACTCATTGAAGAGATCTGTTGTAAAATTTGTGTCTTAGTCAAATTGTTGGTCAAAATGCTTTTCTCGCTCAAAAGTAATTGCTGTCACTTGTATTTGGGAATGGGTGGGCTGGAAACTACTGATGTACACTGAGGCGTCGGATTAATAGATATCAGGGGTGGCGCCTGCATTCTGGGTCGCAGATTGTTCTCGTATAAGGCACCGCTGCTTGTGGCTCTCGCTTGCTTGTCTCCGATTTGGCTGACTACGTTTCTGAGCGGTGCTACATGTCACCTCAACGCCGCCACTGAAAACCAACTCGAAGATAATACAGCCCAAGGAATTGCGATATCCTTCTCGACCGGCCAGCAGCAACGTTCTTCTCAGTCTTGATTTTGGCTCCTAATGATGCGACAGCTCTTTAAATCGATGCCACATCCTCAAAACGTTCCAATACAGCATTAAATGTCACTTAGGCGAAAGGAAGAGTCAGCTGGATTCAAGCCTTACCGATGAAGGGAGAGGTTTGAGACAGTACATTTTTTTTCATCCAAATCCAAATGTAGTGGTTCGGAATTGTGCAGAGAACATCACTCACTTGGCTTTTAACCTTGGGGATGGAAACGACTAATTCTTGAAAGCAAAGTTTCGTTATTTTTTACACAGAATGTCACAGTCCATCCAGGGAACGAATTCACGATGAATAAATTCTCGAACTCCAAAAAATGTTGCTTCGGCAAGTCACTAGTCTTTCGACATGAGAACATCTTCTAGAACCTACTGTCATTTTTGAAACGTGAAAATTATAGAAATATTGAATCTTTATTTAAATAATCACTTCCATTCATATTTGCCTCTCTTCGTACGTTTTATTCATAGTTTTAGCGCTTTTAAGGCAAAAATTGGTTACAACAATTTTTTTTATTTGCCTACAAAAAGTACATTAACTCATACGACGAATACAAGTGACAGATTTCTCTCTATTGCAACGAAAGTCTAATTGGAGTAGTATAAAATATTGAGGTACCTTAGTTCAAAAGTTGTTCGAGAAATTATGCCCTTTCACTCTCATTCACAAATTATATTCATTTCTGAAGCAACCGTGTGTTTTCTTTTCTTTTAGCGCAATTTCGATTTCTCATAATTAGTCTAATTATACAATTATCTTTTATTTTGTAAATAAACTGCGTCTTCGAAAAAGAGGATCTGTAAGGTACACGCTATTTCACAATTTTCCGTACGCACGATTCTGACTAATCGGTATGACTAGGCCGTAGAATAAAGTATTCGTCTAAGTTACACATCAAAAATATAATTATTTTGTTTACCACAAAATCATTCCGAAACGAATAGATCACGTTTGAAACATATTCAATAAAGTCGCTAAATTTTTAAAAATCCTTTCGTTAAAAATAATGTGACAGTGGAGCCTATTTGAGGACTTGCGCTTTCAGGGTAGGCATGCAAGCGCTTGCCTTGCTGTACATCTATTCTTAGAAATCTATCTTAGTGAGCGTAGAACAATAGCAGGCTGTTTGCTACTTGATGCATGTGCGTTGTGTAAGAACATTCGTTCTACGCCACAAACAAATGAATGAATGCCAAGCAAGAGAATTTCGCTACCGAATTTATTAACTGAAATGGTAAGCGTATGGATCACTCACTACACACTTCTGTCCTTTAATGTTCCCAGAGGACTGACCTAACTTCCTTCTACCATGAGCTTTCTCAGTCTTTGTGAGAACTGTTTGAGTAGGAGTGTATTGTAACGTCGTGAGTAGGGATATACACTACAAAGAAACAGACACGAGTGGGTATTTATAATTTATTTACAAAAAATTTGTACACTCTTTACAGACCTCACTCTAAGGTGTTTGTTGAAGCTACCTGCAGCAAACCCCCTCTCCTAACACGCGTCTTGCGGCCGCGTCTGCGAAGAGCCAACTCGGCCGAGTCGCAACTTGGAACCTGGTGTGCCTCGGCAGACAATCTGCCCCGAAGTATCGTGCATACTTCACAGTGCTCGAGACGCGAACACCTACACGTGCCTACAGTAATTCCGCGCCAGACTTGTCCGGACAAGTTTTGCGGTTTTTGTCGCGAGGAAACCAGAAGCGTTACTCAACCCAGGGCTTCTGCGACAGCCCTTTTATATGCTCGAGTCACATGACTTCCTGCGTCATCTTTCCCCCATGCACTCGTCATGAGGCGTCTGCTTCTCCCGTTGCAATTTGCACCCGGCACCTACAAGCCCTCTCCCCTTTTGGACTTTCCCTGAAGGGTTGGCCTTTGTTCGGGAGCCTATTTTTGGCTCCCTCATTCCCATACGTTGCAACTTGTCTCTCTGGAGCAGGGAGTCAAGTCTATGACGCTACAGTATGAAACTTAAATTGTGTCAAAACACAAAAAAGAAGTGTGCATTATCGTAAAGCTTCAAGCTAGTCATAGTCATTGTCGCACCTCGTTGCATCTTCGCATTACGGGACCTCTTCGAAAGCGTGTGACGTTACACTGGGAACGTCCCGTCCCGATGTCGGTGACTGAATCTTTTCTGTCTTAAACGTGAACTCTGATTTGCGAATTTTTCGTTCATCCTTCCGACAGTACCTCAGTACTCAGTTTACAGAGGTAACAATACGTATAGTGAATCCATAAATCACATGTGAGTCAACAGGAAGCAAAGTAACTGTTCATTACTTTCTTGCCTTTGAAGAATGGACTAATTTGGCATGGACTAACATGGCAAAACTAAGGGCTGCTGACTATCATCAAAGGCCTTCAGACTGTGTTCGGAAGACTTTTTAATGTCTGATTAAAACAATAGGATTTGATGTATTGCAGATGAATTCTAGACAGGTGTCACTCCACATCTGAGTTCGGTCGAATTAAGAGCTTCAAACGACAGTTTGTATTACAATATTGGCGGGAATTTTAAATGCAGACAGATAAATTATCACATCATTACACAAAATTATTACAAGACATTGAAACACATTTATGAAGCACTTGTTGTGAATGTTGCATCACGTACACCTTCATCGCGTTATTTTTGGTTGGTTACCGTTGAAAATTGTCAGTTTGTTCGATTTTCAAAATAGTTCTGAAAACAACTCGCTCTCCATGCAACATGGCGGCTAGCGTCTGAACTGGCTTTGCAATCGAAGTGCCTATGCTGAGGTCACGTGGTTCGTGATGCAAACTGGTAGTGCGCAGAACAAGCAAAAATCGGTGCCCCGGAAGATTGATTGATTGATTTGTTCGTGGTTCCGGGCACGTCAACTACTCTGGTCATTAGCCCCGTGAGTGTAGTGCAGGTTTTTTTCTCGGGAGATGGCAGTGATCTTCCCCCATTGGATGGCGAGACCTGGCGTCGACCTACCGTCGGCTAGCGGGGTTTCCCCCTAACCAGGACTCTCCCACCAGCTGGGCACCGCGCCAGCCCGGACAAGCTCTAAGCTCCCGAGCAGTCTCCCTGAATGTGTGGTAGTGTAGTGCATGTTAGTGTAAGTGTGTGTGTGTAAGGGGAGAGGATAGGACAAGGAAGGGGAAGGAAAGAACGCGCGCGGTCCGTGGCCCTTTTGTTAGGGTACTGCTCCGGCATTCGCCTGGTGTTGATCGGAGAAACCACGGAAAACTACCGATCAGAACAGCCGGCCGCTAGAATTCTCCTCCAGACGGCGACTGAATTCCACCTAGCTTGAAAGCTAGAGTCGAAATTCCTGCCGCCGTGGGGAGTGGGAACCTAGGACCTCCCGGTCAGAGGCGCTGCAGTGACATCAGTTGATGCACGGAGCTGCTGCTCCCGGTGCCCCAGAAGAACTCACCTATATATTTTCTCCATGATTCAGCCAGTCAGACTCTGTGCTTCTCTCGGTATACGCGTCTATGCGTTAGTAAGTTTCTGTCTCCTCTCGTCCGCGGCCGTGTGTGTGAGACGCCGAATCGAGCGTGGACAAGTCGCAACCGAAAATGTCCTATGTAACAATGCGCAGCGCATAATTGCAGAAGAATATTTAATTCAAACTGTTGCATAATGCTCTACAAAACGTTAACAATTTACAAATTGCAACATCTCACGTAATAACATGGCGAGGTGCCAAGCAAACTTTAGATGATTCCTTTCAGATGGTGAGATGGCACTGTGGTCCTGATGAAAATGTGTGCAGGAATCCAGGTAATTTAATAATTTTTATACAAGTTCAACAATCATTGTGAACTAGCCCGATTCATACTTCCTGTAACACCGATTTATGGGGGCACTATTTTGTATATATAAGTTATAATTATAATAAGCTCCGGACACACCTTATAATAAATTCAATAAACATCATATGAAAGTGGTTTGCAATAATCTCATAACAACGACTTGTTTTACTTCCTTCTTGCATGATAATCCCATCACATTAGTTTTGCTCTGAATTTCTACTCCTTCACATGGAGCTAGCAGACAACACCTAAACGTAAACAGTACACCAGGACCCGAAACAAAACATCAATTTACCTGGAATTAAACTAAATAAACCTTAGCCCTTAGAGTATTTAATGATCCAGACAAAACAATGGTTACTCGATTTGTACTAAACGCGTTGTCCGTGATGGTTATGAATTGCCCAAAAGCATGTTAGTGATACTTATTTGAAATTGACAGATTTTGAATCACAAGAAATTATTACGAAATTGATTTCTGAAATGTCGATGAGAAATCTGTATGCCTGATAACCATTGTTACATTTGCACAAATCGTATTGAAGAGCGGTGTTGCATCAGCAAAATAATAATATTACTTTTAAAAAGGAAAAAAAGCAATAAAAAAAATTGTAGCATCGAAATACTGGTATGAAAAGTACCAATACAGCTCCATTAAATTACCCCTTAACTCCAAATTGGTTCGCCTCCAGAAAAGCGCCTGCCTCGCTCGCCTCGCCCCGCCTCGCCCGCTCCATCGCCGCCATCGCCTCCATCATCGCCATGCCCGCCTCGCCTCCACGCCCCACGCACCCTCGCCGTCGCCGCATCGCCTCGCCTCGCCTCGCCATCGCCTCGCCATCGCCCTCGCCATCGCCCTCGCCGCCATCGCCTCCCATCGCCATCGCCATCGCCTCGTCGCCGTCGCTCGCCTCCCATCGCCCGCCACGCCCCGCCATCCCCCGCCGTCGCCATCGCCCTCCATCGCCCTCGCCATCGCCTCGCCATCGCCCGCTCGCCATCGCCCCGCCATCGCCCCGCCATCGCCCTCGCCTCGCCCCCTCGCCCGCCTCGCCTCGCCCTCGCCCATCGCCCTCGCCCTCGCCCGCCCTCGCCGTCGCCCGCCATCGCCGTCGCCATCGCCGTCGCCGTCGCCGTCGCCATCGCCTCGCCATCGCCCTCGCCATCGCCCTCCCGTCGCCATCGCCCCGCCATCGCCCTCGCCATCGCCCTCGCCATCGCCCTCGCCATCGCCCTCGCCTCGCATCGCCTCGCCCTCGCCTCGCCGTCGCCATCGCCTCGCTCGCATCGCCATCCTCGTCGCCATCGCTATCGCTCGCCTCGTCCGCTGCCTGCCCCGTCGCTCCTCGCCTCGCCCTCCGCCATCGCCCTCGCCTGCCATCGCCTCGCCTCGCCTCGCCTCGCCTCGCCTCGCCATCGCCCTCGCCGTCGCCATCGCCCTCGGCATCGCCCTCGCCATCGCCCCTCGCCATCGCCTCGCCATCGCCTCGCCTCGCCGTCGCCGATCGCCCTCGCCATCGCCCTCGCCAGTCGCCGCTCGCCATCGCCGTCGCTCGCCGCACGTCGCCGTCGCCCGTCGCCATCGCCTCGCCATCGCCCTCGCCATCGCCGTCGCCGTCGCCTCGCCGTCGCCATCGCCCTCGCCATCGCCCTCGCCATGCCTCGCCATCGCCCTCGCCATCGCCCTCGCCGTCGTCATCGCCCTCGCCCTCGCCATCGCCGTCGCCATCGCCCTCGACATCGCCAATTCTTCTCCAAATGATAATGAACTCGACCTAACTAGTGTCGAAAAACCTTGCCACCGTGATAACTCGAACACTAGGCCCTCCCGGTCAGAGGCCCTGCAGTGGCAAGAGTTGCTGCGTCACGAATGCCGATAGCGCATACCACCATTTTGTTGTGAACGAGTTTCTACAATGAGAAGTGGTGAGGGCGTTAAGAGATTGTTGTTTGAAAGTCAGAAGGTACAGCATTGTATTGAGTCGTGATTTTTTGAACTTCCACTTTGATCTTTTACACGTGATGTACACTTGGTAACGGAATGTCCAGATTTATTCATTAAGAGAAATAAAAAAAAGTCTTTTCACTACCTACTATTAAATAAGCTTGGATGTGAACCTTCAATTGGCAGCAAATGATGCGCCACAAATGTAATGGCCATTTAAAACTTCATATGTTCGTTGTTACTGATTATTTTTCATAGAACAGTTGAAAATGATAGACATAAAAATGAACAACTACTCTTTTACAATTCTAAACCAACTGTCATTAAAGCAAGCAAGAAAAGATATAACTGTAATCACGTTTTCTGAGAAATCAGAAAATAGGATTCACTCATTCAAAGTGATACAATAGATTCATGAAATTATCTTTTCTTGAAGTTGCATCAGATCTTCACATCCACAAAAGCTGATAGCTTGTATTTGAAGCTCTGAACCAATAAATGGCGTTGGAACTTTGTGACGTTTATTTTCTGCTTTTTATGTTTTATATTGTGGAAGTGTGGGCATGTAGTGGCTTTACCAAGGAGGATTTATTGTAAGTTTTTTTTTTAATTTGTCAAATTGTGATTGAGTAAATAGTTATATTTTAAGAAAATTGCAGCTTTGCTTATGAGTTAGAGTAAACAAATTAAGTCACTAAAAGATTGGCGCAATGATATTTACTATTTCGAGTTGCACACAAGAACGATTATTTTATGTTGATTGCGAGAGACGAAAAATCCAATATTCCCATGTACTTGGAAACGCGTGAACAAAGTGATTGAAATTACTCTATAAAGTAACGTAATTACTACATTATTATGTAGTTATTATAATGTTACGTAAATATTACTTTATATTATGATGTGTATGTTCACCTAATGTTGTTCGCATTGAGTGTGTGCGCCGATTTGTTCCTCGATTAACAGTCATTTGTTCAGAAAGAAAAATTAACCGAGAAATAAAAAAAACAGTCGATTTTTGTAAATTGGGCGCTTTTTTATTTCTGTGCTAATTTAGAAATCCATTTTTTATTTGGGTCGATAGAAAGTTCTACCTGAAATTGTTGATCTCGCGTACACCGTTCAGGTTATTTTGTGTTTTTTTTTCCTTCAACTTTTTTAAAAGTTCTTTCTTTACTCGACTTCTTTGAAAGTCTCCAAAAATATTGGCTAGAATAAGTTAGTTTGTTGAAGAATGTGTGTTGTTAATACATTATTTCCTTTGTTACAGCCTACAGAGTTGCCAAAGCAACTGCAACGGTTGTGAAACATGCAAAACCATGTACGGAGCTGTCATGAATTGTGAAGCTACAATTTCATGCAAGGCTTGCAAAAAATATTGTTAATTCATTCTGAAATGAAGTTAATACAATTATCTATATGTTTCACTTTCATAAGTGAGTTTACACAATTCTATACTGTCTTGTTACAAAATAATTATGTACGAGTGTACCCCTATGTTATATTTCATGTGAATTCTCACTCTTCAAACTTGTAAAATGTTCATTTCAACAAAACGCTCCCCTGTAAGCCAGAAATCTAAAATGTATCTGTTACTAATGACACCTCTTTAACCGTAGTACCAATACAAGTATTTTAATAAATTCTCCAACGAAATGTAGGTCGTCTGAGTTCTTGTTTTACGTTTTCACTCAGAAATTAAAAATATCGAGAATAATGAAACATCTAAGCCCTTAAGGATTCCGGTTGTGAGGACTCACACCAGCCAAGTGGTGAATAAGAGTCCAATTGTGAGAATCCGCAGTACCTACAGTAGCAGTCAACGGCTTAAAATTTGTTCTTTAGGGCTAATTGATTGATTCGATTACATAGTGTTTTCGGGTGCGTTAACTGCTACGGTGATTTGTCCCGGAAGTGTAGTAAATGCTTTATCACGGGACGTGACAGTGGTGTTCTCCCTGTGAATGGTGAGATCCAGCGCCGACCTACACGTCAATTGGCAAGGATTTCCACATCCAGGTATCTACCATGAGCAGGTCACCGCCCCAATCGATTGGCCAAGCTCTCCCGACTGGTCACCCGACACTGTGGTGGTGAAGTGTAGGTAAGTTTATGAGTGAGGGGATGAGGATGAGGCAAAGATGCGAAAGGAAACATCGCGGACCGTACGTGGCCCGTTTTCAGGATCTGTTCCGGCATTCGACTGGTGTTTTTTGGAGAAACCATGAAAAGCTATCGATCATCGCAGCCGGCTGGTAGAATTCTCCTCCCGACAGAGGCTGGATTCGACCCAGCCATCTACCTAGTGTCCAAATATTCTGCCACCGTTAGAATATGGAACCCTAGGACCTCCCGATCAGAGGCACTGTGAGACACTGAAGCTGATCTGTTGCTGAGGAAGAGGGCCGGTCTTTGAATTGGTTTTCTAACTCATCCCAACGACCTGCCGGGGGACATAAGAAATCCTTTAAGTGTTTTTCACTTGGTGGAGGGGAGAGTTTTTGGCAATGTGTTGTGGCATGACTGACTGCGACTGAGTGTTGTCGATAGGGCGGAGGGACTGAAGCACTGCGGTAAAGGCTTAGCGATGCCGTCGGGGCGGGGGGCGGGGGCGGAGCGTGGGGGCGGTTGGGCTGGGCGAAGCAGGAAGAGAGGGCCCATCAGGGGCACTGAGTGAGGCGGCGCGGAGGTCACACTCGTGTTTTACATTGCATGTTAAATTAAGTCCATTTCGTACCTAATAGGAGATTGTGAGAAATAAATATCCAGATATCGCTTTGTTACATGGTATTTTTTTTTTAATTAAATTTTCACTTTTTAAAAGAAAATTCTATTCTTTAGTTGTTGTAGATTGTTTTGTTTCATGTTTTTTCAGAATGGCTGCTTCATCTCTGCCTAGATTCAAATAATGTAACATTTCTGTGACCATTATAAATAATCTTTAATGCATATTTCATATTGGTAAGAAGGAAATTGTGTTTTAAAAACGTGATATTTCTATTGCTCCTCACTCCTCAATAATACTCTCTTTCCACTATGTGCAATTTAGATTCCACCACTTAAAAATGTCCAAAGGTCCAATCACATATGATGCGTCATGGGGCGGCACGATCTGAGAGGAATAAAATCATATGAATGTTTTCTCAGAATCAATGCTACAAACCTCTAGGGCAGGTAGAAGGGTAAAAATAATCACTTTTGCCTAAGAACATGTGATAGAATATTTTATACAATAAAGTTTCGCATGCGATTTTTCTTCTAATTGGTTGCTACTCCATGCATTATTTTTTTAAAGTTACACGTTCTGACACTTTTTGAATTTGAAAGTAAAACCAATTGTAAATGATCTTTGTGTTATTATGAGAGCATATGACGACTTTGGTTTAATATTAATATTTAATTTTTGTAATACTGTAGTTTCCTTTGTATTGAGATTTCTGCTAGAAAGGGCACTGCTAATTCTCACCTATTGATTTGCCGATAGTTTGTTGATATTCTTTGTTATTAAATTACAGACACATATTGTTAAGTAATAATTAAATAATTCATGAACTCTTCGGTAGGAAGGCCGTGTTTGTGAATAGTTTAAAAGCTATGCTGTGGAATCCAAACACGTTCATGAGTTATACTTGAATACACGATATATGTAGCGTTATTAATCTGTCATCTGTTGTGATTTTTTCTGTTTGTTTTAATTATTTTTCGTCTTGAAATGAGTAGTTTGCTGAAAAAGATTCTGGAGTGGTGGCTCAGTGCATCAACTGATGTCATTGTAGGATCTCTGACCGGGAGGTCCTAGGTTCGAGTCCCGACGGCGGCAGGATTTTCGACACTAGTTTGTTAGCTAGGTCGAATTCAGTCGCTGTCTGGAGGAGAATCTTGCGGCCGACTGTTATCGGCAGTTTTCCGTGGTTTCTCGATCAACACCAGGGAATGTTGGAGCAGTACCCTAACAAACGGGCCGGGCCGCGCACAGCGCGTGATCTTTCCTTCTTCTTTGTCCTATTCTCACCCCTTACACACACACTTACACTAACATGAACTACACTACTACATATTCCGGGAGACTGGTGGGGGACTTCGAACTTGTCCCGACTGGGGATATGCCCCGCTGGTAAGAGACACCTGGTTGGGGAACACCCCGTTTGCCGACGGTAGGTCGGTGCCGAATCTCACCATTCAGTGGGAGAAGATCTCAGCCCTGTCACAATGTAGAAACATGCACTACACTTTACGGGACTAGTGTCCTTAGTAGTTGACGCGCCCGGAATCAGAAATGATTCAATCAATCTGGAAAAGATAATAGTTTGGAATACGGTTATTGATGACTGACCTAAGAAACTTTGAAAATAAATACTCTGGTGCATCAATCTTAGCCCATCTAAAATCATAAGCCCGCGGAATATTAGGCATAGCGCGATAATTATTTATTTATTTATTTATTTAAATGTCTGGGCACTAAAGGATGAGCTTCCCCAGAACACTATGCCATATCTCAGGCGGGAATGTACATTTGCAAAATACACGCAACGATTTGAAACGCAAAATTGCATTGAGACAGTTTTTCCTTCGTTAACTAATAATATGTTATTACAAAACCAATTTGAAACTTCTGAAATTGTACTATTTATTGCTGTTTTTCAAAGAACATTTGAGTCATCGGCAAACAGAACTGTTCTTCCATTTTTAATAGATGAGGGCATATCGTTTACGTACAACAGAAAGAGAATAGCACCTAAAATCGAACCTTGTGGGACCCCATGTTCAATTGGCAACGAATTGGATAGATAAGTAAATAATGTCCTTGTGAGGCAGTACGGTATTTTTACTCTTTGAGATCCATGTTTAAGGTACGAGGTTATCCAAAATAGAGTTTTAAGTTTTCGAAACTATAAATTGTTTTGTTTGCCAAGGTTTGAGTTTTCCAAATTGCAAGGGCAGTACAGCGCGGCAAAGCTGTCTCTGCCGAAACCCAACTGTCAAGCACAAGAAGGAGTGGTCCAACGTATATGTTCGCGCATAAAACTTATAATGCTAATGAAACAATGGCGCTGAACGTGCTGATACTACCCCGTGCGCGAGGGTATTAGGAAGGGCTTGTGCAGCCCTGGCGGCGCTCGTGACTCGTCGGTGGCGGCGGCGCGCGGCAGCTAAGACGCGTTTTACGAGGGCGTAAACGCGCGCTGCTTTACTGCGCTGTCGAACGCGCCCGCCTCCGCCGCCGCGCCGGCGCCAGTGAGACGTCGTAGTCGCCGTCGGCCGCTTCCTTCCTCTTCCGCTGGGGCGCCACCGTCGCCTTGTCTGCCCTAATGCGCTGCGGCCGAGATGAGAGGTCCGCGACCGGCGGGCGCCTCCCCGGCCTGCCCCCACGCCCCTTCCGCTCCTCGCTCTCACAGGAGCACGGATGCAATGGTAGGAGAGTCCGGGCACGCCTCCTGCTACGGCTATTAGTTTGCGAATGTGTTATCCCGAGAGGTGGAGGTGTTCTTTTCCATTGGAATATCTCTGTAGTCCCTCTGACCGGGAGGTCCTAGGTTCGAGTCCTGATGGCGGCAGGATTTTTAACACTACCTTTTCAACTAGTTCGAATTCATACCGGTCAGCTGCTCTTATCAGTAGTTTTCCGTAGTTTCTTCGATCAATACCAGGCGAATGTCGGAGGAGTACCCTAACAAACGGGCGGCGGACCGCGCGCGATCTATCCTACTTCTTCCTATCCACACCCCTTACACACACACACACACACACACACACTTATATTAACATGCACTACACTAGTACACATGACGGGAGACCAGTCGGGGGCTCAGAGATGTCCCGGCTGGTGCGATGCCCCTCTGGTAGGAGACACCTGGTTGGGGAAAATCCCACTAGTCGACGGCAGGTCGGCGCCGGATCCCATCCAGCTGGAAAAAATAACCGTTATCTCGAGACGAATAAACATGCACTATATTTACGGGACTAATGGCCAGAGTGGGACTAAATGCTTACGGGACTAGTGACCTCAGAAACTAATGACTCGCCGGGAATCACTAACAATCAATCAATCAATAAACAAATCATCCTCCACTGGATGGTGAGTTCCGTCGCCTGCGAGGCACCGGTCTTCCGAGTTGTGTGGTTGTGTGGTGCATGCAAGTGTGCTTGTGTGTAAGAGGAGAGGAATGGACAAGGAAATGGAAGGAGAGATCGCGTCCGGTCCGTGGCTCGTTTGTTATGGCATTGCTCCAGCATTCGTCTGGTGTTGATCGGAGAAACCACGGAAAACTACCGATCAGAGCATCGAGTACTTAAATTCTCCAGACAGCGGCTGAAGGAATACTGGAAGAAACAAGTTGGCTTAAGGATGAATCATCATTCCTTGACTCTAATAATAACAAAAGAGGCCTACTTTGGCTTAAAGTACATAAAACATTGAATATAGAATTAGTATTTATTCGTTTTAAAATGATATTTATTAACTTTTTATATATGTCATTAATTAGCGAAACTTTCCAACAATTCGGTTAATTAGGTAGGTGAATGGCAGTAAGAATTAGATGCTATATATGACATTTATTAGGAACTATTTACATTACATGTTACATTACAATAATGTAACACATTTTTTTTATGTACAACGCTTTCGTAACATTAAAATTAATATACCAAATCTTAAATATTAAAATTTCGTTTCTTCATTCATGCATTTCATTCATAACAAAACTCTCATTCTCCAAACTGCTTGAATAACAGTACACTAATACTACTTCTTAACATTTTTAAACTAGTGGGACAAAAACACTGGCAGTCCAACCATAGGATAAGACAGGACAGGACAGGTGTTAAAACAGCATGTACTTTCTTGCCCGTATGTTCGCGCAGAATTACGCGGAAATAACGCAAATTTTCGAAAAATTGTACATGATCTTATTTCAAAATCTATCTTTAAGTAACCGATTTCATTAAGTGAAAATCTTTATCTTCACAATTGTAGCTGTAAAATGACGTCAAAATACTTTTGAATTTAATCAATTTTCGAAAAATCAGAGTTTTTGACAAAACTGATACCTGCACCACTCTCTTAAATGTCTTTCATACTATCCAGCAACAAAATTTAATAAAAACAATGGAGCAATTTTTTTCAAAATCTCCCAGGGGCTTCATGTAAAGTACGCCTCCCCCCAAAAAATATCGATTTCAAATTCAAGAGCCGCGACATCAGCCAGACTAATTGAGGAATTTAAATTTTGGACGAAATCGGCTGAACGGTTTAGCCGCTAGCGTTGTTCACGAACATTTAGACAGACGGACGAACAGATAGGCGTTTTGCCGTTCTCCAATATTTCGGTATCAACGACCTGTAAAACATGGATTCTGGCTACAGCACTTGTTAGAGGATTTTTCTAAATTTAGCACCTAATTTATCGGCTTTTTTGTTACCAAAGTTCTGTAATGAGAGTTTTTCAGCCGAATATCCGTTTTTCGCGCAGAATTGCCTAACTTTTTTCTCTACTCCGTAGAAAGAAAGTAAAATCCACTTCAGGTGATAAATTGGTATCATTTCTGCTCGTATGGACAATTATTCGTTTATCATCGGAGAATTTTATGTATCTGTGATATTCAACATAAAGTTTTGCCACGATTGCTCCAAATCTTTTTCATTCTTTAATATTTCAGATCCCAAACTTACTATGAATAATTTTATTTGAAATCTACGGAGCTCAAAATGCCATGAAACAATATTTATAAGCTGAAGGATCGACTGTACGCTTGATAGCATGTGCAACGGCAATTCATTTTTACGTTTCACAAGCAGTAGTTGGTAAACAAATAGTAAGGAAACTGGCGGTGAAGCAGCACGTACTTCTCGGCCGTATTTTTACACAAAATTACGCAAAAGTACTCCAATTTTCGAAAAATTGTACATGTCCTTATTTCAAAATCTATCTGTAAGGAACAGATTTCATTAAGGGAATAAATCTCTATCTTTAATATTTTAGTTCAAGGAAGACTCCGAAAATATTTTGAACGTTTGCAATTTTCGAAAGATCACAGTTTTCAACAAACGTGAGACCTGCACTATTCTCTGAAACGCCCTTCACACCATCTAATAACAAAATTTAATCAAAACCCATGGAGCCATATTTTGAAAATTGGAAAAATGCCCCAGGGGCTTCTTGTAAAGTTCCCCCAAAATTAAAATATCGGTTTCAAATTCAAGCAGCCGTGACATCCGCTAGATCGATTGGGGAATATCAATTTTGGAGAATAACTAAAACGGCTAAATGGTTGACCCACTGCGGTAATTCACAGACGGACAGACGTTTTGCTGTTATTCGATTTTTAAATATCAAGGACCCAAAAAATATGTATTCTGTTTACAACCCGTGATAGAGAATTTCTTTCTAAATTTAGCAACTGGATTTATCCACTTTTTCATTACCAGGGTTCTGAAATAAGAGTTTTTCTGCCAAAAATTAGCCGTTTTCGCGCAGCATTACATAACTTTCTCTCAACTTCGTAAGGAAAAAGTGAAAGTATAGAAACTAGGCAGAGTAACAAAATGTCTATATAATTGTAAATCGTAACACTATTTTGGTATATTATCTCATGTTCATAAGTTCATAACACATTTCATTTTCTATTCAGTTGGCTTTCGGATATCATGGAACTTTAACATCGGAAATCACTGGCTTTCCTGGTAACGTTGATGCTAAAACCGAATCTTATGGTTGTTACACATGGTAGCCGCCGCTATCTGCTTCATTGTGGGTACAATGTGGTGATGAATGATTTATAATTGACGCAAATAAAATTCTCGTGAAATTTATTTTGAAAATGAAATTTAATTTAATATGAATTTAGATTATTTACAATTCACCATAATTTTCAATACTTTCAAATAGGAATTTTTCAATTTGCCTTAAGGTATTTATGACATTTTGGTTCCAGGTGACAATAAAGTTTCTCTATAATTAGACGTGTCCAACCTCATTGTAGAATCATTTTACGTGTTGTTTTGAAAATGTTCAGCACACCAAAAGTAGGGGACGACTCCAGTTTAATTTCTTGCGTTAAAATCATCACAGGCAATGTAATTAACTTTGCTGAAACAACACCGTCACAAAATAAGAGATTATGGACCACTCACGTTAATATGAAAACTAAGCTATCTCATTTACGGGTTGATTTGTATTGCGTTTTCCAGACTTCTTTTCCGCTCTCTGCAAATTGAACCAATTGAAGCAATTAAATCACTTAACAATGACGAATTTATAAATTAAATCAATTAAACAAGTTTTTTTACGACCACTCAGAAATATGAAGAAAACTGTGAGCATTGGTTTACTAGCACGTACTACATTTGTTTTGGAGTAGACTACTGTGTTCTTGTTCAAAGCCTAGCTTACCGCTCTGTTGTTTTTATGTTTGGTTTATGTTTTTCTACAGGACGAGAAACATCCAAAATTATCTCATTTGGGTGTTTTACTTATTAGATTGATCTATATTCTGAGACCCAATACACATAAAGAATTGTTCCTATTGTGTGGAGTTAGTCTTCTCCACGTTCGTAATATGGGTATAAAATAGTAGATTTAATAAATATTTTCTCCCAATATTCTGAATTAAAAGTTAAGATAGTTTCATTTTTGATTTTTTAACGTATCAACGTATCATGTAAATTATTTGAAACGTTTTTATTGAGAAACGACATATAAAATATCACATTCAAAGAAACAACAATAACATAATTGCTTTAAACATTAATTTCTCTCAGTACAAATTCAGTCGCATATTCATCCCTCAATTTTACGGGATCGAAGGGGGAATATGGGAGCCATAAATCGGATGGTCCTTACCAATAATTAAGATTAGGTTACCTTAGAAGTGGCTGACCTCAAAAATTAAATTTAAAAGTATATATAAAAATAGTACTGTACTTTTAAACAAGGACCCTATTCGACCTGCAAGTATAAACTCCCTGTACAGTGAGGAAAAACTACAGCGTGCATTATAGTTTAACATTTTCATTATTAAATCAGATTGGAGATCTTGTCTGCTATTTCCGAAATCCTAATTCGCTGTAAGCATGAATATGTTATGAAGTACTCGCGTTCCATTCTTTGAGAGAGCTACAGTAGCCTTCCGAGGGAATGGACACGATAGACAGGGAATTAATTATTTTTTATTGGAAGTTGAAGTATGTATATATATTATATATATATATATATATATATACATAATTATGTATAATATATATATATATATATATATATATATATATATATATATATATATATATATATATATATATATATTGTGACCGCTCTACCTTTTCACTATTCTCTAAAAAGCCTACAGCGGGTCACTCAAGTAACCATGTAGTATTACTTGATCTGTGACTTGTTATGACAATGTCACACCAAAAATTAGGAATAGTTTCACATGTCCTAACTGTCCTATAGGAGTGGGTTCGTCTTTTATCCTGCTTTTGTAATAAAAGAAACATAGGCAAGTTAATCTTTTGACTATGAACAGCGTTCTGAATATATTCTGTTTAAATATTCGAATACAATTCTACTCTAGCATTTACACATTACATTGAAAAATTTCCATCACTTGCTCTACCTTTAGCAATTACGTGATTACCTAACAACTGCAGTTATGTTTGAACACTTGCATAAACACTTTACATAAAATTATATGACCCTTCACTTCACAAAAAAACACAATAAAATAACTGTACACCAGACTATAATACATGGAAACACAAAATAGTGAATGAAATATATAGAAGACGTAGTTTCACTTTCACATAGATTATTACTTTTTTAAAAAATTGTTATGCAATGAATGTACAATCAATAATAACTCTTTTACTAATTATTGGTTTTGAACAATTTGAAAACTAAATTGAATGCACACACTAAAAGAACAAATATTATCAATAATAGAAAAATAAAGTTAATAGGTTTTTTACAATTCTTTTACAGGAACTAGTTATCAGGCTTCCTTTTACGACTGCAATATTATATAAGATAATGTCTAAATGATTTTAATGAATTTAACTCTACTATCTACGTCTGTGAGGTGAATCTATCTCTGTAGCATAATTCTCGCTTCTTTAAACAGTTCTTTTTATGAGAATTTCTAGTGAATTTTCTAACTCATAATACGTCTCGAAGAAATATTTCCACAGCTTGGAGCGACGACGGCGACCCGAATCCTTTCAAGGTCGTGACAACCCCTTGCTTCGGTGAACCCGTGCTCTGGTGAATTTCTACCACAGTCCTGCGAATTTTATATAATCTGACTGCAATATCTTCGCGTAATGAATTTCTTACGTGGTAAGCCAAGTTGAAAGACAAAACAAAAAAAGCTGGAAACAGAATGAAACATTTTCTATAGCACATGCTTTCTATTTCAGTACACGTTCTTGAACGTTGAAATATATTATTTCCTCGTAGATAGAAAAATAGTATATTCCTGTCATGCGTTCACGTGAATTTATCAGACTGTTTATAATTTAAAGTTCTAAATTCTCTCATACAGGGTATAGTTATTTTAACATGATGAGACGAATTACCTTTTTCAAGCTTCTAATATTCGAAATACGGCGAATTCTCCACTCCGTCCAGCACGAACAATTGCGATGTGATCAGATGGCGAGCGGCAGCAAAAGAGAGAACTTATCCTAGCGATGTTTTGCTCTAAGGCCGATATTTTCAAGGGTGATTTTGATTGGTCTTCGATCTCTTGTGCGCGAGTGCGTTCAGAAACTTTAAGTAAATTCTCGCAAAGGATACCATTTACTGCTGGCGCGATCTCTTGCAATTCGTTAACACTATAATTGGAACTTGTCGTGTGTTGACGATCTCGGGTGCTTCGTAAAAATCAATGTAACCGACATATGAGCGGTTACTCTCTCTCTCTCTCTCTCTCTATATATATATATATATATATATATATATATATATATATATATATATATATGTAGATATTAAAGAGAGTTGAACATCAAAATATACTATCTACGCGAAAAAAATCATTTAAAATGTAGAAAATTTCATAGTTCTTTAATTATTCCCTGATTTTCAAAGACGTCACTATATATTTTACTTCCAAAACCTCACTTTCGCGCCTTCTCTTCGCGCACCCGCACCCGTCTAAAATCCCCTCGTAACGAGGAGCGCGGGATGGCCTCGGCCGGCCGGACGTCCACGTCCGCAGCGAGGGGGGAGGGGCGCGTGCCCCAATCGACAGCCCGCGGGTCGATCCCGCCGGGGGCTGTCGGCGATGGGTCGGCGCTCCGCCCTGAATATTAAGGGCGCCGGCGCCGACGGCTCTCGCTGCGTTCGCCAGCGCACGTGGCGCGGCGCCGCGGGCGGCCGGGCGGCCGGGGCAGCGAGGGCGGCGAGGGCGGCGAGGGCGGCGAGGGCGGCAGGGGCGGCGGGGCGGCGAGGGCGGCGAGGGCGGCGAGGGCGGCGAGGGCGGCGAGGGGGCGGGGCGGCAGGGCGGCGAGGGCGGCGAGGGCGGCGAGGGCGGCGAGGGCGGCGAGGGCGGCGAGAACAAGAGGCGCAGCGCGGCCCTACTGGGGACCTGGGTGGATCAACCAGGATCCACGGAGCGCGCTCAGATGGGGTCGAATGAATGCGGTGGGAAGGGCGAAAATGCCTTGGTGAGGGAGTAGTTAGCGCTTCCGGCCGCGTCAATGACTTTGGCTATTAGTCTCCAGTGCCTAGTGCAGGCTACGGAGAGTTGATATTGTTGCTACCCATCTAGAACGTAATTGATTGATTGATTTTTTCGTGTTTCCGGGCGCGTCAACTGCTTTGGTGAGTCCCGTTAGTGTAGTGGATGCTCTTTATCGGGAGATGACCGTGATTTTCCCCTGCCGGATGGCGAGATCTGGTGCCCACTTACCGTCCGCTTGTCGAGTTTCCCCCTAACCAGGGCTACCCCACCAGCGGCGCACCGCCCCAGCCGGGACCAGCTCTAAGCTCACAACCGGTCTCCCTGAATACGTGGTAGTGTGGTGCATGTTAGTGTTAGTGTGTGTGTAAGGGGAGAGGATAGGACAAGCAAGGGTACGGATAGATCGCGCGCGATCTGTGGCCCGTTTGTTAGGGTACTTCTCCGGCTTTCACCTGGTGTTGATTGGAGAAACCACGGAAAACTACCGATCACAGCAGCCGACCTATAGAATTCTTCTCCAGACAGCGACTGAATTCGACCTAGCTGAAAAGCAAGTGTCGAAAATCCTGCCGCCGTCAGGACTCGAATCTGGAACGTGAGAACCCGTTCCGACCTACATGTCAGAGGTATATTATTGTCTCTGTCCTAGACGCGAAAAGCTTTAAGCTGCCCACATATGTGAAGGTGTAGAGATTTTAAATGTGTATGTATGTATGTAAGATGAAAAAAACGAGGCAAGGATGAGGAAGGAACGCGGCCTTTGACATGCGGCCTTTGACATGCTTGTTTGTCGGTGTTCGACTGGTGTTGATCGGATAGTTCTACATATCAGTGCAGATCACCTAAAACTTGTGATCAGTGCAGTCAACCGGTGGATGTTTCCCTCCAGACAGCAGCTCAACATAGCAATATCCAACAAAAGATAGTGTCGAAAATCCGCCACTGTCGTGACTAATACCCTACATTCTCCCAGTTAAACACGCTTCAGCAGCAACGGGTTAACACTAGCACTGAGCTGTCGTGGCCGATGTCGATCAACGAGGATTCACGTTGTGAACTGAGTAACTTTCGGACGAATATGATTAGAAGTGCTGAAATTCATTGAAAGCATTGAGAAGATGGCGTCTGTGAAAGCGGGATGCGTTCGGAACAACCAGAGAAATTATGTGAGGAGTACTCAAAGGATGTGTGGAGTCCAAATAACGGTGCAACGAAGAATCATTGTAGATAACCTTATGATGAGTTGCAACTTTGATGGAAGGGAAACTTGGAATCAGAACATGTATTTTTTGAAGAGAATCCAGATGAGACACAGTAGTGGTGAATGTGATACGGTGCTGTGATATGAGTGGGCACAAACACAAGCAATATTATTAATGGTCAGGAGTCACGAAATGAGATTAGAAGGAATTTGGAGTTGGAATTTGGATTGGTTTGGTTTCTTTTTTTTTTTTTTTTTGTGTGTTTCCGGGCGCGTCGTTTGCTTTGGTCATTAGTACCATTAGTGTATTGCATGTTTGTTTCTCGGGAGATAGCGGTGATCTTCCCCCGCTGGATGGCGAGATCCGGCGCCGACCTACCGTCGGCTAGTGGGGTTTCCCCCTAAACAGGACTCTCCCACCAGCGAGGCACCGCCCCAGCCGGAACAAGCTCTAACCTCCCGACCGGTCTTCCGGAATATGTGGTAGTGTAGTGCATGTTAGTGTAAGTGTGTGTAAGGGGCGAGGATAGGACAAGGAAGAGGAAGGACAGATTACGCGCGATCCGTGGCCCGTTTGGTAGGGTACTGCTCCGGCATTCGCCTTGTGTTGATCGGAGAAACCACGGAAAACTACCGATCAGAGCAGCCGACCGCTAGAATTCTCCTTCAGACAGCAGCTGAATTCGACTGGAATTTGGAGGCAATATGAAAGTTGGACGAATGAGAATAAGCGAATTGTGGTGACATTCACAGACAGAGAACGACGCTCTCATGCAGACTTCCCCAGCCCAAAACAAGTGACACGTAGTCTGTGCGTTTGAGGACAACGGGAGCGTGCTTGGTAGGACGTTGCGAGTCGAAGTGCAGCGCGCGTGGTGATGATATTGTAACGAGAGATGGGAGCCGGTTCGGAATCTGCGCGGGACTTGCGACCGCGCATGGGGACGTCGAAACATAGAGACCGAAGGGCCGTGGGGCCGCGGACGTGCAGCGCGCGTCCGACCGCCGCCTCGGGCCCGCCCGCCCCGGCCTTCTAAACGCGACCCGCGGATCCGCGCGGCTGCTCCGCCCCAGGGGGCGCCACGGGCAGCGGCGCCACACGCGGCCCTCGGGCACGACGGGAACCTCCGCCAAACGGAACGACCGACCCCTCAATCGGCTCGATTGATTGATTATTCGTGGTTCCGGACTCATCAACAACGATGGTATTTAGTCCCGTAAGATTAGTGCAACCGGGAGCGGTAGCTCAGTGCATCAACTGATGTCACTGCAGTGCCTCCTAGGTTCGAGTCCTGGCGGCGGCAGCATTCTCGACCATAGCTTTCCAGCTAGGTCGAATTCAGTCGCTGTCTGGAGGAGAATTCTAGCGGCCGGCTGCTCTGATCCGTAGTTTTCTGTGGTTTCCCCGACGTATGAGTCGAATAGCGGAGTTTTGCATTATCAGATAACTCTCACCATCGCCCCTGTCAGGACAATCACCAAGGTCCCGACTCGTCTCCCGGAATATGTGGTAGTGTGCATATTAGTGTGTGTGTGTGTGTGTGTGTGTGTGTGTGTGTGTAAGGGGAGAGGATAGGACAAGGAAGAGGAAGGAAAGATCGCGAGCTGTCCGTGGCCCGTTTGATAGGGTGCTGCTCCGTCATTAGCCTGGTGTTGATCCGAGAAACCACGGAAAACTGCCGATCAGAACAGCCGGTCGCTAGAATTCTTCTCCAGACAGCGACTGAATTCGACATAGCTATCTACTTAGTTTCAAAATTCGTCACCCACCCTGGGCACTCATTCTCTAGGGCCTCTTGGTCTGAGGTAATGCAGCGACTCAGTGCATGTTGCCCTGAGACACTTCAGCCTGACAATCTGGTCGAAGTTTAACCTCACACAGCATTGATACTCACTGTCAGTGTCCTCAGTGCCCATAAGTAATCTAATAAACCGCCTTCAAAATATTCTTGTTTCATTAAATGTGCTATAGACTTCAAGTTTTCCATTTCTTCAAAATATCCTTCGTAGTTTCTTAGAAATGGAAATTAACGACGTAGTATAGACTTCTTATGTTGGTCTTCAATCTTAGGAACGATTGAAGCAATAGTAAGAATGATTACACGCAATGAAATGTACAAATATAATAATTGGGCCTGTGTGAACCCTTCGAATTTGTTTTATCACTATTTGAAAAATGACAATAATTTCAAACAGAAACACGGCTTCTAACGTTTGTTATAACTCATGATATGAAATAGGGAAAACCTTCGAAAATGTAATAAACTAACCTAAAGGTCTCATTGTTTTCAGAAAATGCTTCAGAAATGTGATTAGTATCCTACAGATACGAACACCGAGTTTTAAGCTTCTAGGAGGTACCGGTTTTGAATTATGCACGATGTTAACACATGTTGCAACATAATATGTGTTGCGGGCTGTATGCGTGTCTTGCATTTCTTTGTGCCATAATCTGCGAAATTATAAAATGTTCGGCCTGGCCCTTCAAAGTACAGTATGGTAAGAGCACGATAGCATTGCAACGCGAGTGTGTGTGTGTGTGTGTGGGGGGGGTAGTCGCAGTCATCGTCACTGCGGGATCAGGTCAGTTGAGTGCGCCGCTGAGGGGGACACGGCATCACGTAGCAGAAGGAGAAATCTCCTAACGTCTAAGAAGGAGACCCGCAAACAGAGGTGAGAGGCGACTGCCATTCTTATGATGGTATTCGCCCTTAGAGTTAATTATTTTTGATGCCGATCTAGAGGGTCCAGCAGAAGCAACGTTTTGGGTTGTTTGGTTGATTAGTGATTCCGGGCGCGTCAACAGCGCAGGTAATTAGTTCCGTAAGTGTAGTGCATATTTTCCCTTTCGAGAGATGGCGGTGATCTTCCCCGCTGGATGACGAGATCCGGCGCCGGCCTACCGTCGGCTAGCAGGGTTCTTCCCTAACCAGGACTCTCTCACCAGCGAGGCACCGTCCCAACCGGGAGAAGCTCTAAAATGCCGACCAGTCTCCTGGAAAGTGTAAAAGTGTAAGGCATGTTAGAGTAAGAGGAGATAATATGACAAGGAAGGGGAAGGAAAGATCGCGCGCGGTCCGTGGCCTGTTTTTTAGGGTACTGCTCCAGGCATTCACCTGGTGTTGATCGGAGAAACCTCGGAATACTACCGATCAGAGCAAGTTGGCCGCTAGAATTCTCCTCCAGACAGCGACTGAATTCGACGTAGCAGAAAAGCTAGTGTCGCAAATCCTACCGCCGTCAGGACTCGACTCTAAGACCTCCCGGTCAGAGGCGCGGCAGTGACATCAATTGATGCACTGAGCTCCCGCTCCCGGTAAACGTTTTGGAGTTTTGTGGTGATGGTGTGTTATAAATTGTAAAATAACGTAATTTGCCCTTATCATAATAATAATAATAATAATAATAATAATAATAATAATAATAATAATAATAATAATAATAATAATAATTGCAAAACTTATGGAAAACCGAGGTGGGTTAAGTAATAAGGAATTTGAAAAACCGTGATTAATAAAAAAGGGAGTTAATATATCACTAGTAAACTGTTATTATTTTTGATTCGGTATTGTAAAAATTATTGATTCTCTTTATTTCAAATATGTGAAACATGAGTAGAGGGTTTCAAAATGGCTCGCGTGTCTCCCAAAAAGAGCTCATACATTTATTTATCGAATTAAATATAATAATTTAAATTACATAATAAAACGAAAGTTCATTTTCATTCACTGATTTTTTTTTTAATTATTAACTTCATGCACAGGTATGGATTTTCTGGGCTCTTATTAAGTATTCAAATGCAATATATAATGTATACTGAATTTTAATGTAATATATAACTTAAAATGAAAAATAACAAAAATTCCAGAGCACCTTACTATTCATTGTTCGAAATACTCCAGAAACTAATTGCAATAGATCGATGGATGGTAAACTTAGATTAATATTTTAAAGCATAAGGGATAAATTGAGCTTGTGGATATATCTACTTTCCATGCATGCTGGAATTACGTGATACCTCAAATTGAAGTTTAAAACTTAACCTGCAATAGCATAGCCACTTTAAAAGTATCGATAATTCACGAAACTATTATCTGCTATTTAGAACCGAACCACAAAAGTACAGGTGTCACTATTGTATTACGTGTATTTCCCAAAAAATGTATCTTTTATTAATGGCCGGTTCTCTTCCAGACATTTTAATAAATACGTCTGATTTAGAAACAATAACCATCTAAGAGTAAAAGTCAAATTAGCATTCACTAATCATTTTGACGATTTACGAGAAGAATTCCACGAATATATTTTTACTTTCTAGCCTTACGTTTTATACATGCATATGCGTATGTCATTTATATTTTGTAGTTTTGCAATGTTAGCTTCGAATCCTCCGCTCTCGTAAATTATTGTCTGACCATTGCTTTATTTCCCTGTGATCATCAGAGCAAAAGCAAAAAAGTTAAAAGCTGCCAACTCTATCAATAGGAACTTGCACATCTCTAAGAGAAGTTCCAAGAAATCCAAATATTACCTATATTTGTTCTCGCAAAGTGCACATTCTGTTTGACAGAACAAAGAAGTTCGCCAACGACTACACTGCACAACTAGCTGGAATCAGCGCGCGTGTCCAAAGTGATGGCAGCGTTCTGATCGCCATTGCGCGGTCTGCATGAGAGCGCTACGCGAAACAACATTATGTTTCGTGGCATGAAAGCGAAAGAAAGGCGACGAAAGGAACGTTTGTGAAATGTGCTGCCACCATTTAATCGCCAGCACAATACCTTTATGAACGCGATGAATGTGCCTCAGCCTTCGCCAACGTGGAAAGGGGTGGCAAATTGGGCACCCTTGCGGTGCGGGCGCCGATGCTCCTATTGCGAATGACGCCCCCTGCACGCCCCCCCCCTCGCGGCACACACTGGTCCGAAAGAGACCGACAGGAGCACAAGGAAATATTGGTTAGACAATCAATCGTCAATCGCCGAAACTTTTCATTGAATCATTTGAGGAGAATGAGTGATATTACATAACAAAAGTTTTGCAAACATGTAACTATAAAAATAAAATGAAAAAGATGAGTTTGTATTAAAATGCAGTCATTAAATGCTCTTGAAATAATAATATGAGAGTAATGTTGACAAAAAATGAGTACGTTCGAAATGTTTCTCAAAACGGAATAATAGAACACTTTATAATCGATTTTTTCTCTGTGTGAAAGAAATATACTATCTCAAGTGACTTTCTATTTATTACATTTTTATGGCAGTTTTCAAGACAAGATTTTTATTTATTTTGATCCTCATTCTCTTCTTAAAAGAGGGTTAAAACGTTAAACTTTTCTAATTTTGGATTTTAGCTATATAAATCACAGTTCTTTTCTGTATTCGAGATGGAAAATGTCCTCAGGGCTACTAAAGGGCTGGTATACTACTCCCAAAAATTAAAAGAACCGTTTCATAATCGACGGGCAGCCACATCATCAAAATGAAGTGGTAGTATACATTTTGGCGAAAATACATTATGACTTATTTAGTGTTGTTCACAAGCTCATGGACAGACAGACTTGGGTTTTGAAGAAGAAGAAGAAGAAAGAAAGAAAGAAAGAAAGAAAGAAAGAGAAAGAAAGAAAGAAAGAAAGAAAGAAAGAAAGAAAGAGAAAGAAAGAAAGAAAGAAAGAAAGAGAAAGAAAGAAAGAGAAAGAAAGAAAGGAAAGAAAGAAAGAGAGAAAGAAAGAAAGAAAGAAAGAAAGAAAGAAAGAAAGAAAGAAAGAAAGAAAGAAAGACAGGAAAAACCCGTTTCGCTGCTGGGTGACCCCAAATCATTTATTTCCATCAATACCTTGACATCGATCTTTGCAAAATTACATAACTTTCTCTACAAAACTACATTAAAAGCTAAACATTAGCAGTATTAAATATTATATTTGTTATAAATGTCAATAGTTTTCAGAAATTGAAAGAAAACTGAACAGCTTCCGGAGAGGTTTCTACGGCTTGATTAGATACCCCCAACACGGGAAAAATACAAAAACATCTACATTACTAATTTCCAACGCGCGCAGAAATGCAAAGAAGACTACGCCGTCTCCAACCATAAAAGAGGGTCGGTGACGTTAGATACCGAGGTAGTCGGGGATTATCCAAAAACAATGAAGCAGTTTCGATTTTGAGTGAAAATCGAAATGCAAGTATTTGAGACTATAATTCCGCCTATTCTAAAACTGCGCGTACCTACTGCATTCTCACTTTCAGTGCGTCTCCTCTTACGACATTGTTGATGTTATGTGACACCAATGCTCCAAAAAAGAGGCTTCCCGCCATTACATATGTGCTATTCACGAGTTACATTTTGAACCAGCATCAACTTCTTTATTATTGATATGTAAAGAACTGCTGTACCGTATGTATTCTATTATACACTACAATTGCAGTATTTGTGAATACTGTTTTGTTAAAATATTTAATCCATTATAGTACTTTACAAAAATATTACTTTTGTTGTTCTTGAAGAGTGAGCGTGCTACTTTTTGGAAAATCAATTTCTGTGGTTTTGTACAGTACCATATTTGCTGCTCCGTGCTTCCAGTATTTATCTACGCATGAATTAAATTGTATTATTTTGCAATTATTACTTTCGACATGTACTGTAATATTATTACTCGCGTACACGTGCGAAAACTCGCGCGCTTAAAGCCATTTTTCCATTTCCATATTTATCCTGTATATATAATTTTCTTCAAGACCTTATCCTCCGTCACGTACATACAAGTCATTACAGGACCTTATCCTCCGTCTCCTTGTAATTGACACAAATAACATACACTCTTGTCAACAAAATTCTTATTTAACGTTATTACCGAGCAGAGAGGTATAGCCGTGTAATTCCGTCGTGTTTTAATATCATGTAATTAGTGTAATTTTACATCAGTTGCAGATTCTACGGCTTTGAACAGATGGAATGGAATCGAGGAGCGTCGAACCAGCAAAAATGGAACAGAATGTTCAAGAAGATCTTATCCTCTAGAATATGGTGTGGTTAACGTTTCTAGGAGGTCTTTGAGCTCACTAGTTAAGTTTTTAAAGCCTTAAAACGCTTTGTTTACGAGTTATTTAACGATATAGATTAAAAAATACAATCGAGTTTTGGGATTGTACTTGACATGAATATTTAGATACGATTTTTAAACTAATCTTTCATATTTTTCTAGTCATATTTTTTTAGTCTCCGAGAAATTATATTTAGAGACGTCATTTAGAAAGATTGGTTGGTGTGAGAGCTCAAAAGGTATCTATACTATGAAATATATAGGATACGATTTGTAAATGACTATACACATTGTCGTGTGACTACAGACAGCTGGCGTCCGCTTAAGCCAAATGACGTAGCTTCGCCCCCGAAAAAAGCGTCTCGACAGTAAAGGCCTATATAACAGCTGGACTTGTCGGGAGGGGGGAGGTGAATGCTACTCCTGACCTCGTCTTCCATGTGAATGGATCTTCCAATTCTCCGTCGGTTTAGGTCGTTCCAAACTGGCCCTTCGGACATTCTTTCGCCTCCAGACAGTTCAGTTCGGCCCAAACTGGCTCTACCAACACTCCTACACCCCTCTAGTCCAGTCCGACCCTCCGGGGACCGGCCAGCAGCTCCCCGTTCTCTCTCCCGGCCGCTGCGCACCTTCCGCAATTCCGCTACGTGCCTTTCCCCATCTGGTGGGGAAAGGAGGTACGACTCCGGCGATGACACAGGCGTTTTGAATTTTGTTCAGAGAGTTCGTTTAGGCTTGACGATATTTTAAATGCAGTAAATCTACAACATGGGACCGCCGGATTTACTTCCCCTCTGAAGTAAGGTGTACGAAGTATTTTTTCGCTCTGGCGAATCCATGGGTTTGATCGGGTTTAAGCCCGCGAACTTGAGTGTAACAGCCCGACACGCTAACCGTTACATCACCATATCCTCACCGGGAGAGATGACTCCAGGCATCAACTGATGTCACTGCAGATCCTCTGACCTGGTTCTAGGTTCGAGTGCCGACGGTGGCAGAATTATTGCTAGCTGCTTGATGTTTGCTAGCTTGTCAGCTAGGTCGAATTCTGACGCTGACTGCAGGAGAATTCAAGTCGCCGGCTGCTGTGATCGGTAATTTTCCGTGTTTTCTCCGATCAACATCAGGCAAATACCGGAGCAGTACCCGACCACGGACCGCGCGATCTTTCCTTCCTTTGCCTTGTTCTAACCTCACACACACTAACATGCACTACACCACCCCATAATTTGGGAGACCGGTCGGGAGTTAAGAGCTTGTCCCGGCTGGTGACCCGCTGGTGGCAGATATCAGGTTAAAGGAAATCCCTTCAAACCGACGGTATGTCGGCGCAGGATTAATTGTGTTCAGAGGTTTCATTTAGTCTTAAGGATATTTTAGTGCAGTAAATCTACAACATGGGACAGTCGGCTTTACTTCCTCTCCAAAGGAAGGCGTACGAAGGTTTTTTGGGCTTTGGCAAATCCATGGGTTCGATTGGGTTTGAACCCGCGAACGTGGGTATAACAGCATGCCACGCTTACCGTTACACCACCGAACCCGCGGACCGCGAGCGGTAGCTCAGTGCATCTACTGATGTCACTGTAACGCTTCTGAACGGGATGTCCTAGGTTCGAGTCCTGACGGCGGCAGGATTTTTAACACTTGCTTTGCAGCTAGGTCGAATTCAGTCGCTGTTTGGAGGAGAATTCTAGCGGCCGGCTGCTCTGATCGGTAGTTTTTCCGTGGTTTCTCCGATCAACACCAGGCGAATGCCGGAGCTGTACCCTACGCAACGGCCCACGGACCGCGCGCGATCTTTTCTTCCTCTTCCCTGTCCTAACCTCTCCCCTTACACACACACACACTTACACTAACATGCAGTACACTACCATATGTTCCGGGAGACCGGTCGTGAGCTTGTCCCGGCTGGGGCGGTGCCCTGCTGGTGGGAGAGTCCTGGTTAAGGGGAAACCCTACAAGCCGACGGTAGGTCGGCGCCGGATCTCGCCAGCCAGCTGGGGAAGACCACTGCTATCTCCCGAGAAACAAACATACTACACTGGACTAATGACCAAAGCAGTTGACGCACCCGGAAACACGAAAAAACCAAACCGAACCGGCAACATCCGACGGTGCTACCCACTGCGCCCCCTCCTCCCCTCCCCCCCGCCCCGCACGGGCGCTTCGCACGCTGCGGCGCGCGCTCGCAAACTCCATTCGCAGCCGCTCCACCCGCGCGGCGGACGTTTCCACAATATCACGCCGCCCCACAATGCGCGCGTCTCTGGCCGAGGACAAAGCCCCACAGCTACAAACGAGATGCCAGCAATAGACTTCCCGGGCTCCGCGGCCCGCGCCGCGCCGGCGCTGCGCCGGCGGCGGGGGAATTCCGCGCACGGGATGTCAAACGCTCGAATCGCGGCGTGAATTTGCAGGGAATTTGCGTTGGCGCGACGCGGCAATCGCCTCTGTGCGGGGTGGAGATAACGGTTCGTGGCGTCAGGGCGTTTCATCTGGAGGACAACTGGAACACGTGCTTTAATTTGGAGCAAACAGAAACATTTTTGTTTTCTAGTCACTAGTTGGGTCTGTGGGAACATTTCACACTTTGTAAACTGATGTTTTGAAAGTGTAAATAGCTTCATGGTAACTTTGAGTGGCCAACTTCTGAACTCTCCGATACATTATAATACGCCTGGTATTGTGCATGAGTACACATTCTAATAATGAGAAGCAGTGAGATAACATTTCACAGAAAATCAACTAGTCTCTTTCATTTTGTAATGGAATGTTACTTCAATCGTTCTCTCAATTTAATTCTACATAGTTTTGGAGTTATTGCTCATATTTGACTACCCATGCTATCCATTGAGGAGTTCCCAGAAATAGTAAATCTCAAATAGGCAACAGAAGATTCAAAGTGGTCTCATCTTGTAAAATTCTGTTTGAAAAGAATAACTCGAGACTAACCCGTCCCCAACTGCCTTCCTTTACGACCGTCTCTCCCTGTAATGATCTACGTGCACTACCTATCCCCTCAAATCTGGAATCCCCTTCGTATAGGTTGAATTGTTCCCGAATTGAGTGCAATTTTAACGAGATTATTTTGTCAACGTCATTACCAGCAAAATTTAGTTTCTTTATTATATATATGTTTGATCAGGATTGGGCAGTAATTCCTCATTCATTATGAGGACACTTACAAGGTTTTGTATCAATAGTTTCAATAGTTTTTTTATAAATGATCAAAACCATTTAACTATTTTTGGCGCAATACATAGAGACGGTAGTAAAAAGTGTTTTTGCTCAAGATACAATAAAGAATATGCTTTGCGTTTTAAATCGTTATTTATTAAATTTACACTTCCTAATCATTCTGCAAATTAATTCTAAACTATATATTTCAATATTGAGAACATTAATCAACAACTGGATTAATCGTATGTTTATTTTTAATACAGTGTAAATTATCTCTTTGTTGGATTTGAAAGTAATCTATGAATTTAACATTTTGAGAAGACAACACTGTGATTCAAGTGTTTATGATTTTGTCAGAAAAAGGTGAGTCAGGGATCACTCGAAAGCTACCCATTGTCCAAGACAGCTCATTCATGTAAGTAGTGGACGCCGTCTCTTCTGCAGTGACAAATCCATGAATGTCGAGGCAAAAAGTGACGTTATCGTTGGCTCCTGCTGCAAGCAGTTTGCGCACTCGAGCCGTCGTCGCCCGGGTCTCGGCCTCGCCGGCAACTTGGCTCGGCTGCCCCTGAGTGCCTCTCCGCGCCTGAAAGCACTTGGGCGGCCTTCGGTGCCCTCCGCTCCCCCCCCCCAGGCTCCCCCCCGCCGCCTCCCCCACGCCCTGCCCCACCATAACTCGCCGCTCCCCGTTTCCGCCACTTCGCTCGAGGCGTCCGCTCCCAACTGTCCCCCCTACCCTGCCCTCCCCCCTGCTTAACCCAGAACCGCCCCCCCACCGCTCACCCCGCCTCACCTCGTCTCACCCCCGCCCGCTTCTCACCGCTACTTCCCTCAAGGGTCCGCGCGTACCAGCCCACCACGCCCCCCCTTCCCCCCCCCGCCCCTACATCTCTCCCCCCCCCCCTCCCCCCTCCGCAAGGCTGCGACGCCCGCAACGCGACTGCCCCCCGCCCCGTGCCTATCAGCCTCCCCGTCGGCGTCAGCCTCGCACCTTCCGGCTCGCTCACTTTGACGCACCCGGATCCCACAACGCTGCAGTGCAACGCATCGCGCCGTCTCCCTCCACCTGACCGGCTGCCGTGGCTCAGGGCAGCAACGGACGCCTCTGCACTTTTCGACACAGCTTTTCAGCTAGGTCCAATTCAGTTGCTGTCTGGAGGAGAATTCTAGCGCCGGCTGCTCTGATCGGTAGTTTTCCGTGGTTTCTCCGATCAACACCAGGCGAATGCCGGGGCAGTACCCTACCAAACGGGCCACGGACCGCGCGTGATCTGTCCTTCCTCTTCCTTGTCCTATCCTCTCCCTTTACACACACACTTACACTAACATGCACTACACTACCACATACTCTGGGAGACAGGCTGGTGGGAGAGTCCTTTAGGGGGAAACCCCATTAGCCGACGGTAGGTCGGCACCAGATCTCGCCATCCGGCGGGGGAAGATCGCCGCCATCTCCCGAGGAAAAAAACATGCACCACACTCTCGGGTCTAATGACCAGAGCAGTAGACGCGTCCGGAAACACGAAACAATCAATCAATCTGACGTCACTGCAGGGCCTCTGACTGGGAGATCTTAGAGTTCGACATATGACCGTGGCAGGATTTTCGACACTAGATAGATAGCTAGGAAGAATTCAGCTGCTGTCCGGAAGAGAAATCTAGTGGCCAGCTGCTCTGATAGGTTGTTTTTCGTGGTTTCTCCATCAACACCAGAAATGCCTGAGAAGTACCCTAACAAATGGGCCACGGATCAATCTTCCCTTCATACCCATTATCTTATTTTCTCCTCTTACATACACTTACACACACATGTACTATGCTGTTACACATGTCGGAAGACCAGTCGGAAAGTAGATCTTGTCCCGGTTGGACGTGCCTGCTGGTGTCAGATATCTAGCTGGTGAAAACCTACAAGACATGTGTGTGTCGACGCCGGATCCACCATCTAGCAGAGAACATCCACGAGCAAAACAAGCACTACACTTGCGCGACTGCTGAGCGTAGCTTCGTCGTCGCCGAAAACACCAATCAGAATTTCTGCCTGGCTCCTTTACACTTCGCTTGTTCCGTCTCTTCCCATTTATCTCGGAATTTCGCTTTATCTCTTCCCACTCACATCCCTCTTGCACAACACCTCTTCCCCGTTTCATCGTCCTGTCTCTTCCCTCTCCTCTTCTTTCCCCTCATCTACTTGTATCTTTTCCCTTTACGATACTGCCTATTTTCCTCGTTTCCTCTCTCTCTCTCTCTCTCTCTCTCTCTCTCTCTCTCTCTCTCTCTCTCATTCTCAATTTTTCTCATTCCTACATATCTTCGTTTCATCTTCAACTTCATTTACCATCCCCACATCTCCAGTACCTCTGAACAATGACATTCTTTCAATATCTACAATTTCTTTCGGCTTACGTGCCTTCTCCGCCTCGCGAGGTGATTTGATTTATTTGCTCAAAAGCTGTGTATGACGTATGGGGGAGAAGATGATCTGCGCACGTTTTCTTGAGTACCAGAATCACATCTCAACATTTTAACGATAGTTGAAATATGAATGTATGTTAAAATAATAATAATAGTAGCAATAATAATATTAATAATAATAATAATAATAATAATAATAATAATAATAATAATAAAAAATTAAAAACCGCGAGATAAGTAACATTTGAAAAGTTAGACATTTTCGTTCCTGAGTTACACAAAACCTATTAGTAACGGCAAACGAACTGCAGTTTTGATTTTTCTGCTATCAATACAATACTTGTATAGTAACTCACCCTCAGCCCTACCACTACAAGCAAAAGGAGAGCTCAGTAAAACGTATGCCACATTTGCATTCAGAAGCAACATAGTGAAGCCACATTTACATTCAGAAGCAAAACAAGGGGCCATCTCAGCATTTGCTCAATGGATCAGGGAAACTGGACAAAAACATGATCGAGATGGGGATCATTGACCCGGAAGCCGACTCGGTGCCTGGTAGCCTCGTCCCACTGCTCTTTCTGCCTTCTCTCGCTCCGCTCACCTTATGTCGCTGCTCCCCCCACCACTGCCCACTCACAGTTTATGTCACAATTTCTACTCAGAGATATTTGAACATTACTCGTTCCGTTCTGTACCTCCATCCCGTCGAATGCTCTTCTCTCAGTCGCGATAGATTTTTACTTTTTGTCCTCAGGCGGAAACATTGGTGCACCTTCGCAAACCAGGACTCCCCCATCAGCGGGGCACCGCCCTAGGGAGGACAAGCTCTCAGCTCCTGACCGGTCTCCCGCAATATGTGGTTGTGTAGTGCATGTTAGTGAGTGTGTGTGTGTGTGTAAAGGGAGAGGACAAGGAAGAGGAAGGACAGATCGCGCGCGGTCCGTGGACCGTTTGCTAGGGTACTGCTCCGGCATTTGCCTGGTGTTGATCGGAGAAACCACGGAAAACTACCGATCAGAGCAGCCAGCCGCTAGAATTCTCCTCCAGACAGCGACTAAATTCGACCCAGCTGAAAAGCTAGTGTCGAAAATCCTGCCGCCGTCAGGACTCGAACCTAGGACCTCCCGTCAGAGTGCTGCAGTGCAGGGTTAAAACATTCACTAAACTAATGCACTAACGATCTTACCAGTTGAGCACCTGGAAACACCAGTCAACCAACCAACTCTCCCTAGATTACCCACTTTCGTGCTAACTTCCTGCCTCGTTCGCTGTCCGCGTTCTCGACGCCTGCGCTCCGCTCCTCCCCCCCCCGCGCCCGCCCCCCGCCGCCCTCCGCGCCCCCCCCCCTCCGCGCCCGCCCTCCGCGCCTCGCCCTCCGCGCCTCGCCCTCCGCGCCTCGCCCTCCACGCCTCACCCGCCGCGCCTCGCCCTCCGCGCCTCGCCCTCCGCGCCTCGCCCCCCGCGCCTCGCCCTCCGCGCCTCGCCCTCCACGCCTCGCCCTCCGCGCCTCGCCCTCCGCGCCTCGCCCTCCCGCCTCGCCCTCCGCGCCTCGCCCTCCGCGCCTCGCCCTCCGCGCCTCGCCCTCCGCGCCTCGCCCTCCACGCCTCACCCGCCGCGCCTCGCCCTCCGCGCCTCGCCCTCCGCGCCTCGCCCTCCGCGCCTCGCCCTCCGCGCCTCGCCCTCCGCGCCTCGCCCTCCGCGCCTCGCCCTCCGCGCCTCGCCCTCCACGCCTCACCTCCGCGCCTCGCCCTCCGCGCCTCGCCCTCCGCGCCTCGCCCTCCGCGCCTCGCCGCGCCTCCGCGCCTCGCTCTCCGCGCCTCGCCCTCCGCGCCTCGCCCTCCGCGCCTCGCCTCCGCGCCTCGCCCTCCGCGCCTCGCCCTCCGCGCGCTCGCCCTCCCCCGCGCCTCGCCTCCGCGCCTCGCCCTCCGCGCCTCGCCCTCCGCGCCTCGCCCTCCGCGCCTCGCGCCTCCGCGCCTCGCCCTCCGCGCCTCGCCTCCGCGCCTCGCCCTCCACGCCTCACCTCGCCGCTGCCTCGCCCTCCGCGCCTCGCCCGCCGCGCCTCCGCCCTCCGCGCCTCGCCCGCCGCGCCTCGCCTTCCGCGCCTCGCCTCCCGCGCCTTCGCCCTCCGCGCCCTCGCCCTCCGCGCCTCGCCCTCCGCGCCTCGCCTCCGCGCCTCGCCCTCCGCGCCTCGCCCTCCGCGCCTCGCCCTCCGCGCCTCGCCCTCCGCGCCTCGCCCTCCGCGCCTCGCCCTCCGCGCCTCGCCCTCCGCGCCTCGCCCTCCGCGCCTCGCCCTCCGCGCCTCGCCCTCCGCGCCTCGCCCGCGCTGCCTGCCTTCTGCCCGCGTTCTACTCTTCACGCCCCGCCCTCTGGGCGTCGCCGGCGCGTCGCGGGCACAAACCTCCCGCAGCCCGGCGCTGGCGCTCAAGTGTCGGCTCTCTGCATTATACACGACGTTTACGCCCCACGGCGCCAAGTGCCGCCTTCGCCGCCGCAGCAGCTCCTCGAGAGCCCCCCCCCGGCTTTGTCTGCCCCCTTCCAGAGCGCCTCGCCCTGCCTCATCGCCCTCGTTTCCTCCCAACGCCCGTCCGTGTCCTTGTTCCTCCCTGTTCCTCAACATCCTCGTACATCTTGTATGTATTTGGCATTTTGGGGTCGTATTAATTCGACTGTCGCCATCGAGCAGGGTTTCCAGGCCTTGGTCCTGTTTTTATTTATTATCCAACCTGGGGATGTGGGAGATATGCGTCGAGCATAAGACATTTCCTTCACCGTATGGCTAGGTCAAATTCAGTCGCTATCTGGAGGAGAATTCTAGCGGCCGGCTGCTCTGATCGGTAGTTTTCCGTGGTTTCTCCGATCAACACCAGGCGAATGCCGGAGCAGTACCTTACCAAACGGGCCTCGGACGCGCGTGATCTGTCCTTCCTCTTCCTTATCCTATCTTCTCTTCTTACACACACACACTTACACTAATATGCACTACACTACCACATATTCCGGGAGACCGGTAGGGAGCTTAGAGCTTGTCCTGGCTGGGGCGGTGCCCCGCTGGTGGGAGAGTCCTGGTTAGGGGGAAACCCTACTAGCTGACGGTAGGTCGGCGCCGGATCTCGCATCTCCCGAGAAAAAATACATCCACTACACTAACGGGACCAATAACAGAAGCAGTTGACGCGCCCGGAATCACGAAAAAAGCAGTCAATCAATTCACCGTATGTAGCATAAGAAGCCCCTCTGAGTTTTTCTTTCATCAGAGGGCTATAGAGACTGAGACTATTTTACTGAAAAAGCTACTGCTCTATTTTTGTCCCGCCCGGGAATCGAACTGGGATCGCGCCACTGAACGTTAGCTCGCTGTCCATGATTCACCCGAGGGCTTCTTAAGCCTATTTTTATGTTCTAAAAGTCCTGCAAAGTTCTTACTAATTCCGAAATTAGCTCGCTTTCTTTTTCTTATCACTTCCTTCGGCCAACCCACTTCTTATCTTGCATCTTCCCTCGTCCATTCCCGTGCCATCCCTCAAGCTGACACAGCTTTGATCCGATGACCCCTCCCTCTTCAGCAAGTCTAACTTTTTCCCTTGCGTCTCCTTTTCCTTAATTTTTTGCACCAGCTCGCCCTTTCTGCTTTTTGTCACCTAGCTCTACCTTTGTTTCTCTCTCCTTCCATTTTGGTTAGTTCCATTCCGACACACCCTATTGCATTCAACGTCCGCTCTTGCTTCTCACCATTCTTTCTAGTACGAATTTTTGGGCCAAAGTTTCTTTCCTGTGTTTATTTTTTCGTTTATTTTCGACCTCTATCTTGCTGGATTCATCTCCTTCCATCCTTCGCATATCTCTCCTTCCCTTCCTTTCACTTTCATAGCCTCTATCTGCCCTCCCAGCACTCGCACCTCTAGGCCAACCCCTCTTGAAATCTCCAGGGTTATGTCTAGGTCCATCCTTTGCGGAAAAGGTTTCATAATAAACTTGTAGTTGACATGATTATTTCAATTCCTAGCACGGAAGTGTCCGAATATATATCTGTATTTGACATGATGATTATAAATCACGATTTCTAAGAAGCAATTGAAAGGAAATATGAATAAACTGAATTTCAAGTTAGGTTTTTTAATGTAATCAATTATGTTTACTTGTTAAATTTGAAAATTTAAGTGATCACAGTGATTGAAACTGTGCTACAACATCATCTAGAAGCCAACATTTATCTGAGAAGACCATCTGAGAAGATTTTATACTCATAGTTTATAGGAATTTATTCTGTAATTAAGTTAACTATGGTAACATTGAGTAATTTTTTGTCATCAATTTTCTCAAAAATGGTAAATTTGAAAACTCAAACTGTGATCTCATGGCCATGAGAAGGTTTCAAAAACCTGAGAAATTGTTATAAACATCTAATTTTTTGGTTGGTTTGACCCTGAGGAAAAATTGGTTCTTGGTGTAATGTTTTTTATTTAATTCCAAAACAGGTTTTTATTTATTATAAGGAAATGACTGGTTGTAGCGGGTTTTACCAACAAAATCTGGAATTTAGAATGAACTTGGGGTTGTACAGACACCTTGTTTGTCATTATAGCTGTAAAATTAATGTTTTTATGGCAAAACAAAAATTATTCCATATTCACCAGCCTTTAGTTCCGCCAGGGGCGCCACCATCGGATTGCCCCTTCGGTTCCGCCATGCGGCTATGGCCCGCAAATTGCCTAACCTGTAAGGGGTACATGGAACCTTTACGAACAATGAGTTTGTATAGCAGTATTAATGAATCGATATTTCCCCGCTACGCCCCGTTGCCGCTTCAGTGACCCCCTCCCTTTCTGGGAGGCCTATATAAGCCGGTGCGCGACCAGCGCACCTCGCCTTTTTGCCTTGCGCCATGCCTTGCGCCATGCCTTGCGCCATGCCTTGCGCCATGCCTTGCGCCATGCCTTGCGCCATGTGACGCCTTTCTGCCCAGCTCCTTCTGAGCGTTATAACGGCCTTACGCCTTTTGCCGTTGTAACTTTGCTTTTGCCTTTGTTTTGGTTGAACGTGCCTGGTGCACGTCTTTTTCATAGTCATGTTATGAGCCATTGTTCATGTGTAATAAGGCCCGGCTCCTTTGAGTCGTTATTATGTGTTTTTATATGTGTATGAGTGCTTTGGCTGATTTGGCAATATTGGTTTTTTGGGGAAAAATTGGTTTTTTGGTTTTTTTTTTGGTTTAATATGGGTGGTTGGCCTGATGGGCTGTGATTTAATTTGTTTTGTGTTAATATTGCAGTTCCCTGCTCCCGTCGTGAGTAAGACGATATTGGTCACATTCAGCGGAGAGTTTCGTTTATTGGTGTCAGCTGGGTCCGTACAGCATCGACCGTGATCCATTTTTATCTGCGCCTCTCTCGCCCCGTGAGCAATTTCTTTGTTGTTCGGGCAAGAATCTGGCTGGTGTCTAGCTCTGCGAAGCCGACGTGGATAAGCCACCGGTTCTCGCCAGGGTTACGATCACCGTAACGAGGCCAGGGCATGGGCTCTGACCGCCTGGATTTCGTTCCAGAGTATTCCTGCTCGTTTCGCAATTGTTTTTAAAAAAAGGTCTAATTTGGTAACAGATCCATTTCCATGCAACTTTGTATCAATGTGCACTCATACACAAACTTGGTTTTAACTTTTGAATGACTCGTTTTGTAATAGTTACTGTTTCTCACCTTTTTGTATTGAAAGATAGCCGAAGTCGGCATCTTCGTCGAGTTGTTCTTTTGTGTATTCAGCTTCCTTGTCCTAAAGTGGACTTTGACGGGAATGTTTGAATTCAGTAATTCGGTATAAAATTCAGGCGTATTGTTTGGAAGCGCCTTGCATTAGTGCTCCTGTGTATTTCAGTTTTTGTAAAGATACGGCATTTCTCCGTCTGACAACCTTGTAATCATATTCGTAATTCTGCATCATTTCTCTTGCAGAAATTTTTATTTCTGTCTAGCAGGAGAAATTTATTTTGTATGTTGTTTGCTATGCAATAAATGTAAAAGTTGTGAGTTATTTGGATTGTTATATCTCCACTTCCGAGATCCTTTAGAATCTATGTTCCCGTTTCTTTCCGAATCTGGAGCGTCCTCTCGAAAGGTTTCGATTTTGACGAGTCTTCACGATTCCGATTGCTTAGGGGTTATCTGTGTTAGCCCTGAAACTTTCCAATTAGGCTAAATGGTCACTTCGCCTTATATTTGATTGAAGGATAGATTTTATGTAAAGATTAATTTGTGCTGTTTTGTACAGCTGGCGACCGTAACTTTCGAACTTAGTAAATTGTTAATTTTCCTAAATTACGAGTCTGCCAAGGTTTTGAATATAACAACTGATGTTGTGGGTTCGAATTTTATAAAGCTGAGTTGCACATGTGACTTTTCATCGGTTAGTATTTGGGGAATAGTTTATAAATCAGTTAAAATCTTGATCTTAATTTAGTATGACGCCAAAATATCGTAATAATTATAAGTTCATATTTCATTTTCTCGAGAAATGGGGCCCCATTAAGTTTTTGCTTTTAAATACTCATATATTCCTTAGAGATTGATTGACTCGTACATAATCTACACGGAGAGATATGTTATGGTACAGTGAACAATACATGTTTAGTAAGCATTCATGCAGTAAATACAATTATTCGTGAGGTCAAATTTACTAAACAGGCTTTGGTTTCGTTTAGTACATCAATTCAAAATCGTAAGTGAAATTTTTTTTTTTCGTAATAAAATTTTTTTTCACTAAACGCGTTTATAAATTAAAGGAGGCAAGGGGTTATCGAGGCTGTGCCTCTCTCAGCTTTCCCGCGTTTTCATAAATCTGACCAATTGGAATGGTTGAACATACAGCACGTGCAGCGGAAGAATCTTTAGAGCCTCGTTTCCTTCTCATCGCTTCTCAATGAGAAGTTCCTGAGAAGTTCTCTTCATTCATTACTCTTCCTGGTGGAGCCCAGCTGGTGTGTTCGTGAACGGTGAGGATTCTATCTTTGTGTTATATTATAGTTTTACTTTAACATAATGGCACACTTAATAAATAGTGTCTCGGATCTACTTAAGATTTAGGAATTGTCTGAATATATTGCAGCTTTCGAAGGTAAGTCGAAATTATAAAGTCATCAAATATTAGCTGTGTAGTTTATAGGTTAAGATTATAAGTACTAATACTAGATGAGCAACCCAAAACCGTGATGTGTGTTTTCATTTGTACTTGGTTCTTACAGCAGAACCCAGCAAATATAGTAAGTTTCCTTATTCAAGTAAAAAAAATTCACATTTAATATTAAAATTAATATTTACGTGACCCGTATACTGAATATTACTATATACACATCAGTTTACAGGACGAATGGTTTAGTAACGCGGCGACCTGTTTAGTAAATATTACTACACGCTACGGTTGTTTAGTAATGTTCATTGGACCTGTTTAGTAGATATAAGGCATTAAATTTTAGGTTTAAACGCGCAATGCTATGATTCGTTCAGTACAGTCCACCAAACGCAGTTCGTTTTTAAGACCATACATGGTTAGTTCGTTGAACGAAACGGCCATTTCGTAAACGCGACTAAGCACTTTGATCTACGAAAATTTACTAAACCGTTTAGTTCCATATACTACGTGATCAATAGCATGGATTAAACATTTCTCTCCGTGTAGGTCTGAAATTTCATCAGACAAGTATGATTTCACAGCCATGCAATTAGAAGAGATTCTGACTTACATTGCCTACCCCACTAACATTTCGTCAGTGCGGTGCCCCTCCCCCGGGGATGATATATATATTCTAAATACGTAATTAATCTGTCTTTCGTAAGTTGTACATTAGTGGTAATGGTACTGCAGTCATCAAGTGTTAGCGTACTGAGTACAAACGCATCAAGTTGTAGTTACAAAGATTTATTCTTATATGATGGATCATATACCTACGCTATCAAATTGCGCTTAAGTCAGTACAAACACCATGTAAGGGCATGCATGAATGGAAAACAGTGCGAATGTTAGTGAATAGAAGGAGTTAACTTCATCAACTACTTAAAAGTCACTCTAATCGTTCCTAAACTTCCAGATATTCTACTCTCAAGATCTCTCCACTTTATTAAGCGAGTTTTTAAAAACGGTAGATTTTAAAGAAACATTCAAGTTTTATGTAATTTTATTTCGAACTTAATTAACCTCTTCTCTTAACGAGTTGTTCTTGCAAATGTCTGACGTAAAACTGTTCGCCAAGTATCACGAGGTCATCTTAAGCGGGGGTCATTAACGAACCAAGTTTACAGTAATTGCCTTATAAAATTTCAGTACAAAGAAGAATCTTCGTAAAACTTTCTCCTCCGTCAAACAAACTTTGAAGCACACACTGAAATTCCTTGAATCTCAGTAAAATTCATTAAACATTTTCCTTTACAAACATGCGTCTCGTTGTAGCACGGTAAATATTATTTCGTATTTTATCTAATTTTGATTGTGTGGATTCTGTTTTAAAATAATTTTGGATATGTGAATTAAAGATTTATTTCTTATTATTGTAATCACACAATTGTTATTGCACACCCAAAATAAGGATATAATATTATGACACATGACAGTACATTTCCTCGGCGCATAGAATTATTTTAGAAATAAAATTACCGTACAGAAATATTTAATTGCGGAATAAATATTTATTGTTCAAAACAATGTACAAAACAACTCAATTATTAATGAATAAAATTTAGCAGCGTTATATTTTTAGATAATTTAGCACCCACAACAGCATACCTCAGCTTCACCCTACAATCAAAGCAGCTAAGTTTTCATAAAACCATCGAAAACTACATTTAACCCAATTAGTTACGTATAACTAAACATTTTAAAGCATAAAGCGTTGGCTCCTTTGGGCCTAATTTGGCGCATGGACGGTGCGCACCGGAAATGCCGCAAACCGGAAATAGGCACGCGCACATGGTTACGAGTATTTCACTGGCTAGTCATTCAATGAAGGTACCTAGAATTTCAGAAACGGGGAGTGAAGGGAAGGGGATGGTGGAAGCTTTCGGCACTAGTTGCGCCATCTGACAGACAACGCCTTTGTCATCTAGGGTTGAGGGGAGTCGGCGCCCTGTTCTGGCGTGCCACCGCACCCCACCCCACCCCGCGGTAGCCACTCCGCCGCCCGCACAGCGCGTCTCCAGGCCCCTAGCCCGCAGGCGTCGCGGCGCCCGGCGTCGCGGGGGTCGCCGCACAATTACGCAGAGTGTCCGGTCGCCGCGCTCGTGGCCGCGTGGCCGCACGCTGCGGCTCTGCCGCGCTGGGCCGGACGCGCTGCTCCCGAGAGGGCGGAGGGCAGACGGCGGAAGGTGGACGGTAGAGAGCGGAGAGCGGTGGGTGGAGGGCGAAGGGCGGATGGTAGTTTGATTAATTGATTTTTTCGTGTTTCCCGGCGCTACAACTGCTTTGGTCATTAGTCCCGTTAGTGTAGTGCATGATTTTTCTCGGTAGATGGCGGTGATCTTCCCCGCTGGATGGCGAGATCCGGCGCCGACCTACCGTCGGCTAGTGGGGTTTTCTGCCTTAACCAGGGGCCATGTCAAGTTAGCACAACCACCATAGCACAATCACATCAAACCAAATGGAATATTTAGTGCTCATTTATTACTAATTTATTACCCAAAAATAAATTATTACTCCTCCCGTTTCTGAAATAAAGGTGGTTGTGCTAGCGTGACAGTCAAGCGAGCACAACCCAAATCAAACAATGAGCACAAACGATTCAAACTAACGAATGTTTCGAGCATATTTATTACTAATTTATTACTCTAAAATGAAATTCATTACTCATGCGGTTTACGAAATAAAATAGTGTCAAACACAATCAGTTATGCAACCCGAACGACATTCGCGTATATTACTAAAGAGTACCAACGACCTAAAACACTACAACCAAATATACAATCAATAGTACACATACAGTTCTAATTTTTAACACCAAGAAACAAATTTTGAATTTAAGAAATATTGTAAAAACTAAATCGTAATGGTCAAAACATGAAGAGATTCAAATTCTAAAATAGAGAGAACTAACAAGAACAATCGCAAAAAACTAACTCAACATTTAACAGACACATCACACTATCACTTAACACTAAACAGAAATTTATTACTCGTTGTTTACGAAATAAATAATTTTAAAAACGACATACTGCATTTTTTACTCATTTTTTACCATTCAATTGAGTATACACAATATTTCTCACATGCGTTTCCACGTTCATATTTTGCTACTTGGTGTTCGATAACAGAACATAAAGTGTACTTTTGTACAGGAAATGTTTCATTTACTTGTGGCATACTATACTCTAAAATTACTTCATGAATCCCGTGCGTTATTGCGTATGTATGTCGAGTAGGAGGGTAGAGAGCGGAGACTTAAGAGCGGAGGGCGGGGGGTGGTGAGCAGAGGGAAGAGGGTGGGTGGGCGGCGGAGGGAGAGGGCGGAAGGTGGAGTGTGGAGAGCGGCGGAGGGCAGAGGGTGGAGGGTAGAGAGCGGAGGGTGGAGAGCGGAGGGTAGAGATCAAAGAGAGGAGGGCGTAGGGTGGTGAGTAGAGAGCGAAGAGCGGAGATAGGAGATCTGAGATTTTAGATCTGAGATTTTGAATCTGAGATTTTAGGTCTGAGATTTTAGATCCGAGATGTGAGATGCGAGATGCGAGACGCGAGACGCGAGAGCGCCGGGGGCAAGACCGCTACCTAACTTTAGGAATTATTTTCAGAGCTTCTCCACCTACAACACTCTTCAATTTTTTAACGTGGCGGCTCAAGATCACGCCCTAAATAGTGAGGGGTAAGGCAGCTCTAATAGGGAGCCGTAAAAGTGAGCGCTGTAGTGACGTTGCAGCGCCCTCTTGTGGAGTCTGCCTTCTCTGTCCCTTTTTCTTGCGTGACCTTGAGACGTCACTTTAAATATAATTGAAGAATAGTATAATTCGATTTTTCTAAACTTTCCTGCCAAGATCATGCATGAAAAAGGGAGAGGGAAGGCAGACTCCAGAAGGGAGCAGCAATATCACTACTGTGTACTACATTTTAGTGACGTTACAGCTCCCTATTGGAATCTACCTTCTCTATTTCCCTTTCTTGGACGTGACTTTCACAGGCCACGTTAAAAAATCGAAGTATAGTATGTATGACCTATGACATACCCTCATCTACAGGGCAGGCTGTCAGCCAAGCTCTGAGTGCAGTCAATAATTGCGACAGCAATTATATTTTCAACGGAACGGTTCCTTCATTTCACCATATCCCGGCAGAATGAGAAGTCATGGACGCATCGTCAGTGTCAGCTCCCGACCTTCAACCCGGCAACAGCACCAGACTGGCTCATCCACCAGTCAACAGGCAACGCAATACAACGAAAAAGGTCAGTGGGTGACAATTTAAACCTTCAAAACTCAAAAAGAAAACTTTGGTACCGGTCACGATAGTGGTCACCTGTCCAAGTACAAACATGCAGACTAGTGTTCAAATTACCAGTAGGAAACAGATTAATTAAGTAAATAACGTCTAAACAAGAAGATAATAAATTCAATTACCTGAAAGAAAATATCAGTGAGCAAACACAAAACACTATCAAAATTCCTCCAATTAACTAAACTAATAAAAAAGAAAAAAAAAATCAAATTTAGTTACCGAAAACAAAAATAACAAAGTGAAAATTGTTGTAAAGTCAATAACCGTCTTCAGAAACAACGTAAAACCTAATACAGACCCAAATAAGTTTTCATTCTTCTATAGATCCCACCAACAAAAAATTCTCAGTGGTATTCAAAAACATTAACCAATTTCAGAACCTGAAATATTCAAGACCTCACTCAACGTCACCCATCCATAATAAAAGTAACTCGTTTACAAAAAGACAGCAATCCTATCCCGGTTGTAGCAGCTGAATTTAGTGGAAACGAACCTCTAGAAACTATATTAACCATTAAACAAATATGCGACCACCGAGTGACAACTGAAAGAAGATGAAGACCCAACGGCCCTCTATAATGTCAAAGATGCTTAGATTTCGGACATTCAAAAATAACAGTAATCATGTAAATAACTGTGCCTTCTGTTCAGGAAACTATTACTCTGTAACATGCCCTCAAAAACTTCCAACTCCTATTTGTGCTAACTGCAAGGGAAACCACCGTGGCGGTATTAGAAATAATAACTGACCTTATTTCAAAGAAGTAAATGAAAAGAAAACCCCCACTTCAACCTTCAGAAACAGGAATACCCACAAACAGAATTCAACACCTTCCCTTTCAAGCTCGCTTTCCAACCTTGCTGAAAACCCAACCACTCCAAAACTTCTCTCCAATCAATAACAAAAACCATAGCCAAAATATATTCTCAAACCAATCAAACACACTCAAGAAATTATCGTCAACCTCCCTATCAGACAACTTCCTCATAAATCCAATCATTAATACAATATCATCATGTATCGTAAACTTCATAAATTTATTGGCCCTACCGTCGTTTCAGCTATCTTAAACTGTCACCTCGTTTCTAAGTAATAATAATGCAAGTGCTTCTCTCTAAAATTTTAACATTCATTACTTGGAATGCAAATGGTATCCTAAATAAAAAACAGAGTTAACAAATTTTTTGCATTCTTTCAAAACAGACGTAGCATGAATTACTGAAGCCCATCTCAAAGCACGAAATACATTTTACATTCCGGAATACACAGTATATAGAGCAGATAGAACAGAGAACAATGGCGGAGGAGTCCTAATCGCAGTAAAATCCACTATAGAGCACCACCAGATAAATACCGTTAATACACAGGCTTGGAAACTATAGCAATTAGACTATAAATAGCCACGACTGGAACATAATATCAGCCTACAAACCCCCTACTACAAAAATAGTTGATGTTAATCTACTAAATTTATTTCATCCCCAGATAAGTACATTAGTATTAGAAGACCTTAGTACCAAGAATACTAACACAAATTTTAAAAAAAAGCTAGCTCTTTGTAATGTATAACGAAAACATATCGTTAGCCTAAGGAAACCTAAGATATTTTCTTTCATTTTCTTCCTGGATTTAGCATAGATATCCGTTAAATTGTAATACCGTGAGTTTCTCTTTCTGTTAAGGCTTGTGTCACACAAGCGTTGCGTTGACGCGCGTCGCCTAACGGTGATGACATCATCTGAGTCGTACTATTAATTAATACTTTATTCTACTTACGACTAACTAAAGTTAAAATTCTCAATAGAGCTGCGGAACTAAGTACATTCAAAAGGCTTTGGCCATATCAACACTCTCCTACAGTCATAGAATATACCAAAAGTGAACGGAAAATTACCAGTGAATCCACCAATACTTCAAATTATCAATAAATCCCGCCGTGGTGCGCAAACTGGATTTATTGTAGTATTTTCCACACATAAAGGTTTTTAATAACACTTTTTCAACGACAACAACAACAAAAAAAATAATAATAATAATAATAATAATAATAATAATAATAATAATAATAATGCATCTAGGTTGGCTCATGGGTTGCGTATTATCTCCCCGGGGTTGCGAAAAGGTTTGCAATATGTGGCTCCATTTAACAATACTCTTCTGCAAAATATGATTTCCGAGGAATAGTCGATGCTGTCTCTGAAATACGGCAACAGGAAAAACGCGGCGCTTCGTCTTGTCAAGAAATGCATTAAGAAAAGAACCCGGAAATAGACAGAGGTTTCCCTTTCGTGGGTGGTGAGCTTTGAGTGTTTTTTCTGTCTACGTCCGTTATCCCTCCCGAAGTTTCTTTGCTTCTCTTAAGACGCACCGGGAGCGGTAGCTCAGTATATATCAACTGATGTCACTGCAGCGCCTCTAACCGGGAGGTCCTAGGTTCGAGTATTGGCGGCGGCAGGATTTTCGACACTAGCTTTTCAGCATGGTCGAATTCAGTCGCTGTCTGGAGGAGAATTGCTAGAGGCCGGCTGCTCTGATCGGTAGTTTTCGGTGGTTTCTCCGATCATCACCAGGCGAATGCCGGAGCAGTACCCTACCAAACGGGCCACGGACCGCGCGCGATCTGTTCTTCCTCTTCCTTGTCCGGTCCTCTTCTGTTACACACACACTTACACTAACATGCACTACACTACCACATATTCCGGGAGACCGGTCGGAAGCTTACAGCTTGTCCCGGCTCGGGCGGTGCCCCGCTGGTGGGAGAGTCCTGGTTAGGGGGAAACCCCACTAGCCGACGCTAGGTCGGCACCGGATCTCGCCATGCAGCAGGGGAAGATCACCGCCATCTCCCGAGAAAAAACATGCACTACACGAACGGGACTAATGACCAGAGCAGTTGACGCGCCCGGAAACACGAAAAAATCAATCAATCAATCTTAAAACGCCTCGCCTTTCCTACTCGTATGTATCACTTTTTTTGAAAATATATCTAAAGTTCCATTGCATTTAATTGCATTGAGCAATTTTCTTCGTGCAGCAAAATATTATGTAACTGCAAGAATATTGGAGTATCTGCAGATCCTGGTAGTTACGATGTCATCTTTGTAAGCAGGAGGTTTGTAATACAGAGAATATATAAGAAAATCACAAGAACTGATTTTACATAGTTTCTGACTAAATATTTATTTATAATTTTTGTATTTTATTTATTATAAGGTTAACTCCATGCAGTTATTAAACTGTTACATTTGTGCTCTTAACGCTACAAGTACCAGCTTGCTTGAATAGAGGTTTTCGAGTTCATCTTTATTTTTACAATTTATCCACAAGCAATCTGGAAGTAATAGGTGGGAAACGGATGAAAATGGCTCATTCCGAAAATTATTCTTTGAAATAAGTGGTTCAAATTAATAATTCTCTATTGCAATGAGTTTCTAGAGAATGAAACAATTAAATAATATGACAAATGCATGTATTGTTCTTGAAAAAACTATCAATTAATTATCAAATATTAAGATAGAGTATTAAGAATAAGAGAAATGATAACGAAAGGAAGCTGTTTATCGGAGCCATAGCTCTGCCTGCAAGGTGCTTTTAGGAAGCAGCTCCCTGGAAGTGGAGAGGACGGGAGCGTCTCTGGAGAAGCGGGACAACCATTGTACGCAAATACTCCGCCTCTGGTGCGAGGCAATATGGACGAGGTCGACAGGCGGCCGAGGGGCTCGGTGGAGCGGGGCGGGGAGCGGGGCGGGGAGCGGGGAGGAGGGACGGGGCGTGGCGCGGCACGGAGGGGAGGAGCTGGGGGGGCGGGGGCTCGCGGGGCGGATCAGAGCAGGGCTGGGGGCCACGGTGGGGCGGAGCGGGGCGGAGCGGGGCGGAGCGGGGCGGAGCGGGGCGGAGCGGGGCGGAGCGGGGCGGGCGGGCCCATTTCCGACTCAGCGCGTGGAGGGCGGGGAAGCGAAATGTATCGCTGCATCGGGAGCCCCTGCTCTTCCCCATTCCTCATTTCCGACTCCGGGCGAACAGTGTATTTCGTTGACATCTCCACAGAGTATCATCCCAGTTACTTATGTCTCGGAGCAAACACAGCCATAGCCACAGCGAGCTCAAATGAGTTTATTATTGGACTTCTCGTTTGCCCCAAAGTAACATCACATTCATGCCCCATTCGAGTTGTCGATGTAGGGTGCGAGCGGGGCGGGGAAGAAGCAAGGCGGGTTGCGGCGTCCGCCGTTTGCATAATGGCATAGGGCGGAGGGAGGAGGGAGAGGGAAGGGCAGGAAAGAGGGAGGGGGAGGAAGAGACGCGACCGCAGGCGGCGCTGATTACGGCGCCATTAGCGACCCGCTGCCCCTGGCGCAGGTGCGGCCCTGCCCTGCCCCCTCCCCCATGCGCGCCTTAGGTGCCCCCGCTCGCGTCGTGGCCCCTCCACTTCACTCAGCAGCTGAGCGAAAACACCGTTGCTTCTGCCCCATCGCTGGCCGGAGGTCCTTGGGTTCACGTCCCGGAAGCGGAGGATTTTTTACCCTAGATACGTAATTCACTCAGGAGGAAAGTACTAGTGGCTGGCTGCTCTGATCGGTAGTTTTTCATTGATGACAGACTGCTAGTTTGGTTTTGGTTTGGTTTTTTCGTGTTTCCGGGTGCGTCAACTGCTTTCGTCATTAGTCCCTTTAGTGTAGTGCATGTTTTTCTCGGGAGATGGTGGTGATCTTCCCCCGCTGGATGGCGAGATCCGGCGCCGACCTACCGTGGGCTAGTGGGTTTTCCCCCTAACCAGGACTCTCCCACCAGCGGGGCACCGCCCCAGCCGGGACACTGAAACATCATCGTTCCCGTAAGTGTAGTGAATGTGTTTTCTTCAGGAGATGGCAGTAGTCTTTCTCCGCTAAATGGTGAAATCCGGCGCCAACGTACCCTCGGCTTATGGGGCTTTCCCCAATCAGACATCTCTCACTGCGGGGACCGCCCACCGGGAAAGTTCTAAGTCTCGGAATGCGTGGTAGTGTAGTGCATGTTAGTGTAAGTGTGTATGTGTAAGTATGGGTGAGGATATGACAAAGAAGAGGAAGGCAAGATCGCACGCGGTTCGTGGCCCGTTTGTTAGGGTACTTTTCTGGCATTCGCCTGGTATTGATCGACGAAACCACGGAAACTACCGATCAGAGTAACCGTTCGGTAAAATGCTACTTCAGACATGTACTTTTTCATGTTTTCCCGTCCAATATCAGGCAAATGCCGGAGCAGTACCCTAACAAATGACCCACGGATCACGCGCTATCTTTATTTTTTCATCCTCCCATCCTACTTTCCTATTTACACTTAGGTGTCTACTGTAAGATTAAAGATTTCCATCTAGGTAGGAGATTCTTTGGGGGAGAATCCTGGAGGGGAAAACTCGCTAGCGGAGGTGCAGGTCCGTCTTATTTTCTAGCAAAGAAGAAACATTGCCACTTCCCATGATTTAATGTGTTTACAGTTACGGTACCAAACACCTCAGTACTTACGGTTCCCGCAATCATTACTCATACCACTTCATAGCGTCCCCTTTCTCCATCACACTTCCGACAACACCAGCGAATGGGAGCAGTCCCTACCAAACGGGCCACGGACCGCGGCGATCTGTCCTTCCTCTTCCTTGTCCTATCCTCTCCCCTTACACACACTTACACTAACATGCACTACACTACCACATGTTCCGGGAGACCGGTCGGGAGCTTAGAGCTTGTCCTAGGTGGGGCGGTGCCCAGCTGGCGGGAGAGTCCTGGTTAGGGGGAAACCCCACTAGCCGACGGTAAGTCGGCGTCGGATTTCGCCATCCAGCTGGGGAAGATCACCGCCATCTCCCGAGAAAAAACCATGCACTACACTAACGGAACTAATGACCGAAGCAGTTGACGCGCCTGGAAACACGAAAAAATCAATAAATTAATCAATTAATCCATCACACTTCCTTGCTCGCCTATGCCACGCAGCCTGCCCTGTGTCTTCCACTGTGGTGTCGCTCCGACCGCAATTGCCACTCTTATTACTCCGATTGCGTCTCACCCATTGTCGCCGCCGTCGCCACGTCGACCCATTTCTGTCGCAGCCGCAGGGACCTTCGCTGTCTCCTCTGTGGCAGCCGCAACGGCGTTTCTAGGTCATGCAGGTAGTGGCCAGGGAGAGGAGATGAGAAACTCTACAACAATTGCAAAGTGAGACAAGACAGAGGTAGCTAATAACCTGAGTTGCAGCTTTAATCTGTATCTTTGTAATGTGTAGTCAATTTTCACAGTAATATCAGTACAGGCTTGAGTTCATATAAAATTCCCATTCAAGATAATGGGATAAAAGCTCAAATTATGAACGGGAAAAAAAGTAACGGTTGTCAATTTGTCGATCATTTTCTCGGTACTTACTTTTTGCAGGACATAATTGACCCCTTTCAGAAACAATATTGACTTTTCTCAGATTCAGAAGAAAATATCGGATCAACTTCTTATTTTCAGATCTTCCTAGAAATTTTAACCATGTCGAATGACCTGGTCTTTTTCATTTGTCGACAATCCGATTTGTAAAAATATACTTAAACAGAATGTTAGTGATTGATACTTAGTGACTCAAAACGTTTGCAAAAAGTCGTTTTGAGATATAAATTGTTTTTTTATATTAACATTTATTTCAAAGAATGCATGCAATGGCTTTAATTTAAATAAAATAGTTTATTTTGTAATTTATAATATTGGGAAAATTTGTATCTTGAACGAAATTTGAAACGAATTGCGCACATTTCTGTCTGTATACCTGACCCTTTTTGCAATTCAAGAGATATTTCGTCGAACCTTTCCCCTCTAGACTAGAACTATTGACATATTAAGGCAAAAAGGTTCCATTAAAGCAACATTTCATCCGTCTTCTTCCTTCATTTTCTTCTTCAATTCTCTTTGATAGAAATTGGTTTGCATTTCGGAATTTTTACTGTCATTTTTCATTCTCCTTTAAACACATTCACTTTCTCCTTTAAACACGTGTATTATTTAAATTTCCGGTGAACATCTTAATCCTTTCTCACTTCTGAAGTTGAATAGACTCATTTAGACGATTGTTTTCCAGCATCGTACTCTACAGTTCTGCACCTGAACAGCACATTGAAACCATGACAGGAAATAACCATTAGCCGTACGAGGCACCATTGGGACTTGGTGCGCCCCATCCCCGCCAGAGTTCGCAATGTCGATGAAGCCGTCCTCATCCTCGTCTCCCCCTACCCCACAGCCCCCTCGCGAGAGGTGTTTGCTTATGGAGCTCCTCGAACGGAAATTCGTCGGGCAGCCGTTGCGCAAACTCCCTCGCGCCGCGTTCGTCGCGGAAGTAGCGCTGCGGTGGGGAGCGGCAGAGTTGAGAAGCACAGATGGAGCGAGAAGAGGAGGGACGGAATCTGCAGAGGACGGCTGGGACAGCGGGCGCTCTTAAGTATAGCGGAAAGCGCGCCGGTAGCAGTGACGGTTGCAGGGAACTAACGATGGAGATGGGAATAATGAGAGCGGAAACGGGATGGTAATGGTGGACGTAATGGTGGACGTAAATGGTGGATGGTAATGGTGGATGTCATTGCAGCGCCTCTGACCGGGTCCTGTCCTGGTTCGAGGTTCGAGTCCTGACGGCGGCGGATTTTCGACACTAGCTTTTCAGCTAGGTGAATTCAGTCCTGTCTGGAGGAGAATTCTAGCGGCCGGCTGCTCTAATCGGTAGTTTTCCGTGGTTTCTCCGATCAACACCAGGCGAATGCCGGAGCAGTACCCTACCAAATGGGCCACGGACCGAGCGCGGTCTGTCCTTCCTCTTCCTTGTCCTATCCTCTCCCCTTATACACACACACACACACACACACACATACACACTTACACGAACATGCACTACACTACCACATATTCCAGGAGACCGGGCGGGAGCTTCGAGCTTGAGCCGGCTGGGGCGGTTCCCCGCTGGTGGGAGAGTTCTGCTTAGGGGGAAACCCCACTAACCGACAGTAGGTCGGCGCCGGATCTCGCCATCCAGCCTGGGAAAGATCACTGCCATCTCCCGAGAAAAAACATGCATTACACTATCGGGATTAATAACTGAAGCAGTTGACGCGCCCGGAAACACGAAAAAATTAATCAATCAAACCTTATCATATAATCATCATACTTGTTTCATTTATTTTATATATCACGCATATATATTCATCATTTTATATTTCATTCTTATCCTTATTCTCACTAGTTGTTTTAAAAATGTTATAATATATTAATTATAAGTCATCAAAAAAGACAAATATTATAATTTACTTTTCTTATTTTTAATTTTTTATATTTCTTTCTAATTATTTAAATTAATCGTTTTTCAAAACATTGTCAATTGAAAGTCTGGAGAAATGCTCCACCACTCGTGCAGGACGTTATTTATTTGCTAAAATAAATAAATATTGAAGAGAAGGTGGAGGATTGGATGGTGGGTGTGAAAGGGATATTGATTATTATGGTGGTAGTGCATGAGTAACTGAATGATAATTCCGGTCGTGACAACAACTTAGACCAATTTACCCATAAGTGTAGTGCACGTTGTATCGGGGGAAACGACGGTGTTCCTCCCCAGCCGAAACGTGAAATGTGGCACCGACTTACATGTTTGCTTGATGGATTTTTCTCCATCATCTTCTCAGCGCAGCAACGCCCATCCGATATGATGGAAGCTCTTAAATGATCTCTCTAGATGTGTAGTGGTGTATGTAAATGATCGTAACGGAATGGGAGAAGTCAGGGATGAAATAGGTAAGACCGCGCGTGGTCTGTGGCACTATTGTTAGAATACCGGTCCTCTATTTGCCTTCTGATCGAAGAACCCAAGGAACACAGCCAAGGATCAGAGCAGCCGAACGCTTCAGCTCTCCAGACAAGGGTTGAATTCGGTCCAGTGATGTAGCTAGAGGGGAAAATCCACCGCCGTAGATACTGTAGATCGGAGGCTGGTGGTCGGAGTTACTGATGCTGCAAGGGTATTTGGTGGTGGTAGTGAAGCAGGTGAAGGATGATATTTTAATGGTGGTAGTGGAGGAGAAATTGGTGCTGGTGGTGGTTTTGGATGATAGTGGTGTGGTAGGTAGAGAAAGCTGTCGTACACAGGGGGCCATAGAGTAAAATGGAGCTTGTGGGCGTGGTGGTTGTGCAGAGGAGACGATGATGTTTCAGGACTATTTTCACGGAGGCGGCCATTGACAACTAGTGATGCTCAAGAAACGCGGAGGCCAGATTAGGTCTTCACGGAGGTCGATGGCTTAGGAGATGCCAAGGAAGAGATCAACCTGCAGGCGATTGCAGTAAAAGAGAAGTAATATACATTAAACCCCAGTGAATAAGCCTAAAAGTTGCGGAAACTTAATTTTACGGAATATCTAAACACTCTCTTAGTTAAATTGGACTAATCTTGTAACGTGAAAAAGCATACTACCCCATGCGTTTGATTTAATTACCTACAAAAAATTAAACGGAAGAATTAATAAAGAAACAATTTAACGTATATTGTTAAAGTGTGGCTTTATTTTTTAATCTTAATTTTCTATTTCTGTAAAAATGCCTGGGTCCATTGCTCATCGACCAAGAGAAATTTAATTAACCTGATTGTACACAAATATAGAATATAATTAAAAGGATGCACAATTAACCGAATAATTCCGAGAATACACAGACATCCTTACTTCATTTTGAGGCAAAAATGACTTATCAACCTGTGCTTCGAAGTGGAAGATATTGCCTCACCGAGGGGGGAAAGGCGCGGCAGGAGGGGCAAGGGCGAGCAAGGGGAAGACAGGGGAGGCAAGACGTCCCAGGCAGACGAGGGCCGCCGCTGCTGGCCGTGGCGGGCCGTGGAAAGGGGATGAAGGGCGGCGAGGCCGGGTGTGGCGAGGCGGTTTGGAACGTGGCGGGGGGGAGCGGCGAACGTGGCGGGGCGGGGAGGAGGGGACGGCCGGAGCAGAGCGTGGTGGCGAACGGTAGAGCAAGTGAACGAGGCGGGAGGGAGGGAAGTATGGAGGAAGGAGGGAGGGGGGGAGGGAAGATGGAGGAAGGAGGGAGGAGGGAAGGAGGGAGAAGGGAGTGAAAGCGGGGGGGAAGGGGGCGGGCGGAAGGGGCGGGGGGGTGGTGCGCGGTGGGCTGAATGGTGCGGGCGGGGCGCATGGGCTGGGGTGGTGCGGGGAGGAGTCTGGGTGGTGTGGAGTGGGTGGCAGCGGATCCGTCCTGAGGGTGGCAGGCGATTTCGCCGCCGTAACGAGCTGTGGCGCCCAGGGACCCTCCGTCGCAGCCGCCCGGACAGGTAACGACCTCCTCACGAGAGCAGAATTTGCACACTCCTTGGGACTCAACCATTTAAAAAGCAAACCACCAGTTAATTCATTTATTATAATTACGTCTACAAAGTATCATTACACATTCTCGCTTATTAAGTTAAATAAAATGCACACATGAGCGAGTGTAAATGGTAAATAACCAATTTATAGACAACGCTAATAGGTATTAAAATTGGTCAAAGAAAATGAAAGTGAAACATATGAGCAGTATCAAGGACATAAACTAATAATATAATAACAAGCTGACATAGACACATATACACAAACTGAAAATGTGAAGCAAATTTAAATTGAACATTTAAAGTTGAAGAAAAATTTTGGGAAGTGTGTTACGTGTAAGAATGGTAGTCTCTAATGTAAAGTGTTTAGTTCTGGTATCAATGAATTTATTTATGACTTCCTACTTTCAGTGATGTACATTTACAAGTCTATTATAGAAATTTCTACAAAATGTTCTTCGCTTTACAAATCTACCCTCTTCTTACACCATGTCTTCTTCCATTATTCTCATTCTCTGTACCAACCATTCTTAACTCTAATCTACTTAATTTATTGCAGTGTTATATGAGAATATTTAATTTGTTGTTGAGGAGTGTTCGTGCTACATTTTGGAAAACATTTTTTTGTGTTTAAGCGGCATTTCTTCTGTTACATGCCACTAGTGAATATATAAAGATACATTCGCGGACACTCCTTAACCGTCTGACAAAGCACAGAAGTCGGCAGTTTACCCCCATTCATTCACTCCTTAACTACAAACCAACAAGATCCGTGAAACAAAAACGTAAATATTTGGAAAGTTTAAATTCAACTAATTAATCACTATAATTAAAATTGTTATCTATTTTCATATATACGATAAGTTAACAATTTCCAACGTAATTACTTTAAAGACCACAATTTTATTTCCAACATAACATTTCTAAGAAACATAATTTATCGGAGAGGAGAATTCAGTTTAGCCTGATTATTAAGGACAAAATTCCATAGTTTTCCGGATACCGTTGAACAAGCGAGAATCGTAATATTTCAATACAATATTAAACGATTGGGAAGTACATAATGGTATTGATTGGTAAATCTAGAAAGAAAATAGAAATAGAGATGCGTCACTTCGGATATAAGCTGCTGGGTTCTGCGTCCGCGGAGTGCAATTCCGCTGCTCAAGCAACCGTACAGGCTGAGCCTGGGCCAGGTGGAAGACGGGCGGCGGCGGGGAGGGGGTAGCGTCTCCTGGGCGCCCCGCGTCGCATGGGGGAGGAAGGGGCGGGGCGAGGGCGAGGGAGAGGGCGATTTCGGCGCCGTAACGAGCTGAGGCTTCCGACAGAGCCCGTCCTCCGCGCCGCGTCGCCGCCACGTGACGTACAGTCGGCGCCAAAAGGGCCTCCTCCGCTCGACACAACGCTGCAGACGCTGGATTCGTTTTTTTTTTTTTTCGTGTTTCCGGGCGCGTCAAATGCTTCGGTCATTAGTCCCGTTAGTGTAGTGCATGTTTTTCTCGGGAGATGGCGGTGATCTTCCCCCGCTGGATGGCGAGATCCGGCGCCGACCTACCGTCGACTAGTGGGGTTTCCCCTAACCTGGACTCTCCCAGCAGTGGAGCACCGCCCCAGCCGGGACAAGCTCTAAACTCCCGACCGGTCTCCCGGAATATGTGGTAGTGTAGTGCATGTTAGTGTAAGTGTGTGTGCGTAAGGGGAGTGGGTAGGACAGGGAAGGGGAAGGACAGATCGCTTGCGGTCCGTGGCCCGTTTGGTAGGATACTGCTCCGGCATTCGCCTGGTGTTAATCGGAGAAACCACGGAAAACTACCGATCAGAGCAGCCGACCGCCAGAATTCTCCTCCAGACAGCGACTGAATTCGACCTAGCTGAAAAGCTGGTGTCGAAAATCCTGCCGCCGTGGGGAGTGGGAACCTAGGACCTCCCGGTCAGAGGCGCTGCATTGGCATCAGTTGATGCACTGAGCTACCGCTGCCGGTTGCAGCCGCTGGACGAAGCCGCTCCGCTGTGAGGCGTTCGGTGCAGAAACCCCGAGCACATAGATTCACGGATTCATGATTTAGGGCCGAATTCATAGTCGACACTTAAACTGAGTGTTCCCTTAAGTGGGCGAATTATATTCATAAACAGCCCTTGAGTGAAGTCTTAAGTGCGCACTCATTCGTATAAGCGATGCAGCTTGCTTCCTTAAGTGGCCCTTATGATTGTCTCGTCTCGTCAGTCGTTACCAGTTTTATACGTGGCGTTCACCTACTATCGCATTCATTTTGTTGGTGTTTAGTTAAAAGTATTCAATTAAAACGATCCATTTGTGATGTGAATAACGTTTTGGATAACGACTTCGCAGAATATTTTGAGTTTTATACTCAATATATCCTGCGAAATACAAATAGATGTATTAGAGATGGGAGCAATCCATTGGAAATGTATAATGATGAACAGTTCTGAAAGCGGTTTCGTTTTAATAAAACAACAGTAGTTGATTTACTTGTGGCGATGATCGAAAAAGTCCCAATGACGAAAAGGGGACTGCCGATTTCACCTTCTTAAAAGTTCTTGTTGCATTAAGATTTTATGCAACTTCATCCTTTCAGGTATGTTTCCAAAATTGTTAGTTTTGTTGCGCGCGTCAACTCAATGTTGGAGTATCCGCTCCCCTGTCAAATTGGATGCTTTTTTTACAAAAAGGAGTGTGTGTGTGTGTGTGTGTGTGTGTGTGTGTGTGTGTGTGTGTGTGTGTATGTATGTATGTATGTAAACTCGGTTACCAACAACTTGGAATCAGCTGCCGCCAATGCCATATTGCCACATTTCCCTTTCGCTTAAGGGAACACTTCCGCGGTCGTAAGGAATATCTATGAAATACAGAGTGGTTTTTTTATCGTTCGCCGAAGAATCGGGCCGCGTCGCCCGGGCAATCGAGGGCTCACTCGCCTGGAGAAATGCTGATTCACCGCCCGTGCTGCCATACGAGAACTATCGCTACCGCGTAACTTACCTTGAAGAAGATGCTGAAAGTGGTGTCCTTCGGCTGGAATGCATTCTTGGCACCTCCGGAATAAATTATGATTAACCCTTTGAAGTAAATCTCGAGGAATTGCGGCGATTTTCTCTTCAATAGTGCACCGGAGCTCTTCCTCCGAATGCGGGTTTTCTGCATATACCTGATCTTTCAAGTATCCCCAAAGGAAAAAGTCACAAGGAGTCAGATCAGGTGATCTATGAGGCCATAACCCACGACTAATTATTCTATCATCACTATAAACATTATTTAAGAAGTTCATGGATCGACCAGCAGTGTGAGCAGTTGCCGAATCCTGTTGAAAGTAACCATAGAACCTTTCTTCTGGTGTCAATTGTTCAAGAATAATGTCAATATCTGATGAATGTAAACATCAGCAGTAACGGTGGTGTTGAAAAAAATAGGTCCGATAATTCTTGTGGAACTCAACGCACACCACACTCCTATCTTTACGTCGTGAAGTGGTTCTTCATGAAACAGGCGAGGGTTTTCTGCACTCCAATAGTGGTTGTTTTGGCTGTTAACGTATCCACTCAGATCACGCTTCATCAGAAAAAAGTCAAAGCAGAATCAAGATCACCGTCATGTACGCTCTGCAAAAAATATTCTGCAAAACGTACTCGGGATTCTGGGTCACGACGCTGCAACGCATGAACAGTAGTCTTGTATGGCCGAAGCTTTAAAAGCTTAGTGTCTGTTCTGGCTGAGCTCGTGGATACACGTGCCTGTTGTCCAAGACGCCTCAAAGATTTTCTTGGGGATTGTTGTAACCTGGCAGAAATTTCTCTCACCTTCTCTTCTGTCAGGACATGGCGCTTTCGACACTTTCGTTTGTCTATTAAAATTCCCTGGGTGCGAAGTTTCTTAACAATCTTCAAAATTGTTGACCGATGTGGAATATTCACGCCCGGAAATTTGTTAATAAAACGCTTGCGGCACTTACTGGCAGACCTAACTCGAACGAAGGTGTCATAAAGAAATATTCTCTGCTTCAAAGAAAATTTCATGTTGCACAGTTACTGCTCTAGGGGCACTGGTGTATCGGCCGGTTGCGCCGAGCGACGAACGCGCCGGATGAACGGGGGCCTTGTTGACAAATCGCCGGGCAACCGAGGGCTCGATCGCTGAGGCAAGCGGTGCGTCATCTTCGGCGAAAGATAAAAAAAAACACCCGGTACAAGCGCCTATAAGTGAACACTTATTTTGAGAAAGCACTTATCACTTAATAATTCTCTTATTCCTTAAGTGTAGACTATGAATTCAGCCCTTCGCGTCGTATTTATGAAGCTCTGCTAGCAGTACTCTTAGGAGCCTGCCATCAAAATTATTCGCCCATTTTTCTTCAAAATTCAAAATTATCGGCCCATTTCTCTTCTATCAGTCTTCTCAAAAATATTAGAGAGACCTTTTTACGTATGAATGGAAACCTTTCTCAGTAAACACGACGCGCTTTCAGATTGCCAACATGGATTTAGAAAATCAAAATCAACGGAAACAGCTATATTTTCTTTTCTTAAAGATGTCGCCTCATCATTGGATCAAAACGAGGCACCTATTGGATTATTTTTAGATCTCTCAAAAGCTTTGGACGTCATTGATCATGAACATTTTACTTTGAAAATTACCTTCATATGGAATCCGTAGTATTGCTCTAGATTGGTTATGTTCGTACCTTAAACAACGATCTCAGAGAGTTGAAATTCCTTACTGGAATGATGGAACATTACGTACGCACCTTTCCGACTCTTTGCCCATTGCATGTGGAGTTCCTCAAGGATCGATTTTAGGCCCTATTCTGTTCCTACTTTACGTAAACGATATGCCCTCGACGATTCGAAACGGAAGAACGGTTCTCTTTGCGGATGATACGAACATCCTTTGCAATAAAGAAACCGTAAGTACAATATCAGATGTTTCAAATTCGTTCCGAAATAACAAATTAATAGTAAACGAAAAGAAAACGGTTGTAATGCAGTTTTCCATTTCAAATAAACAATTCTGTGCTCCATTGAAAATGCACAGTGTACCATTGACTGATGTTAAGGCAACAAAATTTTTAGGTCTCTCAATTCAGTCAAACCTTAAATGGAACGTCCATTTAAAGGAATTGAACACAAAATTAAGTTCATTATGCTACGCGTTCAGAATTCTTGCAAATTCAGTCAGTCTTCATACTGCTCGTTGAGTATACTTCGCGAATGTTCATTCCCGCCTGAGATATGGCATAATATTCTGGGGAAATACATCTTATAACTTCCAGACTTTTAGATTACAAAAACGAATTGTACGAATAATAACCAAATCCCACCCACGTGGTTCATGTAAGCCTCTCTTCATTAATCTAGGAATTCTACCATTACCGTGTCTTTTTATTTACGAATCAGTGGTTTTTGTAAAAATGACTTGCTTAAAGGCGGGAATATATTTTCAGAAAATGCCGAAGTCTATTACTATAACACTCGACGTAGAAATCATATTCATCAGGTGACAGTATCAACAGCTCATTACAAAAAATTCACATACAATACATGTATATTATTTTACAACACTTTGCCAGATGACATTAAACGATTAAATTCAATAGAAAAGTTTAAATCCCAAGTGAAATCGTTTCTGCTGCATAACTGTTTCTATACAATTAGAGACTATACTGAGCATCACAAGGAAAGTAACATTAATTTTAACAATGATACATAATGCATTATTTACCATTTGGACTGTATAAATGAGTATAAACAACTTGTAACAACTATTGTACTACAGCGTCCGGGTCAATGCCCCATCTCGATTTTTTCGTCCAGTTTCCCTGATCCATTGAGCAAATGCTGAAATGGCCCCTTGTTTTGCTTCCGGACATACATGTAACTTCATTTTCTGTGCACGTCTTCTAGAATTCAGTTGAAAATACAATTATTCAAATTATCGTTTCCATGTTGTCCAGCCAGGAAGTATTATTCTGAAGGACAACATGGATAAGAGCCAAAATTTATTGCCTTTTTATCCTTGAAAATAGATTTTATTACATGGGAGGTTTTTTCTCGTTTTTAAGTAGTATATGACTTAGTGTAGGGATCACAGAATTTTGAAAATGTGCACACAATTCACTTTTCCCCATAGCACGTCATACGCAGTTTTAACTGCTTTTTTTATGTAAAATAAATAAATAAATAAATCTGGGGCTTGCTAGGAGGACAAGGGGCGACTGTGTGTGCGCGTGTGCGTGTGCGCGTGTGTGCGTGCGCGTGTGCGTGTGCGCGCGCGTGTGTGTGTGTGTGTGTAGTATATTGCGTGTGAGTGCAGAAAGGCAGATGAGGGGACAAGTGTAATGATAGAAAGATGACCGGCAGTCGGTGTTCCATTCGTTGCGGCATTGCTCCGGCATTTGCGTGGTATCTTCTTTCAGTCAATCTTCCTTATTTTCTCATCTTCCGTATCTTGTTCTCAAAGAATTCCTTTGTTTTGTCTTGGAAAATTGTTTTAATTATTTTTTACACACAATTTCCTTAGACGTTTGACCGCGTATACTTTTTAATGCTTTGCGACTTGGAAAATTTAAATTATCTCCTTAGTCATCTTTGCAAACATCTGGAGCTCCTTCATGAAAATTAAACTCTTTCCGCTTTGCTTGGAGATTTTTTTCCATAAATTATCTTTTACATGAAACAGTTGTTGATGATGACCAGTAACATGAGTTACGTAAACCTATTTTTTATTAATTATCACACTACAATGAGATGCCGCTACCCGGAGGACACCAATGGGCGGAGGGGGTCAACGGCGATTCACAGAATAAAATGCAAAGTAACTTAAGGTAATTAGTTAGTAATTCCAAGAATCAACAATGTACATTATCTCTGTAAAACAAGTTGGGAATAAATACTATTATTATTATTATTATTATTATTATTATTATTATTATTATTTATATTATTATTATTTATATTATTATTATTATTTATATTATTATTATTTATATTTATATTATTATTATTTATATGATTATTATTATTATTATTATTGTTGTTGTTGTTGTTGTTTTTTGCTCGCGAATAGGCTATCTTGAACCACGCAGGACATGCACTTGCACGGGCTTAGTATCATTTTATCACGTTGAAAGTCTTGCATGTAACTAATTAGGGGGATCAGCATTAAGCTGAATCCGATTTTTATACGCCAGGGTTGTTAGTCCGGGGGGGATGGAAGATGAAATGATGATAATGAAGAATGAATGGATGGTACACACAAACAGACAGCATACACAAACACACCCATGCCCGAGGCGGAAGTCGAACCCGCGATCCTTCCGTCCGAGCTCGTCACGGCACAATTCCTTAGCGGTCTCGGCTATCCGGACTGGCATTATTATTGTTGTTGTTGTTATTATTATTATTATTATTATTAAGGAACAGTTAAAATATCTAAAAACGAACGTATTTATCGATATATTACAATAGAGTTTGTGCCTGTCTTAAAGGACCAACTAGCGATCTTCTGCGCATGGGCAATGCTCAAAAGTGATGCGAAACTTAAACTGTGCACACGCCGAAGATCGATAGCACTTTAACGTTTGAGGCTGCACAAACTCTCTAATGATTTTCTTCATCTTAGTGGTGAAATATTTTTTTCTTTGAAATACAGTAAGCCTCTGAGAAAGGATCTCTGAGGTGTCTCTGAGGAGGGACCAACTGTACATATAAATGCAAAATATATATTTTGCACTTGTATGTACTGTGGGTCCTTCCTCAGAGATTCAGATGGTCACATTCTATTTTTGAAGAACTAGTTAAATATTCAGTATGTTGCTACGATTACATACAACTATTATCTACTTCTTCATTAACAGATGTAGTATGGGCTGTGAGAGAACGATTAAGTTTCCACTAAGTGATTAATTGATAGCTGGCAATTTCAAAACTTTTTTCTAAACATATTTGAGTTAAAACAATCACTAAGATTTCAAAAGGTTCTAGAGTAAAAGTCCTAAATGGTGAAAAAGTAACTTACTCATTGAGACGGAGGAAAATTTTGGATGTTCGTCTATGAACTCTTCTCCATTTTTATGTGATTACTAATAAATATGTTTCAATGTAATTTTGCAGTTTACAATTGTAAAAATATTAGCGAAATTATTGTGAGTCATCATTATATCTGCGACGAATTTTATCTAAATTGTGTCACTCACTGCTATTTCTATTGAATCCACCTTTTCTGCCTTTCACTTCATTTTGCCTGGCAGTTTATTCAGCAAGCCAATCAAACCTCCTCTTTACGTGAAATGTTGTCAAGGGAGGGAGTGAGGGAGAGAGAGGTGGGAAATCAAACCACTACTGACCGAAATTAAGGAAGTGTAATTTCAGAGCGATTGGTATGTATCCCTGAGACTTGGCACACTGTTTCTAAACCCTAAATATCTTCTGTGTGAATTTCGTTGATTACTATCAAATTCCTTCTTGAATGACATATTTGTAAGAACGATAAATTCTGATAGAGCAGTGGTTTCAGTTTCATGGGTTATATCTATCAAGGCTGACTGAGTTTTATCAGACGTAATCACTTTTGATCGGATCCACTTACGCACTACCGCATAATCCTCCCTGAGCACCGTGTGCAATGTTACATTCGCTCCGAATGGCTCAAACGTGGTGCGGCATCTCTACAAATGACACATGTGTGGTTAAATAATTGATTATTTTCTATACGCAACTTTGGCAATAAAGTTTTCATGTAACGCAGTTGCAAAGGTATAAGTATTACTAATAATATTTAACTTCCACCAAAACCCACGTCATTACCTACGTATAATTTTCAGAATGAATTTTCATGTTTCAGAATGAAGAAATGCATATCCTAATTCTAGTAAATACAACTGTGTGTCCGTTCTCGACGGGTTGATGGCCTTTGGTAACTTAACTGCGAAACAAAATCCGATTGTGATCAGAGATGGTATTCCCTCTATTGTTGCAACAATTGTAAGTAAAACCTTTATGGATGTAGAACCATGAATTCATCATACTTAGGTATTGAGACATTAGGGACCTGGAATCTACAAAAGCAGAGAAGTATGTAACTTTGGCTCTCCTCACTTCCTTTACTACAGCAGTCGCTCAAATCAGAATGTCCAGTGATAACGAAATCAATACAACAGTAGAAATATGTGGCAAAAAATACAAATTCAATCTGCTCAATATGGAATATAAATATTGAAGAAAATCTTAATTATATTTAATTTGAGTGTCCAATCTACATTAAGCTTAGAGGATCATATCACAATGATTAATTATCATTTCTCAATTATTTGGTTAATCTAAACTCTGAAAGATATAAAACTCTGTATTACTTTATTTAATTAATTCTGGATTACGAGCATTCATTATAAATGAATAGTTCAAGCTAAATTCACGAGTACTAATGAATAACCGTATTATATCTGTAACGCGTCAAGACTCACTTGATACAACTTGTTTTGTTTATATTTGAATGTTCTGTTTCAATTAATTTTGTATTCTATGTTATTGTATTATTTTGTTATTGTGTTACTCTATTATTTGTTTTTTGTGTTATTTATATTGTATCTTATGCTAACTACCTATTCTATCAGAAGTACTTGTAAGTTATTCACAAGTAGTTATTTGGACCGTAAATATTCTCTGCAACTGTAATAGGTCAATCCTGTAAGCAAATTACTTATAAAATTGAATTGAAATTAATGCATAGTTTCGTTCATTTTTGTGATATTTCAGTAAGGAATTCCATATTGGCCCAAGTAGAGAAGTAAAACAAGAAGTGTTATCAAGGAAGAATAAGTTGTGGCTGTATAATTGTGATTATATGAAGAAATCATAGGTGGAGCCCAGAGCTCAGAAGTCTAGAAACTAATTAAATCTATTAAAACGAATTGAAAAACCATATCGCATTATAAAACATAAGCATTAATAAATGAAAGAGTACATTGAAAGACTGCTGCTAGAAAACAGAACCATCCAGTCAAAAAAGAAGAGAAATTTGAGCTAAGGGTAGATCTGACAATTGAATATTTAGAAAAAGCGATTAGAACATGAAATCTAATAAGACATCTAGACCGGGAGTTATTCCAGCAGAATTACTGAAATATAGTTCCATAAACAGCACCAAATACTCAAGCACATATTTTCAAGGTGCATGTATGGAGAAGATCCTCCTCAGAAGTGGCGAAGATCTTACCTGACACCGATCCATAAGAAAATGTCTCGAGACAATGAAATAAACTACAGAGAAATAGAAGTTATTGGATCTATAGGGAGACTATAGAGCAAAATAATAACGCTTTAATTCCGCTCTATATGGATCCAAACCTTAAATGACGAGATTCTTGCTCCCTGAAAAACGATCCAGACCCCAATTGACAAGAGTCTTGCTCCCAGAAAACACGATCGTCGACCCGGAAATCCTTATTTAGCTTCAGAAAGACTCGCTTTAACTCTACATTATTCCAAACCTTCGTGTCGACAATCGTGATTTTTAGAAGAAAGACTCTTGTCACTTTTGGGCCTGGATTTTTTCAGGAAGCAAGAATTTCGTCCCTTAGGGTTTTGTTCGATGTAAAGTTAGAGCTCGTCTTAATGATGACAGAGTCTCGTTAATTATGGTTCCCGGGTCGATGATCGTGCTATCTAGGAGCAAGACTCTTCACGTAGGTTCTAGTTCGTTTTTAAGGCGCAAAATGCCATCACTTAAGGTATGGATCGATATAGAGTTAAAGCGAGTCTTTATGAAGGTAGAGAATCAAGAGTGTTAACGACGTACGGTTCAGAAGTTTGGGAAGTATATAAAGGAACAAGAGAGAAACTGTTGGCTCTTGAAATGGACGACTGGCGTCGATGTTGCTGTTACAGCAGACGTGACAGAATTAGGAACGATGAAATAAGAAAGAAAATGAATGTAAAGAAAACTTTCCTTGACGAAATAGAGAAAAAAACAAACGTTTGGTACGTTCACGTTATGCGAATTACAGATGAAACATAGCCAAAACGAGTCCTGCAATGGGTCCTGAGAGAAAGACAGAAGAATGGAAGACCCAGTCTTGCATGACAGCAGAGAGGGAAAAAACAGCAAAATGTATGGTAAAAAGAGAGCACGGAAACTGAGAGTGGAGACTGCGACATCTGGTAGAGCAACTCCGTATTATTTAAGATCTTGCTCATGAAAGGTGATGATCGAGAATTTGGTATCTCTGCTTGCACGAATCTTTCAGGACTTTTCGGGATCGTTTATACCAAATGGCTGGTCGTCATCGCTAAAGAACCGTTCAATTCTGCAAAAAATTAACATATTTTTCAACATTATAACTACTTACGAGCACTGGATTTATTTTAAATATTCCATGTTATTGAAGATTTAATTCTCTTAATTAAGATCATTCCTGTTGGGATCTAGGATCTCATATTTTAGAAGTATCACTAAACAAGTGATACTTAATAATTACAGGCCTATAAGTTTGACATCAGTTGTATGCAAGCAGATGGAACACATGATTGCGGAATATATTAGACGAGTCTGGAATAAAACCGACTAGCTTTTTCAAAATCAACACGGTTTTCGTCCTAGCTATTCGTGCGACAGCCAGACTATTTCTTTATGTCAGGACATAGCAGATTCATTAGACGAAGGGAGAAGGGTCGATGCAGTAATATTAGACGTTTCTAAAGGATTTGATCTGGTTCCACATGGCCTTTTAATTGAAAAACTGTCAAAAACTGAAATAGATCATTGAATAATCTTGTGGATAAAAGAATTTCTTACGGGCCGAACTCGAGCAGTCAGAATAGGTGACAAACACTCATCGAAAGCCGATGTAACCTCTGGGGTCCCGCAGGGGAGTGTGTTAGGGCCATTGCTATTCTTGGCGTTTATTAATGATATTGCAACTGGAATAAAATCGAAAGTTAGACTTTTCGCCGATGATTGCATAATATATAGGAGTATCGGAGCGTCTTCGGATGAAAATGTTTTACAGAACGATCTTAACTGTTTATGGAACTGGGCGTGCAGAAATAAGATGAAATTAAATCCGGAAAAGAGTAAATTCATTTGTTTTACCAAATCTCGCTCGAATGTACACTGGAATTACAAGTTAGGAAGTAACGATATACCGCGTGTAAAAAACTGTAAGTACTTGGGTTTGGTCCTGCGAAGCGACTTGGGTTGGTCGGATCATATTAACAATACGGTCAAAAAATCATGGAGGGCGCTGCACTTTGTAATGCGCATTCTAAAAAACAGTAGTTCGAATGCCCGATCCTTGGCATATACTTCACTTGTTCGTCCTATTTTAGAGTACGGAGCGGCCTGCTGGGACCCGTACAGAAAAGGGCAAATCGAGACGTTAGATAAAATTCAAAATCGGGCCAGAAAGTTTGTAAATCATGGACGCGTTGATGGACGAGATGAATGGGAACCCTTATCTAAGAGACGGGAACGGGCACGTTTATGCGCAATGTACAAGACATACAAAGGGGACTCAGCATGGGCAGACATCAGTAAAAGATTACAGAAACCTGATTATAAAAATAGAGCAAACCATCCCTGGAAAATACGATGTAGAAAGCAAAGAACTGATGTAGGCAAGTTCTCCTTTGTGAATCGTACTACAGTAGATTGGAACAAACTACCTGCAAAAGCACTAGAGACTCTTCCTTCTAATGTAGTGAAATTTAAAAATATACTTAATTCTATGTAGGTCATCATTAATAATACTGGGGCTTATCATTATTATTATTATTATTATTATTATTATTATTATTATTATTATTATTATTATTATTATTAGTTTCATTATTATAATCGTTAGTATTATTAATAATATGGTCATGTCTCTTATACAGTGTAGATAAGTGAAGTGAAGTGAAGTGAAGTGAAGTGTAGTGTGATGGTGGCACGGAAGGGGAGGGGAGTGTAGTGTAGTGCAGCGCAGTGAAATGAAGTGAAGTGAAGTGGAGTGAAGTGTTAGAAAAGCTATAAGTCAACATATAGATAACTCAAAATTAATTATAACTAGGATATTAATCTCTAATTCTAATTGTAATTATATTTGTAAATATTCGTAATATTTTGTAATTGTATATCTAGTTGTAATAATGTTTGCCACCGAGCATTAGCTCAAAGCGAACTTCAATAAATCTATCTAAGTGGCACGCGATTCCAAATTTATCCTATTATATAATATGTGGAACGTCAATTCCATCACTAAGCACGATAAATAAGTATGAACAAAAAAGTCTTCGTTTCTCTTCAAAACGACATGGAAGTTAGTAGCCTAGTTTGTACAGTTGCAAAGATATACTCAGTACTAGAAGTACAGAGTTTTGTTTTATGCATTTTATGCTGTTTTAATAAGTGATCTCCCACTGATCGAAATTAAATAAATTTAGTCAAAGTAGATAATCGTGTACCGGCATCTCTTGTTTTGAATTTATTCACGCCATTTCTGGATCCTTATTATCGAATGCTCGAGCGCCATAACAAACCTACAATTAATGAAATTCTTTACACACGATTAAGCATCTAAATCAGGAGCAGTTACCTTCTGAGACAAGCTCAGGGCCAGCGTAGCCACAGTATCTGCAGCAATTCTGTCTGGGAGGTTCCAGGCTTTGTGTTCTGATGGTAGTGGAATTATTACACCAGCTGGGTCGAATTATCCGCTGTCTGGAGGAAACTCCTAACAGCCGGCTGCTCTGATTGGTAGTTTTTCGTGATTTCTTCAGTCAACACCAGACGAACAGAATTAACCAATAGCCATTAGGCTGACCATGGATCCCACGCGATCCCTGCTTCCTCTGACTCGATCTATCCTCATCGCTCACACTCAACCGGGAGCGGTAGCTCAGTGCATCAACTGATGTCACTGCAGTGCCTCTGACCGGGAGGTCCTAGGTTCGAGTCCTGACGGCGACAGGATTGTCGACAGTAGCTTTCTAGCTAGGTCGAATTCAGTCGCTGTCTGGAGGAGAATTCTAGCGGCCAGCTGCTCTGATCGGTAGTTTTCAGTGGTTTATTCGATCAACACCAAGCGAATGCCGAAGCAGTACCCTACGAAACGGGCCACTGACTGTGCGCGATCTTTCCTTCCTCTTCCTTGTCCTATCCTTTCCCCCTTACACACACACTTACACTAACATGCACTACACTACCACATATTCCGGAGCTTAGAGCTTGTCCCGGCTCGGGCGGTGCCCCGATGGTGGGAGTGTCCTGGTTAGGGGGAAACCCCACTAGCCGACGGTACGTCGGCGCCGGATCTCGCCATCCAGCTGGGGAAGACCACCGTCATCTCCCGAGAAACAAACATGCAGTACACTAACGGCACTAATGACCAAAGCAGTTGACGCGTCCGGAAACACGAAAAAAACAAATCAAACCACCAAGCACCACACTATCACCCACGTCGAGAGCTTGTTTCGGTTTGGTTGGGGTAAAACCGGCTGCGAATAAAGCATTTGGTACGAAATCCCTGCAAGTCGACGTCTAGGTCTGCGCAGGATATTGCCATCTAGCTTGAAAGGAACATTTCTACATCCCGAAGGAGAATATTTACTATACTAACGGGAATTACGACCACAGTTGTGGACGTGTCTGGAAACATCAAATAAGCAATCGTGAGAATAAGCAATTGGTTGTTAATTGATTGATTTTTTCGTGTTTCCGGGCACGTCAATTGCTTCGGTCATTATTCCCTTTAGTGTAGTGCATGTTTTTTTATCAGGGGATGTCGGTGAATTTCCCCCTCTGGATGGCGAGATCCGGCACCGACCTACCGTCGGCTAGTGGGGTTTCCCCCTAACCAGGACTCTCCCACCAGCAGGGCACCGCCCCAGCCGGGACAAGCTCTAAGCTCCCGACCGGTCTCCCGGAATATGTGGTAGTGTAGTGCATGTCAAGGGGCGTTTACACGTAGAGACAAAGTCCCCTAACTCTTCTGAAGTTAGGAGATAAACTCTCTTAGATGCCTTTACACGAATGGAAATATCTCCCGAAACGCGAGTCTCCTAACTCCCGGGAGAGTAGTTTCCTGAGATCTCTCCGGAAAAGTGTCTCCTTGCTGTTTACACTTGATTCAAATGTATCTAGATGTTCTTTGGCGTCGCCGTGTTGAATAAGCAGCCGATGAGCAGAGGCGAGCAGTTTGAGGTTAGAATGTGACAGATCTTGCAAATTCCTGTGCCGCTTGAATAATTTTGAAGAAGCGGATAAAAAGAAAGACAAGTGTGAGTGATTCTTTTTACAGAGAAGACCTGAGTATTTATAAAACTCTGATGGAGGAATTGCACGAAGAGAATTTTGAAAAAATATCTATTTACTACCTATTCAATTGCGTTGCAATTTTAGGGATTAATAAAATAAAACAAGTTTTAATTAAAGGAGGACTAAACATTTCTATTGGAAAACGTGATCGTATTCGAAAAAATAGTTTTGACCTGATGTAAAGTTTTGAAAAATGGTTAAGTTGATAATTTGTTATAGAACCTTTTTGTGAAGTTAAGTATAAACGATTTGAAAGAATCAATTTTAAGTTTTATGTATATTTGTTTATTGATATAAACTAGGGAGCATGCACATTTTTGGAAGGAATTTATTTTGAATGATTTGAAATTTGTTAAATTTGGTAGTAGAGGCATTACACCATATAGGGCAAGTGTATGAAAGAGAACGCCTTATGATAGTTTTATATAACAAAATTCCACAATTAATTCGTAACTTCGAGTTATTTTTTTAAAGGAATTAATTAAAAAGGATTTTTAAATTTTTTTAAAAAATTTCAAAATAAGAAGAAGATACCGTCATGCGTTAATGTATTTCTTGGTGATATATACTTGATTTGACGCTATGGTTTGTGGCTATTGGAGATACATACAGTTCTTTTTCATTTTTATTTAAAATTCCCCATTGTAAAATTTCCCCAAAGATCAGAAATCTACGGACCACACTTGAACGACACACAGACGTGGATTCAGTACGTGGACACATACCAAGAGAGCAGAAACTCTCTTTGAATACTATTTATCTCCCAGGAGAAACAATTTCGCAGCGATACCACAGCCTTTACACTGTTCTCTCGTGGAAACTTCGAAATTCTCCTTTAACGTCATGTCTCTGGAGAGCAGATCGCTCTCCTGAGAGTTTACACGTGTCACCTAACCAATTCCGGAAAGTTAGGAGAGAAAACTCTCTCCGTGTAAACGCCCCTTTAGTGTAAGTGTGTGTGTAAGGGAAGAGGAAGGACAGATCGCGCGCGGTCCGTGGCCCATTTGGTAGAGTACTGCTCCGACATTCGCCTGGTGTTGATCGGAGAAACCACGGAAAACTGCCGATCAGAGCAGCCGGCCGCCAGAATTCTCCTCCAGACAACGACTGAATTCGACCTAGCTGAAAAGCTTGTAGTGTAGTAGCACAGGTAGTGCATGTTAGTATAAGTGTGTGTGTGTGTGTGTGAGAGAGAGAGAGAGAGAGAGAGAGAGAGAGAGAGAGAGAGAGTGAGGATAGTACAAGCATGAGAAAGGAAAGATCACGTGCGGTCCGTGGCCCATTTGTTAGGGTCCTGCTCCGGGTTGTGTCTGGTGTTGATCGGAGAAACCACGGAAAATTCCCGATCAGAACAGTCGGCCTCAAGAACTCTTCCCCAGACAGTGACTGAATGCGACTCAGCTGACAAGCTGGTTGGAAAATACTGCCGCCGTTGGGACTCGAACCTAGGACCTCGCGATCAGAGTCACTGCAGTGACATCAGTTGATGCACTGAGTCACCTCTCCCGGTCGGAATCCTTCGTAGAATCTCAACACATACAAATGTGATTAGAGCAAAACATCATTTATTCACAACAAATCCATCAACTTCTGAAACAGAAAGACAGAAATTATGTCGCTTGGAGAGCTGGTACACAGCAGTCTGGCATATTGGTAGTTTGTTCGCACAGAGGGGGCGGAGGTATCACTAGTAGTAAGTAATTTACATGCACTTATGGACGCATGAATGAGATTCTGCCGGGACTCGAAACACAATCTCCTTCAACAAACACTGGAGTTGGCGGAAGGCACTGATTTCTGTTGATGCCTTAGTAAGCAGGCACATTTTTAAACTTATTTCGCACAAGGCTAATCGTTTACTTGGTGATTACAGCACTATTAAGATACACTTTGAAATCATGTTCACAGTAGTGCTGATGCCGAAACTTCCTAAAAAGGACTTTAGTTATTGCAATGGCAATGAAATTTGACGTGATACGTGAAACACGTCCGTATGTCCGGAGAATACTTCGATTGCGATTTAAATAATTCCGCTTGTGACGCAAAGCAAAGGCAACTAATCAAGGTAGAAACTAGTGTTCCAATCGAATGAACGTTTGGAAAGATTCCGGGTTCCATTGGGATCCCCTTTGGCACCCTCCGGCTGGCGAGCGGAGCCGAGCGAATTTAGCTCTGAAATCAGAGCAAACTGCTAATGGCTGAGAATAAAAATGTTTTTTGTATACCATCATTATAAACGACCCTTTTCGATACCCCGAATCGTGCATAATCCAGTATTTTATCGCACGCTACATGACGTCATCAACATTATTAAACGCGACATGACGTCATCACACATTCAGCCAATAGTAGCGAGAGAATCGTGGGGAGGTAGAAGAAGACGGAACAGCCGACCACCGTTTTCTCGCACGGATGTCAACAATGCCATCTTGAATTTGATTTCCAGAGGGCGTTGGATGTCAAGCACCCGAGACGTCAGAAGAAAGTTGTTTCGCGAAATTAAGTTTGATTCTCTTGTAAATTTATAATGCTGTTATACAAAAATAGCGTATGAACTCGTTTATAATGTTGCTTTATTGCATTCGTACAAATTTGAAAACTCGCTCCTAACGTCGCTCGTTTTCAAAACATGTACTCATGCAATAAAGCTTAACATTATAAACTAATTGCATAAACTACTATTGTATGAGGCATGAAGTGTGCAGTGAGATTCCCTCGCAAAGAAAAACAGAAATAAGCATAATGAAAGTAAAGGCCTGGGATTGACCAGTAAGGTATCAAAAATATGTGAGATAATATGATTATCATCTTAATCCGTACAATTAAATCGCAATGAAAAAGAAGCTATAAAAAACAATAGAAAAGTACTACCTATGTAGAAATAATAAAACAAATTTTGTTATTCTAAAACTTGTTACGTGTTTATTCTTCAAGACTAATGTAATGAGGTGTGTATACATTCTTGAATAACGGAAACCTTTAAACTGTAAATATATATTATCACGTGTTTCTGAAAATGCAATTGATTTTTGTTATTTTTCCAATATCTTTACACTGAGGTATAGGAATCTCGCTATCCACTTTAAATTGAAAATCTAGTGTATCACGCATGCAATCAATGAACGTTATATGTCGATGGACACCTGTAAATGACCATTGACATTTCACGTCAATACATACCATATTTTTAAACAAGTCTGGTAAATTGTTTCTGAATTTGGTATGTTTTGTCACTTGTGTGGCTATGGATAATCTATTACAATGGATAATCACAACAATTCAATGAAAATATCTTTGTACAGGAGCAAATTAATTTAGTTCGTTTTTTGTTACTTTGCTCGTACAAACACTAAAAACTAACAGCCATAACGGGTCAATGAACAGCCAATTACGTCTCACCATGAACAGTACTGGTCGAGATTTTGCAACGTTGCAAAATTTCGCATCGTGTGTGCACGGCGTTGGCCTCACGGAAGGGCAGCGGAGGGGCCAGGTCTGGGGCGTCGATCCAGAGACACGCACTGCTCGCTCATCAGCGCTAACGATTTTCCCTCCCCTCCGCCCCCCCTGCCTCCTCTCCGCCCCTGCGCCCGCCCCTCCCCCCGCGGCGCCCAGGGCTGATTATTTATTTAGCAAAGGCTCCGCGCGCAGCGCTGCGCGGGCTGCCCTCGCGACTGGAAGGCGCACACGTCTTTTCCCTTCCCTTAGCCGCCCGCCCTCGTCCCGCTCCACGCACAACTTCATTAGACAGGGAGAGAGACAGAGGCATTAAATTGTTAAAAGAAGGAGAGGAGTAGAGGGCACAAAGAGCAAATGGAAAGAGAATGATGAATGGCACAGCCAAGGCTTGCTGGAAGTACAGAACTACAAGGAATATACGCAAATATGAGGCAAGAATAAGGCAGAGAATAGACAAGTAGACGAACGTTTAGTGGTTGAATATATATAAAACACTGATACAAATATTGTCCAGGTTTAGGGCAAAATAGTGTGTTATTAAGGAGTTTGCTGTTTTTAATATGTCACGTTCCACTACAGATATATTTTGTGGACATTGATGAACATATTAAATGCTTAGAATATTTTGAATTCAAATAAATAGGTTGAACTTAAGTGTTTTATTCTATTCACGTATCTAAATTCGAAAAAGTACAACTACAGACGTACAAAAATGTAGACAAGTTATTCTTTTATATTTGGAAGAGTAAATGATTCAAACATTCTGTATGCAGGCGCGTAAGCATATGCCTTCCATTATAATAAGAAGGATAGCGTCAAAAAACATCGCTTTTTCCGCTCTCTTTCATAATTCCTATCTAAGAGCTGAACCAAGAACAATAAAATTGGCCTGTCGGTCTGGAATGTTTCAGCGTTTGGGATCCCGAAAACTCACAAAGTTGAATTTTGTTTTGTTGTCGCAACGTCTCAAACTTTGAGACTTTGTGACAACCTTTAAACCATAGTGTATACATTACATTGACCCCGGTCATCCGCTCAGCGGCTTGTTGAAAGTCTGCCAGAGGACAATTTGGTGAAAATAAAAGAAAATATTTGGTCGAATGAAACTGTAATAGACCTATTTGTCAACACATGAGCATCTCTGTGCGCTTTGATCATTGGCAAAAATAATTTCTTACATTCCTTTTCATAAACCTTCATTCCCTGCTAGAGTGCCACATATCTGCAAGTGATGTTGAAACTATCTCTCAACATGTCTTGGTACAGTAACCTGGGCGTGACTTAAAACGAAGTAGGTGTCCTTTAAGCGACTTACGATCTAAGAAAGTGAGAGGAATTTTATTAAGTGCAAATTATCAAAAAATCTATCGTTATACAGTAAAGTGTTGCGAAAAAAGTATCTCAATGCAAATTCTTGTTTTTTAGTAACATATATTTTGATTACATTTAAAATCTGGATGTCATTATTTGAAAATTACAACCATTACTCACACGTTCTAGCGCAGTCAAAACGAGATTCCGTGTACGTGCCGAAGACATGTGCAAGAGAAGTTGCCAACCTTCTATAACTTCATTATATGAGATTTCTCACCTCATGTTCATATGCAACAGTAATCAATCACAATTTTCTTTGTGCCCTAGAAGTGTGTAACATAAATTCTGAAGCATCCTGTAGATAATGATAAACAGGAGACGGAAGTGCGGTTAACCCGTCAAGAACGCCGTTATTGTCTCAATGATAACACAACTTTATTCACGCAGTTGCACGCGAATGCGCCCGTATTTCCGGCAACAGCGTTGCGGGCGCCGCGTTGCTCCGCAGTCGACAGCGCGGTGGGGGCGTGGGGGCGGGGGCGGGCGCCATTATAAATTCAAAGCACAAGTTGGGCGCGGAGGTATCGCGGGCGTGGGGCTTTTGAGCTTGCGGCCGCCCACAGCGCTCCCGCCGCTCGCACTATCCGCCGCAGAAGCCTCACCGCCTCGCTGCCCTGCCTCCTCTTCCTCTCTCCCACCCTCCCCTCCTAACGCCCTCCCCCTCTCCCTCCCTCCCTCTCCCTCTCCCTCTCCCTTTCCATTGATTGATTTTTTTCGTGTTTCCGGGCGCGTCAACTGCATCAGTCATTAGTCCCGTTAGTTTAGTGCATGTTTTTTCTCGGGAGATGGTAGTGATCTTCCCCCGCTGGATGACGAGATCCGGCGCCGACCTACCGTCGGCTAGTGGGGTTTCTCCCTAACCAGGACTCTCCCACCAGCGGGGCACCGCCCCAGTCAGGACAAGCTCTAATCTCCCGACCGGTCTCCCGGAATATGTGGCAGTGTAGTGCATGTTAGTGTAAGTGTGTGTGTGTGTGTGTGTAAGAGGAGAGGATAGGACAAGGAAGAGGAAGGATAAATCGCGCGCGGTCCGTGGCCCGTTTAGGTACTGCTCCGGCATTCGCCTGGTGTTGATCGGAGAAACCACGGAAAACTACCGATCAGAGCAGCCGGCCGCTATAATTCTCCTCCAGACAGCGACTGAATTCGACCTAGCTGGAAAGCTAGGCCCTCTCTCACTCCCCTCCCTCTCTCTCCCTCTCCTCCCTCTCTCCCTTTCTATCTCTCCTCTCCCTTCCTCTCTCCCCCTCCCTCTCGATCTCTCTCCATTCCTGTCCCACCATCCCTGCCTCTCCTCTTGCACTCCTCTCTCTCTCCCCTCCTCTCTCTCTCCTTTTCTGTCTCTCACTCCCTCTCCTCCATCTCTCTCTCCCTTTCTATCACTCTCCCATTCTCCCCCTCTCTCGCGTTCTCTCTCCCTCTCTGCTCCTTCCTCTCTACTCCCACCCTCTCTTACTGTCTCCCTCCCCTTCGTCCTAAACTTTCCGATTCTTCCGCCCGTGCTCAATCGCGCACTTATCCACTTTCTCATTGTCCGCATTCCAGAGGCAGCTTCTCGCCTGCTGTTTCTTAATTTTGTCATCAAAAAGTTATTTGTTGGGAGTTGTCGCTCGTTTAATTTTAATGATTCCCAACACCTGTGCTAAAAAACTTACCCCGGCCGCAACAGCTCAATGGTTACATCTGCATTACTGATCGGGAGGTGCTTGAGTTCGAGACCTGACTCTCGCATTGTTTGCACTTTGAACATTTATTTAAAAATACAAACTTGGAATGCAAGGCCAGGTCAGTAATTGAATAAACACATGATGAATTAAATCAAACAAAGAACTTTAATTTTCGGATCAAGAGTATCTTCTTTGAGTTGATTAATTCTGTGTTTAACATTTTGTGTAATTACACAAAATGTTAAACACAAGTAAAATTAAACAGCTTGTACCTAACAAATAACAACTTGTACTTAAACAATTTGCAGAGTGCATTATACGTCAAGATATTTAAATAATTTTCTTTATTCATCATTTAGCGTCTTAGGATTTTATTTTGTCACTTATTCTTCTATAAAATACAATATATACTTGCTGTTGAGTAATTGTTTGACAAAATTGATGCAATAATGAGAAAATGTTTGACATCTGTTAGTGAGATAGTGAAAAATTCTCTGCTAAGGGGTCGCCCATAAATTACGTAACGCTAAAGATGAGGCAGGGGATATGAGGCAGTGTTACGCGGTGATACATAGAGATTTATTGTTGAAATTCAACATTTGATGAAATAATTCCGTACCTCATTATTTAGGAAAGGGACGCACGTTACAGGTGCGAGAGGTATTCAAAATATTCGAAATTTGCGTTAAATATAATTTTTGGACGATCCTTAACTGTATATTATATCTATTGTTCAACTTCTACAGTCTTCTGTGCCGCCCAGAATATATCTGTACTGCGTAAAACAGTATACCTGAAAATCAAAAAAAGGAGAATCTTAAAGTGTGGGATACATTTTTTCTCATTTTTTAATTCATAGGACTAGCAAAATAAATCAAGTCATTTCACTGAATATTTACAATACGTATTAGATTTTGTTATTTTTTCATGAGATTATGCGAAACACTAGTTTCAAACATCACTTTATTTTTTATTACTTTCGCACACTTGCGTCGTAAGAAGAGAAAGTTTTGTAATCATGTACCAGAAAACGGCACATTTTCGGCAGAAAAACGAATTGCCGGGCACTGAGAAGAAAAAGAGGATGATGTATATGTTGCTATATATAGTAAAACTAATTCTTCTACCACGTGGCGTAGCCAGAATGCGTGTTTTGAGATACCAAGAAATTTATATACGGCAGGAAAACGTCTCCCGCCCGTCCGTCTGTGTGTCCGTCTGTGTCCGTCTGCGTGTTCCGTCTGTGTGTCCGTCGTGTGTCCGTCGTGTCGTCTGTGTCCGTCTGTGTCGTCGTGTGTCGTCTGTGTGTCGTCGTGTGTGCGTCTGTGTGCGTCTGTGTGTGCGTCGTGTGCCGTCTGTGTGTCTCGTCTGTGTGTCCGTCTGTGTGTCCGTCTGTGTGTCGTCTGTGTGTGCGTGTGTGTGCGTCTGTGTGTTCGTCTGTGTGTCCGTCTGTGTATCCGTCTGTGTGTCCGTCTGTGTGTCCGTCTGTGTATCCGTCTGTGTGTCCGTCTGTGTGTCCGTCTGTGTGTCCGTCTGTGTGTCCATCTGTGTGTCCGTCTGTGTGTCCGTCTGTGTGTCCGTCTGTCTGTCAATAGTCAACACTACCATCTAAAACGTTCAGCCGATCTCCAAAACTGTTAATACTCGATCGATCCAAACGAAATCGAGGCTTTGCGAGTTTCAAACGGATATTTTGATTTCTAATGGTCCTTTGGATGAAGCCTCAGAAATATTTTCAAACTTTTCTTAAAAAGAACTGCAAATTTTTTTATTAAACTTTCCCCTCAGATCTCCTGAAGGACGCTTAAGGGAATGGTGCAGGTATCATGTTCTTTAAAATCCCTGTTTTTCGAACATTGCAAAAGAGTTATTATTTTGGGCGTCTTCCTACAACTGCAATATTGAAGATAAGTTTTTTTCATAAGAAATCTGTTCTTTAAAGACATCTCGGAATAAGGCCTTGTTCAATTTTCCGAAAACATCTGTCGTTTTAATGTGATTTTGCGCGAAATATAAGCAATTTTTACATTTTTCTTCGATTTTCACGGCTAGAAGGGATGCTCAAAAGAATGTTGCGGGCTGAATTTTCGGGATTTGAAAATTTAGAATTAACGTAAGAAAGAATGTGTTGTATATCACTAGTAATGATCATAAGGAAGATAATTTGTCCATCATTTTGTGTTTTTAAAAGTCTTTGTTTCAGAAATTTTTAGCTAAAGTATTTTCTGGTATCATTTTTGGAAACTTTATTCTGTTGACGAAAACCAATTCCACTATTCCTATTGGGAGCCAAATTGTTGTTGGTTGTAATAAATGATAATGAATATGGCCAATGTCCTTTGTAATAATATTTACTTTATAACAGAAAAGAATACAGATGCTTGTGTTGAATTTCTCTAATGTTAATTTTCTTAGAAAATATGTCAGTTGCAAATATTGCATTCTAACGAAAGTAGAAAGGAATTAGATTCACTAGTAATTCCCCCAATTGTTAAAATCGTTTTTAGTTAGATTTTATGCAATTTATTTTTATCATCACTTCAAAACAAAGCACGGACATTTTGGTAAGTAAAGTCCCGAAAAGTAAAGTTCCGGAAAGTGAATTCCCCAAAAGTAATCTCGGAAAGTAAAGTCCCAGAATGTAATGTCCAGGAAAGTAAAATGCCGGAAAATAAAATCCAGTAAAGTGAAGACCCGGAAAGATCGAATGTTGCGGGACGTGCTGTTGCCTAATTTTTCATGTTCCGAAATTCGGTAACGCAATGAGAAAAATTGGTTTTTGTCCTAATTCTTCGGCGATCTAATTACTCCAGATCATGATGATTTCTGGGTGCGGGTATAATAGTACATACTATAATCTGAATAATACCTTCCCACGTCGTCGCATAACTGGGGATCCGTATTTTCTCAACACAACTCCTTTAGATTCAAGAGTTATGTAAAGGATATTTCGAACTCCACCAGTTAACCTGGTATTATCATCCGAGGATCACGCATAATATAAGCAACTATCATATGTTACGCTTGAGCAAATCTGGACTGAAATTAAGTACGGTTGATGTGATGTTCATGCAACATTGTGCTACTCACCAGAAACGAACGGGTCCATTCACACCTTTGGACTTCCAAGTAAGGGAGACCGATGATTTGTCACCAGGAGTTCGATTTGTAATCCCAGAAGCACTCTGTTAAAGAAAAATAATTTCATTATTCACCAAACGAATGGCAACAAAAAGTTTCAGATGAACGTCGTAGTAATTAAGACATTCACCAGTAAATAAAATATTAATGTTATTTTTATATTAAATGTGGATTGTTGGGGCTTAAGTCACCCTACTCTGAACTTACTCGGTCCCACACTGCAATGACCCCCAAGGGTAATGTTGGGTTTCTTTTTTGAACCTACATATTTTAAAAAAGGAAAACCTTTTTAGAATATATTACAGTAAAAATATTTTTTAAAGTAATTTTTATAATGTATTTCCTTTCATGTTTTTTAAATATAACCATATGTGTGATCCGTCCTGTCTCAGAACTGTAAAATAACAGATAACGGAGAGAGAGATGGCAACTAAACTGTCTAGGTACTTTTGTAAAGTTTTAGAACAGAATTATTTGATACATTTAATGTACAATAAATACATTCTAACGTTAAAAAAAGGTTTTAAAATTTATATCAAAAAATTCCTGAAAAATCTATTCAAATAATTTAAAGATGTAGCCAATATTAGTATTATTTTATAAGCATTTTCGATTTGTAAACCTAGAAAGAGGAAAAATTTATTTATTTAGTCAAAAACAGTCAAAAACTGTGTGCGACGTATGGGGGAGAAAATCATCTGCGCACGCTTTCTTGAGTTTTAGAATCCCTTCCCAACAATTTAACTATTAATAGTTGAAAGGTGAATAATAATAATAATAATAATAATAATAATAATAATAATAATAATAATAAATTATAGAAAACTTATTTTTAACGGTAAAGGAACAAACAGATTTGATTTTTATGTATTGTTAACAAAATAGAAACTCATCCTAAGCTCTACTACCACTACAAGCAAAAGGAAAGTTGAACAAAACGTGCGCATAGTGAAGCTACATTTACATCCAGAAGCAAATCAAGGGGCCATCTCAGCATTTGCTCGATGGATCAGGGAAACTGGACAAAAACCCGATCGAGATGGGGCGACTTCAATGTAAACCTGAATGTAATAAAAAAATTCCTTAATGATTGAAATGATGAATCGTTTTGCAAAACTCGACCCTTTCGAGTGAGCTGTCACTCACGCCAGGGCCCGTGCAGTCCACAGTGCGAGAGCCGGGGGTGCTCCCGAAGGCGCCGACGGGGTGGCCGGTGGCGTTGCGGGCCTGCACGAAGAAGCCTATGAAGGGAATGTGTCCGTCGAGCTTGAGGGCGACCTGGCCGCCCTCGCCCTTGGAGCGGTGGGCGGCAGCAGGTCCTCGCAGTAGCTGCGGTCGTAGCTTTGCGCCTGCGCAGCCAACAGCAGCGCACACGCGACCGTCGCCGCCAACCGCGCCTCCGTCCGCGGCCGCATGTTGCGCTTTGCTGCTGCCGCCGCCTCTGTTGAGCACACAGCGGCGAGCAATAGCAAATACCACATGGCGAATTAGTATTTACTAATTCACCATGCGATTACATCGTTCCCGTGTGATCACATCGTACAGAAGGAAAAGCTGTAGAAACATTACGTCAGAAAATACTGCATATCCTTCTTACTAAGACACATATATACATGGATATTGTTTTGGCCAATAATCGCAAATCCTGCTATCAACCTTACCTTAATGTAACATATGATATAAAATTTCAAAATAATAATCACAATTCCCCTCACCTATTTGATGTTTTCCGTAGATATTACCACAAGAATATATAAGAAAGTATATTGAAAACATAAAATTGATAGTCACAAACATTTGTTTTCACGATCACACAACACGATACTCCTAATTTTCTTTCACTCCTATTTTTTTGTCTTAGTTTCCGGGCGCGTCAGCTACTATGGTCGGTATTCATGTGAGCAAAGTGCATGTTAAAACCGGAAAGGTTACAGTGATCTGTCTCCGCTTGAATGTTAAATCCGGGGCCGACCTACACATTCGCCATGTTGTTCCGCATGTACTGGCGCGGTCTGCAGGAGAATTCTAGCAGTCGGCTGTCATGATAGGCAGTTTTTCGCGGTTTCTTCGTTCAACAGGCGAATGCCGGGGCAGTACCCTAACAAACGGGCCGCGAACCGCGCGCGATCTTTCCTCCCCAATCCTTCCCTGCTCTCTCCTTCCACTTACACCTTCAAGCTCTGTACTACCACACAGTTCTGACGACAATTCGAGAGGATAGAGCGAGTCGGGGTTGGGGCGGTGCCCCCATGGAGAAGCTGACTGGAGAGGGAAGTTCTGATAGCTGACGTATAAGTCGGTGTCACGTGTCACGTTTTAGCGGAGGGAGAATAAATGCCTCCTCTCTAGAAATAATTGATTGAATGATTGATTGATTTTTTCATGTTTCCGGGCGCGTCAACTCCTCTGGTCATTAGTCCCGTTAGTGAAGTGCATGTTTTTTCTCGGAAGATGGCGGCGATTTCCCCCGCTGAATGGCGATATCCGGCGCCGACCTACCGTCGGCTAGTGGGATTTCCCCTAACCAGGACTCTCCCACCTGCGGGGCACCGCTCCAGCCAGGACAAGCTCTAAACTCCCGACCGGTCTCCCGGAATATGTGGTAGTGTAGTGCATGTTAGTGTGTGTGTGACGGGAGAGGATAAGGCAAAGAAGAGAAAGGACAGATCGCGCGCGGTCCGTGGCCCGTTTGATAGGGTACTGCTCCGGCATTCGCCTGGTGTTGATCGGAGAAACCACGGAAAACTACCGATCAGAGCAGCCGGCCACTAGAATTCTCCTCCGACAGCGATTAAATTCGACCTAGCTTAAACGCTAGTGTCGAAAATCCTGCCGCCGTCAGGACTCGAACCTAGGACTATCCGGTCAGAGGCGCTGCAATGACATCAGTTGATCCCCTAGATATAACATGCACCACACTCAAGGGATTAGTAGCTCACGCGCTCGGAAATCCTAAATGCTCTTTCGCTTACTCACCAGTGCACGCGCCTCACCCGTCAGCGAATCTCCGCAGAGTGCACTCGTGTGGCGGCCTCTGCGCGTTTTATCTGCGCGCGACAAAGCCATGCGCCGAGGGGGCGAAGGAGGGAAAGGGTGTGCCAGGGGAATGGAGGAAAGGGGACGGGAAGTGGGAGCGGCGCGGCCGGGGGAAAGGAGGAAGGGGAAGGGGTCGTCGGCCGCGCAAAATGAGTGCGGCAAAACGCAAGAGTTCCGTACGCAGCCGCAGCTGTAAGACGTGGCGAGAATCTGCGGCTTCAGTGCTGTCCTCGGGAACACGCCTGCCCGAGGTTTCCGCACACGGAGCGGCTCGCTGACCGCGAGTAGATACAGTTAGTCACTGCGCTCGCTAGCGTTGGTGCGTACCGTACTCCGTCCGTAACGCGAAAGGGCATGGCTCGTCCTGTTCTTTGGCTCGACAGCCCGCTACGGGCCTTGGCCAACCAGCGGTGACCCAGCCTTTCGGCCAAGAAAAGGGGTTCGTGTGGTTAGCACGAAGCCATTCCTTCACAAAATATACAGGTCTTCTTACCTTAGGGTGAGCTTTCTCATTGTCACACAGTAAGGATACTGGGACATTTGTAAGGAAAGCGCACAGGTATAATTCGCCTCGGCTGGGAATCGAGCACGGGGTTGCGCCGAGAAAAGCGAGAGTACAAACCAACAAGCCACCGAGGAATGCCGAAAGAGGATGACTAGGAGGGGGAATTTCGGTATGGAAAAGGTAATTTTTTACTGAATGTAAAAAAAGAAAGGCATGTTCCTGAGTTTCATTTCAACGTAAACAAAGTAAACTAGGGTTAATCGATAACTAATGAACCCCTATATATCTATATATTGTAACCGTCACGTATCTACCTAACTACTTCGTAGTACGCCGAATTACAGAAGTAAATCTGTTATTTACTTGTTTTGTGACGTGTGATTACACCGTCACACAAACCTGGGAAGACCTCAAATTATGGATAATTCCCTATCGGTGGTGGGTTCGTCTTTGCTAACTAATATTCATTTAACAAACAAACACAATTTCATAGTTTTAAAGAACAAGTAACATATATTCTTTCCAATATGATCCTTCGTACACTCACGTTCACATATTCTCCTACGTGATTACTTTTCCTTTTGATTACACAATGGTAGCTAACTCCCTACCTAAACTGCAGTTTTCTGTAGAATAATAGTGACTCTGATCTACATTTACACGAAACAAACAGTAAATACATATGTACACTTCTCAAAATAAATTATCTCTTAATGAAACCCACAATTCACAATTTAAATAACCATCCTGTAAAAAAATACATACAAACAATATACCAAAATTCACTAATACCTTTTCAATCTTAAATAATACTACACTCAATATTTACACTTAATATTCAGCTTCTGCGTGACCTCGCAGTGCAAAATTCTGTTTACAAAGTCTCTTGACTGTTCATGAAATAACGTTTTACCAGAAACAATTTAACAGCTTTCATTCATGTTCAAAACCTTTTTTACATAGACAATTCCTCTTAAATGATTTCAAATAACATCAAGTCAATTATGTATGAATTTAGATAAAGAATTATACACAAGGACGACTTTTATCAATAAACATAAAAATTATTTAGATCTGATTTCTCTTACGACTGCAAAACTTTATGTATGAATTTAGTAAAACTTGTCCGATCAATGTCTGTTACTGAGGAAGCTCATATTACAACGTTTTAATTTGTGCAATCATAATTCTATCTTGAAAGTTTTCCAAGCTGCAATTTTGTAAATATTCTTTCTGCTTTTCTGTGACTCACGACCGGCGAATTCTCCAAGCTGGTCCCGCGCTGAGTAGACGGCTGTCGAGCGACGTTCACGCCCCAAGGTCGTCGTTGTCCTGCGACGGTTCGTGCGCTGCCTACCGCGATGGAATCGGAGTATTTCCGTACGCCTTCTCCTCGTTGTACAGCCCAGTTAAACCACAGCTTACACGAAGGTGATGGTCGCGTTAGAATGCGAGTCCAAAACTCCAAATTATAACTTTGTTTTAGTGAAAGTTGAGCCAGTTGTTGAATAAACTATGCTTTTCGGAATTATCAAAATTCTCCAATAGAATTTTCGAAATGAAATCCCATAAATAAAAATGAAATAGAATAAAAGTAGAATAAGTAACTGCTCAAAACTAAAACTGAAAAAGCTGTAACAAAGAAACAGAAACACGTCCTATGTTACAAAAATTCTCTTCTATATTCCAGCAACGAGAATGTAGCAACGTGGTTTTATAAATTCATTTTAGTCCACTACCACTGTTATTCTTACATTCGTTGCATTACTTGTTTAATATTCCTATCGAATTTTACGTAATCTTGACATATCACAGTGATTAATCCATGAAAAATACTTAGACAATTACCTTTTAATAAAGCTTCATTTCTGGTATTTTCCACGTGTCCCTCGTCGGTTGTGTGGTGGAATAGTACCCATCTAATCACTTCAGCGTCTCGATCCGGAAAGAAAGACAATCTCGTCCGAGTCAAGCCTCATGCCACATTCGCATTTCTACAAAAGTTCTGATTGGCTAGGGCGAAAGTACGTTCAGAAATTTGTTTCTAGGTAACGCCATCTCTTCGCTACTCTAGGAACTATTTGTAGGGCAAGATGTCGGGTATTGTCACTTCAATATTTCTTTTGTCATGAGTGTAGCGATGACAAGCGGTTACAATATCTATATATATATTTATCTAGAAAAATTAATTTTTCTAGCTATTGCTATAACTAAACCTTTAATACTTCATCCACAATTTTCATTGTTCGTAATATATTTTGACTAGGACAAATTAATATTACTATTTATATTCATTCATAATGACTATAAACATTATATAATTTTTGTTTTAAATTTCAAGCATGATAAAAATGCTCACCTCTCTACAGATTTTGCATTGACTATATTTAAATACATAATTTGCCATTTTTTAACTTATGCATGCCCCATTTGGGTGGTGAAGCCAAATTTCATATTAAAAAATTAGAGGTTTTACAAACTCATATTTAAGGAAAGCATTGAAAGCATCCTGGTTCATAAGAAACGATCAAATATTACACGAACTCAGTATTCTTCCTCTAAAATCATGGACCCTTCGTCTATTAGATAAAGTTTATGTTTATTTTTTATCTTCTCCTGCTTATACTTCTTTTCAACAGGGAAAAAAACAGTTAATCCTTTTCCGCGAATTAAATCATGTTACCCAAATTCATTGATTTTTACGTGTTTCCGGGCGCGTCAACTACTTCGGTCATTAGTCCCGTTAGTGTAGTGCATATTTTTTCTCGGGAGATGGCGGTGAACTTCCCCCGCTGGATGGCGAGATCCGGCGCCGAGCTAACGTCGGCTATGGGGTTTCCCCCTAACCAGGACTCTACCACCAGCGGGGCACCGCGCCAACCTGGACAAGCTCTAAGCTCCCGATCGGTCTCCCGGAATATGTGGTAGTGTAGTGCATTCTCGTGTAAGTGTGTTGGTAAGGGGAGAGGATAGGACAAGGAAGAGAAAGGACAGATCGCGCGCGGTCCGTGGCTCGTTTGGTAGGGTACTACTCCGGCATTCACCTGGTGTTGATCGGAGAAATCACGGAAAACTACCGATCAGAGCAGCCGGCCACTAGAACTCTCCTGCGGACAGCGACTGAATTCACCTAGCTGAAAAGCTAGTGTCGAAAATCCTGCCGCCGTCAGACCTCGAACCTAGGACCTCCCGGTCAGAGGCGCTGCAGTGACATCAGTTGATGACAACAGTTGATGTCACTGCAGCGCCTCAGTCACTGAGCCACCGCTCCCGGTATGTTACCCAAAGATCATTTACATCCTTCTTAGTTATTTTTCTCCCAGTATCTATTATTTATTGTAAAAATTTTCATATATTATGTTATATTTATAACTATTGTTTATTTTTCAGATTATGATTCTTCAAAATGAAAAAAATTCACATATCAGTAGTTTGTTTAGGGATTACTATTAACTTTCTTCTCATTCTGTTTAATATTATGTAATTCCCTTGAAACACAATTTTTAGTCGAACAAGGATCAATAAATATTAAAAAAGAAGCATGAACGTGACAAAAATTCTAAACGAAATATTATTACAAAATTTTGCACGTTGCCCCCACAGAAAAAAAATCCTTTCACTGATATGTTGAGTACTTTTACTTTATTTTTCATGCTGGAGACAAAACTATTTCTGAATATATTAATCTACAAGTGACTGAAATATCAGAAAAATATATCTTATTTATTAGCAGTATTTTTGTCTTAACATTGCATGGACCCCCATGTGTCGGTACCGATCCCGTCGAAATACGTCTTTTTGTAATAAAAATTTGATAATAGTATATTATTATTATATTATGGTATATATTATATATAAAATATCAAATAAATAAGGATAAGAATTTGAATTTTAAAAAATATTCGAATTTTGTTACTGCATATTCGGTTCCCTATCACCATCCAAACCCTTGATCATTATTTACTCGCTTTATAATTCCATAGACACTAATGAGTCAGTACCGAACCCGTTGAAAACATTTTTATAAAGAGATCTAATGCTGCATATTCAACTGTCAATCACTAATGCCTTGATTGTTATTTACTCGCTTTAAATTTCCAACAACTCTAATGGGTCGGTACCGAACCCATTGAAAAACATCTAATAATAAGATTTATCGGTGCATATTTGTCTGTCGGTCACTATCCAAACCCTTGATCATTATTTACTCGCTTTAAACTTCCAGAGATACTAATGAGTCGGCACTGAACTGGTTGAAAAACCTCTTTATAACAAGTTAATTTGGTGCATAATCGGCTGTCGATTACAATTTAAACTCTGGATAATTTATTTGCTTTAAGGGGTAATATTAGTACACTTGATATTATATTAACATCAAGCACTTAAACTGGAATCACATCGCTTCCGAAATCTAACGCAGGATTACAAGGCACACAAAAAAGTGTTGTCAGATCCAAAGACTTGACACAGGTTCCTCTACGTATGTACGCCGCGCTGAATCCCAATCTGAAGCCAAAATCGTGCCACCATTTGCGAAAACAAAGTATATTCGAATACCTCCCTCCAAAACAAAACAAAGAAAATACTTTTTTGTAATGTCTTTTTGCGATTATAAAACAAATTGAAGGTGGTGGCGCATTTCTGGCTACAGATTCACATTAGGACGTTGACGTACATAGATAAAAAGCTTTGGGTCTGACAAGAACCCCGGAAAACAAAAAAAAAACAATGTCACGATTTGTTTTCGATTTAAAAAAATTGGAAGGTGATGGCGCAATTGTGGGTTCAAAATTCGGATTTAGAGCGTCGAAATATATAGAGAAATATGTGTCAAGTCTTTGTGTCTGACAACTTTTTTGGTGTGTGTGCCTGTGTTATTTTTTAGTTGTTTGATTGAATTTTGTTTTTTGGTACGTCAACTGCTATGGTCATTAGTCCCGACCGTGTAGTGAAGATTTTTATACCTGGAGATAGAGATGATCCTGTTCCGCTGGATGGCATCAGGCGCCATCCTTCTTCTAGGCTTGGGGGTATCTCCCCAAGGGGGTACCCTCCCCCCCCCCCAGGAGGGACAAGCTCTAAGCCCCTAAGTCACCTGCGGACATGAGTAGTAGTAAAGTACATGTAATTGTGGGTGTAAATAAGGAGAGCGAACATGCCAAGGATGAGGAAGGAAAGATCGCGCGCTGTCCGTGGCACCTTTCTGATGCTCCGGCATTCTCCTTTTATGGATCGGAGAAACAACCGATTAGAGCCAGCCAGCCGCAATAATTCTTCTCCAGAACCAGCGGCAATTCTGCCTGTAAGCTAAACTCAACCGGTTTGGTTCTCAGTGGCGAGCGCCGTCGCTTCGCCTGTGACGAGCCCGACTGCGCTTTTCCTGCTCGTTCCGGTGCCACGCCCACCGCCGTCTTGCATGCTCGCTGCGCGCTCCCGCACTTCCTCGTTCGCCGCTGACACGTCACCAGCGTCCGGTGACGATATCCACCGCTGCTCTTCATTGGCATGGCAATGTACTCGCCCGCAAATTGGCATTCCTGCCAAAAAGGTGACCTTAACTGTCTGATACGAAAACTATAGGATTAGAGTATTTTTTCTAAATTTAACAACTGGATTTATCCTCTTTTTCGTCACCAGGGCCTTGTATTAAGAGTTTTTCTGCCGAAAATATGCGGTTTCTCGCAAAGCATTATATAACTTTCTGTCAACTGCCTTAGCGGTAGCGAGAAAGCAAAAGGAACAGTTGATATTTTCAAAAGTTTTTTCAGCATAATATAACTTTCTATCAACTGCCTTAGCGGTAGTGAGCAAGTAAAAGGTACAGTTGATATTTTCATAAGTTTTTTCACCATTATATAACTTTCTGTCTACTGCCTTGGCGGTAGCGAGAAAGTAAAATGAACAGTTGATATTAACAATTTTTCACGGCAGGCCTGAGCTATTTTACGTTTCCGGCCGCGTCAACTGCTGTGGTCATTCGTTCCGTTGATAAGTATATGAAATATTTCTAGATTTGGTGTTCCTCCACCGCAGAGACCCGGTGCTGATATGTACGACATTATGCGAGGTTTGCATCTCCAGGTATATCCTGCAGCGCCTCCTCCCCATCCGGGACAATGTTTATGTTCCTCCGATATGCGATATCCTCCGATATGTGAGGTAGTGATGTGTGTATAGGTGTGTGTGTCTGTATGGAAGGGGAGATGAGTGTACAAAATTGAGAAAGGAAATATCGCACGGTTCAAAGCCCATTTGTTAGGGTTCTGATACGGTTTTCCCCTGGTATTAATCGAAGAAACCGGAGAAAACTACTGTTAAAAGCAGTCGACGGCTGTACTTGTCCAGACAGCGGTTGAATTCGACGTAGTTGCATAGCTAGTGTCGAATATCCGACACCTGTTGTTGCCTTGACGAAGTTTTCGGATTTCCACAATGCATCGGGCGTTATTCCCAGAGTGCACTGCTGTGCGCAAGGCTTCCAATGTTGTGCACGGGGCAACAGAACGCTGGACTCGTGCCGCAAAAAACCTCCTCGGCCGCGCCCTCAGAGCGGTGCACGAGTAACCGGAACTGAAGTACGCGGAAGTAGAGTGCCTGAAGTCGCAATCGAAAGTTGTTTTTTCCTCACTGCGCTGCATTCCTGACTGTTAAAACCTTTTTTAGCTTTCTGAATTTGTGTGCGTTTGAAACTCTCAGCTCTAAAGCGATGTAAATTTTGTTTTCGTAAAACAGTTTTGTTATATCGTCTTAACACAACTTAACGCAAAGCCACTTCTAACAGCCGGCGCCTGTTGAGAACAATTTGAAGAAATTAATTGTAACTAAAAATGGAAGATGAGTACTCTTACTTCATCAAAATGTATTTCTTATTTATTCTTGTAGTATTGTTTTCTAAAATGGTAGTATTCCGGAAACTATTGAAATACTCACATGTCGATATCGCAAGTAAGAGATCTCACTAGGTTTAGAAGTTCAAACAACGTCAGTTTTTTCCTATATATCGGTTTAATCACTTTAATAATTACCTTAATGAGTTAATATTCAATAGTCCCATGTGTTCCCATATTCGTCCGTCTCATGATGTCACAGTGGCAAAATGCGTCCTCCGCGTAAACCCATAATTTTAATCTATTTTATCTGAACCATATTATTGAAACGTTAATCCTGAAATGATAATGTCGGGGTCGGATGCGACACAAGCGAACATTGTGAAATTCTTCCTTGCTTTTCCTTTCAATATCACCATATTTTTTTATTCAATTTTCACCATATGTTACAATCTAGTAGTACCGGTTTTCGTTGAAACATTCGGCTGATTGGTTCGGATACAACGTAACTCAAACTTAACGTCACATATCGTCCCATAGTTTTCTTTACATGTCACTTTCTTTCTTATATAGCCATTCCATTGTTTGGCGGTGGCGATGGTGTAACGGTGAGCATATCGGGCTGTTATGTCCAAGTTCGTAGGTTCAAACCCGATCCAAGCCGTGGATTTTTAAGGGCTAAAAATCCTTCGTGCACCTTCCTTCGGAGGGGAAGTAAAGCCGGCTGTTCCATATTAGTTGATTTACTGCATGTAAAAGATCCTCAAGCCCAAATGAAGCCTCTGAGCTACATTCAAATTGTCTGTTTCGTCGCCCAAATAATACCTTCTTTCTCCCCTAGTATGTGAAAAGAAGCGTAACGAAATTTGCGTGGTCAGACGGAAAAGTTTGACGTGAGTAACGCCACGTAAAGTAAGGCATTCCATTCATTCTATTTCAAAAGATGGCTACAAAACGTATTTCTCTAATTCGTAAAAAATATTTTAGTTTTGGGTTCATCATGTGAGAAAGTGGGAGCGTTTGAAAACGCATGCACACCCGCTCGTACTCTTTGGCCGCCGACGTTTGTGATTCACAACCGCGGTGCTGGGCGTTCGATGTTATTCTGTCTTTACTTATATCGTTAAGGGCGTACGTGTGGTTAGCACGAAGACATCCCCACGCCATAATCTGGTCTTCTCAACCTGTGAAGCGAGTTTCCCCATCGTCGCACAGCAACATATACTGGGACATTGCAAAAAAAGCGCACATGATAATCTTGCCCGACCGGAAATCAAACCCAAGGTCGCGACATGGAAAGCGAGCCCGCTGACCAATGAGCTACACCGCGAGGCAAGTATGTTATTACTGCGGAACGGATTTTGTTGTAATAAAAAATGCAAAATATGTTCATAAATATGTGCTTATGTTTTCCAAAACAAAAAACAGAAAATATGTCAAATAAAAATTCATTATTGTGTTTAAAATTTTTCTCTACAAGCATTTTCCGGCCATAAAACGTCGCTGATCAGTCCTTAACAAGGATTTGGAGTTGCTGAAAGTACGTTCTATCTCTACGAAATAATTGTACTCTAAACTTCACCACATATAAGATTTTTTTTCGAAATATAAAATACATTCATAGTATAGATTACAATATTTAAGAGGAGCAGATGTACAAGTGAATAGTACAACCGTGCAACACAAATGGTACAAATGGATCCCAGGGGTGGGAGTTCAAGGGTATACACCCATCCCTGCAAATCGAACAACGCGATAAGACAATTAACTTGTAAAAAATATTTGTTAGTTTTCGATCGAGTAACTAATGTCTTGTTGGAAACATAAGCAAGAACGTTGTTAAAATTCACAAAAATGCACCATCCTTTACTCTAAGTACGCAGTATGGGGGGCAAGAGTACGTTTGACAATTCATGGCGAAGATACGGTGGTGACAATTCATAGCGAAGATTGCAAACGCGCATCTGTAACGTTCCGTTTCGACGTATAAATATATTTAAATGTAGAGAAATATGTTATAACTGGTAAAATATGTAAAAAATATGTAATTATACCAATATATGTACAAATATGTAAAATAAAAATAGCTCTAATTCATTCAGAATGTCTTATAAACTCTAAAAAATGTAATTGAATGCTGGTAGCTAGTTCGTATAAAAACATGTAATTACATGGAAATCCGTTCCCTGGTTATTACCAAAGTATGTTAGCTGGATGCTGTAGAACGTCTTTTTAAAACTATAATGGTGTTTAAGAAGTAATTTCACCCATACAAGGTGTTGAAACGTTTAGGATTTGTAGAAAAAATATGAAAGCAAGTTTTTTTTTAGCGGAGGAGAAGGAGTATGTGGTCTGAAGATTAGTAAATCTTATTTTTTGTTGGTCACAAACATACTACCTAGCTGAGAAGCTAGTGTCGAAAATCCTGCCGCCGTCAGGACTCGAACCTAAAACCTCCCGGTCAGAAGCGCTGCAGTGACATCAGTTGATGCACTGAGTTACCGCTACCGGTATAACGATGGATAGCTGTTGCATCCAAATGAAAGTATTTTACTTTTTCTTCCAATTACAGATTAACGACTAATAAAAGTAAGATTCGAAATATCCGATTACACAAGTCGCAAAAAAAATCAAAATTACTCAAAAAATGTTTATCTGACATATGACAGTATGTTATTGAATTCGTCTTTTTACGTTCGTCATGATAGACTTAATGTATGGTTCCATTTGAAAAAAGAACAAAGTTACCTCAAATATCGCGTAACATACAAGTGATAAAATATAAATGAAACCCCATTCCCTCATGCACTTCGCGAAACACTGCAGTGCAAAGTTACAGGAGGTGCTAAAGTTACGTGACTTACTCTATGTATAGGCGTTAAATTATGTTTCGGCTTCTGTTCTTATATGTGTTCCAGTGTGTACACCATATGAATGTGGAACCTTCTACTTCCCCGTACAAAAATGTACATCAATAACTTTCAAGACATTCGACAGGTACGCGTGGTACTGACAACATCGTCCGCTCTGCTCGCGTGTGCGTTGTTAAATACTTATTTCTTTTAGTGACTATATAAATTACACATCAAGTATCATATTAAGTGAAATCTCATAAAACTGTCGTGTGCCTGCTGCCTTTGCGGGCGGCACTAGCCGAAACCATGACCACCGTAAACAACATCAACTTAACCTCAACCGCTGATAAGGCACAAACCAAATCTTACGCTGGGGCTACTACTACTGATGTGTTCCCGACTAAGGATCAAGCTATTTATCATTGAGGCGCATGAAGGGTTAACACTCAAGGACTATGTGAGTAAACTAATTACCATTATACAAGGAAGTGATATTCGTTTTGTGTCTCGTATCGCCAACAACAGGATATGTGTATTCTTAAGCTCAAAGAAACATGCTGATTATATTACAGATAAATATAAGTCTCTCACTATTAATAATATTGAAGTAAGTGTCAGACCCTTACTTAGCAAACACATCAGGGTTATAATATCCAATGTGTGCCCTGTGATCCCACATGAAGACATAAAAAGCTCTCAACCAACTTAATGTGCAAACTTCATCTAATATAACTTTTATTAGAGCTGGTATGACAGATTCTAATTTATCTCATATTTTGAGTTTTAGAAGGCAGGTGTTCATTCACCCTGATGAAATTCATAAATTACCCCCATCTATGTTAATCCAATTTCAAGACACATCTTATAGATTATATTTTTCTACTGATAACATGACTTGCTTTAAATGTCATTCTGAAGCATATTGCTAGTCAATGTCCAAGCAAGAGGACATTTCTAGCCCAATAGTAAATAATGGTTCAGAAGGTAATGATAGCACCTCAAAGATAATTGTTCCTAGATCAGTCATTAGTACAAACTTCTAATTCACCTAATATGGATTGTGATAGCTTCCTCCTCTGAACAAGAAAAGCTGCACACCAGATTCATCACCTTGTGCTAAGCCTCCTTGAACAAAGATACAAAATGTACAGATCAAATTCAAAAGTCACCCATGCTCTCTCCTCAACTGACCCCATGAGCATCCTCCTCATAAAGAAGCTTACCAACTGAATCCTCTTCCTTATCTGAAACAACTCACACTAATACTGATAATAAAATAAAGAAAACAACTTGAAACAACCAAAAGAAAAGAAGAAGAAATAAACATACTAGAATCAGACCAACAAGGCAACAATCCTGGAAAAAATATGGAAGACATGTTTAGTCAACAAAAGCTCTTATTGACAACAATCCAAGTTCTTTTCCTTAACATACAAACAATTTCAATTATTATTAGAAATGCCTTGGCCAGTTGATCCCATTGCTATAGTTAAAGATTATTCTAATGACATTCCAGCAATATTAATATGCTTAAGAAACTTATAAAGTATTAACAGATAGAAGCCTGAAGGTAGATTTACTAGACTTATGAAGAAGCTGCAAACAGTTACCTGATTCAGACTTGTCTGAGAGTGAATCTAGTATGGACAGCACATAATAATCTTTGTATAAAATCTATGACAGACAGTAATCACTCATATCTTTACCAATAAATTGAAACTAAAATCATGAAATTGTTCAATGGAACCTTAATGGATATCACTGCCCTAGAAAATCTACAATTACTGTCAACAATATTAATCCAGACATAATATGTCTGCAAGAAACCAATTTAAATTTAATTACTCAGCTCATCTCAATAATTATCAGTGCTATTATAAAATAGAACAAACACCGAATATGCATCTGGTGGAGTTGCCATATATGTCAAATCATCCATTCTGGCAGACAATATCCAGATCAGGTCGAACTTGGAGGCTGTTGCTGTGAAAATTACCTCACCTATATGTTTGTATATATGTAACTATATATTCCCAACAGTCACAATCTCGAATACTCGAACTTAATGACATCCTTCAACAACTTCCTAAACCGTTACTGATTACAGGTGATTTTAATGGTCATCATGCAGTATGTGGCTCATACAAGATTGACAAAGGGAATATTGCTAGAAACTTTGTGGAAGATTCTGATTTGGTCATTATTAACACGGTGAGCCACCATATCAATCTTAGCAATGGTAAACTTGGTGTAATCGATCTATCCATTGCTTCGACTCCTTTGCTCAAAATGACATGGAATGTACTGGAATACCATACGACAGCGATCATTTTCCAATTATTATCGACATCGACATCCCTAGATTTAATAACAATTCCTTCCCACCTTTGATAGACTGAACTTTAATAAAGCGAACTGGCCCTTGTTCCAAGAAATTATCGTTTGGACCTGACCAACTTCCAGCTCGAGGATGATATCAATCATGCTGTTCAGTATTTTACTAATATTATCATGAAGCTGCTCACCAAGCTATTGAAAATTATCAAATTAAATGCTACAAGAAGAGTTCCTTGGTGGAACGACGAATGCCGGATGCCATTAAGCAGCAAAACATGCCTTTAATAGGTTTAAAAGAAAGTTCGAGGATAATAAGATTGCTTATAAGAGAACCAGAGCCCTTGCCAGAAGAATTGTCAAAGAATCTAAAAAACAATCATGGACTGATTATGTTTCTTCAATTAATTCAAATAACGTGTCGGAGTCTTGGAAGAAAATTAAGGCCATTCAAGACAACAAAGTTTCCAATGACATTAAATATTTGCAATCTCATAATGGTATCATAAGTGACTCTGCCACTATTGCCAACACTCCAGCTAAGACCTTCCAAAGCAACTCTAGCTCAGCCAACTACGATGAAAAGTTTGTGAAATCAAAAAACGAAATTGAAGAAACCTATTGCAACTGTCTATACCCACCTCCAGATCGATCCGACATTCTTAACGTACCAATCACTACACAGGAATTAAATGACACAATAAATTCATCTAATAACTCAGCACCTGGACTAGATGAAGTATCCAATATCCTTATTAGAAATCTACTCACTGAAGGGAAGGAAGTCCTACTCAAGATATATAACTATATGTTCTCATGTCAAACCTTTCCTAATACATGGAAATTGGCAACTGTCATCCCCATTCCTAAACCAGGCAAAGTACGATCTAATCCCATCAATTACCGTCCAATTTCCCTAATTTGTAATCTCTGTAAGATACTTGAAAAGATTCTTGACAGAAGATTAAGATGGTTTTAAACCGCTACAACATCATTGAGAATTTTCAATTTGGTTTCAGACCCGGTACTCACATATTCACATCTAGTGGGTGTAGACACCTACGTTACGAAGCCATTCAAAACAGACAGCATGTCATTGTTGTGAATCTAGACGTTCAAAGGTCTATGACATGGTCTGGATACCCCGAACTATATGGGCTCTTAGGAACATTGGTATTGGTGGCAATTCTTCAATTCATCAAAAATTTCCAAGTAATCGATGTATTCAGGTCCGAGTCAATAATCAGTTGTCGGATACAGTCATGCTAGAAAATGGCCCGCAAGGTTCCACCCTAAGTGTAAAGCTATTCTTAATAGCCATTATGGATGCTGGGCAAGGAATAAAGTCACCCACGGTCATCCGCAAGTATGCAGATGACATGATAATTCTCAGTAAAGGAAAGGAACTCTCCTCTACTCAGGTCATTACTCAAGAAGCTTTGAACTCAATCCACAGCTGGTCATTAACTTCAGGATTTATTATCTCTCCCAATAAATCTGAATACATACTGATATCTAGACGCAAGGTGTCGGGAAATTTACACCTGCAAATTGGCAACGTAGCGATAAGAAGAGCTTTTTCAACCAAAATTCTTGGTCTTGTATTCGACAGCAAACACACATGGTATCACCATATAAAGGAGATCATCACTGATTGCAAGAGATGAATGAACATAATAAAATGTTTGAATCATAATAACTAGGGCGCAGACAAACGCACCTTGCTCCTTACATACAGTAAAATAGACTACGGATGTATAAAATATAACAAAGCTAACAAACAACTACTCAAAAAATTAGACCCAATACATAACACTAGGCTCAGGCTAGGTACCGGTTGTTTTCATACTACGCCAACCGGTAGCATTCTTATAGAAGCTTCGGAACCTAACCTCCAATTTCGTAGGGATTACTTGACAATCAAGTATCGAAGCAAAGCTTTGTCATCCAACAACAACATAATTTAATGACATTAACCCATTAATTAAAGCTCATACTACCACCTGAAATCATATCCGAAAACTTTCTATGAAAATACCATGGATGTCATCAGGACTATAAATCCCAAGTTTCACAGTGAGAACACATAGAACTCTTAAATATTCACCATGGTTACATCAAATCTAACTATTGATAACTTTTCCAAGGATTATCCCAACACCAACCTGACAGCTTCTGATGCGGACCCAATTCTGCAAGAAATATTTAACAAATATCATGATCACCACGTTATTCACATCCAAGACACATCGGAAATGGACAGGCTGGGTTTATTCATCCAGTCTCCATTGAAGACCTTCCATATTAAGTTCAACATTTTAGCAGCAAAACAGTGCCTACAATTATGCTTTCTTAATGGCAATCGACCTCGCCAAATCCAACTGTAACAAGAAATCCATTATTCTGTCTACATACATACCGAATGGCATTACAGTACCTCCTAACTATCATATGCCTTTAATTCACACCAAACTCTTTGAAGTCTGCAAAGAGACCGCTGATGCAGGTATCGCGCCGGTGGTCATTCATATTACTAAGAAATAGAAGCCAGATCCCGATCAGCAAGTCCACACCACCGATATTAATAATTGATCTACAGGAAAGACAAATGACAAAATGTCGTATTCAACTGATGACTATCTGAGCACGTTGGTAAAATAATGAAGAAGAGGTGGTCAACTCTCTGGAACGATTCCAAAATTAGTAAAATACACAAGGCAATCAATAAATTATTTTCTCTTAAAACCTATGCAAAGTTTTCTCGTCAGAAACAGGTCGCTCTTTCGCGTATTCGATCAGGACAAACTAAATTATCGCATGGTTACATATTAAATAAAAAACCAATCCCAATGTGTGATTGTTGCAACAAAATCCTGAATATTAACCACATTCTCACAGAATGTCCCAAATATAATTCCATAAGAACCAAATATTTTGATGCTGAACATTTAAACTCCATTTTAAGAAACTTTCCTTTCCAACTCAAGGTAATAAACTTCTGTAAAAAAATAGGCATTATAGATTTAATTTAACGTGTATATGTTGTTATGTGTTTCCTGTCCTTATATACATATCTCTACACGATTCCATATTCTGTAATATAAGTATGTAATTTTCCAAATACTGTTGTATATATTTATTTGTTGCTTCACTTGTGTAATAATGTAATAATATTTCAAAATGTGTCTCTATATGTAATGTTATATTAATGTAAAAGTCCAATGAGCATTGTAACTACTATGTAACTAATGGAGGCGCTAATAATCTCTGCTGTTGATGCGACTTAAAATAAAATAAAATTTTAAAAAATGTACATTATCTTTTGACTTATGTCGTGAGGTGCTTCCGTGAACATTCATAAATTTGGAATTAGAAATTAGCTTAATAATAATAATAATAATAATAATAATAATAATATTTTCTTATAAGTACATTTTACCGTAACTTGACGTTTTTGCCACTATCTGAAAAGAAAGGATTTGATGGACGGGGGGGGGTGTTATTTGAGTGATAGTACAATTGTGAGATGAGAGGCAGAGAAAAAGGGAGTAACCCAAGAAAATCCTCTACAAGATCTTTTTGCCACCACATTTTCCATGGATCGCCGGGGATTTAAACCCCAATACCCGAAGATAGAAAGTCCACCTTTTCAGTCGTGAGGCGCAGCACGAAGTTCGTTTACAGTACTCTCATACTTCTGCCACCAGATCATCCTCTACAGCATAGGAATTGAAAGAGCTGTATACTAAAAATGATGTTTTAATTATAAGTTATCCTAATATGAAAAGGAGCTCTCAGACATATTTCAAGTGTGTGACGTTTAACAAGCCAATTAATTCATGGAATCATTTAATAATTATATGAGCACTCAAATCCACTTATTTTCTGTTGTAATGAAATACCCAATTAACTATTATATAAAGTTAAAATTCATTACGGCTCTAAAATGAGTATACAATCGCTGATAACTTTCTGATAAAAAAAAGAAATGCACAATAATACTGTGAATAATTGTTCGAAAATCCATGCCAGTCTTTAAAAGCACAATTCACAATAGATCTTCTTGCATTGCGTACACTTAAACAAGTTTCGTCTTAAATACCTCCGAACTAAATTTTTTAGGTCATTTAAGTTCTTAACCACATAAAAATGAACAAAGATCTTCAATAGAAAATTCAACAATGTGGTTTTATACGAATATATGTATACGAATGTGGGGTGTATGACGAATATACGAATATTCATCAGATGATTTTCATTAAATTTTTATTACTTAACTCTTTACAATTTTGTAACCCATGTAACTCGAATATATATTTTTTTTTTAACAAGATCCAAATATGTCTGAAACTAAATTATAATTAGTAAAGACAACTGTACGAATTGTAAACTGTATTGAATGAATTGTACTTGATGATATGTTTTCTAATATTACGTTAACATATTTTAAATTCATAACATTACAAATCGGCATAAGATACATTTTAGACAGACGATACTAACAATCTAAAACACACAAAATGGTACTAACCTTCCAAAGGCCATCACGAGGGGTAAAACATCGGGCAAATAAGTAGGTAACCAAATAAAATTCCTCCAAAAATCTTCCAATAGGTGGTATCCAAATAAAATGTTAAAAAATAGGTGTCCAGTATAAAAACTCTTCAAAAATCTGGTAAAATGCAGGGGTCCAATAAAATCTTCAAAGGTGGGGTGTAGAGATATTCAAATATATAGTAAAGTAGGTATCCAAAAAAATCTTCAAAAATCAGGTAAATGCAGGGGTCCAGTAAAAGGCTTTCAAAGGTGGGGTGTAGAGATAAGTAAGTGGTATCCAAAAAAAAATCTTCAAAAATCAGGTAAATGCAGGGGTCCAGTAAAAGGCTTCAAGGGTGAGGTGTAGAGATGTTCAAATATAGTAGAGTCAGTATCAAAAAATCTTCAAAAATCAGGTAAATGCAGGGGTCCAGTAAAAGGCTTCCAAGGGTGAGGTGTAGAGATGTTCAAATATATAGTAAAGTAGGTATCCAATAAAAATCTTCAAAAATCAGGTAAATGCAGGGGTCCAGTAAAAGGCTTTCAAAGGTGGGGTGTAGAGATGTTCAAATATATAGTAAAGTAGGTATCCAATAAAAAATCTTCAAAAATCAGGTAAATGCAGGGGTCCAGTAAAAGGCTTCTAAAGGTGCGGTCCGGGTGCGGCGCCGGCTGCAACGAGTCCCCATGTTTAGTAATTGTTCCAGAAATATTTTTCGAAATAGCACATTCAGTGCTAATCGTTAAAGGATGCAATCCTTATAGTAGGCTAATATACGAATGTGGCTAATTTTCAAATTGGCCGGTTCGTATTAATATTATGAAAATATGTAGATTAAGTTTAAAGTAGACAGAGCTTCAAAGGCTACTAATTTTAACCGGATGAAATGTATGAGTACAACAACCGACCTCAGGAGACATTAGGAGAAGGACGTTACGGAGGCAAAGTATTCCAGAGTTCCATTCAGTCGGTCATACATTTCTATTTACATATTACCAAATAACACAACCTCATTACACACCTAAAAAAACGCTTCGCTACATATTTTTGAGTTAGGGGTTTAAATTTGCTTCCTTCGTGATGCAAGTAAAACCGACCTGGCAATGTGCAACACAGTGTTATGCCAAAGTTCTTCTTGTATGCACACAAGATGCCTCTCACCGTTCATCATCATTTATCCATTTTTCCCTGTCTGACTAATAAGTAAATGAACCGGCAAATTTGCGAATTAGCCATATTACACACTTAAGCTGTAAACAACCTACTTGCATGTGAATAGTAGGACTATTTCTTACAATATTTCAGGATTAACTACTGAAGTGTTTCAGTACTTCATTACAACAGTTATATTCAATTGTTTAAGTCAGAATGCGTGTTTATACTTTATAATGACATTCACGAAAGAAAGTTTCAGGAAGTTTGTATGCAGAACACGCATAATGAAACAAATTTTATTTTTAGGAACAAGCTTATCTTGATCCTTTGCCTCCAGAAAAGCCTAAGGAGGGCTTTCAACTTATCAAGACTGATAGTCTTTGTACAATGTATAATCATTCATCTTAGAGTTGACAAAATTTGGGGTCCCATTATATTTAATTTGTTGTGATTATTACAGCAACAATTATTATATAATTATGTTTTTCTAAATGATGGAAGTTCCATACTTATTTTGCATATTCATTCCTTAAAATACAAACTGTCTTTCTGATGGCAGAAATACGATTGAACTGTGCGATAAATATGTCCTTACACTTACGTTATTTTCGTACAATTATCCTGAATTTTATATCTATTTATAAATTATTTTATTGGAATTTAAAATATATCAATTTCTTTTAAAATGCATTGAATTGAAGTCCTTTAAAGACAAGTTAACTTATTGGAAATGAGCGCCAATTTGATTCATTGAACCTGTTTTGTAGGGCATAATTATATTTTTTACATCATCTTCTTCAGGGATTGAGTCTTCTGGTCCGTACGGTGTCCTTAAAACTGATCTCACAACTTTGTCTGAGTCTCCCCGATGATCTTCCCTTCCTGGTGTTGTTTTAGTATCTTTCCTTGCATCTGCGATACGATCAATATGTTCCTTTGCTGTTGAGTTTTCTTTTTGTTATTTAAGGTCCATCAACATCGAGGTCATTAGTGGCCACTATTGGAGTTGGTATTATTATTATTATTATTATTATTATTATTATTATTATTATTATTATTATTGTAGCTATAGCATCCCTATCCAGGGCCAAACCTCCTATACTCAGGTGGGGTAGTTGGAGCTAACGTTATGGTAACTGAACACGAAACGATATAGTGATTATAAGGTGTGAAAGGACGAACACAAATACAACCTTGCCCGAGATGGGAATTGAACCCGCAATCCTTCGGTCAGAGATCGCTACGCCACTACTGCCTTAGCGATCTCGGCCACCGGATTAGCTCACTTAGTGTTGTTTTATTGTTTCTATTATATTTGGCTTCTTTAATTCTGCTTTAATGTCATCACTTCTCTCTTTGTCCGTCAAGATGGATCCGGCTATGTATCTTAAAATTCTTATTGCACAAATTGCAATTCTTCTTTCAACCAGATATCCTCGAACCTCTCAATACTATATTTTTACTCCGACCGGGAATTGAACTCCGGATCACGCCATGCAAATCTGGCAATAGGCCATCGTAGAGATTTACTACTTGTTCCTTTATATAAATAATATTATTATCCTTCACCCGTTGTAGAACAGGAATTATTATAATTGTTATTATTTTTGTTATTATTATCATTGAAGAATTAAATAACGTGGAGGAAACCAAAACAATGAAATCACGTAAAATATAAGAGGGATTGATGGTAGTGTTAAAAAGAAGAGAGAGATTCAAACAAACGTAGATGTGTTGCAAAGAGATGCGGAGACGAAATGGACAGGGACTCCGTGCACGATGAATATTGCACTACAAAAACATGTGTCAAATATCTTTGACAAAGAACTTTGTTGAATAAATTTGAACGATGACAAAGAAAAGTTTGACAAAGAATCTTGACGAACGTATTACATTGCATCCAGTATTTTAATGTAGATTTGCTCCTATTCACGATGGATAACAATCAAATTATTCCTTTTGGTGATAGTTTATGCTAGATTGTATCTATCCTTTGGTTAAAGCTGAAAAAGAAATTAGTAAAAAAAGAAACGTTTGTGGTTGAGGCAATAGGTAGCACGTTATGAAGCTTCTATTTTAATTAAGGAACGTCTAACCGAAAATTCAATAGCTGTATGCATTATTTGAGGATGGGTGAAGCAACATACAAGTTCACCTAGTCAAAATTAAGTTATTTAAGATTTTTTAAGCAGGGACCGAAAAGGTATTGAATACCGGTAAAAATACCGGTATTATACCGGTATTTTTCCATGCCTTTTTCAAATACCTTTATTCTTTTATACCGGTAAAATACCTCTATAGGACGTCTATACCGGTATGGACGTCCATAAAGGTTATACCGGTATTTTACCGGTATTTTCAATGAGAAATAAAGCATACCATCCATACGTGTTGAAAAAATAGGTAATTTTAGTTATAATATCTCACAAAATGTTTATTAATCAAATATCATTTCATAATTGTTATTTATTGTTTAAATTATTATTTTGTATTAAATTCTATTCTTATTATTGTAAATATTTTGTGTTCGGGCGTTTACGTTTTGCATACGTTGTATGTATTGAAAACCTCCCTTAATTTAAACTTCGGAAAAGTTGAAATATCAAATAATAATTATTGATTCCATTGAAGAGAACCTTTTTTTAGTGTCCTTCTTCGAGCTATCTCCCATCTGACCCGAGAGATGACCTAAGCCTGTCTTTGTATTTCGCACATGGAGAGGCTGTCAACGTATGCGCCGTGCCGTAGACGTAGGACCGTTTCTTCCCTCTCCGACCCCTCCTTCGGCGAACTGAGGAAGCGTTGACACCTTGAGATAATCACGAACACTCGGCTTTCAGGCCCAGTTTTGTTATTGTTCAAACATGATTTCCTTTCACTTAATATCACGATTAAATCTTAATTATACATTAATAAATAAGGCTAAAATAAAATGTTATTTTCCTAGTTTATATTAAGGGTTTAATATATTTTGACATTAACTGCAAATATTGAGAAAATTTGTAATAAAAGTAAATTATTATGTTATTATTACTATTATTATTATTATTATTATTACTATTATTACTATTATTACTATTATTACTTTTATTACTATTATTATTAGCTATTAACATTGCATGTGGGCGAGGGTTCCTTTCTACGCGGGTAGCTTACATTGTAAAATGCATCTGGAGGAGCCTACTTCGAGAAGAGTGTTTCTTCCTTAATAATAAGAAATATATACTAACATTATTAATTAATAAAAAAGAGTTTATTAATATTAACATTTTTACTTTTCTTACTTAAAATTAACATTTAATTAAATAAATTTATAAATTAACAAACAAAATGATAAATTAATTTACACAAATTTAACGCAAACATTTAAAATTTAATTAGTATTAATATTTTAAAATATTTATTTAAATTAATTAATATTATAAATTTAATTCAATGTCAATTTTTAATATTGTTTTAGTTATAATTATGGTGCAGAATAAGGAAACTGGGCCAACTGAAAAAAATTATTTTTGGGAATGTTAGTGATACGATCAAATTTAAGCAAATAATCGTATTTAGTGATAAACACAGTCGTGCAAGAAGGAAGTTTGGTATGCGTGGGAAGACTCATTTATGGATAAGAAGACATGTTTCTCCATTTTTTATCGCTACTAGAAAGGACAAGATTTATACGGAGAAATTCGATAAATTTTCAACACTATCACGTGTCGCCAAGCTCTGCGCCCGGACGTGAGGTCCAAGGTCAGCGAACGAGCTCGTGTTGATGTCTGCGAAAGACCGTTGGCTGGTCCCTCCGTCTGACGACAGAACTCGACTTCCCAGTCAACGGCAGAACTCGACCTAGCTATAATAAGTGTCGAAAATCCGCCACCCTCGGGACTCGAACCCTAGGACCTCCCGGTCAGAAACTCAGCCGTGTGTACTTGTTTCCTCTGAGTCATCTCAGCGAAAAATATCACAATGAATTTCCCCCAAATACCTGTATGATTCTACTGAAATACCGGTATTTTCTTATGAAAATACCGGTATTGTGATGAGAGTATACCGGTATAAATACCTTTACCGCTATTATTTCGGTATTCGGTCCCTGTTTTTATGTTCATAAATTTGGCATTTTCCATGTTCACATTTTTCACTTCCGAGGAAATTTCCGGATACATACATAATTTCCGTATAAAAATTATAATTCCTCATATTCTGCTTTATATTGAAGCAGTTCACAACTAGTACTTATTAGACGTCATATTGTCAAATATACGATTGATTGATTGATTTTTTCGTGTTTCCGGGCGCGTCAACGGCTTTGGTCATTAGTCCTGTTAGTGTAGTGCATTTTTTTTTTCGCGGGAGATGGCGGTGATCTTCCCACACTGGATGGCGAGATCCGACGCCGACCTACCGTCGGCTAGTGGGGTTTTTCCCCTAACCAGGATTCTCCCACCAGCGGGGCACCGCCCCAGCCGGGACAAGCTCTGAGCCCCCGACTGATCTCCCGGAATATGTGATAGTGTAGTGCATGTTAGTGTAAGTGTGTGTGTGTGCAAGGGGAGAGGATAGGACAAGGAAGAGGAAGGAAAGAGCGCGCGGTCGGTGGCCCGTTTGACTGCTCCGGCATTCGCCTGGTGTTGATCAAAGAAACCACGGAAAACTACCGATCAGTCGCTAGAATTCTCGACTGAATTCGACCTAGCTGCAAAGCTAGTGTCGAAAATCCTGCCGCCGTGGGGAGTGGGAACCTAGGACCTCCCGGTCAGAGGCGCTGCAGTGACATCAGTTGATGCACTGACCTACCGCTCCCGGTCAAATGTTGTCAAAGAACGTCAATGCAAGAAATCGTTTGTAAAATATAGGCTACTAGACTGTCATATATTCTCTTGTAAAGCATCTTTGAGAAAGGTGTACTGCAGTGTGTAGGTAGGTAGGGCGTTAGGGCCCGGGCGCATTGACCGTCGGCCTCCCACCTCCGTCGCGACCTCCTCCGCCGCGAGGCGCCACCAGTCCGCCGGAGGATGGGGCGGCACTGCATCGGACGAAGCACACGCCCAGGGGTTGGCAGGAATTCTGCAGCCGATTCATATAATTATGTTGATGATAATAATAATAATAATAATAATAATAATTATTATTATTATTATTATTAATAATAATAATAATAATAATAATAATAATAATAATAATAATAATAATAATAATAATAATAGACACGAAAAAATCATATAATCAATCAATGTCGAGCTTTGCAGAATAGTTCCGTGTGGCCGCCATGTGCAATGCCGTCACACTTCCCTACATTCTGGCCACCCCTATTTTTCCGGACATCGGCTGATCAGTAACATAAAACAAAACAAGGTCAGGAAAGACAATAGCCGTTCGGCGCGCTACAGACCCAACCCCGCGTTCCCGCTCTGAGTTTTACACTCTCAACTCACGTGACGCGCGAAGCCATACTGGCGTTTGCGCGGAAGCCGACATCACGTGACCGCCGTGACGCCACGTGGTTCCGCCACTCGACCTAACTGCTGTTAGTCCCTTCAATTCCGAGAAATTCCCAAAAATACTTGTAGAATGTTGTACACTTGCGTTCCGGGTCTCACCCCCCCCCCGTCAGCTTGCGACACCCTAACGGCGTCTGTCTGAGCCTAATCCTATGGCTTTGGCGCCTGCTCAGAGCCAGACTTCCGGCTGGTAGCGAGGTCCGTGTGTAATACGTTACAAAACACTACCACTAATCTAATTGCATTGACCTACTAACATTTTACTAAAATTAACGAACACGAGCATATTGACGTATCGTACTAACAACAAGATTCAAAACGTAACTTTATCATACTAACAATAAGATTATAAGATACTAGTGGTAAATGAATGAGGAGGATGAGAAATTTACGTTTACTTCTGGCAATGCAAAATAGCCCATCCCGGCATTTGCTTTTAACAATTGAGGGAATTCTTGAGAAAATCCCTATTAGGGAGGCAGCTTACGGATATGCACAATACATACAATCCAAACAAATGATGGAAAAAATACCGTTAACTTTATAAATAAAAAGAAAGTAAAATACAAGTTAAGACAATTGAGTAACTTAATAACTTAGTAACATAAACACTTTTTACTTCATTGCAATTTTGGTAAATATGTATCTGGCGTAGTGAATGGGTGGAAATAGGGTGCACTGTGTGGTCAGGAGGTATTACGCTTACTACACAAAACTCTATGGTAGATCAGTAGAGTAATTTGAATCCTTCGTGTAATGTTCACACGCACAAATATGATTAGAACACAATAATATTTATTCACAACAAATGCTCCAACTCTTCTACAGGAGAGACACCCACTTTACAAAATAATGTGGTTTGAAGTGTTGTTATCTTGTAGATTTGTCTGCATAAGGCGTCATGACAATCATTTAAGCACGTAGGGAAATGTTCTGCCCCCGCACGAAACACAATTTCGTACACGAATGTGACAGTAGCCATGCAGCACAGATTTCAGTGTGTATCTCGTTACAGTTAGTGTATTTGGCGATTACCGCACTATTAAAATGCTCTTTCAAATGACTTACACATTACTGCTAATACTAAAACTGCCAAACATAGACTTTTATTTGCACAATGGCAATAAAACTTTACCTGAAGCGCGGACTACGTCGCTACGTGTCGGCATCCCACGAATTCCTGGGCTCAATCGAACTGAAATTTTCTCTGGCTGCAAAAGCATTAAGCAAGTTAACAAGTAGGGTATGATAAGAAGTAGGGTAGGGTAGGTAACGCATTGTATGATGAAGTTAACCAAGATTGCTGAACATTTGATATGGTAGCCCCAGTTGATTGGCTGAGGTTTGATACGGCCGCTCGCAAGCAGCACACGTTCAGGGTCAAGGCTGTGACCTTAATATTCCGTTTGCAGAGGCGAGCTCATTTCCAAATCTAATAGACAGAGCTAATGGCTAGGAATAAAAAGGCTGGTAAGAAGCGTGAAACATAGAAATAAGCATTATTATAATATGTCCATATGTGACCCTGTTGTCTTGCCTCGAATCGACTTCAATGAATGGCATTAAACATACCATTACAAGGTATCTAAAAATTCAAGAACAACGAATTTGTGCAGAAGTAAACTTCCCCTAAGGAAATTAACAAAAATAATTGGAATGATCCAAGAATAATTTTAATGAAGGAAGAGCATTTTCCAGATTCCAAACCCATCCTAGTAATCTCAATACGTAATTGGATATTTATGATGTCCGCTAGTGAGATAAATCTTTCTTAAATGTACTACGTATGATTTCTGCAAAATATATAGGTTTTTGGGGATATGTTCCAAGCTTAGCAGTACTTACAGAATAAGAGTTGTCAAAAAAGTTCCAGTGTTTCTATGGTATTTGATATTACAGTGATTGATTTTGGCTGGTTGATTTTAGAACACTGAAGAGGGTGGATCGCTCCTTATAGGGCGACATGTCAATGGGTACGTCTGTTTCTCACAGGAGGCTGTTAGATCTGGTTCATTCAAGTTGTTTCTTCATAATTAATTTTGTGGCTAGGACGCATTGAATCTGTGTGTCTGAACGTGGATTGAAGGAGAAGTTATCCAGAGTTCTTCATACGCGCCTGCCTCCTGGGTTTACCGTCTGATGCAGTCACCCGGAGACAGGTCTTCGTTGTTTGGCCCAACAACTGCCGCAAAGGAGTGGCGGCTACAGTGAAGAGATTGTGCGCATTTTAAAGAAAATTCGTGTGGAATCCACGTACCGGCTAGAAGGGTACCAAAAAGCAAAAATTACGCCAGTTTTTTTTTTTTTTTTGTCAACGGTTCCATATGTTTCTTTCAGGCGGTGAAATCGAATTTTATGTTTGCCACTTTTGTGAATAGAAGTTATTGAATCTGTGTGTGTCTGAACGTGGATTGAAGAACGCGTTATCCACAGTTCTTGGTGCAGGCCTGCGCCCAGGGTTCACCGTCCGATGTAGTCACCCGGAGACAGGTCTTCTTTGTTAGGCCCAACAACAACCACAACGGAGTGGCGGCAACAGTGAAGAGATTGTGCACATTTTAAAGAAAATAGTTGTGGAATCCACCTACCGGGTGACTAGAAGGGTGAAGGATCCAGCAAAAATTCCGCCAGTTTTTTTTTTGTCAACGGTTCCATATGTTTTTTTCAGGCAGGGAAATCGAATTTTATGTTTGCCACTTTTGTGAATAGAAGTTATTGAATCTGGTGTGTCTGAACGTGGATTGAAGGGCGTGTTATCCACAGTTCGTGATGCGCGCCAGCCGTCTGGGTTCACCGTCCGATGCAGTCACCCGGAGACAGGTCGTCGTTGTTCGGACCAACAACTGCCACAACGGAGTGACGGCAACAGTGAAGAGATTGTGAACATTTTAACTCTGTTCCTCGCGCTGGCGTACTTTGTACGCCACTGGAACTGTTATCGCCCTAGTGTCAGATAACATCAACACGCGTTCTGACTTTTGACCTAATCTCGCACAAGGCTTTCAGCTGCATCCTCCTCGATACTCGGTTGCGTAAGATTTCGTGCAGTGGCTAGACATTTTTTTTTTCGTTGGAAACTTTCTACGCCGCGCGGGTACCAATTTGAGTTTTTCTTTTCCTCTTAATAACCACAGGATTTATTTATTTATTGATGTAATTAAACTAATTTATTTTGTTTTACATTAGAAACAATAAGGAGATGATTAATTTATCGGAAAAGCAGATAGTATGTGAATTATTACACGAGGAATTGTCAAAAGACGAAATTAGCGATGCTCCAAATGATTCTGAGAAAGAAGTGGAGGCCGAGAGCGAACATGACACGCATCCTGAGCTTGATTATGCTAGTGATTATTCAAGCAGCGATTTAGAGTGAAGATATGATTTCATTAGCAAAGACAAGGTTACAAAGGGAATAAAACACGCTAGTCAGCAATTTTTCACACACTAAAGTCATGATGATCAACAATAACCACTACAAAATTAAAAAATTACTGTCGTATTTGCGGAAGAGCAAAAAACTGCTCTACCACAATTATTACCACACTTACTACTAACTGGTGCTACAAATTTTCAATTAACGAACAATTCTTGAAGTTCTGCAAACAATGCAAACATTTTCTGAAGACAAATATACTAATTATTATTATTATTATTATTATTATTATTATTATTATTATTTAATTAAATGTTTAATATGTATACATTCCAAATATAACTAAATAAAAATTATATCAAATATTATTCAGGCCTTGCAGAGTTCATATTTCTAACAGAATAGCCTTGGCATACAAAGTACGCCTCGCGGGAACTTGTGTGACAAAACATATCGCAATTAACTAAGGGTTAAAGAAAATTGCTGTGGAATGCACTTACCAGGTGACTAGAAGGGTGAAGAATTCAAGCGAAAAGTCTGGAATTTTCTTCCTGAATGGTTTCTTGTTTTTTGGGGAGTATTTAAATCGAATTTTATGTTTGCCACTTTGGTGAATAGAACATATTGAAACTGTGTGTGTCGGAATGTGGATTGAAGGGCGCGTTATCTACAGTTCTTGATGCGCACCTGCCGTCTGGGTTCACCGTCTAATGCAGTCACCCGGAGACAGGTCTTCGTTGTTAGGCCCAACAACTGCCACAACGGAGTGGCGGCAACAGTGAAGAGATTGTGAGCCTTTTAAAGAAAATTACTCACCTGATGCTGAGAAGGGCAAAGGCACCAGGAGAAAATCCTGGAATATTTTTCACAACCTTTTGATATGATTCTTGGGAATTCTGATATCGAATTATATGTTTGCCACCTCGCAAAAACTCGGCTCATCTGAAACATTTCTAAAATTGCCAAACCTTGCTTAATTTTCAGTTTTCATTTATATATCCAAAACCGTACGTTTTTTGAATCAGGTACCTTCTGAATTAATTTTTTTTTTCCTCTAAATTATTTCCTTTAGTTTTGTCATTATTACTTCATGCTTTGGCACATACTGACAAATCGAATAATTGGTGCAAATATTAAGGTATCTAAAACAGGGTGATCAAACGTCCTCTTTCATTCGGATTATTTTTATATTTATGTCCAAGGTTGGCGGGGATTTTTGAAAACTCGCGAAATGTCCTCCTTTTTGTAACTTGCTTGTCTAAGAGTATGATATTTTGGAATTATTTTTTGACTCCTGTTTACACTAATACTTCTGCAGCACAATTACCGAAATATTCTCTCCTCTGTGCAAATCGATAGGTTCACTCATTGTTGTTAGTAATTTTCTGAACTTGGGATTCTGGTGATTCTGTCGAAGAAGGTAATGTACGCAATATTTGTTTTGTTAGACATAAATTTCTGAGGATGTTTGTGATATTTTAAAATGCGATTGCGGAAAGGTGAGTGAACTGTGGCTCTACAGCAAATATTGTGCATTAAAAATGGGAAGGAAGGATTGTGAAGCTCAAGGCAAAGTTTGTGTAGCTGGAACCTATATCTGTATTTCAAATAAATTTTCGTTAGTTTTACAAGTATCTGCATTATATATCTGAAGGATACATCCATAAAATATAATGTGATATGTAAACACAAGGTTTTACGTATTACATTATTTAAAATATTATGAATGTCCTCTTTTTACCAAATGCCCTTTTAAGTCCTTTTCCTCCTTTTCATTGATGATAATTTTATCACCGTAATCTAGTAGTAATAAATGCACGCTAAAGTAATTTTTACTCTCTCGTATACGTACCCTTTCCGTCACAGTAATTGGCCGGCAAAAAGCCGCCGAAAATCCGCCGTTTTTCCGCCTAGCATTACAAAACTTTCGTTCTACTTTTTATACTACGTATAACTTGTAACGCGATTTCACATGTACTCGCATTCGAATATTATATTAACATCAAATTAACAGTTATTGAAAGTTGATCCTGAATTATTGAATGATAAATTGAATTGAAAAATTAACATAAAGTATATACGTTCTTTAGAAAATTCTATACTTGTGTAAATGAAGTAATTTTATGATGTGTGATTCTACTTATGTTATCTTTCAAAACACAAAATTGAATATTTCTGTATTTAAAAACCTTAAGACTACATTCATCCAATCCAATGGAGTATATACCAAACAGCTAATAGTATGTTTACCTATTTTTAATGGTAATGGTGAAATAAGAGGAAGAAATAGTTTCAGACTCTCGGTTTTAACAGGAGATTAAAATAATAATAATAATAATAATAATAATAATAATAATAATAATAATAATAATAATAATAATAATAATAATAATAATAATACAGTTATTCGGTTGCTCAACATCCCTTTAATAGAAAAGCAGAACCAATCGTTTGGGCGAAATGAACCTTGGAAAATAATTTGTTTATAATCAATTTACTTCCTATTTGATAAATATATCATTTGAAAGTTGCAGGACTTAAAAAAATATAAAAGCAAAATAAAAGTTATGCTCATACTTGCCGTAAAAATTACGAATTAGCATAATTAAATTGGCACAAGAACGGTTCATAAAAAATAAAAATTTAAAATTTTCGAATAATTGTAAATGAAATTTTCAATCTATCTATAAGGAGCAGGTTATAATCTATATCTTTAAAATTTTAGTTGCAGAAAGACGCCGATAAAAATGTGAACTTTTGCAATATTCCAAAAATCAGGGTTTTAAAGAACATGAGAACTACACTGTTCTCTTAAACGTTCTTCATACTACCCAACAACAAAATTTAATAAAAAACGATGATGTCAAATTTTTAAAATTTGGAAACTATCCCGAGGACTTAAGATAAAGTACCCCGCAAAATAAAAATATCTGTTTCAAACTCAAGGGACAGCGACATCACCATATCGATTGGGAAATATTATATATATATATATATATATATATATATATATATATATAATATATATAATATATATATATATATTATATAATAATATATTATATATATCGGCTGAACGTTTTACCTGTTAGTGTTGTTCATAGACAAACAGACAGACGGATGGACGGACGGACGGATGGACAGACAGACAGACAGACGTTTTGCTGTCAATACATTTCTTAGTATCAAGAACCCACAAAAAATGAATTCTGGCTACACCATGTGTTCGTTTTTTCTCCCCTAAATTTAGCAACTGGATATATCCACTTTTTCGTTTCCTGAGCCCTATAATTAGAGTTTTCTACCGAATATTTGCCATTTTTTGCGCAGCATTACATATTTTGAAAATAAAATGGGTCCGTCGAGTGTAGTCTCACTGAATCGTCATAATTTGCAGATTCAAACTCTAATTTTGAATAGTCCGGTTTCCAGCATTTTATTTCCTTCTGCATTAAAAGATCAATTTATACAGGTTAGAAGATTCATGTACATTGCAAATGCGTAAGATATATGAAAAGGAGAAAGGGTGACTTTTCAGAATGTATTAATGAGTGTACCTCCTCAGCGGCGCAGGCCCGTGTGGCACGTGGTGCAGGCTGGCGGACGCCATGACATGAGCACTCTTGCACGAGCCAAAACAAAGACATAAGAAATGCTCGTGGACTTCCAAATACCAACCGGGAGCGGCAGCTCAGTGCATCAACTGATGTCACTGCAGCGCCTCTGACCTAGGTTACACTCCCCACGGCGCACAGTGGTCTATTTTGCTCATTTACGGGGACATTTGCCTTGAAACCAAAGTTGTTGAAACCTCAATGTATCGATTCACGAGTGTGAAGAGAAGCTTGAATAGTTCGAAAAAGTATGAATAGACCATATTCTATAAAGCGTAGAGCAATAAGGATTCATGAAACGAAGCGAAAGACACAGAGCGCGTTCAGTCTTGTTTGGAGGTCGCTCGGTAGGCTGTGTTCGAGATGTCCTAGTACGTGCGTGTTATATTCCAGTGTGAACATTTTTATCCCATCATGGAATCTGGTTCTTGAGGTACGTTATATATTAATTTTAATACGTGTTTATCGTTTTAGAAGTATTAAATTTATTTTATTAAAAAACGGGGGGAAAATGAAGGTGTATAACTCTTAGTCGAAATTCATTGGAGTAGAACAAAAAAGGACCTCGTTGTAACATGACTAATTTTTTATATGATGTAGAGTATTTATTTACCTTTAAAACGAGACTAATTTTAATGTGCGGAGATTTGCGGAAATTGTGTTATTTAGTTTTATTTGGGGAAAAATGAAGGTGTATAACTCTTAGTCGAAATTCATTGGAAATTTGACGGTAGGTGCGCGACTGGGAGTGAGCGTCTGGAATTGTTTGGATTTCTTTCGCACGAAGGCCTTCTGTCTCAGGCAAATAAAACTCATGTGAGAAAGAAGGTAGTTGATTTGATAATGTCGAGAGTGCAGAATGTTCCAGAAGACGATATTATCAATAAAATTAGATTTTTTACTATCTCAATTTTAAATCACTGGAAAGCAAGCGAAAGGCGGAAGGAAACATTTTTGAAACAAAACAAAGACTGGTTAGAAGAAGAAATGATCTTTCTTCGACATGATATACGATCACGAATCCACCATCAAAGAGAATTTGATACGTTGAGAACCAGAAAAAAGGGAAGGTGCACAAGAAAATTAGTTGAGGGCCACAGTCCTCAAGAACTAGCTTTTGCGATACAAACAGTCTTCAGAAAACAAGGCAAACGAAATGTTGGTCATGTCATAAAAAAGGCTACAATTTCAAGCCCTCGTTCGTTGAGGACAATGAAAAAAATGCAAAAGAAAAATTTTGACTCTTACACTCCAGAAGAAGCCCTGGCTCTGATTATAGACGCCAAATTGAGTAAAGCACAATATATTCAAATAAGAAAAGGTGCAAAAGAGAGAAATTGTGATATATATCCGGCCGGCAACAAAGTACTGAAAGTTAAAGAGCAGTGCTACTCCAAAGACATAGTTATTTCCGAGACAAAAGGCGAGTTTAAATTGCAAAGCCTACTTGACCACACAGCACATCGTTTATCCATAGTTCAACACGAAGTTATCAGCAGAGTTGTAAGTGAGCATGAAACTTCCTCTTTCGAAATTATTTACAAATGGAGTTTTGATGGAAGTTCCTGTCATTTAACTACAAGCAAAAACTTCTTGAAAGCGCACATACTACAGATTTTGATTTGTTGTTAACGTCAATTGTTCCCTTAAAAATGACAGCAAAAACCGAAAATTTCGAAAAAATCATTTGGTGAATCCACGTTCTTCATCTACACGATTCTGCATGCCAATTAAATGTCAGTTTATTAAAGTAACCCATGATGTCATTACTCAGGAGAGTGAATACATTGAAAATCAAGTATTAGCATTACAGCCAACAAGTATCACAACCAATGAAAAAAAAAAAGGATGTGCATCACAAATTATTGAAGACCATGGTGGATGGAAAAATAGCTAATGCCCTGGCACGAAATCCATCAACCCAGAGTTGCTATATTTGCAATGCGAGGCCAAATGAGATGAACAATATACGTGCTGTTGTGCGAAGACCGTGCAACACAAGCACATTTTTATATGGATTGTCCATTTTACATGCACACATTCGATTCTTTGAATGCATTTTACACATATACAGATTACGTTTTAAAACTTGGCAAGTTCGTGGGCGCGAAAACAAACTTACATTTGAAAAACAAAAAGCTAAAGCTATCTCAAAATCTTTCGCGAGCACAATACTCGCAAAAATAACAGGCAACGAAACATCGAAGACCTTCTCCATGCTCTATTGATATCTTCTGATACAGTGATATCAAGCATCAGAAATTTACCTAAAAGCAAAATAAATCAATTGCCACAGCAATCATCAATCTCTTAAAAGTCCCTACACATTCATCAGAATTGTCACGAGTTCACCAGCATTCAGAATTCATTCCAAAACCAGAATGAAGAAGACTTGGAAGATTCTTCAGGCAGTGATTTTGATATATAAATCGTTTGGGTATGTGTTTATCATTGATTTTCTTTCGTACAATATAGGTTCTACTCTTTACAATTCGTTTAATTACAGAATATATGTATATTCTTGTTTCTCCGCAATAATACGCAGAAAAACGATTCGAATATCTTTTGCACATTATAGAACAGCAGTTAAGAGTGATAAAGATTTCAAAATTATATAAAATTAACAAAAAAAACTATTATACAGTTGACTGCAGTTCAAAAAGAGCAATGTCCCCCTAAATATTGAAAATAGACCACTGTGCGGCGGCACGATTTTCGACACTAGCTTTTCAGCTAGGTCGAATTCAGTCGCTGTCGGAGAAGAATTCTAGCGGCCGGCTGCTCTGATCGGTAGTTTTCCGTGGTTTCTCCGATCAACACCAGGCGAATGCCGGAGCAGTACCCTACCAAAGGGGCCACGGACCGCGCGCGATCTTTCCTTTCTCTTCCTTGTCCTATCCTCTCCTCCTACACACACACTAACATGCACTACACAACCACATATTCCGGGAGACCGGTCGGGAGCTTAGAGCCTGACCTGGCTGGGGCGGTGCCCCGCTGGTGGGAGAATCCTGGTTAGGGGGAAACCCCACTAGCCGACGGTAGGTCGGCGCCGGATCTCGCCATCCAGCGAGGGAAGATAACCGCCATCTCCAGATAAAACATGCACTACACTAACGGGACTAATGACCAAAGTAGTTGATGCGCCCGGAAACACGAAAAATCAATCAATCAATCCATATAGTGTTCTGTTCCAGTATACCATATAGTGTTCTTTAAAGCCTGGTAACATTCAATACGTTTTATGTCTCCACAAATATGTTCGATGCAGCCTAACAGTGAATAAAGAAAATTTGAAACGTATTGTTTCTATGGTGTCGACGTAAAATTGTATATTCAAATGTGGCACACTGAGTCAAATACGGAATGTATGATGATTTTAAAATTGTTGAGGGATAACTGGGCATCACCTAAGTTTATAATGATAAAATAACATTAAATAATTTTTATTTGTTTATTTTCTAAAACGTATCCAAAAAACGAAAATGGATATTATTGGCACTCTAACCCGATTTTAAAAACGAATTTATTGATGCCGCTGATGTTCTTACATCAAAAACAAACTCTTTTGCGTTAAGCAACTAAATTCAGTTTTTGCGATACAGGCTAAAACATGGGGTCTATTATAATAAATCACTTCCTCTAATATGTTGTATAGTCAGAATCCATGTTTTGTGGATCGTTGACACCGAAAAATCGATAGACGGCAAAACTTCTCTCCATTCGTTTGTCTTTCCATCTGGGGGTCAAAATGTCAAAAAATGTACTTTGGGCGGCGATAGATGGCAGGTGGCAAGAGGATGGACAAGACCGTAAAGCCACACCAAACGTTCACACCAAGAAAATTAGAAAACTTTACTACGAGAAAGTCTGTGCCATTCTGTAGCACCACTAGTTAATAGATATTTTAAAGTTTCTTCTATATTTCCATTTCCAAGCAGTCATTCCATGAAAGCTTTCATCCAATATTCCATTCCAAGCATTTTTTGTTCATTTTTCATTTCTGACAAATAAAACTAGATCCTCTGCAAATAACAAAGTATATAAGGCCATGTCGGAATCCGTGAATCCATTTATTAGGTGACCTTCACTAACAGTTTTTAATATATTGTTTAGAACTCTGGCATATAATTTTTAACGGCTATTGAGAACGCACAAAAGAATATTTTGTAGTATTATTAAGAAATTGTCAATAAGTTATCTTTAAAGCATAATCAGGAATGAAGAATATTCCAAGTCCAAAAAAGGCATTGAGAGATAGTGAAAAATATAATTAGAGTATCATCAAAATATCTTGTATTAATTTACAAATCATAATTATTACAAAAATTAATGACTGATCTTTAGATATATCAGAATAAAATTTAAATTTTACCTGAAACCATAGGCAGTAATCTAAAAAAACATTAAATGATTAACTTCAATGATCTTCAAAACATTTCTTGAAATCGTAATAAAAAATAATACTTTCTCCTACAAATTTTATGTCAATTAACCTGAATAATATTTCGAAAGGTAAGTTTTTTGTGTCATGAATATTTGCCATGACTATTCTCTGTCATGTCCGCCCTCTTCCCAAAATTTACAGAAATATCCTTTACCTCAGAGAAACTCTCAACTTCCTTCTTCTATTTCTCTAAAATATTTTTTTCAGAGATTCCACTTAGTTATTTCACTTTTGTAGAATCACAGAAAAGAAAGAGGGCAAAGAAATTTAATTGACACCAAACTTTTTTTTATTTTACATCAAAAACAGTTAAAACCTGTGTGTGACGTGCTATGGTGAAAATGAATTGTGTTCAAGTTTTCAAACATTCTGTGATCCCTACAATAAGCCATATACTACAGAAACAAACGAGCGTTTTTTGCAAGGATTGTTAACCAATATATTCGCTCCAATGTAATAAAATCTATTGACTGACTGAAAAGACTGAAAAGAGAGTGAAAATAAACATTGATGAAAATATTGATTAAATCTAATTAATTTTATTACCATTTTGTGTAATTATTTGGAATTGAAAGTAAGACTTAAATGAATATTGTAGAAAAACCAAATTACACTAATCACAATTTAAGAATAAAAAATAATTCACTGCCAATAATATAATGACAGAGAAAATGATGCAGCAACATGCATATTTTAACATATTTTATTTACTGATAATAAACAATATTTTACCTTATATTATTACAGAATAAGGGAAGGAACTGTTGTTACACTGATAATGTATTATTACTTAACAATATTGTGCATCCCACTTTATACAAACCCATTATTACTTCCATAATGAAATATTTCAAATATGTTCTTCATCTAAATCTTATGAATTTTTCTGCAATTTGGTAATCAATATCTACATAAATTTTCAGTGTAAATACCATTACCAATTATAGTTCATTCACAAATACAACAGTTAACCTGAAGTGGCATCACCAACAACAACAATTGCCAACACAAAAAAGTTCTTACGACAGTGACATTTTTCATAAGTTGCATTTTAGTCCTTATTTTAAGATGGTCAAAACGGTGCTAAAAAGTAAAAAGAATCAAAGAAAAAAGAGTGAGAAGCAGGCTACATATGGAATATTGTGATACAAATTTACTGGTAATATAATAGTATCTTAATTGTTTCCGACAACGAATAGAAGAGTTATAGTTTCATTTTCAAATAACACTCCCAACTATTAAAAGTTTGAAACAAATGAAGCAGGTTAAGAACTTTAAATGATCGTGCAATTGACAATTACGGTAAAAAGAATTGGACCACGAATAATAAGATAGAAAATACGATGGACACATTCCAAGTCAAGTAAAAGACGCAAAAAGTACTTTTTCTTCCAGCCTTCATCAGATTTACAGATTCACAAAAGCCGATAAATGGAGATAAAATTATATCATTTGTTTATTCCAATGATTACCTTTTGTGCTTTAACAGTGTTTATATGTCTTCATCGCTGGAACAATGTCACGTAAGTCATTCATTTTATCAATAATAAACACTAAAAATTAAAGAAAATGTTTTTGATTAATCACATGTTATTTTAAAGGAAGAGGCAGCAATCTGATATGAGGAAATGAAAACTCAAACATTATTTTCAATATCAAAACACCATTGAAATTAAAGTATATTTATTTTTACCGTTCAATTATTTATAAATAGACAACTTCCAGACATTACGTACGTCCAAATCGTTTTGGTTGAATTAATCTGTTTAAATATTAAATTAAAATAAAGAATAAATACATTTATTTATTTATGAGAGAAATAACTACTTTAAATACAATATTTGAAATATTATATATATATATATATATATATATATATATATATATATATATATATATATATATATATGATATAGAAGCATTATAGTTTGTTATAATAATGACAACTTGAAATTTCATAAACAGGTAGAATTAGATGGACTTGTGAGTGGACATTTCGCACATTTTAAAGTCTCTCTTTAAAAATGGAAATAACTTTGCAGTGGGATACATTTAACGGTCTGACAATCATTAATAAGTAGAGGGAGTGTCCTTCAAAAAGTATGTAATTGACCATTCAAAAAGTATCCTTTTGTGGATTACGGTAGAAAAAGTGTAACGCGTGTCCCTCCCCTCACCCCCCTGGGGGCATGAATAGGTCGTTTTAAGGGTTTAAAACAAATTGCTGCCTACTTCTGCCATCTCCATCCGGATTGCGTTTAGTTTCCCTTACCTGGGTTCTTATAAACTGCCAAAAATTATATTCTTTCTTTAGCGTATGATGTAGTTATGCAAAGGATTAGAAAGAGTTAAAAAAATGATAATTTGTAGCCCAATTCCAAAATGAAAATATTACTGGGTCCTACAACAATGTATACAAATGTATAGTAAACACTCAATTAAATGCACAGAACTGTTGCAGATGTTTTCAAAGTATATTTAAAGTCAAGTTGATTTAAGGGCAGGAAAATGGTTTTTACTTTTTCAACTGCAGCCCAGTTGCCGAAAAAAAAAAAAAATTCACAACAATTTATGTTTTAAGAGGAACCTTTGAAAGGTTTTTCGAGTTTGTTCCATGATTCTCAGACACATTATTTTTTGCTCTTTATTTTAAAAAAATTGTGTTTGAATTGGCGTGTGATAAAATATTAAAAAATATTTTTCTGATAGTATCAATGTTTTCTTATTTACCATATTTTTCAGTCAGGTAAAATAGTGTTAAGTTGGCGAAAAAATATTAAAATTAAAAAACGCATTGTTGACTATAGAGAGGTGTGGGTGGTGGGACCAAGGGCTAAGAAACATTTCAAATATACCATTTTTATGTTAGAGTTGGTCTCTGTGGCTGCCTTGACCGGGAGCTCCTAGGTTCAAGTTCCGACGGCGGCAGGATTTTCGACTCTAGCTTTTCAGCTAAGTCGAACTCAGTCGCTGTCTGGAGGAGAATTCTAGCGGCCGGCTGCTCTGATCGGTAGTTTCCCGTGGTTTCTCCGATCAATACCAAGCGAATTCCGAAGCAGCACGCTAACAAACGGGTCACGGACCGCGCGCGATCTTTCCTTCTCCTCCTTGCCCTATCCTCACCCCTCACACACACACACACACACACACTAACATGCACTACACTACCACACATGACTGGAGACCGGTCGGGAACTTAGAACTCGTCGCGGTTGGGGCGGTGCCCCGCTTGTGGGAGATGCGTGTTTGGGGAAACCGCGTTTTTCGACGGTTTGTCGGCGTCACATTACCCCATCCAGTGGGGAGAAGATCACTACCACCATCCGATAAATAAGCATACACTACTTTTACGGGACTAATGACTTCAGTAGTTGACGCGCCCGAAATCACTAACAATCACTCAATCGGGGACTGCAGAGGTACTCGTTGCGGAGAATATTGGCAGACGTGCAGCGTGCTCCACGAGAGCTTTGGTAGTTCTTTATGCGTTGGAACTAGCTGCCGAAAAGTTAGTCAAGAAAATACGAGAAAGTATGTTTCATTCTGTAGCGTCATAAATTAGAGACTTTTAGGACCATGTTTATTGCGTTGCGGTCACACTTAGAAAAACAACTTATCTTCTTCTTGCTCTCGGAGTGTTTCTAGAAATTGAGTTTTAGTGATTTATTCATGATAAAATGTAAAAGCTTAGTTTGTCCATTCTTTTATTTGTTTCAGAAAGCAAAATTGCCCAACTATTTGCGACGAATGTACTGCGTGCAAACAGGTATATGGACGTCTTGTAAATTGTTCTGAAAAATTTGCATGTTATGCTTGCAGCCACTATTGTTGATTATTTTCGTAATGAGAAATCATTTATACATGTGTGTATCGTACTTTGTTACGACGATTAAATATTTACGATGTTTGTACATTATATTTTTTATGGAAAATAATTAATTTAATTTTGCAAAAATGTCTTAGTTTTTCAAACAGAACAAGTAGTTTTGTTCGCTTGGAAAGCAAATTTTTTTTTTCTTGCTCATAAGAGCAAGGTAAGCAATATGTAGCAAATTACTTTCATGAATATGCACTGAAATCCGAATACACGTTTGGTGGGACTTTGGCACCGAAAAGTTGGCAAAACGTCCGTCTCTCTTTAAACCACGTCATGTAAACATTCCTCAATACTGGAATTTGAGGTTAGTTTATAATTATGATTTTGAGAAATATCTTTCATTACCACTACCTAGGCTTTCTAACATAACTGAGATGAAAGACTGGTGGATGGGGGCTTTATTTAAATTATGGTGGTATATGTGAGAAGGGAGTCAGGAAAAAGGGGAGTACTTCTAAAGAATCCTTCGCGAGTTCACTTTGTCAACCACATTACTCCGGGGACTTGAACCCCAATACCCGAAGGTAGAAAGTCCACCTTTTCAGTCGAGAGGTGCAACGCCAAGTTCGTTCACAGAACTCTCATACTTCTGCCACTAGATCCTCGTACGCGGCATAGGAATTGAGAGTGCTATATAGTGGAATTGAAGTTTTCAATTAAATTTATTTTATAACAAGTAAAAAAGAGCTCTCAGATGTATACATCATATGTGTGGGTTATATCGATCAACTTGATTAATATCGTTTAATAAATAATCATCGGATCACTTAAATTCACATGATCCAACATTGTTTAATGAAATACCAAATTAATTATTTATAACAGGCTAACACTCATGACGATTCTAAAATGAGTTCACAGACGTCGAGGACTTTGTGATAACCAGATGCGAAATAATATTGTGAAAAACCGTCCGAAAATAGATGTATGTCTTCCAAAGTGGAATTCACAATAGACCCTCTTGCATTGCTTGCATTGCACATCGACATAACGATCGGAATTCAAATTTCCTTCACATTTACATGTCTGTAGTGGACTCTTCATCTGTTACAAAAAACTGGATCGTAAGTGGTGGTTATTAGTGCTCATTACGTCGAGTCATGCTTTTACATACTCGACATAACTCTTTCCGACGATAAATCTGAGTCAAATTAGGTGACATATCGCCCAACTAAATATTATTGGTTATTTTAAGTTCTTAATAACATGAGAATGAAAATAAATTTTGAAGATAAAGTTTACTATTGTGAATTTATATATGTATTTTCAGACATAAATTCATAATATGATTTTAAAATATTTTTCTTATATTATTCTATTTAAAATATATCAAATACATCTCTTACTATGTTTTAATATAGGCCAAATATGTTTCAAAATATCTAAAGTATAATTAGTCAATTCAGCTATAGAAAATGAAAACTGCACTAAATGAAGAATTCTGTTCTAATGTTACATGAACAAATTTTAAATTCATAACATTACAAATTGGCATATATTTATTTTAGGTAGAATGTACGAGCTATCTAAAGCACATACATCGATACCAACCCTCTAAAGGGCATCAGGATGGTAAAACAGCGGCGTAAAAATGCAGGTATCTAAATAAAATCTTCCAAAAACCGAAAACAGACGGTATCCAAACAGCATAAATTTCTAGGTGTCCATTGTAAAAGAGTCTTCAAAATCATGCAAAACGCAGGTGTCTAATAAAAGTCTTCCAATGGTGGGCTACGCAGGAGTTCAAAAGCAGGCATAGTACGGTAAGTGTGCAATATAAAAATCTCAAACGATCAGGAAACATCCAAGTGTTTAATAAAACTTTTCTAAAGATATTTCAAATGTCTACTGGTGTTTTAAAAAAACACAAAATGGTAGGCGACCATTAAAGGCTTCAAAAGTTAGGTCCGGAAGCGTCGTCGGCTGCAAGGAGTCCCGATTATTAGTATTTTTTCAAGAAATATTACTGTATTAAAAATTGAAATATACAGTGTTTGGACCGGTAGCGGTAGCTCAGTGCATCAACTGATGTCACTGCAGCGCCTCTAACCGGGAGGTCCTAGGTTCAAGTCCTGACGGCGGCAGGATTTTCGACACTAGCTTTTCAGCTAGATCGAATTCAGCTGCTGTCTGGAGGAGACTTCTGGAGGCCGGCTTCTCTGATTCGCAGTTTTCCGTGGTTTTTCCGATCAGCAAAGAGCGAATGCCGGAGCAGTACTCTAACAAACAGGCCACTGACCGCGCGCGATCTGTCCTTCCTCTCCCCTTCCACACACAATTACACAAACATGTACTACACTACCACATATTCCGGGAGACCGGTCGGGAGCTTAGAGCATGTCCCGGCTGGGGCGGAGCCCCGCTGGTGGGAGAGTTCTGGTTAGGGGCAAACCCCACTAGCCGACGGTAGTTCGGCGCCGGATCTCGCCATCCAGTGGGAGAAGATCACCGCCATCTCCCGAGAAAAACATGCATTACACTAACGGGACTAATGACCGAAGCAGTAAACGCGCCCGGAAACACGAAAAAATCAATCAATCAATACAGTGTTTGAAAATGAGCACATTCAATGTGAATCGTTATGGTAACCAAAAAAAGAAACTTTCCAATTTCACGATTTTGAAATAACATTATCCAAATCTTCAACACACTATTGGTGCATATGTTTCGCCTAATATACGCATCTGGCTAATTCCCTAATTGGCTGGTTCATGTTCGTATGCGTAGATTAAGTTACGAGTAGATACTGCTTTGAAGGAGACTTTGGATTTTATCCGAACGAAATGTAGATTAGTCGTCACCAGAGGACCCTAGGCGAAGGTCATTACGGTGACGCGATACAGTAGATTTTGTGTGATAACAGGAATCAGACTGCTGGTGGGAAGTTTCTAAGACTAGTGGGAAACAAGATCTGCGTTTTAGAGTTCTATTCAGTCATACATTTCTATTTACACGACAGGAACTATCGTCCTCACTGCATACCTCAGTTGATGCTTCGGTACACATTTCAAGTTTGGTATTCAAGGTTCTGGCTTTCGTGTAAAGCAACATTAGCTCTGTGAAACGCATAAATTAAAATTTAGTTTTATGCCAAAGTTCCTCTCGCGTACGGAGAATATGCTTCACTCTCGGTCGATCACCTTCCATTATCTAGTGCCCTGCGGCTACAAATTAGCCGGGTGGTATAAGAAATTATCCGATCAACATTATTTATACACCTTTACCCAAAGTGTCTGGCGAAAATGGAAATTCAGCGACTAATTTGTGAATTAGCCCTATTAGCCTAATCAATCTACTGTCATGTGAATAGTGGTTTTGTTTCTTACAATATTTCAGGATATAACTACACAATTTTTCAATTTTCTGGTATTTCATTTCAACAGTTTCATTCAATTATTTAATTTGGGATATGTGTTTTTTAAGAAGAGATTTGCGAAACAAAAATGCATGATATATTCAAAGTTTAAGACAATGTGGTTGGTTTGCATACAAATAAAAATTATTTTATGGAAGACGCGTATCTTGTTCCTTTTTCTCCAGGAACGCCAAGGGGCTCAGTTTATCAACGTCTTTATAAAATCTATAATCATCTCTTTGAGCTGACAAAACTTGGGGTCTCGTTATTTTTAATTCGATGTGATAATTACACCAAAAACTATTGCATAATCGTCTTTGTCGAAATAATGGCAGTTCCAAGCTTGTTTTGGATGTTCTTTCTTTGTCATATAAAGTAATTGCCTTACTGATGGCAGAAATACTTCTGAACTCTGCAATAAATAATGCTTTATACTTACGTTATTTTCATACTGTTAGTCTAAAATTCATGTTTAGTTATGCATTATCTTACCTGGAAATTCTGAGCTTGACCGACCTGTGCACACCTCTCTCTCGCTAGTTATCGCTACGACCAGACATAAGCCCCGTACCGGGGACGAAACGCTACGGTTCAGAGTAAAGTATCTTTCTTACTGCGAACAGTACCTACTAAATTTATACTTCTTTTTTCAAATCTGTGAACTTGTTAATTGTGAGGGTCTACTTAAAGTTCCGCTTTGTGAGGAAAACCGTCCGTCTATTGACGACTTATCCGCAAGGCTTCATCACCAGCCATGAAAGTGTCAAGAGACCCGTTCCCACCGCTCCCCGAAGCTGTATCCACAGCGCTGCATACGCTAAATAACTTGTATCCTAATCCACCTCATCTCTTCCACTATCCATTTCCCATACAGCGAACCGTGGCACATAGCGAAGTCGCTAGCCTTTCACCACTGAGGTCCGGGTTCGATTCCCGTCGAATCTCATGTGAAATTTGTTCCAACAAAACGAGTTTGGCTGCTTCACAAAGGGCTAGACCAACCTCTGTAAAGTGTCCTAAACCCTACCCCTATCCTTATTCCTTCCTAATTCTGGCCGCTGGGTAGTGACGCAGGAGCGCGAAGTAGGAAGCGCGTACGCGGAGATTCTACCTGGCGGTCCTCTTGACAACTGACTGCGACGTAACGTGATATGACTTAAAGGTAATGGAGGATTACTCCCCAGTGCAAAGCGCTCAACGCCCCCTATGGGGTTTGGGACACGTTGCGTCAATTTGTAAGACGCAACAAATTAAAAAAACACAACCAACCCGCGTATTGATGCAACAATCATCTTTCAAGAGGGCACATCAGATAAGTACAACAGAATCACTTTCAGTTAAGTGCCAGAGTCTGCAGTATCCAAATGCCAGTGAACGGTGCCCGAGCAGGCTGCCTACTCCTGGAACTATCCCGTTGTACAAGTTTAGAACTACCAATAGATTCACTCCACTTTAACAGACAAATAATATTCTTCAAGATCCTTCTCCTCAAGGTGCCGATATTAATTCTTCTCCGCCACAAACCAAAAAAATACCCCCAATTTTCATTCACAACCCCCGCTCACGCGGAATTCCTGAGAATAAAGGTATACTAAAACATGAAAACTTTGCAACTTGAATCGAAGAATCCTACACGGAAGTTGTTGTAAATTCCGTTGATGATTTCACCTTGCTCCGAAAGAAACTATCCACTAAAGGGTTATTCTATTATACCTACCGAGATCCAACCGAAGCTACCATCTCAGTAAAAAACGTGCCAAAATCTTGAACTAATAGCAAAAAAGTTACCTGTAATAACAGTTAACGATTAACAATCAACGAACGCAAACCATGGCCATTATGTGCAGTTACTGTTTATTTAGATATTTATTTAGTAAAAAAAGTAAAAAACTGTATGTTACGTATGGGGAAAAAATCATCTCCACACGCTTTCTTGCTAAAACCAACTTTTGGTAAAACCAACGAAGTAATGGCAATCTACAATCTAAGAGAACGCTGTAATGCTACCATCACAATACAAGAACATAGTCATAGACCTGGTCCAGTTCAGTGTCGGAAATGCCAGACCTACGGACATTTTAAAAAACTGTGGTTTCCTACCGCGCTGTGGAAACTGTGCCGGTCAACATCTTACAGTCGAGTGCGCCAATGAAGAAACAAAATGTCTAAACTGTGAAAGGTCTCATCAGACCCCCAGTCGTGATTGTCAGGTATACCAGAATATTTTATCCAGAAAAGTTCTCCCCACTCATCCGTGAAACCAATTTCCAAACATGCTTCCAATAGTCCTGCCCACTCTCCCAAACCTCTTTATCGCCTCTTTCCCCATCCTCACCACTTTAACTCCTCAGAGAAAGGCCCCCGAACATTTATCCTCTCGCCGCACTGTACTCAGATCGACCAAACCGAAGCCACCAACCCCGTATCAATTGCCCTTGAACTTACATTTCCTAAAACCTTCAACATTCACAATTCATTCTCACTCTCAAACAATCTCACAAATTGTTGTTGACAACAAGTTTAAATATTTATTTCGAATCTTTTAAATCAAATAATTCCCGTTCTTACCAACTCAATTCTCCAATCTCTGAAATTCTATTATCCACAAATATATGTCTAAAAATAACTCCCGTCATTCAATCCGCCTTATATCGTGGAATGCAACTGGCCTACAAACTAATGTTCATATTTTCGCGCATTTTCTGCATAGTAATAATATCGATATAGCTTACATCCACGAAACACACCTGAGACCCTCTGTTAAAATTTTCAATCCTGGATATAGGATGAATCGATACGATCGACCACGAAACCGTAGCAGTGGTTGGTGTTGTCATTTTTACTAAAAATAATATCTCCTTGTATAAGCCCCCCAATATTCCTTACAAAACATGTGATATCAATCCGCTGTTTTTATCAAATCAACCTACAATTGTTGTTGGGTCTGGAACGCCAAGAATACAGTATGGGGTAGCAGACTCAATTCTCCTATCAGCATCCTTCTTCTTCCAGATATTGAAAGATGAAATCTAACAGTGCATGCTCTTGATTCTCCCAATTGTTATCCCTACCAATCTCCAATACAAACAGACATTCTCGACTTCGGTATCTGTACAGAGAAAGGGAAGAATGGCCAGGAAGAGAGGGGGTTGCTTTCGCGGACTGAACGGGACCTTCTCAGTACAATGACAAGCTTACACCGCGCCGGGCTATGAGCTACCCGGAGGGAGAGAGAGGGATGGCGCTGGTTGAGGGAAGAAGCAGGGGTGGTCTGCATTCAACTTACTCACATTGCACATACTATTTATTATTAATTTTACAATATTTACACTTGCAATGACCACCCGTCATCTGCTAAGGGCAGGATTAGTTCGAGCACCTGTGCTACGGAAAGCGTCGTCCGTTAGACGTCTCGTCTCCAGAACCACAGTCACAGGACCGTTCCTACACGCACCTTCAAGGGCAACAGTGAATGTGTTGCTGGAGATGTGAGGCGGTGTGCCTGCGGTAGTGTGCCTGCAGCGGTGCGCTTGCGGCGGTGTGCCTGCGGCGGAGTGCCTGCGGCGGTGTGCCTGAGGCGGTGTGCCCGAGGCGTTGCACTGTCGGGCGCAAATGAATGCGCGCTCCCACAAGGTCCGTCGACGGTAGGGCGCGGATGTAGCGCCTTAATGGACACAGTACGGAATCTGGCTGGCGTTGGTCAGCCGGAACTCACGTACACACTGAAAGTCCGTCTGCGTTGGACGCAGTCGGCTTGCCGAAGGCAAAATTGTTGCTCGATGAGCACCTATGTATGCCAACTGCACCCCTGCCGAAGGCAGTGGGGTTACGTTGAACACTCGAGAGAAACCAGATGGCGCCGTGCCGGGCCGGGCTTGCGTTTTCTGTCGCGGAGAGATTTTGTTCCGGCAGACACGGCGATCTGTCGGCGAGTGTGTTTTGGGGGTAGAGGCAACCGGTCCTTCGGGGGAGCGTTTGCGGCAGCCGGGGTGGGGGAGGCGGTGAGGGTGGCCAGCGGTGGGAGCGCGGATGCCCGCGGTGTGCGGCCAGCCTCTGAAGGAGGAAACAATGACCCGCCAAGGGCGTTGTGGCGGGACGGAACAGTATCTTCAGCAACATTAGATATAATATGTCTTAGACTCATATTTATACTGCCGATATCCACCCCTCATATCTACATTGCACTGTTTGCTGATGATACCGTGATATTGACACCGCACAAGAAGACCTGCAACACCACGTCTCCCAGTTCTCCGAGTGGCCCAAGAAAAGGCACATCCAGATAAACCCTGCAAAACGTGAAGCCAAAATCTTCACGCTCCGTAGGCCAAATAATCCTCCTCCTCTCAAATACCAAGAAGAAAATAAAACTTGGCTCCCAAAAAACAAGCCAGTCAAATATTTTGGTGTACTTTCTGATAGGAGGCTCACTTGGACGTCAAATATCCTTCACAGAATACCTCTAGCCACCCGTAGAACCCGCCTATTGCATTCCGTAATTAAAAAGTCATCACCCTAGCAACTTCATGTTGATACTCACCTATACCAAGCAATGATCCGTCGAATCATATCCTACTTTTCTCCTATGTGGGTCTCATCCAGCAAATCAAACATCCAAAAAACGCAGATTTTCCAAAATAAATTCCTCCGAACCATTACAAAAGCTTCCTGGTTTGTACCTAACTCCCAGTTACATAATGCGCTCGGCATTATTCCGATCTCTATCCATTTCTCTCTCCTATCCTCTCACTTCCATTCTAAAATTCCCCATATTCCCTCAGCAGTACATTTTGAAATTGGAAAATAAAATTCTCACCACAATAGACTGAAGCGGAAACTACCGCGACAGTTCTTGGAACCTCCGTGATTATCATGTTTCCGATGTGGCTTCGCACATTTAATCCACGTGTACTCAACGTTTCCATGTCCATATTTTTTTCTTAAACAACGTTAATATAATTCAATGTACCCCCAATGTATTGTACTCGAATGCTGAGAGGCTTTGGGCCAAGCAGAAATAAATGAAAAAAAAATACCTGGAGCATGAAATCAATGACTTTCGATTCAAATTCATTGATTTGCATAAAGTCTTTTACAGGTTATTTACCATATTTGAAGTGAGCATCAATTTGATTAATTCAACTTTTCTTACTTGCAGCACTTACTTCTTAAGAATCTATTGTTGAACAGACCTCTGTTTCCTGTTGAACAGAACTCTGTTCCCTGTTGAATAGAGGAAGTGAATTGTCACCAAAATCACTTCACTTCCAGCCCGCGTCCGACCACGCTCACACCAAGGTGAGCTCTGTTCAACAACAGAGTTGACGACTTCCACATGGAATATGAAAATCCTTCTCACACAATGCTTGATACCATAGGCGTCCTAGCCTCATATATATTTGCATAACATAACTGTTTTTTGTATTTTTTTGCAGATTTTTGCACCAATGACACCTCAAGATTACGAACAACTTTTGTGGAAATGTTTTAAAGAAAATATATTTAAATAAATGAATCTGTTTTTTATGTTATCATGTCAATAAACTGTCATTAATGAAGTGAGACTATTTCTTAAATGGGAACTAAGAATCTTGTCAATTGTAAATCATTTAGAGAAGTGAAGGATAGATTTGGATTAGTAATTGAGAGAGGTTACGTGGACTGAATACTCTCTGAGAAAATTTGCCAGATATGCAGTTATATTTGTCATTTGTCAGATGTGCATTATATCGAACATGAAATATGTTCGGTATAATTATAGAGTACCATTTGCAGGATAAAACTTTTTCAAATGTAGACTAGAAAATTGATTATAATTACTAGTAGAATTAATAATTGAAACAAAATTGTGGATTTCAAGTTAGTAAAAGATGTGAAGAAACAAAACCGCATATTTCTGTAGACTGTGTTTCGCAAGGTCGTCGAATTTCACGTAAATTGGAGAAGCTCCAAGTGTATTAGGAACTGCATGAGGGAATAAGGCTAATTGATAATGTATTCATATATATTTTATCACTTGTATTTTACCAGATATTTAGGTAACTTTGTTGTTGTTGTTTTTTGAAATGAACTATACATAGTTTTTATTCTATCATCACGAGAGTAAAAGGGCTAATCCAATCTAATATAATGTATTATATTATACATCATATTACTATATATATATATATATATATATATATATATATATATATATATTGTAATATGTTACATGAGAATTTTTGGAGTTTTTTTGTGGTCAGCTTTCCTTACTTGAGCGTGCGTTGGCAAGGGAAGCTCAAAAAATTGCTTATCTAACATATGACAATATGTATATCATTAGATTCGTCCTTTTGCGCTCGTCATGATTGTTCCATTTAAAAAAAAAGTTACCTCAACATCTCGTAAAATACAAGTGACAAAATAGAATTGAAGATTTTATTAGAACACAAGTCTTATAATGATCCAAGATGCACTAAAATATGTTTCATAAGTATTAAAATAAATGTGTATGAATCAGTATTAACCCTTATACATCCGTCAGTCACATCTCAGAAGATGAGTTCATAGTCATTTGTAAATGAAAATTATATTTCATTGGAATGTTTACAATGGGAAGAAAACGTTGTAGGATATTCGTATGGAAATAACTTACTGTCATTACAATACGCGATTTGATAATTTTCAGTCCTGATAATTATGTCAAGTTCAATAATCAATCGAATAATGGCCTCGCCGGGAAATTCCGCAATCCCATATTGTGTTAAGGGGTTTTACGATACTTCTTTCGTAAAGCACTGCCCGCCCCTACTATTATTGTCCCGTCAAAGCCTTTTCACGCTCGGTGCCTTCAAAGCGCCGTTGCGTTGGCGAGCTGTACCGGCTGTGACCCTGAGGCCATGGCGAAGCGGAGGCTGTGGCGGGGGCGGGGGCGGGCGCGGCGCATGCGCCCGAGGCTTCTGGCGAGGGAGCCCAGGGGCGCCGCCGCCCCCGACAGTCGGCGCTGTGCGTGCTCCGCGAGAGCTCTCTCCCCAGTGCTGGACCGGCGCGCGCAACCTCATCCGGCTGCTCTCTGTCCTCAGCTGCACCTGCTTGGACCGCCTCTGTGGTAAGTGCAGCGCCGACTATTCGCTAGCGAATTTCAGACGCTGTCGTGGAGAAATTAGGCTATCATTAAATTAGGTCATTTCTTCAGTTGTCTTTTTTCAATATATTTTTTTGTCCTTTTTCGGCATCTTCCAAGGTTCGGAACAGTACGTTTTCACATAATGAACGTAATAGAGGTTACTCCTGGACGGGATCTTTGTGACCATGTAATTTTGTCGTAGTAATCAGGTTAAAACAAAGTCATCAGCGTTTTGATATTGCATTAAATGCAGACATCACTTTAAATACAATTAGGGGCACTTACTGATAAAATCAACATAATGTCCTTTCGAATGTTAAAAATACAAATCTTGAGATATTTTTAAAAAAGTAAACGAAATTAAAACGAAATTAGCTTGTTCCTGGAAACAAAATGTCTGCACAAATGTATTTCGTTTTGGTGTGCTTCATTTGCATTTTCATCTCCGTTTTTTTGTCAAATATTTGTACTATCTCTTTCCATGATATTTATTTTACAAGAAACTCCCTGAAGAAGATAATGGCAGTAAAAAATCGAAATGTTAGTAACAAGCTCGATGGAGGCTTCATGTAGACACAAAAAAATGTCACAAAACTCACAATGAACAAATATTTATTTGCATGTATGATTTCTTAAGCTCTCAATAAGACCAGTATGGTGACAAACCCCACTTCTCAAACTCTTGGTGCAGTTCAGATTTGTTTTTTAATATATTTTAAACATCCTTCAGTGAGATCAGTAATTTAAAACTTCTTTGCCTGACAATTTTTTGACTTGTCATATTTTCTTGGCAAATTGTACAGATGAACGCATGAAAAGAAAATGTCAAGGTGGAATGAACTGAAATTCAGAAATTTTACGAAATTTCAAACAATTTTAGACAATTTCAAACAGTTGGAGACAAAAAGTAAGAATCTCTTCTCCTACCCGGACAGTTGCATTCTGGGAAAAGGCAAAACTTGTGCGCCTTGCCCTGATCTCTTTAGATGCATTTCGAAACATATTTTGGGGCCAGTGATACGGAACTGCACGTGAAAATAGATCCAAAACTTCATATTATAACACAAGGTGTTCTACGTGTTAGTCTTATCGGATGACAAGAAATTCTAAAGCATCCTTTAAATTTTTCATTAAGCTCGGTTGCAGAGAAACTTAACAGCTCCCTACAATTTATGAGCTTCGAACTAAAACCTGTAACTCTGTGATTTGAACTCATCCACCTTTCAAAAAAAATACGAGTGTTTACGTAGAACAATATAAGTGCATTATGTAAACTCATCAGAATTTTTAAAGTTGTTTCCCAGAGTGAACTCGAGAGCCGCAGAAAATCCGAAAGCCTCTTTTACCTCTTTGCCAGCCCTTCAGGCAGCGGAACAGTATTAGTGGTGTGGTATACTGCGGATTTTCACGACTCGAGTGCTCCGAATAAGCACAAAACATCGCGGGCGACTGGCGCGCTCCCAAGCGCGTTGCGGCGTTTGTTCTTTGCTCTCTTTTTGGGCGTTATCTGGCGATGGGGCTCTCTCTCTGTGGGGGAGCGCAGTGCTCCTTATTTTTTTCATTATTTCCGTGAATTATTCTCGTCCTTGAAATAAATGCTTCATAAATCCATTCTGTTTCAGTCAACTCGTTTGAAACTCAGCCAGATCTATGTATGCTGAGTATGGTTGGTACACTAAGTAACTTTCGCTTATTCACTTCAGTGAATTTATCATTCTTTCAAATACATCAAGTAGTTTGAAAACAAACTACGCACAGACATTTTAATGTGTAAATTGAGTTGGAACATTAATATAACGTTAAATTACTATATGATATCCATATTAATTGTTCTAAAATTGATACTTATTTCCAAAATTCTTTGCGGCGTGCAATTTGATAGGATTTAAATATTTTTAAATAAATTTCGTGAGAGTTATTTTGTATGGTATTTGAAATAGAACGCTTCTATTAAGTAAGGAATTTGGCTTTATTTAGAATACGTGCTTTAAGAAAGTTCCATACCTAAAGTACCAAGAATTTTTATTGGATCCGACTAATGACTCATTACAAAAATTGAAAACAAATTAAATAAAAATCTCTCTCAATTTATATATTATCAAAATTATGTTTTAACCATGCAATGTGGAAGCTTGAAATTCTTCCATTCTCTCTTTGCATTTGGAAATGGTTTTGTGGGAAAGAGTATCTTTGATCATGACCTGCGTAATCAATATCGTAATCAATATCGTAATAAATATCTTTGATTACGACCTGCGTTATATTAATATTATAAATGATTACGACAAAAAAGGGTTGTTTCCAGCTCTTTCGCTTCGTGCTCTAAACTACACGCTCGAAAGGCGAGGCATTAGGCGCATGCGCTGGAAAGCGAAACACAGCGCAAAAATAAAGAAAATGAGCTATTAAGAACGACCCATTAGCCTTCGCTCCGATATTGATTTTATTTCCGCTCTTTTTCACACTCAGTTGGACTATCTCAACTTTGCGATGGGAACAAGTTGCAGCCGTATGGAACTGGTGGAAAGAATGTCAGACTAAAATGTAGCTAGGTTCGTTGGGACTTGGGTTAGTAGGCCTTTACATCTCTGTATTTGCTGACATTTATTACAATTCACACAGTACTGAGCACACAGAGAATGAACGCAGTAGGGGCTTGTATTAAATTAATTAAAACAGTTGAATTTTTTGCTTCGTAGAAATAATCAGGAATATTTTTACAACCCTAAATTGCTAAAATTTGTCAAAAAAAATAATTTCATTGTAAAACGTACTCATATTTTTATATTTAGCTTTCACAATAGCTTTATCATTTAAAAGGGGAACCGAGGCTGGTTGGCACGTGGGGCTTGTTGGCAGTCAAGTTACTTCATGGAACACTTAGCATCTAAGATCCTAGTTTGCGTCACTTGTTCTTCAAGTCCTAACCAACTTCCCACAGAAGTTTCAGTGCAACGATTACGGAACCGTGAACTCAAAAGTTTACGTGTTCTTCTTTTCTAGTGCTTTGAGAGTAATATTTCTGTAATAGTTCTTTGGTTATCTTATATAATATTGGGACGACAAGATTTTTTTCTCTCTCATCTTCAACTGAAACCTTCAACCAAACTCTTGATTTTCATGACTTGATGTTTTATTTTTGAGTTCCTTTGTCACATTTACGAACATCTTACATAAAAATCCTGCTCGAGCCTGTTTGACACTATTCATTTGGGAGGTGTTTGGCACTGGTAACTAAACCAGCACAATCCTCTTCCAGCCAAACATCTCCATAAAATAAAACTATTTTTTCTGCTATTTTTATTTTATGAGTAAAAGCACCAGAAGGAGCCACAGTTAAGAACTTAGTATTTCGTATTTTTCTCAAAGTTCTTGGGCTTCAGTACTAAATTCATTTTGTGAAACTTAATAGAAAATTAGCAAACATCTTTCTGAATAGATTTCTTGCCTAAACATTGACAGTTTTTAATTTATTTTTATTAGTTTATTTTCAATCTTAGTTTTTTTCAGTATTCTTTAGTTTAGAAAATTCAAATATTAGTATGATCAGATACTCCAGTCAGTAATGGCCAATTAATATTATATCCCCCTTAACATGTCTGAGATAAAAAAATGTATAAATGTCTCTTTATGTTTCATTATTGAAACGCTATTTTTAATAAGATATTTTTATCTTATTCTTTAAATAAACCGTAAGGGAAATTCAAAATACTTTATCTTTCTTCTAATCATCCTCACCACTACAAGACATAAGACCACGTTCTGCAAGTTTGAAAACAGCGGGAAGTCTTCGATTCTTATTTTTCTTCTTTTTTTGTGCTTGGTAATCACTAAATGGCCACTGCTATTGTCTTACCCTACATCATGCCGTTTCAATAAATTACATTTCGTGTGATTTCTCACTTATTTCAAAAAGCAGAACATGTCTTTTCAAAACCTATCAACCTGTTCATGGTATTAAGATTTAAGCTATGGGTTCGTGTTTCAGCTGCAGCACCTAGACATATATCACATACACATGTCTAGATGGTGTTGGTTTCAGCCCTCTACGCGGCAACACAGTAGAGGGGTTCTCCCGTTAGTGGGGGGGAGGGGAGATTCCCTTCCAATAATTTCTCTTATGATAAAAACGACTTAGTGGTCATGAAAAGGCTCTAACTGTTTGTCATCAGCCGGTCATGTTTTGTTTTCTAATGATACCACTCATTTATTTTTTGAAGATCAATTTTTCTTTCTTTGTAGCTTAAACCTGTAACCTTGCCTCGCTTGTCAATCGCAGTTAACGTTACCAAGAATCTAGAAATAACTAAATGAGGTTACCTAATCAATGTTCCAAAAAAGACAAGCATTTTTCATTAAAAAGATGAAAAAGATTCATTAAATCTATTAAAGATATGTAAGTAGTAAATGGGTTTTCATTCGTGTTGCCAAAACATTAAAAAGTTATTCATTTTGACAATGATTTACTCGAGCCATAGCTACGTCTGGGGAGCCCCAGAGCAGAGGGTTTAAACGGGGCCCCACTGCCATTTTCATCCTTACTGGGGATCGATGGGTACATTTGGAGTCCTTCGCTTCGGAGGCTCCAAAACTGCGTACCGCTTGCACCTTCCTAGCTCTTCTCCTGTATTTCTTACTCCACACTCTCACAGTACTAATGTCAACCTACCGCTTGTTAATGCCTACCTACCCTAATGTCTTTCAGCAACCCCTAAGCAATCAACCCCTTTTATTGACTCGAAAAGTTCGACAGATCCAAACTCACAAACAAAAAAATCCATGAGTAGTCTAATAAATTAGTTTTAATTAATCTACGAATATATATTAATCCGTAAGAGAAAACTTTGCACCCCTTTTTAAGCGTATTGCGCGCAAGGTGGAGTGTGAGATTTGGCTTATTTAAAGTTTATGTGGAGGATGAGTGCAGAAGGCCTCTTGGGTATAGGAATTTTGTCTTCTATGATTATTAATCACAAAATGAGACATTTTTAAACGTTTTATTCCAAAAAACCTTTAAATTATAAGATTATATATATATATATATATATATATATATTAATAAAAGTGTGTATTAATAATGTCGCATGTGAACCATATTTTTTTTTTTACAAAAGTCCGTAGTGAAGTTTCGTTTCTTGTGTTTCGAAAACAGAATAGTAGTCTTCCGAGGAGACTTTGCTTTGTTGGCGGATAAGGTTCCAAGACCTGTATGGAGACAATGCCAGAATCCCAGTAGGTTTCCAAATTCCATAGATGTTGAAGCGAATTAGAGCAAACAATACACGCTAATGACGTATTTGTAAATTTTTGCAGTTGACAAACAGAAAAAAATTATTGCAATAACCATGCAGATAGAGATTTGACAAACGACCCTCGACTACGTTAAAAATTCAAAATTCAATGAGTTATTTTGTCGAATTTCGAGCTTTGGGCAACTACTAGTGTATTCGAATTGGTCAAAACCACAGCGCAGTTGCGTGAAAAACTGAAAACTATCAACTGTTCTAACTAACCGTGGTCTCCCCTAACTAACTATGAGCACAAAACGGGGTTTAAATTATATTTCTTTCATGTGCTAAGTGCAAAGTGTTCCTTTATATTTCTAATGGAAATATAAAGGAAATGTTGAGAAAAAATCAAGAAATGTCTATAGAAATGCGTTTATGGATTTGCATTAACCTAAAACATTAAAGAAAAATAAACTTAATTCCAGGTTCATATTAAACTGAATCAGCTCAGGTAAGAAATATATTGCGGCTTAACAAGAACCTGTCCCTCTTTGTTCGCTTCTTTTTGTCCTTTTTCCTCATCCAATTTGCGGCAGGTGCTCCGGTCTCCGCGCGCAGAAAGTGCAAATGGTGAATTCTTTAAAGGAGAGCTTCCGCGCGAAACAGAAGAAGGCGCTAATCCGACGTAAGCTCCTGCTCGACCAGAACAATCGACGCGCGGACTCGGAGCTTTGCCCTGTTCGAGCCCGTACGGGAAATCTGTCGAGAAGCGGAACAACCAGCTTTTCCCATAATGAGACCACAAGATCGAGCTTTTCCCACAATGAGACTAGAAGATCGAATTACATAGCAATTCAGTTTATTTTGTGTTTTTAAGCACAGTTCCTGGAATGAAACTAGTTGAGTTTCCAACATGTTATTGACGTATTTATTTGTATTTATTTACATTGAGTAATGAGCTTTTTATAAACATTTTTATAAGCTACTACGAATCGAACTGTTCATGTGATAAATGAAACTGTCCTCTTTTATAATTATTTTGTGTACAATAGCCAAAATTAGGTTTGTAAAATTATTTTTGTGAGTTACAATCGATATTTAGTTATTATTTGACTTACCATCTAAATATTTTAACCGGTCTGAAAAGTTGTACTCGGTTTTCCCAAAACTCGTATCGTTTAGAGATGAATAATTCAATATTTACCTTTTCATATCATTTTTCCCATAATTGATTTCAACTTCTTTAAGCCAACTCTAGTTTTATATTAATATTCAATTACTATTTCGTAATTTTATCAATATATTTTCCCACTTATTAACACATTTGATTAACTTTTAAGTTGGCCTACAAATATCAGCATTTACTTTAAATTTTATTTTTCAGTGTACCTTCTTGTTATCTTATTATTATAGTACGTTATTATTACTATTATTATTATTTATTACAAAAATCTTGTTATAATAGTAATTATTGAATACTGCTGGTTACACGTACTGCAACGGTTGTCATAATTATTTAGAGAATGACGAAAAAATACTGAATGCGGCATCAAGATACCTCTAACTCCCGAGGAGACGTGTAGAATGCTGGAGTCGCCCTGCCCTCAGAGGCGTCCGGTTCGCAGCTCTCGGGGCCACATCCTCCGCCGCCTTCGCTCGCAAAGTTCCCCGCTTTACGCGCCGCCGTTTTACGACCTCGTCCACCGAACGGCGGGGGCGGGGGGGGGTGGAGACGGGCGAACTGAGGCGGGGTGTATGAAGTTGAGTCGAGGCGATGGGGCGAGGAGAGGGGGAGGGGACCGCTGAGCGGGTAATAAAAGTGGCGGTTAGAGGGAAGAGGCGTGATGCTAAGCCAGGCATCGTGGGGCGGGGTGCAGCGGAGGAGGTTGGGGGGGGGAGATGGTGGCGAGCGCAGTGACAGAAGGGGGCGTGGTGCCAGGGTGGACGGGGCGGGGCCGTGAGGAACGAGTCCGCATGAGCGACGGGGCGCTGAGTGGAGTAGAGACCGCGACGAGGATACAGGGTGAGGCGGGGAGGTGCGTGTGGGCGGGACGGGGGAGGAAGCGCGCGGGAAGGAGCATATTTCGTGCGCCTCCGCTCCGGCCGCTGCTCTCCCTGCGAATTTCACTGCCGCCGGCGCCGCCGCGCCGCTGCGCCGCCTCCGTGTCCCGAACGTAAAACACTGGCAGTTCGCCCCGCGAGTCGCCCACTGACACGTCGCCAGAACCGGGAAAGAGCGCCTTTCCTTTTATTTGGTGAAATGAAAAAATTGCTCCGTGCGACGAAGCGAATAAAAAGTAAAAGCAGCCTTTGGGAGTCTTCTGCGAAAACTGCTGTTCATAAAGAAACGGCTCTTCCATAAAATGTCTACGGAACGTCGTAGACAAAATTAGAGAGGCCTTAAGTAATTTTGTATGAAAATAAAGCATGACTGTAACGGTCCATTATGTTTCAAACGCATTACTTTCTTTTATTGGTTTTCTTCGTTTGCTTTCTTTCTCTTGTCTCTTCTTCTTGTCTTCTCTCTCCAACCCTCTGCTTTTGACTTCCAAGTTTTATCTTACCAAATGTATTGGAACGATTACAAAATGCACGAGTTCTACTCGTTAACTGCTATGGTGCAACCGCTTTTTATACATGTATACGAAGAAACAAGGTATTTTTCTCCGTATACATTATATTTTTTAAAATTTTTTTAAAATTTTCGAGGAAGATTCTCTACGATATTAAGGCAGATTTATTTACCAGTTTATCAGATGTTTTTGACTCTACATGAAAATTATTTCTTAAAACGAATCCTAAACTAATACAAAATGTTCTTTCCTACATACGAGAAAAAATTTAAAGAAAAAAATTGAAGCCATTTTCGTGAAAATAATTGTTTAAAATTTAAAAATTGCCTATTTCACGCAAACTTGCCCCAAAACGCACATTTTCGAAAAATAAACCTGACATTATTTGAACAGCTGTTTTTGATAAACAAATTTCATTCATAATTATATTCATCTTTATTATTTGTACAAAAGTTCAATTTTAGAAAAACTGGAACCTTTGTACTTTCAGAAAATTTAGGATGTGCAACGAAAAGGCGACCCACACCATTTCTTGAATATTATCCACACTATTTCTTTCGCTGTATCGGAGGAAAACTTAAAGACGCAATTTATAGCCACTTTTGATATTTTGAAAATGTTAAGGCTTGATTTAAAATGTCCCGAAAATCAAGATATCCTTTTCAAATTCAAGGGGCCCCAACATCAGTTAAATTGATCACGTATTGTCAAATTTGTTGAAAATCCTACTTCCGGTTTCCGCGATAGCGTCCTTCACGGACAGACATGGATGGACAGAAGTTTTGCCGTCAATCGATTTTTCGTGTGTCGATGACACACGAAACGTGAATTCTGGCCACATAAAGTGTTAGATCAAGTAATTTAATACATACAGAAACAACTTTTATTCACTTTTTTGTTACCAGAGTGCGGTAATAAGAAATTTTATTTTGAAAATTTGCCGTTTTTGTCCGCATTACAATTCTGTTTCTACAATGCATGAGGAATAGGGAAGAAAGTAAACGTTAGTGAAAAACATTAAATGAAACCAAATAGAGATGCAATTCCAAAGTCTTTGTATTTATTTTACTTAGAAAACTTACTATAAAATCAAATATTAATTGCAAATATCATTAATTTTGTGTTTGAGATAAATCTGTTTTCATGCTACAATCTCGGAAAGTAAAAGCGTATTGATCATTGATTTCTTTTTCGTTCAGCTCATGTTTTGTATCCCCTAGCATTGCTTGCTAGAGAATCACATCCCGCAATAGCCTCGTAATTAAAATTTCCCATTTATTTTCACTGGTGAATGCAAATGCAGTTTGTTTTCGCACTTTGTTTGAACATGAACAGTTTATATGAAATACTGCTTTGATTTTAAATTGGAAATAACAGCCTGTGTGATACTCAGTCATTGGTTTTTGTTGTTGAAGGGACACCCTATACACGATTTATAAAAGCACTCTTACATTCGTTACTGTTAGAGCTATTACAAAGAGGCAGGTAAAGATGAACAGATGGAAAACGTGCTGTAATCAATTTCCAAGGAAAATGATAAATTGAGTCAATTTTTTACTAAGGTAACATGGCGACGTTTATCACGAAGAAACGCTATTGGGATTATTATTGAGAGAAGAGCAATAGTATGATAATGTATGATTGATTTGCAGTGGCACTAGACAATAACTTTCGCTTTTGAAAAGTATTAGAGCTTTTGGTACTGTAGAATAAGTTTTATTTGCAATTTTTTCTCAACCATTGTAGTTGGATTAATATTTATACATCATATTCATTAACACATTATCCTTCTTCTTTTAAAATCCTGCACATTCTCAACGCCTCTTACCGATCCTACCAAAATCTTTTAATCTTCTGTGCACTCCTCTTCTCCGTTCATACATCTCTCCATCATGTTATTCCAGATTTCATCCTCCGCCCCACAATTCTACACAATCTACTATCGTAGAGAAATATCAATTAATATTATTTATTAATTAATATTATTAATTAACTACCAATATAATAAATGTCTGCACTTAGATTCATTTACCAGAATACTTTCCGTAACAATTCTCATGTCTTATTTTTTTTGTAGTTATAAAAATATACAATATCAAATATTAAATGCAAAATAATTCATTTTGTTTTTGAGCTAAATCTGTTTTGCATGCTACAGATCTGGAAAAGTACAGGCATATTGTTTGTTGATTTCTTTTTTGATCAGCTCATATTTTGCATCCCCTAACATTGCTCGTTCGTGTTACTCGCAATACCTTCGTAATAAATAAAATTTTTAATTCATGTTTATTGGATAATATACATGCGTACACCCATATAGTGTAATACTGAAATACGCCCACCAGATTTCATTGCAAAAAGACATGTCTACAGCGACAAGAAGGTATGGATAAGACAGATCATCCATGAAAAGACGATAACTCAGGATCATTTCCGGAGGCACGACTGTCTCATTAGAACTCAGAACAACATCACATTGTTGCCAACCCACCAAAAAATATGAAATGAGAATTAGAGGACCATGTTGGTGAAGAGTTTCCTCCAATGGAAAGACCGATATAGCTGAATGTCTTCGAGATATCATGAAATATGAAGTCGAGTGGTGAAACAATTATGAAAGATGACGTTTGTGTGGCAAGAACATTTTTCAAACAATCCATGTTGCTCACAGGAGATGAGAGAGAAAGATATTTTTGAAGGCGAAGATAATTTCTTTACTCGCAAACAAAAGAGAGAATTGAGAGAAGGAACATAAAATGACAAGAATTTATTGCTAGATTTAGGATTAGAAACGACCGTCTCCAAATTTTAGGAAAACAACCTAAAGCAAAACAACGATTGAAGAGAATAGAGAAAAAGGCAGTTGAGATATGTTTGTAAAAATTATAGATTCATCGTCTGGAGCAGTGACTTTCCATTTTTAAAGAAAACATAATTTCCTTTATTCCATTAAGAGTCGACACAACGTTGGAGAAGAAATGCAAATTGATAGAATTTACAACTAGAATGAACTACAAAAGGACGGTTGGTGTTAGAGCAGAAATATTCATTAAAGAGACACACTGTTTCCATGTCAGAAGCAGAATAATTTCCGTGCGTAACTACAGTACATTATAGATAGAAAAAATACGTCTATGTGAGTTTACTAAGGATCTGAAACATTTTGAATATTGTGCGACATTGGTCGAAAATTGATCTGATCTGCCATGACTCTGTCATGAAATAAAGGAAGTCTTCTCCGTCAACTTAATATATTTATTTAGATAGCCGGCTTTCTACGGCTTTGCAGTCATCATCAATCTACAAATATAAAGAAAAGAAAATATAAATAAAATACGAATAATGTACAAAATAAGATAAAGTGGGGGATTAATATAAATAATAGTTACCTTTAAAACTATACTAATTAAAAAATTAAAAATAAGGGAATATTAATTATGAAATAAAATGACATTACAAAATATACAATGCAAGCGGGGTCAATATAATTAATAGATACATTTAAATTTTAATTATTAAAATAGCATATAAAATTGCAAAAAATGAAATACAACGGGGGGACTAATGTAGATGATAGATAGCTGTTCAAATTACATATTATAAAATACAAATAAAGACATACACATTATGAGATTGCAAAAGATACGGAAGAAAGGATGGGTAGTAATAACAATTAAAACCAATAGCAAATGTTATTACAAAAAGTGAAAAAATAATAAGTTGCGCATCTTTTCTTACCCATTAATATCCTCTTGCATTTCATATTGTGTAATTTAACTTGCTAATGATTATAATTTTAAATGTAACCATTAAACCCTCCTTTATCTTGTTTTGTATTTTATTGATATTTTATTTATATTTTCTTTTCTTTATATTTGTAGACTGATGATGACGGCAAAGCCGTCGAAAGCCGGCAATCTAAATAAATACATTAAGAGATGACTTTCTGTATTTCTTCATGCACTAACGTCAACAACACCGTATTAGAATTCCCACAACTCATGACTTTTCCGCCTTGCATTCACAATCTCCAATGGATTGCTGAAGCGCTTTTTCGGGTTTTCTAATAAACTTAAATGCACTGCTTTTACGTAGTTTAGAATGTATTCACAAATTTGAAACAAGACGATTAAAATGGGAGGTAGGGGTTGAGTGTCGGGTTCTCATAAGGAACAAGTCTTCCAATGCGGCCGATTCTTTCCTTTGAAACACAGGATATGTTCCGAGGTTCTACAATCGGAAACGAAAGGATATCTAGTAACATTTCGTTTCCCGATCCTAATGATTCGGATATCGTACTGACGTGGATGCAAGAGGTGATTTTCAGTTACCATATGTTTCCAAAAGAACATATATATTTCATAACGCACATTTTATGCGGTAAGTTGGGAATAAGACATACACGATTTTAGGGTATGTAGACGTGTGGAAATTGGGCTACTTTATCCATGAACATTTGTTAATATCTCATAGTATTACGAAGTTATATAAGTACTATTTGCTTCCAATTGGTAGACAACTTATCGTGAACAGTGTTTGGCAGGTATACGTTATGCCACAAATACATGATGTCCGGGGAAGAAACGTCGAAACCAAAGAGCCAAAATTTATTGCTTATTTATCCTTGAAAATAGATTTTATTACATGGGAGTTTGTTTGTTGTTTTCTCCCTTTCAAAATTCAAAATTTATTGCTTATTTATCCTTGAAAATAGATTTTATTACATGGGAGTTTTTTTGTTTTTTTCTCCCTTTCAAAATTCAAAATTTATTGCTTATTTATCCTTGAAAATAGATTTTATTACATGGGAGTTTTTGTTTTTTTTTCTCCCTTTCAAAATTCAAATTTTGAAAATGTGCAACAATTCACTTTTCCCCATAGCACGTCATACGCAGTTTTTAACTGTTTTTTTGACGTAAAATAAATAAATAAAAAAATAAATAATAAACTTCAAAAGTAAGCTCATAAGGCAATTTAAGCATATTGTGTTGAATTAACTTCTTGGGTATTCCGAATGGCTGAGCCGCAATAAGATCTCAAACGTTGGTTAGAAAAATACTTTCTATGCAAAAATGTGCATTACAGAAGCATATAAACGTTCCAGAAATATGTAAGTTGTTTATTATTTACAAAATAAATGAATATTTTGTTCAGAAAAAATAAACACAGAAATCAATAAATACCCAAATTACTCAATTTATTTTTTTAAATTTCTGAGTTTATTTTTCTTTCTGAACAAATATATTCGTTTCTTTTGTAAATAATAAACAATTAAATGTTTTGGAGTGTTTACATGCTTCTGAAATACAAATTTTGCATGGAAATATTCTTCAAACCAACTTTTGAGTGCTTATTGTGGCTCAGACAATCGGAATGTGACGGAATTTATTAAACAAATAAGTTTAAAATTGACTCAAGAGCTTTTTTCGAAGTTTCCTGTTTCCTCCCCGGAGACTATATTTCGTGAACCCTCGCATTTGCGTTCCATCTTCTTCCGCGATCCCCTTATGTAGTGCGGCATGTCAGTCTGTCGACTTTCCTTAAGCTCCCGAAGGTGGTGCAGTTCGCGTTCGAGGGCAATTGTGATGCGGTCTTTGGGACCGCCGCATGGGACATTCCCTTCTCATACGGCTTATTTCCCACTGTTTGCGCTTCGCCATATCGGTGATCCGGGATGCAGCTTCCAGGTGCTCCAACTACTAAGCTAATTAGTCTCTTAAGAGTAGTGCATGCATCGACTTTTGAGGTCTTCCACTCAATGAATCACCCCCTGTTGGGCATCGCCCCTGCTCGCACAGGATCTCTGCTCCTGACTTGCCTCCCCACACGTGTGGCAATTTACTGCGTGTAAGTATAAGTGCATCTACGTAAGATGAGAGGAGGGGACAAGGATGAGGAAGGAATGATCGCGAGTCGTCATTGGCCTTTTATTAAGGAACTGCTCTAGAGTTTGATGGGTACTGAGAACCCAAAATTGCCGACAAGAGCAGATGAGCGCTAGAATTCTTCTTCGTGTTGTGACTGAATTCGACTTTGCTATCTAGGTCAGGTCTCAAATCCCACGAACGGAGCAACGCTACAAAGATAATGGAAATTACGTCACATACCATACTCATCTGACACAGGATGCACTGAGCTTCACGAATTATATAAAATAAATGTAATCGATAATCCGATAACTTCGTTAATATGCATAATAACAGGTTATTAATCATAATAACCAGAATTTGGGTTATTATGTTTTGTATTACTTTGACAAATATTTCATGTATTAAAATATTAAGCACATTAACGTGGCATTACGAATAATACTCAGAATCCTTTGTTTAGTGAATAAATCTCACATTTATGCAAGTGTGAACCTCATTCAGTAACACGCAGCATCAGTCTTTAATTTTATCTGACAGTCGAATCCCAGTGTTCATTGACCGCGGACTTCATTGTCTTAACGTAGATACAAGTGTCTCAAATTTTCAAGGGACAACATCATGGATAGCAGAGAGTTCTGATGCGTATAGCGATAGAGGTGACTTCAACAACTTTCACCGGGAGCGGTAGCTCAGTGCATCAACTGATGTCACTGCAGCGCCTCTGACCAGGAGGTTCTAGGTTCGAGTCTTGACGGCGGCCGGATTTTCGACATTAGTTTTTCAGCTAGGTCGAATTCAGTCGTTGCCTGGATGAGAATTCTAGAGGCCAGCTGTCTGATCGGTAGTTTTCCGTGGTTTCTCCGATCAACAGCAGGCGAATGCCGGAGCAGTACCCTACCAAACGGACCGCGCGCGATCTTTCCTTCCACTTCCTTGTCCTATCATCCCCCTTACACACACACTTACACTAACATGCACTACACTACCACATATTCCGGGAGACCGGTCGGGAGCTCAGAGCTTGTACCGGCTGGGGCGGTGCCCCGCTGTTGGGAGAGTCCTGGTGAGGGGGAAGCCCCACTAGCCGACGGTAGGTCGGCGCCGGATCTCGCCATCCAACGGGGGAAGATCACGGCTATCTCCCGAGAAAATAACATGCACTACACTAACGGTACTAATGACCAAAGCAGTTGACGCGTCCGAAAACACGAAAAAATCAATCAATCAATTCAACAACTCTCGGATGATCTTTCTGAAGGTGGAGGCGGAGGCAAGATAAATGAGTGAAGCACTAAGGTACGACGCCAGGTTCAAAATATTCCAAGAAGGAAGAAGTTCTAGATGTAATATCTCCCTCATGTGTATGTCAAAGCGTTGTCAGAAACAATCATCAGTGGGAAAGAGATGTAATGGCAAGAGATGCGCCATTCAACAAAATCTACTAGCAAGAGATTTTCCCCTTTCCCTTTATAATTCTAAATAGCATAATAATTTGACACGTACTAACAAATATACGTTTGTTTGTTAAAAAATATTAAAAATAAAACATTATTTTTTGAATAAAACATTGTCTTTCTGTAAAATTTAACTTGCAACCTAAATATCACGACTAATGACTTCAGTGAAGGAGTTGGTTTTTTTGTAAAATAAACATATAAAAATTAAATTGAACACTTTTTTAACATTAACTACTTTGCTTCTTTAACAACGACTTATTTTGACATTGAAAAATATATTAAATTATCGGTGACTTGTAGGCTTCACATATAAATGTATTATGTTACAAATATATAGGGCATGAAGAGGGGTCGGAGATAATTACATGTAGTGTAGTGCATGTAATTACCATATGTAATTACTAAGTTACACGTGTAATATTTGAACCTGTTTGTTAGGAAATTCATAATGTACTCGTGTTTGGCCGGTATTGAAGAGTTTTTTTTTTTTAAACAAACATTTGATCTCTAACAGCATAATGAAATCACGTAGAAGAAAAAACAAAATAGACCCAAAATTCTTAATTTTTGTTTTTCAGACAGCTAATGAAATTTCCTATCACTTGTTCAAAATCATTGTCGACACTGACCATCCCCCAATATGCTTTAACAACCGATAACTTTTACAACAGAGACATTTTGTTTGCACTGCTTGTGTTTTGGAGCTGGGATGTCGGTGGCCAAGGGGGTTGGGACTCGCGTGCGTGCCGAAGGGCGCCGGCAGCAGAGCTAAGGTTTCGACTCTGTGTATTATTTCGACCCCGTGTATTTATCGAGGTTTTCAGTTGTTTGTAGCATGGAGGTCGTTGTCAGTTTTTCATGTATCTCTTTTAAATTTCTCTTTTCTAATCCCTTACCTTGACCGGTTTGCTTGGGATAATCTTGCGCGTACTCACGAACTGTCTCCCTAATCCCTAAAACGAAACACACATCGAGATGGGCCCACTCGAAATTTGTTTCAGTGGAGTTCCAGTATATTTGTGAGTTTTCCACTGGATAGATCGACCCGGACAGGACATCGCGGAAGCTCTGCAAGGATCATGAAGCACATACAGAGTATGGCAGCCGGGAGGAGGTCCCGACTATCTAAAAAAAAAAAAAAAAGAGAATACACACACGCAAACATACTATATGTGTTTCGTTGTAGGATAAACTAAACAATAAAAAACATTTATTTCCACCCGTGTTTCCCCTTCGCGTGTTAAAACATGTGTACGGAAGAAGAACCCCACACATTTTTCGCGCGTTTCTCTCTCTTTCTCGCTCTCTCTCTCTCTCTCTCTCTCTCGCACGCGCGCGCCCTCTCTCTCGCTCTCGTTGACAACGCGTGCACGTCTGTGGGATCGAGTGCCCGCCCCCCCTCCCTCGCTCAGCGTGCGGAGCTGCAGGGCCAGGGGCGGCTTCCGCTGCTGCATACCTGCGCCCGGTATGCTAGGCGGACTGCCATTGATCCGCGCCGCTGCCTCCGACCCTCCCCGCCCCCCCGGCCCCGCCCCCTCCCTCTGCGCATTCCGGAATCTGCTGCGCTCCGCATCGCCGGACGCACCGCCTCGCGAACCCAAGGCCGCCAACGCTGCAACGCTGCAACGCGTCGTTGCTCAGAGCTCGGAGCCGAATTTATTTGCTCCACGCTGAGGAAAATACTCGTTCGCAAACAGCAGCGATTTGTGGGCTGTGTACAGGCAGTTAGTGAAAAACAGCGCAAACAGGTAATCACTTTGCTGTAACAACGGAAGTATTACGTGCATAAACAATTCACTTAATGAGGCGTCAGTTCGATCTCATATTCTCCTTTTTTAATACAAACACATTAATTCCAAGTGTGCTATCGTTGTTGTTAGGGAAGAACAAATTTTTAGTGTAGCAATCTATCAAACGTGTAAGCTTTCATGCAGTAAAAGCTTTAAAAACATGCACGAAAATATTATGCTTTATAAAGTGCACGATAGTATGCTCTATTATGTGTACGAGCCATTTCATCGGTAGCGGTTGCTCAGTGCACCAACTGATGTCACTGCAGCACCTCTGACCGGGTGGTCCTAGGTTCGAGTCCTGTCGGCGGCAGGATTTTCGAGGCAGGTCGGTGCCGGATCTCGCCATCCAGCGGGGGAAGATCACCGCCATCTCCCGAGAAAAGAAACATGCACTACACTCACGGGACTAATGACTAAAGCAGTTGACGCGCCCGGAAACACGAAAAAATCAATAAAAAACGAGCCATTTCGTTCGTTCATTTGGGAGGAAGATTCCTTGTAACTTGTGAGATTTTATTTATTTATTTAGTAAAAAACTGTATGTGACGTATGGGGGAGAAAATCATCTGCGCACGCTTTCTTAAGTTTCAGAATCCCTTCCCAACAATTTAACTATTAATAGTTGAAAGATGAAAAATAATAGTAATAATAATAATAAATTTAGAAAAGCGAGAGATTAACTTGGAGGCAATTGGATAGGAGGCAATACAGATTGCATTTTTACAGACAAGAGTTACGCAGCTTATCAACATTGAAGATTGGCCCGACGGAACTACTTGGAACGATTGTGATCTCGTGCAAATCTCGTGTAATCTAGAAAAGGTTTCCTAGGAAAATATGCAGAATGATTGAAATTTCGCAGAAATGTGATGCTTATTAAGAAAAAAACCTTCACCTTTTTGGTTTGTGAGTTTCTTACACATGTACTGCGAGCCACAGTCCCGTCCGGTACAAGCCGTAAGGCCAGCACCCGACCTGAGACGTCTTTGGGGGGTGGCGAACACAATTCACCAGATGGTCGACTAGCTCAGTGTAGACGTCCCAGTGTGGCTACAATAATTAAAAAAATAGGGTGGGCAGGGTCGTGAAGATCGTTTTTGATTGGATGCAAAATTACGCACAACTCGAGTGAGAATCACTTTTCACTTAATTCAGAATATATTCTAGAAATATTTGCTGCTATGACAGATACATAAAATGGCACACAGAAAAAATCAAATACAGAATACTCTTGACTGTAAGAAAAAACCCACACACACACTAATAACTCGATACACAATTTCCTACTCTTCTTTACAACCCAATTTTTTAACACACACACACTTTCAGAAATTCGAAGAATCGTTAAAGTATTACTTTATACAAAAATGAAAGAAAAAACACATTGAAAATCAAAATTAGTACTTCTGTCTTAACATTACTTTCACAAAAAAATGAAACTCTCTCTCTCTCTAAAATCCAGAGAATGATTACTATTATAATTCGTCTCTTACACAGGTTCTTAATCACTAAATTACAATATCAGATCTTCAAATCCTTTTTTTAAAAGAAAAGATTGATTCTGTTCTCACGTATTAGAAGTCGAAAACAAATGTACTTTTACTTTTCTTATCTTTTAAGCATGGTAAATATGTTACCCTCCCTTTCTTTCTACGTGACGGATACAGAATAAGCTTTCTGATTAAAATGAATTACTCATATCCCTACAAAAACAGTTTTAGTACAACCTTACTGTATTCTCTTCTCGGCCGCGTCGAGCAGTCAGCTGTGCTTTCTTCTACCCCTTTCCACAGAGCTCTTTCGGCCTTGAAGTGTCGGAGCCTCGGGTTGAGAACGCAGTTGCCCACCAGAAACACGTTCTTCTCGTTCAATTTTTATATTCTTGCGTACTCTCATATGAATTTTACTTAATTTCCAATTACGATTAATGACCAACTGGATATTCAGAGTTAAAATGGATCCAGAGATCATCCCCTTTTATACGAGCACAAACTTTAAGAGAGTATGTATATATATATATATATATATATATATATATATATATATATATATATATATATATATATATAAAATAAGAAAATAACTCTTCTTGTCTTCCTGAAGGGTTTTCCTAAAAGTTGCAAATCTGAAGTCCACTGCAATATCAATTCCTGGCGTGTCGTTTTCAATACGTCCGCCCACTTCAGCTGCTACCCTCAGAAAAAACTTTTTCTTTAATCTGACTATCGGTCTCGCCCTCAGTCTATGGTGGCGGTCTCTCTTGTTCTAATTTCTAGTTAGCATTCCTAATATTCATCCGAGTTGGCGCGCGTTCAAAATACTCCTTTCCCTCGCTCTCTTAGGTCGCATGTGACACGTTTTCGAAGTCTTAAAAAACGGACGGTCACAGTACCAGGTCAGCATCCTTTCTTTCTTCTAGAAAAAAATGTGAAAAAATGAGAGCATGTTTCTGCTCAGAACACATCCGATCAGGATGGCTACACTACACTTAAAGGTGTGTTGGGAGACATTAGTGGTGAAAAACGTGAAAAATTGATGTTTCGTGACGTGAATTGATGAAACGTGAATGTTTCTCTCTCCTGTTTAAAGATGCAAGTATTTCTATCTCGGATTGGTTGGCAAGCGAGCTTTCTCGGACACAATATATTGTTGCAAACATAAATCAAAAACATATCACTAATCGCATTATTGCATAAAACCTAGTGTACTGCTGAAAATATTGGCAATGACGTTTGCAAACAGGAAATGAAACAACTATCGTATGTAAAATGTTCATATGCCCCTACGACAATGAACTTTTTATGAGTTGTATTTTAGTCCCAGGACACTTAAGACGATGTACTATTTTCCAATTACTTGTCCCCCTGTAATCGAACTTCGACGAAGCATATCCGATCACCACCAAACTGCTCTGGATGTGCGCCGGTTGCCGAGTGACTTGGGTGAGGTGCACCCACATACGGAGGGCCAGATCGGAGGATTCGAATTTACGCGTAAGGGGTTGACATGTTCTGTTGGATCTGTGGCATTCGATACATTCCTAAACCCTCATTCATCACCTATGAACTTTGATTTCCTAATACCTTCAATTTACGACAGCGACAACTACTGTTCTATGGATAATCTTGTTCTCACTGAAAAACTGGTTTCCGTCCCTTCACACAAGCACTACAATAGATCCAGGGGTTTCCCAGATAGCAATATACCCAATACACTAACAAACTAGAAAGTTAAAATCAATCTCATGGGGTCCATATCGATCAACTCAGGAACAACTGATGCATTTGTAAACTGTGAACTGGTTTGTATTTGTATTTGCAAAAGAATAATGAATTCTTACAATTTGTGTATAATAAATTCTCACGAGCGCGAGTCCGGTAACTTATTTTTATGAACTCTCAATATTATTTTATTTTTACGAGTAATTAATAAGAAATAGCCGATAGCTCTGCATTGCCCAGATCACAATATCCTAATTTCAATCAAAATCTCTTATTTTCTAGCTCACCACGCACATCCCGCCCTATCGATCTTCGGTCTCGCCCCTTCCCTCATTATACCCCCTTCGTCTGGCTACGCCTGGCAACAATGCCGCCTAGATACATTGCGAGTTGCGTCACTTCTTGTTACATTTTATTTGGGAAGCAAAAGAGGCGGCCATTGCGAAAACAAATCGATTTTTTTCTCGACTTCTCAAAAGTGTTAAAGCAAAATTTGGAAACAATTTCTCAAGTAGTACTGACAATTACACACACATAAATAGGTACAGAGAAATCTGTTTCAGTGACCACTGTTGGTTCCGTGGAAAAAGTGGTATTTTAGAGGAATGTTCTCTTAAGATGGAAAATCTTATTTTTAACAAAACAATTGTCTATTACTACTGAAAACCGAATGTTTACGAAAATGCCAATTAATATCGTAAATGCATGAAAGTTTTGGAGTATATGTATAAGCGCAAAATATGAAAAATAAAATTTTTCACCAAGTTCTTCTGCCTTTTTGACGTAAATGGCTTTGTAGAATAATTTACTATATTTTAAATGCATTTAAAATCTTTGCATCCGCTTTTCAGTAAAAATTAATGTTTAAATCCTTTTCAGTTTTAGTACTCTTAACAGTTGTCTATCGGTAACTAACCTAACCATTACTAACTACAACCGTAACTAACCGTTTTCTTGGGTACAATCAATATATAATTTGGTATGCATGACACAAGGTGGGTGTTAGACGTTCATCATCTCGATTTTCTCGCACTTCTGCTCAGAATTGAAAAAGAAACGATTAAAAAACTGCAAAGGATGAGTCTTACCTTAGCGCTAGAGGCACAAATTCCGGACGCAACACAAACACTCGCGTGTTAAAGGGGGCAAGTCGAAGACCTTGACTTACAACGTTGATATTCTTCCAGAAAAGGTAAGGTGAGAGAGGTTCTGTCAATTCAAAGAATTAAATGTTAATTCAGATACATATACGCGCTCTGTTTAAAAGAAATGAAACTGAGATGGAGCAATCTGCCGTGATACCCAATCAGTGGCCACGGTTAGTCCTTGCTTCCTGGACCCCCACCACCACTACCCACCACCACCACCACCACCACTACCACTACTCTCCGATTCCCCCTCAAGAATTAAGCTGAGACACAGGACAGGTCGCGCAAATGTTTTTCATGTCACTCATTTTCATTTTAACTACTGAAAATTCGACGTATTGAATACTTACATTTTGCCCGAAAGTATTCTGTTAAAAGGGGTAAATTAAGAAAATTGCTATGAATGGCTGATCAGCGGTTGGGAGAAAGAGGTACAATTTTCTTAGAATTATGGATTTCAAGGTCCGTTTTAAGAATAAATAGGACGTGAAGAGGTGTGGTCGTTTAATAGGTGTAATCTGATTGGACCACGTCCAAGTGCACAATGCAAGGGGGGAATGTATTAGATGGGTTTCTATTGAATTTATTTGAATGTCTTCAACAAGATTTTTGGCATATAGCTGCAAAGTAAATCATGATTTAACAAACTGAAGTTTGTTTAATGTTAATCCGAAAACAGAAGTGCCGCCATGGGCTAGGAAAAGGACCAGAGAATCAGGTCACGTATTTTATTGTTACTAATGGCATAAGAATTTCTCATTTCCTAATAGCTTATATATAGCTTATATACAGCTTTCCTAATAGCAGAATATTCGTTACTGTTTCATATAACAAATTTCTTTTTTATAGAACATGCATTGTGAATTGGAGTATCGATTGACTCATAGATTAGAGAAAGAAGATTGACTTCTAGATTAGTGATTAGAAACGACAATTGAGTTATCGTTCTGATGATACCTCAGTAAACGATTGTACCAATAATTGTGACTCTATCCTTTTTCTGTATTTCGAGTTATTTTTATATTTTGAATACCGCTGATAATTTATTATCTGAAGCGTGTATTTATTAAATGTTACATATACTCAATATTTTTTTCGTTTGTTTTACAGAATTGATAATTTGATCTATTTATAATAATGGTCTATAATTTGGTCTCTGCGGTCCGATACGATGATTGTCTAGAATATAGGTAATATTTGAGGCGCAAAAACAGGTTTATAGTTTAACATTGACTTTTGTCTCAAAACACTGCTGTTTTTGCTATGTGTTGATTGGTTTACAAGTTGTGTTTTTGAAAAATGTTACCTCATGACTTTTTCCCTTCTAAAGCATTTATTGGATACCAATGAGCACAAATGTCATGTGTGATTTGTATTTGTTTTCTTCCTTTTCGCTGTTCATAAAGTTGTTACAGTAATAGTTCATTTAGATAGAAAATTTACTTTTTGAACCGACAGATGTTCTGTGTTCACAAGAATAAAGATCATTGGATCGTTTTCATGTAGTGTGTATTAGTACAGTCGTCATTCGCTAATCTATTGGCGAGTCTAATTTTGTTTCATTCCACGGAGATCAATTATTAAAGTTGCACAAGTCAAAATGTACGTTTGAAGAACGGACTGAAAATCCAATTTTTAAAGAAATTAAAGCGACTAATACAGTGTATAATGTATTGAATGCATTATATATTTATATGCACGTTTTTATTAAATAAAAAGTCTTGATTTTATACGATTGTTCATTAAAACATTTACCAAAGGTTTGTTTTAATATTACTTATGTGAGTAATACTGCTGCTGGTGCATTTGCTTTTGTCGATTGACATGAGTTAGCCGCTTTTCCTCTTGCGAAGTTTTAGAGGAACCACTACGTAAGTGGTTGCAGCACCCTCCCCGTCGCTGAGACCGACTCGTCCCCCACATTCGACCTTTACGGTACTTTGCAAGTTTGTCCTTTACATTACCTGATGTGGCCCGCGGTCCCTTACATCCAGTGTTTCTCGTTACACCTTACGAAACTGGCCCGCGGGCTCGTCGAGTTGGTCGGGAATGAGGGAAATTAGGAAACACACGGCTGGTAGAAATACCTAGGTAGGGTAGCTTGGCTCGGAGGCCTGTAATAAGCACAACCTGGTGACCACCTGCTCACTAACCGAAGAAAAAAAAACGTAATTTTTTAGAAACTTTCTTCCTGAATTGAGATATTTTAATGAATAACATTAATATATTCATCTATGTTTTGGGTTTAATTTAATCTATCAATCTATCTAGTCTGTGTATGTGTACGTGTGTTGGTGCGTGTGTTTATGTGTGTGCGCGCGTGATCGTGTGTGTGAATACGTGTGTGTGTGTGTGTGTGTGTGTGTGTGTGTGTGTGTGTGCGTGAAAACGAACGCGAAAATCATTTTTAGAACTCTTGAATCCAACATACCTCTAAGGGCTGTTAATACCTGAGACATCGCGTACTAATTTTGCAATGTTATTAAACGGCAATGCTTGAAAACATTGACTATTTAGGATTGATTGTGTAGATTGATTGATATGTGTAGATTCTATAATAACATTAAAATTATTTTTTCAAAATACATGACATTTTCGTCCTTCTTTCACCTCTCCTGAGCTACTGTGCGTGGCTGAGCAGAGGAGAACCCCCACCCCCACTCCCATCCAATCTGCGAAACAAAGGAACCCTTCTCGCTCGCTGCAAAGTTTTATGCGCGACGCGTGTATAAGCACTTAATAGCCTGCTTCCCAGAATAATCGAGTTGCAACGGCATGGCTCGACATACTGATGCTTCAAAGCACAGTCTCCGTTTGGTGAATGTTCTATTTAACGTAGTTTCCTACTTGTTTTCACGATGGTATAAAATTATTCACTTTTGTTTGATCTCCTCCATCGCATATAGATGCTTGTACCTGTGTTAACTTTATAAACAATTTGTTTTATTCCACATGAAAATTGAAGTTACAATCAATTAAAATTAATAAGTAGGGTAACGGATTTTATTACCTCATCAGTCGTTGATACAAGGAAAAGTGGGCAAGACGAGAGACAGAAGAGGATTATATTATTGTTAAAAGCGTGACACGGGCTTGAAATACTCTGTATGGAGTATTCCCATTCAGTTTGCTTACGCATCTGCATACTTCTTTTGTATATATTAATTTGTAAATAATTTGTTTAATGTTTAATTTGTAATTTTCAGCTCTGACGATGATCGCTACGCAATCGAAAAGATCTTAAGCAGAAATATAAAAATTGATACCAGACAACATCTGTTTTATTTCCTTTGCATTTCACATTGCACTTGTTTTCCGTCTGTTGAACATTAAGGATGATGTCCCCACATGAGAGTCTTCCAGGGACACTTTCCATCACCCGGCGTTTGATGTGCTCATACACGTGGTCTCCTTTAATGCTAGAAGGACGGAGGCAGTCGTGTTGACTGGTTTGCTTTTTCAATTTCTCTTTGTGACTTTATTTATTCATTGATCTGATACACGATCCTGATCCACGATGGCATTCTTGGAGTTCTTAAAGCACTAGTACTCTGTAGTTTTTTTAGTTTCCAAGATCATGCTCATTCCTTCAACTTTTACTTTAAGCATTCATTTCAATGCAACCCTGCGGGGTGCCATTCAAATGAATGCTCATTTTCAATTCCTTCCGATATTGTTGATTTTTCGTGAAAGCAGGAAATTCGTGTTTTAACCGCACATAAAATGCATTTGTGTGTGTGAGTGTGTGTATGTGTGTGCGTGAGTATACTAGAATCATTGATTTGATTGATTTGTAACATTATTGATGATTTTAAATTGACGTAGAATGACATTTCTTATCACAATCATGACGAATGTAAATGAACTCATTTTGATGTATTGCAAAACAGTCAAACAGCCCTTATTTCAAGGCAAATAATTTATGGGGAAACTGGTATACAAAGAAAGAGTTGTATTCAAACATCAAGAATGTAAATAATAGTATACATTGATAAAAATACTGTTTAAAATTAAATTATTCTCTAATCCACACATTAATACTCGTGTGTCTGTAAATAAATGAACACCATTTCTGGAGCGGCTTCTCTGCTTCGTTGGTAGGAGACGGTTGTCGGTTTTTGAGAGTTCATGTTTCCACTCTTGTTCTCGCTCTGAAGCACGTGCCTGCACTTTCTCTTTGCGCAGTGCGCGGCGAGTGATGCGCGTGTCGGGCGCGCCGCGTCCGCCGCCTCCGCCGCCGCCGCCGGCGCCGCGTCGCGCGCGCCCTGAGCTCTGGGGCGGCGATGGGGGCGGGGCGCGGGCGCGGGCGGGGGCGCGGTGGCGCGGGCGCGCTGCTGGGGCCCCAGACGCTGCTGCTCCTGCTGCTACTGCTGCCGCTGGGCGGCGCCCGCGCGCAGGTCGCCTGGACGCCCATCTACGTCGACGGCAACAGTGAGTGTGACGCCCTCTTGTAGTTCTTTGTTTCAATTTTGTGATATTATTTGTTGATTGATTGAGTTGATTTTTTCGTGTTTCCGGGCGCGTCAATTGCTTTGGTCATTAGTCCCGTTAGTGTAGTACATGTTTTTTCTCGGGAGATGGCTGTGATCTTCCTCAGCTAGATGGCGCGATCCGGCACCGACCTACCGTCGGCTAGTGGGGTTTCCCCCTAACCAGGATTCTCCCACCAGCGGGACACCATCCCAGCCGGGACAAGCTTTAAGCTTCCGACCGGCCTTCCGGAATATGTGGTAGTGTAGTGCATGTTAGTGTAAGTGTGTGTGTAAGGGGAGAGGAGAGGACGAGGAAGACTTCGACCTAGCTGAAGAGCTAGTGTCGAAAATCCTGACGCCGAAAGCTGCATCCTGTCGCCATCCAGCGGGGGAAGATCACCACCATTTCCCGAGAAGAAACATGCACAATACTTACGGGACTAATCACCAAAGCAGTTGACGCGCCCGGAAACACGAAAAATCAATCAAAAAAACCTGACGACTCGGAGGGCCCAGCCCAATATTGGTATTGGTATCGTTCGTTCCCAGTCCGATATTGGTATTGGTATCGTTCGTTCTTGGCAACGGGCGTGCCAGAAGGATCATTCTCGGACTTCACGGTCTCGGCACGCTGATCTCGACTCCGAGAACAATCGGAAGTGAATATCTTTTTCTAATATCGGAGTAGGATAGTTTGTCTTTTGACAAGTTATGATTGTATCGCTCTCTTAACTAAAGTAGATTTAATTTGGGAAAAAGTCAAAATTATTAAACTTTTAAACTGTGTTAAGCAGTGGATTTTAGTTTGATTTTTAAATCATTTTAGTAAGCATTGTAGGAAAACGTGTGCTATTCATGAGCAGAATGTAGCCGTCTGGGACAGTCTCACAATGCTAAATGCATCGATACATTTCGATACGTATCATGCGAAGTTTATACACCAAAGGATATCAGTTTATATGCTACAGGATTAAAAGTAACGTCCCACTCTAGAATCTAGTTCAACGGCCCAGATATTCAATTAAATGGTTATGATTCCACGTTCAAACTTTTTTTAAAAAATTTAATCTGACAACTGTTTTGATAACTAGCAATAATCAAAATTGGAACGCGACATCCGATTCAATTCGAATGCCTCATTCTATTGCATGGAGAAAAGGATCCAAAACACATTTCTACTCCCACTCCCATTAGTAAGTTCATTCCTTTTACTAATGTATTGTATATTGTTTGGAAAATTTTAGTTTGAGCAGTCTCCTGCCAAACATCTATCCCTTTCACCTTCCTTACGTTCTCCACCCCCCACCCTTATTTCGAACCCTATTGCCTCTTCCCCTGAACCTACTCCCGTTTCTCCCATTCCCACTACCAATTCGTCTACATCCGATGCCCCATCTTCCTCACAACCTGTCACTGCCGGGACACACTACAACCTTCGACCACGCACTCGAGGTAAAAATGGAGTAAATATATAGCAACAACAGTCAGATGCAGCAGAAAAACATTCGTGTAGGTACTTGCAAAAAATAAGCATTCTCCACCATAATGTACAATCCCTTTCAAATAAAACTGAGTTTATCGAGGCAGCTCTACAGAGCGATCTAAATCAAACGGACGTTCTTTGCTTTACAGAACATTGGTTATCTCCTAATGAACTTAGCATTTTCCAAATTCCAAACTTTTACCTCGCTGGCTTTTATTGCAGAGAGAGAGAATCCCATAAAGGTCCTACGTATTGGGGTTCCTGTATTTACGTTAGAAATAATATTGATTCTATTCCCTTGGCGGAATTAAATGTGTACTCCATTGAAAATATTTTCGAAATTTCTGTTGTGCATCTTACTTCACTAAAAGTGATAATACTTTGCATTTACAGACCTCCAACAAAGAAAACTGCAGATTATATTTCGTTCTTAGAAAACCTGGAGATAACACTTAACAACGTCAGCAATCGCTCTTTTGAATCCATTGTTGTATGCGGAGATTTTAACATTGATTTTCTGGTCGAATCTTGCGAGAAAGAAAAGATTCTCAATTTACTTAATTCCTTCAATTTAGACATTACAATTAATGTACCTACACGGATCACACAACATTCGAGGAAGGCAATTGATCAAATTATAATTAACAAAACTACTACTCGATATGAAATTGAAACAAAAGATTTAGGATACAGTGACCACGATGCACAATTCTTACCATTATAAGAAATGCGATCACTGACACAATAAATAATACACGTATGACTAGATTGTTTACTAAAAGTAAAATTAAATTATTCATTGATTACTTGATGCAGGAGTCATGGAAACGGTTTATAATACTGCTGATACAAACGACAAATATAATTCTTTTTTTTTCAACTCTTTCATTTCATTTTAACATTTGCTTTCCTCTTCAAAACGAAAATTAAATATTTCACGGAAAAGCAATTCTTGGATAACACAAGGGATTAAGACATCTTGTAAAAACAAGCGAATTCTTTCTTTCATTTCTAAACGTCATGACGTATCTCAAGATTTCCTTATCTACTTTAAAAAATACAAAACATTGTTACGAAAAGTCATAAGGCAGGCTAAAAAAAAAGCAGTCTCTTTAACCAATACTTTTCGAAATTGCTGCCGATCTCACTAAGGGTCTTCAGGCACAAAATTCAAAAACAGACAGTTCACCCAAAATTTTAGACACAATGTTCGTTTCGAAAACTTCTTCCTATGAAATTCTCAAAATAATCGGTAAACTAAAAATAAATATTCGTCCGTTTAGATGAATTCCGGATTCTTTGTTAAAGACTTGTGCGTATGCCATTATACACCCGTTAACTCACATATTTAATGCATCTTTATGCACTGGAACGTTTCAGATATTTTCAAAACAGCTAAAATTAAGCCGCTTTTCAAAAAGGCAACACAAATGAAATTCAAAATTATCGGCCCATTTCTCTTCTATCAGTTTTTCAAAAATATTAGAGAGCTTTTTACATACGAATGGAAACCTTTCTCACTAAACACGACGCGCTTTCAGATTGCCAACATGGATTTAGAAAATCAAAATCAACGAAAACAGATATATTTTCTTTTCTTAAAGATGTCGCCTCATCATTGGATCAAAACGAGGCACCTATTGGATTATTTTTACATCTCTCAAAAGCTTTCGACGTCATTGATCATGACATTTTACTTTCCAAATTACCTTCATATGGAATTCGTGGTATTGCTCTAGATTGGTTATGTTCGTACCTTAAACAATGATCTCAGAGAGTTGAAATACCTTACTGGAATGATGGAACATTACGTACGCACCTTTCCGACTCTTTGCCCGTTGCATGTGAAGTTCCTCAAGGATCGATTTTAGGCCCTATTCTGTTCCTACTTTACGTAAACGATATGCCCTCGACGATTCGAAACGGAAGAACGGTTCTCTTTGCGGATGATACGAACATCCTTTGCAATAAAGAAACAGTAAATAGTACAATAACAGATGTTTCAAATTGGTTCCGAAATAACAAATTAATAGTGAACGAAAAGAAAACGGTTTTAATGCAGTTTTTTATTTCAAATAAACAATTCTGTGCCCCATTGACAATGAACAGTGTACCATTGACTGATGTTAAGGCAACAAAATTTTTAGGTCTCTCAATTCAGTCAAACCTTAAATGGAACGTCCATTTAAATGAATTGAACACAAAATTAAGTTCATTATGCTACGCGTCCAGAATTCTTGCAAATTCAGTCAGCCTTCATACTGCTCGTTGTGTATACTTCGCGAATGTTCATTCCCGCCTGAGATATGGCATAATATTCTGGGGAAATACATCTTATAGCTCCCAGACTTTTAGATTCAAAAACAGATTGTACGAATAATAACCAAATCCCACCCACGTGATTCATTAAGCCTCTCTTCATTAATCTAGGAATTCTACCATTACCGTGTCTTCTTAATTACGAATCAGTGGTTTTTGTAAAAAATGACTTGCTCAAGGGCGGGAATATATTTTCAGAAAATGCCGAAGTCTATTACTATAACACTCGACGTAGAAATCATATTCATCAGGTGACAGTATCAACAGCTCATTACAAGAAATTCACATACAATACATGTACATTATTTTACAACACTTTGCCAGATGACATTAAACGATTAAATTCAATAGAAAAGTTTAAATCCCAAGTGAAATCGTTTCTGCTGCAAAACTGTTTCTATACAATTAGAGACTATACTGAGATCACAAGAAAAGTAACAAATTTTAACAATGATACATAATGCATTATTTACCATTTGAACTGTGTAAATGAGTATAAACAACCTGTAACAACTATTGTACTACAGCTTCCGGATCAATGACCCCCATCTCGAACAGGTTTTTCGTCCAGTTTCCCTGATCCATTGAGCAAATGCTGAGATGGCCCCTTGTTTTGCTTCTGGACATAAATGTAACTTCATTTCCTGTGCACGTCTTCTAGAATTCAGTGGGAAATACAATTATTCAAAATATCGTTTCCATGTTGTCGCGGCAGGAAGTAATAAGAAAACCTTTAAAATTTTTTGGGTTTAGCCAAAATTTATTGCTTATTTATCTTTGAAAATAGATTTTATTACATGGGAGTTTTTTTGTTTGTTTTTTTCTCCCTTTCAAAATTCAAAATGTATTGCTTATTTATTTTTTGAAAATAGATCTTACTACATGGGAGTTTTTTTTCTCCCTTTCAAAATTCAAAATTTAAGTAGTATATGACTTAGTGTAGGGATGACAGAATTTTGAAAATGTGACACAATTCACTTTTCCCCATAGCACGTCATAGCAGTTTTTAACTGTTTTTTTGACGTAAAATAAATAAATAAATAAATAAATAAAAAGAACGTAATTGTGATTGAAATATAGGCAATTTTAAATAAACAATTTTCTTAAAAATTGCACTAATTATTTTTTTTTTAAATTTATATAAAAAGAGCTAAATATCCTGAATATATTATATAACGCCGTTTGATATAACTTTTGATTTTTAAAATATACAAATGTCATTTTTGAAATGTCTCTGGCGTCTTAATATTCATTTTACAGCATTCTTTATTCATTTAGGCATTGGTGTGTATAAACGATCGAAACTTTTCCGAGAAAATCAGAAAAAAAAATCAGAAAAGCTTAAACGAAATTGTTTTTTAATATTGACTTCAAATTTTTCATTGCGAATTTGTGACACATAACTAGGTTATTGTTCTTCTATAATATTTTTAATCATTTTTTAATGTATAAAAAGATTCTCAAAACACTCTCTTAGTACAAGTATTACCTGAAAGAAAACTAAACCATCATGTAAATTGATACGTAAATTATGATCTTCAATATTTTTGTCTACTTAGTTACACAGAACCAAAGCCGCGAAGAACATTATAGCTTACGCATGCTTAGAAGGATCAGTTTTAGTTATGTTATTAGTTTTAAAACATTATTTGTTACATAACCGTAACACGATTAGAACCAGAACAACAATGTCACGTTATGTTCGTGGTGTGAGGGATATTCCGAGTCCATCATGTGTCAAACTAATTGCCAAATTTTTTATATTCTCTTGGACTGACAGGCAACTGTGTAACAAATGTGTGAACAGATACCATGGGTAAATATGTAATTGTCACAGCCGAGATAGGTCTACATTCTGTTCGCAGAGCAGAGGGTGGATCACGGTGGCGGAGGTTGTCGTGGTGTCTAGTTGAGTGTCGGGACGACCACCCACCTGAGTCTCGGGTGTTGCTACGTCGTTAGCTGACAGTGAAGCAGGAGAGACGATGCTAAGCTTCCTGTAGTTGGTTTCCCGCTCCCACCAGTTGGGCGTATGAGGCGTCGACCTTGGGGCAGGATTGGGCGACGGATGCTTTTCGGAGTACTCTGGATCCTACCTGTAGAAGTCCGACAGGAAAACTGATACCACCCGTCAGGTTGCTCAGGTTCCAGAGATACTCACGTCGATAGTGTAAAGGCGGGAAGACAGGATGGGGCTTCCGAATTTTAGTTCGGAGCGGCCGTCAGGGATGGGGGCTCCAAACCTTAGTTCAGGTGACCCCCAGGTGTGCTCTCGGCTTCGTCGTGGCAGAGGTCCGATACCCTGGGCAAAGAAGAGGGAACTTGTTTTCGGCGCATGTGAGTAGCGCATTGTTTTGACTCCGGTACTAGCCTGGATATCTAGAAGCTCCGAGCTGGCAAGACGGCCCTTTCCAGGCACAGTATGAGGAGGTTGCCGTGAGGAACCACTGGGTTCCGGCTGAATCCGGATGTCAGCCTGTCGTCGTACTTGTGCGCCGGCGGGGGATGAGGATTAAGGCATGAAACCATAGGTGCTCACCCTGGGGTTAACAGCCCCGTGACAAAATTAAGCAATTCTGTTGTAGACCAGACGTGGTTCACACTGTTCGCAGAGCACGAAGATGCTCTCACTGGGATTGATACCAATGGAGCAATTGGTACCTGATGTGTCTTTGAGGCAGCAATAGCTATCTGCTGACAATAGGAATGGGGCAAAACCCAACAGCTAACCCAGATTCAAGTGAATAGAAAACTAACTTGTACGAGGAAGTCTTCGGCATTCCGTAGCTCCACTACTTCCTCTCGTACTACGTACGTAGAACAGAGAGTGTATTGTAATACTGCGCCCGAAGACGGCTACCTTCTGACAGAAAAACTCGTATTCTGGGAACTGACGGCGGTGAAACGGACACTTTTGCTCCTTTATGTCGTAAATAAGCACGATTAGAGAGATTTGCTAACTCTAGACATCGAAATGATAACTTAATAATTTATATATTAAAGATTGAACACTTTCAATAGACAATTTTATTAAAATGAATTAAATATACTAAAATAAACTCAAAGCTAAAATTATGTAATCAAAGGAAGATTCAAAGTCAGTAGGAATCTTAACTAAATTAGACGTAGGTAAATATTTGCGTGAAAATGCTCAGAATTTTAGATTTGCTGGGAGGTACTTGTAAATTTTGATGGAACTGGAAGTTTCGGAAAGTCCTTCGAACGTTCTCTGAGTCTGCCATGCTTGAGAAATTTAAATATTTATTTATTTTGTGGTTTACTGTTCATACAAATAACTGAGAGTACCCTTTTGATATCGGTGACTCAATTTGCCTTAGGTAGGAATTTTCTCTAGTTTTTAGTCAAAATTTGTGTCATAAGTTATTGAAGAATTCAAAACTAACGTAGGAATAGTAATACATTCTCTTATCATAAATAGATCACACGCATTTTAGAGTTTTAGTCTTGCACGTATTTCTAAATACTAAGGTGAAGTAATGAATGTCTTAAATTTAATAATCCTTGAATTTTAACTGAGGTTAACAAATAGTAAAAGTTTAAAACCTTGTGGCAAGTAAAATTCACAATCAGCATGGTTCGTTTAGAACATTTTTTTTATTTCTCTCATTGCAGCTATTTTCACTTATCTTTGCGACGATTGAAGTAATCCCACGCGTACAAATCCCACTCGAGTTGAGATGGAACCCATGACGAATTTTAATGGACGTTCTCTGAGGAACGCCGGATTGTGTGGCCGCATGAAATCCCAATGCAAATCCCATCTAGTAGACTAACGGCGCACCTCGAATTCTGCTTTGAAATATCAAATATTTATACTACGTGAGTGGACAAGCCATACTAGTTTGCGAAACTCACAACGTTTGCCGGAAACTCATAAAAATTTGGCCGCTGCGCTTGCTGACTTTTTGCTGGAAAGTTAAAAATGTAATCTCGCGGGAAAAGAAGTTTGCATTCAGATTAAAAACAGTTCACGGCAATACAAATGGGCTGAAAAGAGTAAAACGTGCACGACATTAATTCACATGCATAAATGTGCTCAGGCTTTGTAAATACATAAATCGAACTACATTTGTAAATAATTGCGATTTCGTAGATCTCTTGCGCCACTTTGAATTTCAATTTATGAGTTTATGAAAAATACGCCTGTGCTTTTAATCTCGAATAATATTGTGGAAATTTCTCAATACAATATTTTCTTTGAAATATAATTTTCTATTGTTTTACAATTACTAAGAACGGTTGTTTTTTCATTTAATTCCGGAAAAATAATAATAAATATAATATAAAAATAATATATAATATAAAAATAATAATAAAAATAAAAAATAATAATCTGCAAGTTGAGAATTGTAGAAGCCTAGTTATTTGAAAATTATTCTTAATTTTTTGAAAAATATGAAAGTCACCTATTTGTACTTGTAATTATTACTCTTATCCCAATATATACGTTCTTTCCTTCATTTTCTAGTATTTAGTTAATCACGTTATATTTGAGCTCTATATTGGCACGCCATACTAATCTGAGTATAATATATCTCTGCTTTTTTAAAATTTATATAACAATTTATCATTAATTTCATGAAAGCGTGTCATTCAACAATCTCTCATACGCAACAAACTGAGTGCCATTTTAATATTACAATATTCCATTTCCATACCAAGGCCAATACAAATTATGGATGAAGAAAATCCGTGGGTTGTGATCCTGTCCATACAAATTCTCAGATTTCTGAAAGGATGTTTGATCTTCATTTAGTAGTATATAAAATCCGGAAAGCGAGGTTGCTAAGGCAATATGGATTGTTAGGGTTCTTCAATAACATCAAATTTTTTAAAAATCTATCAAAGTGTTTCATAATATGCTTGATATTTAATACCGAAAACAATAATCTTACCTAAAAGAGAATCTCTTCAAACGTTTCGACCTTATTTGACATGACAAAAATCTACAAATACAAAACAAATAATAATAGAATATAAATTCATTTATTCTACAAGAGCATCCTAATATAATATTATTATTGTTATTATATTATTATTATTATTATTGCTATTGAAATAAAATACTCAATACTCACACTCTAGACATTTGCACTAACATTAGTTGATTTCAAAAATATGTTTCAGTTGTTTCATAGCATAATTTTTTTTTAAATTTTAGCATATCAAGATATAATTATTGGATATCATGCCAGAGTTAAAATAATTGTTATAATAGTTAATATTAGTGATAGTATGATTATTGCATCCTCGCTTGTAATGTTATTATTTTTTTCATTATTATTACTATTATTACAGTATGTTATTGTAATTATTGTTATTTAACTGCCACCGGGTCATATCCAATTGCAGTTCAAATAAATGTATATGTATGTATAAAGTCTTCGTATGGACCATACCCATATATCATAACCATAACGACTCTTCAAAGTTGTTGGCAACCAACAATTTCAAACATGCAAGTGATGTTCAAAGTACTCAGAAAAAATCGCTTTACATCCCTGCTCCTATCACTTCTCACTTACTTCTTACTTCTTAATTTATCTATTTTTTAAATATTTACTATTTCGGCTAGTACTACAAACCTTCATTCGCGACATTCCGGACTGCACATTCGTCCATGCTCACTGTCTATCTTTAGTACTCATTTCTTCGTCTGCTTACAACCCAAACAAAACGCCCACTTTTGCTTAGTTCTTTGTACTTATTATTGGCTTTACGTAATTTGTCATTTCTTTACTTTCTTTATGTGCGCCCCATTTATAAATTAGTTTCATCTTACCTGTCGCTGCCAACACATTACTTATTGGCTGCAGATTATTCTCTGATTAATACTTCTTAACACTAGAACTTCAAAATTGAATCTCCCTATTGATAACATATCTTTCCAAACACACTACTTGCAGAAACATTTTAACAGCATATATTTTATTGAATTCACTAATTGCTTCATTAATTTATCATTCCCACATTTTAATTTTTATTACTTTAATTTCTAACACTATACGCACTTTATATTCAGTCTTACGCGTACTGAAACGAATATTTTGCACAATTCGACCTTACAGCACATGGACGTGTGACAACTTCCCCCAAACTCAAATGTTATAATGTGGAAACAAAACTCGACACTCAGCCGTCAGTGTTAATTCTGAGCATCTCCAGTTTCTTTAACAGATTGCCTTTATTTCAAAGCTTTTTCGTCTTCATGGTTTCCATTTGTTTTTTCCTCGTCCATACTCTATTCATCGTATTTCACTTTATGAATCTTCTCTTTAACACTCACAAAATTGTAACTTAATTGTTACTTTACCGTAGGTCGTATTTTTAACGTTATTCGTCTATAAAACTTCCTATGCTGATTTATCAACACACACTATCTACAAAATATTTCCCCACTTTTTCACGGCAGTCCCTTGAGAGGCTAAAGCATCAAGTAACACCGTTACATCAGCTTGCGTTTACACATTTCCTTTATACTTTTCGCGATCATTTATGCAGTGATGATCTAAGAAGTCATATTAGAAGTTTATTATTTACTGAAAAAATTCAAGATTATATTGATATAAAAAAAATTTAAAAAACTATAGAAAATATTTTCGGAGTACCCCTGCCTAAAGATTATATTAAATTAAATACAAAAAATATTGATCTTCTAACAAAACATCTCTTTAAAAAATAACTATAGAATATGGTTCGTTCACAGCACCCGTCAAAATTTGGTGCCCGAGCTTGTATCAGGTAATATTGAGATAAAATACAATACTATATTGATTTTCTAACAAAACATCTCTTTAAAAAATAACTACAATATAGTTAGTTCACAGTATCCGTCAAAATTTGGTGCCCGAGCTTGTATCAGGTAATATTCAGATAAAATACAATACTATATTGATTTTCTAACAAAACATCTCTTTAAAAATTAACTATAGAATATAGTTCGTTCACAGCACCCGTCAAAATTTGGTGCCTGAGCTTGTATCAGATATATTGAGATAAAATACAATACTATATTGATTTTCTAACAAAACATCTCTTTAAAAATTAACTATAGAATATAGTTCGTTCACAGCACCCGTCAAAATTTGGTGCCTGAGCTTATATCAGATTATATTGAGATAATATACAAGATTATATTGATCTTCTAATAAAAACATATCTCTAAAACATAACTGTAGAATATAGTTAATTCACAGCATCCCTCAAAATTTGGCGGCCGAACTCTAGCTTATTAGGCAATGCATAAATCCAGATCTGTTTGCTCTCCTTAATGGCGGAACTCCGCTGTGTGCGCAATGAACATCATGGGTCGCCGCGTTTCGTATTCGCTGTGTTACGCACAAGTAATTGGGTCATACCCGCGATCGATAGGCCCATCGCCGCATCGAGAGTCGATAAATCGCTACGATGGCGCGTGACAGGGCTTTGTTATGAGCGCTTTACTTAGCTCAGACCGCGCTGCATAATATCGGCTTTGAACGGCAAACTTGGCGAAGCGTTTCAGAGATACCAACAATCGGCGGGTCAATGATTCGTTCAAAGAGATGTTGTTATTCGAGTGTGTTGAAGAGAGTGTAATGCCTCATTCACAATGCAAACTTAAACGTAAACGTAACGTAGCCGCAAAACCTACAAATGAGTTACTAAGCGAGACCATTCACAATGCCTTGACGTAACCGTAGACGTAAGGCCGTAACTTAAAGAGTTCACAAGCTCCAAGCTTTTATGTTAAGTTTACGTCGGAATTCTACCGAAAAAACACCAGTCACAGAGCAGTGTAGAAGGTCGATTTCAGATTGTGTTGAGGTAGTTTGTGGTTATGTCATTTTGTGATTGTAATGTAGAAAACTAGTTGCGATCAGTTTTGATACGTGTAGTGAATTCAAATTAAGAATTTGAGCAATATTTATTGTGACTTTAATTGACATGGCGAATAAACTGATTATGTTCGAGGAATTACTCGTGAATTTGTATAAGGAATCCTTGTTTATACGATGAAGAAAATACGAGCACTTTACTACAACTACAACTGCATATATATATATATATATATATATATATATATATATATATATATATATATAAAGAAAAATCAATAGAAATGTCGAAGAAAAGACTAGAAACTATGGTGAAAAGATCTTTCCAGCGTGTGAGAAACGAATCGATCAAGTTTCAGTACTTTGAATTCTGATTGGTTCAGGCGAAACTTACATTCCAGCTTACGTTCGTCATTGTGAATGCTTGTTTTTACGTGTAAATTTTACGGCTAAGTTTACAGCATTATGTTACGTTTAAGTTTGCATTGTGAATGAGGCCTAAGATACTGAAATTGCGTGTGGAACCGAATTGTTAACTCAAAGGGAAATCGTGTTTTCATATTTCTTTAGACTCACCTCTTAAGGTTTGTTCTGTGGATTGTTTTATCAAAGGTACTGTTTTATCACGAGTGCTTTGGAATTTATCTGTAAATTTCAAAACACGAGTGATATTTGAAAGGATAATTTTACGAATGAAATAAAAAATATAATTAATTGTTAGTCTTAAACTTAACTGTATCTTAATAATTAATATTAGTGTAAATAGAAGGTACAGAGACAACGGGCCTAGCATAGCAAAAAAATCGGCACAAATTACCGAAGTTAAATGAGAACATCGTGTCAATAATCCAAGACGTTTATTTCTTAAATTAGTAATAATGTTTCGAATACTCTGTAACTCACAAAAAAAACGACCGTAGGTGTGTGATTATAACACTTATTAATTTTATATTTAATTAAATGAGCACCCTTGAAATGTGCATTTGTTGAAATCATTCGTAACTGATGGAGTTTTTCTGATTTATATTTTTTCTCCTCCCATTATATAGTTCTGACATTTGATGGCTGCAACCTGTTGCATAATGATACTCATTACGATACAGATTTCATTATGAATCAGGTTCTTGACTAATCATAGAGAGGTTTACAAAACAAATATTGACAATATTAATAATTGAGAATCGTTCTGGTAAATGTTTCGTTCGATTATGTACATTAAAATTGCATTTAGATTTATATTATGCTTGTCAGTTTTAACTTATTTTATTATTAATAATTTTACGTGCAATATTATTTAAAACAAATTGGATTGTAATTTCACTTTTATCCCATTTGACTAGCGTAGTGATAAAAGTCACCTGTGGTAGAGCGGGTAGGGAGCTGTCCGATAGGTGGCCTTGGCTGAATGCTGCATGTCAACTGCCACGAAACGATTCAATGTAAAAGTTTAACTTTTAACAGTTACCATAAAATGTAGAAAAGATACCGTATGAAACTGGATGTAATGGGTATTAATACACTCGTGTGAAGTTTACGATACTCGTTCGTTCTTCACTCGTATCGTAATATCACACTCGTGTATTAATATCCAGCATTACATCATCACTTCATAATCTATTATTGAATGATTAGATGAACTTCTGGTTCCTCAATTGAGTATTTTGCACAGACTTGAAGAACGGTGTTCCTCATTAAATGGCAGGAAAGGTTTTTAAAGATGAGGCATTCGCATGACCCGTCATTAATAGCATATTGTTCTTCTACTCCGACGTGAGGCTTTTGTGAAGTGGTTGTCGAGCGCCTTGAATGATCAGTCGCTCGGCTAGTAGTGATTTTTTTATATGTGGTATTTTTTTAGCAGAAATATTGGTTTATTTAGAAATTCCTTTCGTCCATTAGGACAATTCTTGTACCACGAGTTAGCTTTTAGATGAGAAAGATTGAGAAGGAGTGAGAAAGAGACGATCCGTTTTCACTTGCTTAACTCGTTTCTCCGTCAACAATTTGCGAAGGCGTAGAGAAAATCTATGTAGGTTATGTTCATTTGAAATTTTCTCGGCCATGTTGTACTAAATACTTAATGTTGTACATGTACTTTATACGCAGTTTTAACGTAGTTTTTTATGTAAAATAAATAAATAAATAAATAGAAACTAGTGAACGTCGTGGCGATAAAAAGAAAACGATAGAATTGCATCTGATGCTCTGATTGAACAACGCAGGTGTCATTCTTAAATTTTAGTGGTTCCATCTCATAAGTGAAATTAATCGTCTGTTAAATGCAATTTTTTTTCCTAGACCTATAAAACAATATTTATCTACTTTGGTTAGATAATGTAAAACATTATGCTATTATAATCGGTTTCGTAATGAAGTACTTTACCGCTCAAGTGAGTAGGGTTATTTTGAGACGAGCACTATTCCATGGTCTACTATTGAGAATAACAATAATTATTCAAATAATTTATTATGAAAATAACTTTGTTAACAATTTTTCAAATAATAACAATAATAATAACATGTTTTAATTTCTTATTATATACATACACAACAAATTTCTTGCAATTCGAAATTGTAATTCCTGATGATGTAGCCTGACAATTCATATTAGTATTTGAAATACTATTTTCCCCCCATCATTTTCATAGCTATTTGTTTCTTGTTTTCTACTGACGATTCCACATACCCTTCTGCAACAGAAGACGACTTCCACCCACCGTGCCTCTTCAGCATATCCATATCAGCACCTGCATTTGCTTAAAATGAAGCGGAGGATCGCCGAAAACAATGTCCTGTAAATCATTCAGGGTTCTGCAAACCAAGATACTTTGCTATTAGCTTCGGAATGCCTCCAAAAGTATTTATTCCAACAGGTTGGCAAGTATATTTTCCATTTTTGTAAAATACAAAGAAACGATCGTGCTTGACACTTTCAGGCCGAAGGCGAAAATATTTACGAAATGTTTCTAAACAGTAAAATTCTTTAATATTTCCCTCACTAATTACAAATTTTCTCGCAATTAAAGTCTTACTGTTTGGTATATTAATTAAAATACATGTTTGTCTATCCTCTATATCACTTATTTTAAGATTCTTTAACTCATCTCTACGGCAAGCGCCAAATATACCAATTATTAAGGTCACCTTCTCCAACAAACAATTATCATCGTCAGCTTCTATTAAAAATTATGTATGTCTTCTTTTGAAAATATCTTTGACTTTTCTGTTTTATATCCTCCACTTTTCCTTTTTAAAATGCTAACAACTGGGTAAACTTACTTATGTCAATATTATCCTTAACTAATAAAGTACTCTTCACCATAGAAAAGTGGGTCCAAAGACTACTCGGTTTTTCCTTTTCTGACTTGCCGGAAAAGTAAGCCATTAAAACCTTTTCTGATATGCAATGAACGTTTTTGTTTTCACACCAATCCTTAAAAATTGAGCTCTCACGCTCATATTTTTTCTTTGATTTGTATGGTAACAAAGAATATATAGCAGCATTTGCTGCTATTTCTATTTCTGAGTCTGAACTGCATTCGCTCATGTTGTCGAAATGTGTACACCATGCGCGTTTCAATTGTTCTCCTGGTTAAGAACAGTGTCGCCACTTAAAGGGGAAAATTGTGAATACTAAATGAAAATTTTAACCTTTATTCTAACCAATTTTTACAATGTGGATAAAACGTTGTACGATATTCGTGTCGTAACATCTGATTACAATACTCAATTGCTTACCAAACTCGGTCGTCAACGAGGCTCGTCGCCAAACAAGGTCGGGTGTACTCTATTTTATTTATTTTACATAAAAAACAGTTAAAACTGTTTATGACGTGCTATGGGGAGAAGTGAAGTACACTCTCGTGTTCGGTGACAAGTTTGCAGCATTTGACTGACTTTTTCACTACTTTTCTTTCCTTTTTTGTTTTTTTGCCTCAGTTTGTTTTGTTTCGCTATTTCTTTTCGTTTTGCTGAATTAGCGGGAGCCTGTTTCAGCGAGAGCCCTGGGTGGCTTAATTCCGGGCTGTTTTAAGTAATTCGCTAAATTAACAATCGCGAAATATTTAGTACCGGAGTGATCCATTATGTATTCCTGAAATAATAATTCCCTGCGAGTTCTTTTAAAGACCTTTCTTTTAAAATTATTTGTACCACTGTTCTACTTACTATCTTCCGTCTCGAGAATGACACATGACCTACAATGTGCTATTTCTTTTATAGATCAAGTAGATTTGTGGACCCAGGAAGCACAGGGCTGCCCTTGTAATTTTGATCCAGCACGGGAAGACTGTGCGTGCTGTGTCGAAGATGGCGGTTGTCAGTGTGGGGAGCACATGCCAAATCGTTGCATCCAATGCGGACTGGAAAAACATTGTGGCCGAAGTGAGTTTCTATGTATGCTTTCTATTCTAAATATAACTTGACATCTTAATTACTAATCGTAGTTTATCTGACTGTGATTAAGTTGCAGTAAGCGGACTACTTTTTTTTCTCGGTCATTTGCTTATGAATTCTGCCGTTATTTCTTAATGATATAGCTAACTCTTCCCTTAATTTTATCGCGACTTTTCTCTTTAATTGTGGAACAACTTTTAAAATGTTTAAAAAATAATAATTTAAAATGCTTTTGTTTCAATTTTCATAAAATCTCCAGGGTTAAGTCAGTATCATTTTCGCAAAATGTGGAAGAATATCTCTAACAAGGAACGTTCGCAAAGTCGAATATTACAAATTGCTTCAAAATTGACTATGTAATGCTCAAAACATGAAAAACTACGTAGTACAAAATACAGTGCGAAATTCTACATATAAACATGCTAGAATAAAATAAACATTTTTATTTGTCTATATCGTTTTGAGGGGACCCGAAGACACTGGCATTGAAAAGCAACTTCAGCATAACTAGCCTCATAACAGAGATTCACGTACTACTGCCTTTCTACTCCAACTTAAAAGAAAAGGGATACGGCAAAAAATTGGCAATAAATTCCTGACAAACGCTAAATTTATTGCACCTAATTTTTCTCGTTTTGGACGTAGAAACAATTTTGAGTGTTTCATTTTGAGATTGCCTCTTGTAAGATTGTCTGGTTAGAAAGAGGGTGAAGTATATGTCCTACCGCAGTGTGCAACGTGACTCTGGACTCTCGGTTCCTGGCTTCACGGTCGGGCAAGACGTTCGGGCAGATCAAGTCCCCGTCGCTGGAGGGCCCCGCCTTCTGCTGGTTCCTGCTGCAGCCGGACGTCGGCCAGCGCGTGGAGGTGCAGGTCTACCGCCTGGTGAGCGCCGGCCGCTTCAACGGCACCAGGTGAGCCCCCGCCTTCTGCTGGTTCCTGCTGCAGCCGGACGTCGGCCAGCGCGTGGAGGTGCAGGTCTACCGCCTGGTGAGCGCCGGCCGCTTCAACGGCACCAGGTGAGCGAGCGGAGGGGCTTGTGGTTGGGTGAGGGCGGATCAATTCCTGTCGCTGGAGGGCCCCGCCTTCTGCTGGTTCCTGCTGCAGCCGGACATCGGCCAGCGCGTGGAGGTGCAGGTCTACCGCCTGGTGAGCGCCGGCCGCTTCAACGGCACCAGGTGAGCGAGCGGAGGGGCTTGTGGTTGGGTGAGGGCGGATCAATTCCTGTCGCTGGAGGTCCCCGCCTTCTGCTGGTTTCTGCTGCTACCGGATACATCAGGAACGGGAAGCCGTTGGGCCAGATCAGGTCTTGGTATCATGCTTCATGCATGTCACATGATCAGTTGCATCTTGCTGTTGATAGCTATAACATAAGTAGATAATTTGGAATCGTGTTGCTCTCTGACCTGCCAGTACACCACATCTGGTGGTGGTGGTGTGCGGAATGGATTAACAGTTGGTGGAAGTGGAATATAATGTGAAAATGCGGGCAGCGTGTGTGGGAATTGAGTAGTCAGTGGTTTTAAAGGCAGGTATCTGTGTGTAATGCATAGTTATGAAATGAGATGTAACGTATCAGATGAGAGATTACGTATTAATACATGGAGAATATGCTTTTGCATGTTAAATGGATGAACACTGTCAGTTAGATATGATATAGTAAGTATTGGGAAATTTGACAGGAAAATAAGTCAATGATGTGATGCTCAGGGTTACAAAAAGTGTCAAAGGTTTATTGGTTGTAATTCACGTAAAATATAACATACATTCAGCTAGCATTTAGCAAATTAGCTAGTATTTTTCTGATTTCGTTGCTGAGAACTTTGCAGAAAAAATAAATGAAAAGTTTGTACACTCTAAGTAGCAACGTGTCATCGGAAATGCAATTTAGGTAAGGGAAACCGGAGAATCTTTTTACTCTGCCAGAAATCCATGATGATCTTTTACTAATACTTGACTTATGAAAGTAATTTTTACACCGTGTACCAAAATCCGAATATTTTCTGTTCTTACATGACTATGGTGTGTATTTTTTACCTCTTGGAGCTTTAATTTCTTGCCTATACTTATACGTTTGCCGAACACAATACTTTAATTAAAATATCCGTCGGAAATTAGAAAATTAGATTATTTTTGTTCAACACGTATATTCACTGTGCTACATTAGGAGTTAACGATAATTTTGAATTTATAAACATGATCTCAGCGAAATTTCGCCGAATTCACTCCTTTCCTTTGAATTACTCGTGTTCCTTCAAATTGGAAATTCAGAATACATTATTTTCTCTTAATAACTCCCAACAATGCAATAAGTTGACTTCGCAGCATTGAGGCACAAACAATGATCCCAGTCAAACATTGCAGGTACTACTTGAAATTTTTCGAGATGTAAGAAATCGACTCTATGATCAGGACAATGGCTGTAAATCGTAATAGGAAATCGTAAAGCATAGCGAAAATAACTGAACTGGATATGGAATAGATACAAAATTTTAGGTGCAAGAAGGTATTCGAAACCAGTGTCCTAATCAAGGTTGCTACGACGCTACGTGGCCACGGCCTTTGCTTTTTTCTGAACCCTTTTTTTCGTTTAGTTAACTAAATATGCTCGTTAATTCAATGAAATATTGTTGATTATTGTTATGTTAATAGCATGAGTGCAATTAAAATTCAAACGTGCAATTAAAAGCATACACCTACAAATCAGAATTCAGAAACGGAGCCAAGTCGTGTAATTAAGAAAATATAACCAAGGTATTTGTAGTCGGCTATGAAACATAAACAAAAATCTTCATCACATATTGCATACCTACAACAACTAAATATACACAACCAACGAATAAAACTAAATTGGAGAAGTAAACGTTAAGCTCTCTGACTTATGTAAAACATAAAATATGAACGTGAATTAATTAATGTTTTACATGTGAAAGATTTGGTCTTAGGATTAGGAATGTAAAAAAGTAAACATCAGTTGTGTTTACTGTTTCTAAAAAGTATGCTATACCAAAACTGTGTCAGAAGTGTGTCAGCTTTATTCTCCAATATATGTTATTCTCCATATGTTTTATTTTCTCTCATACGTATGTTTACTTTTCGTGTGTAGTAATGTTTTCTTGCCTTGGTCAGCTTTTAATATTTTGCCCGCGATATGTATAGTACCTTCCATTTGCAAATATTTCGTGGAAACAAAAACAATGCAAGACTCACTAAATTAGATCTTTTCCAGAAGCAATACTACGTCATGAAATGTATATCTCGTGTGGAAAAGATGCTTTTGGTATACATAAGGTGCATATTATCATTTAATTCGTTAAGTGATGTAGCATTGATGTTAGGTGCAATAAGTGTTTATTGACAATGTCCTTGTAAGTGTATTAGTTACAAAACATACATAACGTTTCGTAGATATATTATCTCCATCTTCAGATGCTGCAATCAAAAATTGTAAAATGTTCTATTGGAAGAGATGCGCTTGAATTTTTTAAAATTTGATTTATATGTAATGGAAACGAAAAAGCATTGAACGTAACATGTGTATAAAAGGGTATAATTGCACTCATGGTATATATGAAAACTGGCTCTTATCGTCGCTCGTTTTCTTGAACATACCATTCATGCAATTATACACCTCTTTATACACTCGTTTTGTTAAATACTATTATTATAAGCAAATTACATAATAACAAAGCTTTCTGCTCCAGGGTAAATTTCATAATGGATAATTAGGTAGCGTAGGTTTGTTGATTTTTGAAAAGCATTATCCTTTAAAATTCGGATGTGAATAAAGCACGATACATCAGAATTAGAGCATACGAACTCCCGTTTTACATTCAAATCCCATTGGCTTCAGACCACCGGCTTGGAGAGGGATGCGATTTGGATTATTACACTGATGGTCACCGAGTTAACCAGACATAAATCATTTGCATTGGGCCATCATAATACTCTACACCAGATAGTATAGTAAATGAACGTATACTAAATTTCGTCGGGAAACGACCAGTGTAGTTGAAGTTTTAAAGTTCTGAACCATACTTTACTTAACTTAAATTAGGGTCAAAATATAATGACAGTAGAAAGAGACGATAGAGGAGGATAATCACTTCATATATTCAATATTGAGAATGGAAACAAAATATTGATCCCTTTGGTAAACTGACGACATAAATATCTTAGTTATTTTGTTATTTGATCTAGAATAGATCAATAGATATATAAAAACGGTGAGTGAATTCCGTTTATTTTTATTATTTTCGCTGAAGAAATCGTATTTTCCCTTAAAACCAAAACGTTTCCTTTTACAGTTGTGAAGGTGGTTACTTGCAATTGACTGATGATCCAGATCTCATTCCGAGTTCTTCAGAGATTCAAATTTGCGGAGGCAATGAACGTTTCTCTCCGCCAGTTGTACTGTTTTCGGACAGTGGAACTGCTTCTCTTTTATTTATGTAAGTTGAAACACCGAGATTTGAAATGAAGATAAGTTACACTGAATTCATTTAATAATTAGTTATTATAATTACTATTAATTAATTACTAAATAATATAATTGTAATTTCTAATACGTGCAATAGTTTTATCGGTTTGCGCTTTTCGTATATTTCAGATACATTTTTTTTGAATTAATAAACAAATCGATAAAATATCGATTTTTTAAATCGTATTTTCAACTTGAATATTTCTAATTTCATTGATTATCTTGTAGATTATTTGATATAATTAGTTACAAAAATGAGGTCTCTCTTTCAGAATAAACGAAAAAACGCACAGATCCCAGTTTCTTGCATACTTCAGTTTTACTTCAGAAGTAGTGCAGGTGATGTAGCATTCAGAGTTAGAGGAGGACATCACGTGAAGGATACAGGTACATTTAATTTTTTTGGTAATGTAGCTCTCTTTTGACGTTATTATGATATTACTCCTTTTCAAATTATTTTAAATATTAAAACTTTCGTTTATATGTTTTGCACTTTCTATTAATGCATATTTTCAGAGTGTGATTGGATGTTCCAAGAATATCTTTGCCGAACACCAGGCTACTGTGTGTTTGCCAGTCCTGGTTATCCTGGCTTGTATCCTCCAATGCGACACTGCAAATACTACATAGCTACTAGCTCCATCCAAACAATGGTGCACATAAATATTACCTCTCTTCTGCCTTACACGTGAGAAATCTATTGTTAACTTTCAACCTACAATTTTCGAAAATATCAAAATCATTGGTAATGTTGTTCCCTTGGGTTCCTTTCATCATAGCTTCCTCTTTTCCCCCATCTTTGTTTTCCTTTTGCCGCACTCTGATGGCCATTGCATAATCGATATCACAATTCCATTATATTAATGAAGTACCCATTGTATCAAAAGACTATTCCTAATCTACTTGCATCACATTTTAGCCTATCATATATTTTAAGTGTCTTAATTTTTGCCTCGGGCTATCAAGTATTTCTAATCGCCTTGCGCCTTCATATAGTTTTTTTAGGCTAAGACAGACATGTGTAACTCTTGTAAAAAGTAACTGAATAATAAATTAATAACAAAATCAAAACCAACTTCAGTTTTGCATACTTCGATCTTTAACATGCTGTTCAACCGTTTTGCTACTAACTGTATTACTCTGTATTCCAGACACTGTCGGACGCACAATATCGCCATTTATCAAGGATCAGCCCCATACAATAGTTCATTATTGAAAAGCATATGCGGAAGTCGAACTACAGAAATGACGTACCCAGGTCCCGAGCTACTTGTGGAATTCAGGTGAAGAAAAATTATTAAAATTATCATGCTGAACAAGAAACCGAGGAGTGTGTTTGATAACATTTTCATAAATGTTTTAAAGCACACATTATATCATTATATCATTTGACATTAATTACTAAATATCATAAATCACTCACCATTAATATCATTTAAGAAAGTGACAACTTGTTCTAAATTTTTAATTTCTTCTTCTAAGAGGGAAAATTTTTAGAATATTTCTGACTCAATACAGGAAGAAATCATACACCAAAGTTTCATTTATCTATCAATAGAAATATTTTCATTTTGTCTCCCACTTCACTTCAGTTCCTTTCAGCTCAGGTCCTGCAGTTCCGCCATATGATTATAATGGATTTCTGGCTACACTTGAGTTTATAGAACCTACTACGAGCACGGAGCCATCAACTACACCAATTCTGAAAACAACAGTGCCAAGAATCATGAGTGAGTATTTTTCAGTTTAAAAATTACTATCTAAAAATCGTAAGTCTTCGATTAAAATGCAATGGTATTTAGTATTTTTTTTCTTTAAAATGCTTACTCTTCTCGTAATTGGGTGGCAATTTCAGAAAAGAGGTGCTATTGTAATAGATAAGCGATCTAAAAATCAGTTTTAAATTGCTCCTCAATGTTACATCATATTTCGTGCGTCATTGAATACATTTTACAAGGAGTAATGCTTCTATTTAGCATATGAATGTTTAAAAAAACCTACTCTTTATACTGCATTGTGACATTATAATTACTCTCTAAAAACATGAAAATATATCATATTACAAAATTGTTACTATTTGTGTGTAAAATTGATTGTTAGTAAAGATTAGTATGGTTTCAAGGAATTAAACAAAATGAAGATAGTCATAAATGTTTTCTCCAAATTAACCCTGATAGCTGCAATAATTTTGTATCTCTGAGAACTTCCAATTCTTTTAAAGAAGGAATCCGTAATTTTAACTTGCAAATAGATTCCACACAAAAGATGAAGTCATGAATACATAAAATTTAGCTCTTTTTTATTTCAGGTGATGTGATGAAATCTCGGGAAGCAGTGCGAAAAATTGCGGACGTTTGTATGTCAAGTACTCGTTATGACAATGAATGAAATTCACAAACATTTTAAATTAGTGTAATGAATGTCTCTTTGAAAAACAAACAAAAAACATAATTACACTTTGCAATACTCTTTTTAGTATATTTGTCAGCGTTTCAGGTTGTAACGTTTTCTTTCTCACTGTTTCAGCACCTACCACTAACTCACCCCGCATCACTCGGGTAAAATGCGATCAATTATTTCTTGGAAATGTTTCGCGTTCGGGTCATTTCGATACTAAAAATAAACCTTGGAGTCCTAATTGCACGATGAAGTTTATTGGACGTTCCTCTGATGTAGTTCATTTATCTCTATTTAGCTATCAACTGAGGTGAGTAAATTTACATTCAAAATTCGTATATAAATGCACATTTATTTTATTTTAGGGGCTGAATAAATACCATTGTTGTAAGACCGTGTATTGGATTGGCAAACTGAATTGTTCATTTGACAGAAAAAAGTCGTTTCAAATCTTCATCAATGCCACTTAACCGCGCCCGATTGTTTTTTTTAGATTTATTGTTAATTCTGCAATTAAGTGTAGTAACTTGGTCGCAGAATATCTTGACCTTACATACATTAAACTTACATTCATTAACAAAATGTTACAAAAAAAGAGTTAATTAAAATAATAATAATAATAATAATAATAATAATAATAATAATAATAATAATAATAATAAATAGTACATTAAAATCACCACGCAAACCTTACTCCACTTCACTTCACTGCACAACACTTAACTGTGACGCATTTCTTTCACACTCGCTTCTTCTTCTCGCATTCCCTTCCCTCCACTTCCCTTCATAACACTACACTGCGCTGCACTACACTGCACTGCACTGCACTGCACTGTACTACATGAATAATAATAAAATAATAATAAAGATAATAATAACAATACTACTACAACTGATAATTATACTAACAATTAAACAATTTACTTTGTATGAAATACTACTAATCTAACATTTTAAGATTCTTAAATCAAACAGGGCGATCTTGTCGTTATACGTCAAACGTTCTTTGACGCTTGCTGCGAAATGATGGTTGGACGTTGGCAGACGAACTGTTTGCATTGCAGGGCACCGTCCTGTGAGACGGTGGTGGAGATTTACGATGGACTCGCCGTGAAGGGAAAACCTCGCCACAAACTGTGCAGCCCTCTGGCAAGATTTGCGCGCGACCCTGGTGGCAGGTGAGGTAAACTCGCACCCTGCACAACTCTGTTATTATTTCGTTTGTATTCTTTTTTATTTATTTCGTTTGTATTATGCACACTGTTCCAAAAAGGGCTCCCGTGGAAAGCGTTTAAACGTAACAAATAAAATAAATAGGAGTGTGTGTCCGCTGAGAAAGGTCGAAAGGTCGAAGATCGTCTTAACAGCATCGTTGATCAGGAGGTCATAGAATTAGTCTCCACGGTGGTGGATTTTCACAATTAGCTAGATAGTTGAGTCAAATTCAACCATTGTCTGACGGACTATTCACAAGGCAGGCTGCTCTGATCAGTAGTTTTCCACAGTTTCTCCCGTCAATACCAGGCTAAGCCCGAAGCAGGATTAACAAAAGTGCCACGGACCACGCGTGATCTTACCTTCCTCATCTGTGGCCCCTTCTATTCCGCTCCCCGCTTTTACGTTTACGTGAACTTCCACACATATCCAGAGCTTATAACTTGTGCCTGCTGGGGCGGTGCCCACTGTTGGGATATACCTGGAATGAGAAATCTCCCGCTAGCCGAAGTGTAGGTCGGCGCCAGATCTCACTATTCCGCAGGAGAGGTACTCTGCCCCCCTCAGTAATATTTACATTATAGTAAACGTGACGACCAGATAAGTTGGCGCCCTGCGAAACAAATACTCAAAATTGTAATATAACGGGATGAAAAGAAATAAACTTCCATAATCAAATTTATTAACAAACTTTCGTCAGTTACAGCACAACAGAGATGTATCAAGGAATATTACACCGCACCTTCAGTGCATCCAAGTAACATGATCAACTGCTTTCGATTACCCCGTGCACAAAATGGCACCGTGTAAGGTGCACACCACGACTCATAATGACCATGTTACTTGGATGAACTGAAGAATAGGTTTAATAAATAGTACATTATAAAACGATGATGTAATGATGGATATTAATACACGAGTGTGATTTTACGATACGAGCGAGTATGGTGCGCTTCACGTGAGTGAATACACTCAATACAATATTAATATTAATATACAATATTAATATAAATAACCATTACACCGACTTTTTCAACGACTTTTATAAATTAAACTTTTACATTGAATCGTTTCGTGGCAGTTGACATGCAGAATTCACCCGAGGCTACCTAGCCGCCAGGCCCCTAATACTACCGTCGCATGCTGATTCTGCAGGTGGCTGTGGGTACCAGTCCGCTTGCGAGGGAGTACTGCACTAGTCAAATAGGATCAAAGTGAAATTACGATCCCATTTATTTTAAATAATATTCCACGAAAAATACTAAAATAAAATAAATTAAAACTGACAAGCATAATATAATTTAAATTCAATTTTAATGTACACAATCGAACGAAACATTAACTAGAATGATTCTCAATGATTAATTATCAATATTGGGTTTGTAAATCTCTCTATGATTGATCAACAACATGTATCATAATGAAATCTGTATCGTAATGAGTGTCATTACGCAACTGGTTGCAGCCATCAAATCACAGCATTATAGAATTGGAGTGGAAAAAACGCCTTAAAACATGTGTGCTGCCACAACTGACGAATACTTTGTTAATAAATTTGTTGATTTTTTTGCTACCGATATATTACAATAATTCCCCAGAGTTCCACAATATTTTTGCGGAAACCACCGAAATTATACTTTTTTAAATACTAACACTAAAATACTATGGTTTAATACGTATTAACGAGTGTGGAATTGGGAATATTTGTTGCAATGGCACCGCAGAAGAACTGTGGAGACTACATAAATGAACGATTGATGGCGATGGAGCAAACTGGTTTGATTATGATTGCATAAAGCTCCGTCAACTTCATTAAGCTACTGATTGCTGCTTACGCCTTTCTGCATGTGCACAAGCGATGACTGCTTACATGTACCGCTTCTTTGATTATGTCACATCACAAAGTCGCCTGTCACGTGACACTGACGTGAATCATAATACATAATCTGTAATTCGCTCAAATACAATGTGCAAATATATTTTTCCATAATTTGTTTAACAACTGTTGTCATTCTTCTTGAAGGGCGCCAATTTTGGGATACTGTATTTATTTCTTGCTTACGCTCTTTATTTAATTGTAAGACGTCATTCAAAGAGCAAACTCCGAAAGGGGCAACAGTGTTTCCCCAAGTTCCAAAGCTCTGTTGATTCAACTTATTGAATATCGTGTGCCATTAAAAGTAGCGTTCAATTATTCGTAGCAGTAGAAATTTGCCAAAAGTAGTGTTAAATTACCAGTTCAAATTTCATAGCTGTAGAACTTTTAAAATATGCACGAGACGAAAATAGTTTTATTAAATTAAATTAAATTAAAAGATTATTATATCCAAATTCCAGTTTTTCTGGCACTTCCCAGAATTTTATCTCAAGATTCATTGTACTTATTGTAAATTTTGACTTCTTCAGTAAAAAATAAATATTCAATGCGGACATAAAAATTAAGGGAGATAATAACAATGTAATGTCTAGAAGCTTCCCTAATTTGTGTGCAAATAGCAATATAGTTGAGAAAAACGTGCATTTGTTTCAACATTCCAATGCATCATGATGTTTTTTGCTTTTATATTGCGTAGTTAATTGATTGACGCTTTTATGTAGATAGGTTTAGCTGCACTACTCTAATAAAGAAGTATAATAATTAGCATTAACAGTTTTTCCTTTTCTAATAATCACAGTGTTTTAAAAAAACTATATAACATTTCATTCAAACAACATTAAAAATTTCGAGTTAAATTTCTTTTATCATCGCGATTTTTTAACATTGCGTCTATTGAAAATTGAGGTTTTATTCCTTGGGAAGCTTCCCTCACAATGTAAGATAATATTCCCATCTAATTGTAACTATTTTTAATAAGTTCTTTTTATCTAAGCACGTATTTTTTGAAGAATTACTTGCATTCCTGTTATAAAATACAGAGTAAAGAAAAGAGAATGAAGCAATTTTATTTATTTATTATAAATAAATGATTGAAGTTAAGGGAACGTACATCACTATACACCGCAGCTCCCAAAGTGTTACTCCCGTAATATATTGTTGCCGCAATCCTTTAGAAGTGATATTGTAACTAAGAGTGATCAGAAGGCTTATTTGGCAGAGATTACGAGTCTTTCGTTATGCATGCGAAATATTCCAACTACCAAAACAAAGGAGCTCCAGCTTTTATATTTTATTTTTTAGTGTAGAGCATCTCGAAATTATTTCTACCATTTGTATCATCAGTTTGAAGAGACAAAAAGAAAATATCTTTACCATATTTGTTTTGGTTTTTTCAATACCTTTCCCTTTCGTGAATAACTTCTGATACTCATATCCCCTTGCAAAAATTGTTTCACTTCAAATTATCCCACACTACATTTATTTATTTAGTCAAAAACTGTATGTGACGTATGGGGTCGAAAATCATCTGCGCACGCTTTCTTGAGTTTCAGAATCCCTGACAATATTGTTGACAATCACAACGCCTTCAATCATTTCAATTATGTAAATGTCAACTACAACTCACCATTAAACCAATATTCAGAATCCCTTCCCAACAATTTAACTATTGATAGTTGAAAGATGGAAAATAATAGTAATAATAATAGTAATAATAATAGTAATAATAATAGTAATAATAATTATTATAATAATAATAAAAATAAATTTTAAAAAGCGAGAGATTAACATTTCAAAAACTAGATATTTTCGTTGCCGAATTATAGAAAACTTATTTGTAACGGTAAACGAACGAACAGATTTGATTTTTCTGTATTAACAAAATAGAAACTCACCCTAAGCTCTATTACCACTACAAGCAAAAGGAAAGTTCAACAAAACGTGCGCATAGTGAAGCTACATTTACGTCCAGAAGCAAATTAAGGGGCCATCTCAGCATTTGCTCAATGGATCAGGGGAACTGGACAAAACCCCGATCGAGATGCGGGTCATTGAGCCGGAAGCTGTAGAACATTACTTGTTACAGGCATATTGAGTCTTTTTTTTAAATTATACAATGCAAATGTTGCTTGCAAAAATCTTGCTTTTGTTTACACATTATTTTTCTTTTTGATGATCAGTATAGTCTCTAACTGTATAGAAGCAGTTTTGCAGCAGAAAAGATTTTAATTTTAACTTAAATATGTTTTACTTTAAATTTGTTACATTTCAGAAAATATTATTTTTTAAGAATTAATAACTTATTCGTAAAACTACTATCAGATCGTTCCTTTTTCTGTCATCCCTCTCTACTCTAATTTTTTGCTTTTGTCATATTTATGAGAATCCCTTCACCAAATAGCATACACATTTTTTAATAATCTCCCATTTCTTTTGTATTACATTTTTGCAAGTGGTCTGGTGGAAGAACCGGGTAATGCCTAAGTGAATGGTCTAAGCACGGCTACCAAAAATAGACACTTATTTAATTTTTGTGTTATTATTTTGTGGTTCACTAGTTCATTGCTGTGTGTTTATGGAACTGAAACAAATCTCGTAACGGTATTGTTATTACCCATGCGAGCCTTTCTGATCCTTTATGCCCACGCGGGCCTATTGAATACTTTATGGCCAGCTCCAATACTGCCACAATAAATATATTCAAAGTGCATTCAACACTATTATATAACTCTCGCATACACCATAAACATTATCACATATTTCTCGAGAATTTACTAGAAACCACGGTCCGTTGTTTGTTAGCTTTGGCGAGAATTTCCACAGGAATTTCACAATATTATTCATTTCGTACGAACGAATCAGTTCAACAACGATTAAGCAATAGTGATTAGTTAGTAGTTAGTTAGTGGTAGTTACACACTCTGTTTTGTTTATCATACATCGTATTGAAACTGAGTATTACAATCCGTCCTTTCACTTTAGACGCAAGAAAAAATATAAAATGTTTTGAATTCACGTTTGATTCAGCAACGAACTAGTAAACCATAAAGTTTTGCATGCACCACGGGCGTTACTAGATTTTTTTCCCCCTCAGGCGACTTCCAACCCCTCGGGCCAGAGGTCCTCGGAATTGGATGTCACCCTCGGCGCAAAAGTATCTACTTAAGATCCTAGATACATAAATAACTATTATTTACTTCATCTAAGGACCGGGAGCGATAGCTCAGTGTATCAACTGATATCACTGCAGCGCCTCTGACCAGGAGGTCCTAGGTTCCCATTCCCCACGGCAGCAGGATTTTCGACATTAGCTTTTCAGCTAGGTCGAATTCAGTCGCTGTCTGGATGAGAATTCTAGAGGCCGGCTGCTCTGATCCGCTCTGGTAGTTTTCCGCGGTTTCTCCGATCAACACCAGGCGAATGCCGGAGCAGTACCCTATCAAACGGGCCACGGACCGCGCGCGATCTTTCCTTCCTCTTCCTTGTCCTATCCTCTCCCCTTACACACACACACACACTAACATACACTACACTACCACATATTCCGGGAGATCGGTCGGGAGCTTAGAGCTTGTCCCGACTGGGGCGGTGCCCCGATGGTGGAAGAGTCCTGGTTAGCGGGAAAACCCCACTAGCCGACGGTAGATCGGCGCCGGATCTCGCCATCCGGCGGGGGAAGATCACCGCCATCTCCCGAGAAAATGACATGCACTACACAAACGGGACTAATGACCAAAGCAGTTGACGCGCCTGGAAACACGAAAAAATCAATCAATCAAAAAATTCATCTAAGGGAAAGAGCATAGAGCGGCTTCGTGCGCCAGATGCGTTTACGGAATCAGAGAAGTTTTCACAAAGAGGTCTCTCGAATCCACGAGCCAAGCCAGACGACATCCCTGCTGCATTTTGCTGCATTTGCTCCATTGATAACCAACACAAAAAATAAACCCGTTAGACATTTTAAAGTCAAACGACAAGATTATATATCGCCACTTCTACGTGAATACGCAAGCAATCATGGAGATTTTTATGCATCTAATTTTTTATTTCATCTTAACGCTCCATAGCGTTATCATTTGAGCGTTAATATTTGATGAATATTAGCGGAAATGTATTATCTTCATAGCCAGCGTGTATAGAACACATAAATTCCATTTTCCGTTAATTATCATGCCAGAAATTTACTCCAAATCATGATTTGTGCGCCATATCATAGACAATAGAGCAAGACCCCTTCTGTTTTGATGAGGGCACTGTACCTGTACCTAAAATGTTTTATCTTCTCACGCTGCAGCAGTAATCTTGCAGTTAGATAATAATTCACAGTTATCCATTACCTCGGTAGTGTCGTAGACTGGGAGGTCCTATGTTTTTCACGATTCAGAATTTTAGCTAGGTAGCTGAACCGAATTCAACCACTGGAATGTTTGGTGCTGACTGCACTGACCGGTAGCTTCCCATAATTTCTTCGAACAATACCAAGCGAAGGTACCTGAGTACCTTAAAAAACGAGTTACAGTCGGTGCTCGATCTTTCTTTCCTCATCCGCGTCACCTTCCCTTTCGTTGCACGTTTGCACTTGCATTCACTGCACTTCCACACATGTCGGGAGGCTAGTGTGGAGCTTGCCCACACTAAACTAAACTAAACTAAACTCACTGGAGTACCTCCTCCATGTCAGGATACAACCCTACCATCATATGAGGTCCGGCATTATCTCTGCTTCACCGTTACATTGCACGTGGCACTGTCAATGTCCTAGTTTTATAGAAATGAGCCATTTAAATCTCCTGCCCTTAACCTTTGTGACTTCTATCTATGGTGGCTGTGCAGGACTGTGCGACATTGCTAAAATTGCTGCCAAAGTTACGACGGCGTGTAATTGTTACCACCACAACCACTGACGCAGAGGGTCATGCTTTTTCGTGTTTGAAAAAAGCTAGCAATACATTTTCTTGGTATTTTCTGACATGATATGTAATTTCGGTGTCAAATGTTTGTAATGTAACAAACTCAAATAGGTTTGCGATTTTTTGTGAATTGTACGTTTTTCTAGCTGCTTTAGTTTTGTCTCGATTAATCCTTAAACTCTTCATTCTATTTTATTTACTCTGTACATAGATTATTTTTAATACGAATATGAACATTAATCGTATTAAATTTTTATTGATATTAACAATAACATTTACACAAAATTGACTGTCTGCACTCACTGGAATCTATGATATATTGATTAAAATAAGTATATGACAATATTGATTAAAAATCAATAGAAATCCAAATATAAAGGGACTACCGAAATAATAAAAAATTGAAAAATATATCAACTTGCCTTTCAAAGATTCTTTTACTCATTGTGTTACGATTATTTTATACTGTATATTTTAAAACATGTTCATGTGGAGGGTAAATGCAAATCGAAAGAAGAAAGTCAATTTGGTAACGAAATTTAAAAACGTTTTATAAAAAAACAGATGTAAATTTGTTCATAATGTTACTCTTATTTATTTATTTATTTATTTTTCGTGCCACTTTCCAAGTGTTGTGCTGTAGTATTCTGATGTTTGTGAAATCGTTGCACATATATCCTTGCCTTTTTATTTTTGTAGAATTAGGATTTGTGATACCTCCGCGTTCGGAAGCACTTGAAAATCAAAACGGTTGTGATCGGTTCCGAACTGGAGGGCAATAGTGAGTAGATAATTCCACCTTCAAGAGTAGATAGATTTTTACATTTCTAAAAGAACTTATTTTTTTCAATTTCCATATTCGTTTACTTCAGATTTCTTGGACAACAAACGTTCATATCTTCTGAAAACGTATTAACAGTCGTTCTGAGACGGCCTGGATCGCCTTTAACCCTCGGTGAGGAGTTTCTGAATGGAGCATTCCTTTTTCATGATGGTCAGTGTTTAAATTGTAAATACTTTATTAATACTTTATTATCTTTTATACAGCAGGTTTTTGTGCATGTATTGTCACTTTCCCATTATAAGGGGTAACTAATTTATTTTAATTAAATAAAAAGCTACAAGTTCTAAAAAAGGGGGGAATAATATAATAAAAATAGTAGACGTTAGATTGCATATTGTATTTTGTAAAATGATTAAACCCACATAAAAAATGCGAATTAAAAATTAATTTTAAATAAAAAAAATATTAAAATTTATTTTTTGCTTGTAAGATAAAATATTCGTAGATAACTTATAGATTAGTCATTATTTATGATATTTTCTGTAATACTCACATGAAATATTTTTTAAAACATTCAATTTTCAGAAAAAATGGACGGCACATTACGTCCTGATACCCTCTGCGATGTAGATTATTATGGCTCTAGCAGTCTCTTAAGAGGGCACATCACTAACCCAGGGACTCATCAGCTATACTGGAATCTCGAAGGAACATTTCGCTGTTTACAACGATTTGTTCCCGCAGTAAATCAAAGTATATTGTTCACGGTAATTTATGTTTAATATTCATATGCACACATTTTAAATTGTGATTTGTGAATCACTTAGGTTTGCTCGTACATTTTTTAACATTTCTTAACTCGTGCCTTCGTGTGCTTTTAGGTTACTGCTTTGACAGGTTTATTTATGGATCCTAATTGTCACACCGTTTGTGGTGAATCCGGTTGCCATTGTGTTACAAAATTAAGTCCTATTTCACAGATGGATCATCTGTCTTTTATCACCGATGAGGGAAAAACCGTTTCTTGTATATGTGGTGAACTTCAGGTAGAGAAAATATTATATCACACTTTACTAACATTTGTGCAAAGTGCGAAGTTCTGTGTGCTTTTGAGTTATAAGATTAATAACAAAAATATTTAATTATTTCAGAGAGAGTGGCTACCCATTGGACTTAGAAGCTGGTCACCTCTACGTATTGCATACTCTGTGGCAAATTATAGTTGGATGCAAGGATTTCAGTATACAGCCGAATATTCCTTCATGACTGATGGATTATGCGGCTATTCTGTAATCTCGGACCTTTCAGGTAAGTTATTAAAATGTTAAGATCTTTCGCAAAATTATTTAGATTATATAAATTTTAAAATACTTCGCTAGCAATTTAATTGATGTCTTTACCTGATACAAATGTTCTGTAAATTGCTCAGTTGCTTTGCACAGTAGCAAGAGAATTATACTCCGTTACATATTCGAAGTTGGATAATTTTGAAAATTGAATGAAAGGGAGCATAAGTGAAATTAAATCTACTGAAACTATTACTTCAATGAGATGCTAACTTCCAGGATGACTAAATAAAAAAATCGAAATTATGCTTCGTGCTTATTTGTAAATTTTATCCAATTTCAGGAGAAATTCACTCAGGAAAAGTAGATACTTCCTCCGTAGATGTTAATTATTTTTACTTTCAAGAATGTGTCTGGCTGTTTGATTCGAAAACTGAACGACAGCTGTCAATCGAATTGATAACGGAACAAAACAGTATGTGAAAAATCAATAAGTTCAAATTTCTTATTTTGATCTACATTTATCTTTTAATTTATTTTACATTTTTTAAATCATTTCAATCAAAGCAAAAATTATATTTTACAGGATCATGCGCAGCATGGAACATGACCATTTACAAATACGATGAGAATACAATAGACAACTTTGGAGATGCGCTTCACATTTTTTGTCCTGAGGATCACAAGCGGAGAATTGCCTTGCCCTGGAATTTGAACGTTGTAATACTCAGGTGTGTACAAGAAAATAGTTTCACTCAATAACTATAGGTCTGTACCTCTTGTGCTGATTTCAATTTCTTCTGTCAAAGGCTTCAGGCGGTAACCAGCGCTTTTCCCGAGTTCACTATTCGCTGGTTCTCACAAACGGAGTTCAAGAACCCAGGGATCGCAGAACCAGCTCTTTCTTCAAGCGGAAACAAAGAGATTCGATCATTTCCTGTTACGGAAATATTTTGGATTGTGGTGTTGATGTATACATAGAACCTTCTCAAATTTATAATCATATGTGCCTTGAGAATGTATATTGTGTTTGCAAATGAAAGTATGTTTTGTATTATGAAGACATTTATTCTAATTGAAATAAACCAGAGTTATCATAATTGGTGATACACTATAAATAATAGAATAAGAGAATTATATGATAAGTAATAAATAAATATTTTACTAGGATGAATATTACGTTATTCAGACTCAATAATGAAAGTAGGAACATTGACCTTTTAATGCGCCAAGGAATTCTCTTATTGACATGAATAACACATACTAACATGCCAATGTGTCAGTGGCTTAAAAAACATTCACGGGGTCCTTAAGATAGTTTTACTCACTCTAATGTTTCGTGTTTTATCTTTTCGCTTCCTTTTACCTACCTCTTCTTCGCATTTTATTTTTCGATTTCCTTCAAGCTATTGATCACTCTTGATTAGGCACCTCTTCTCACATCGTTTACTTTTTCAAATCAATCATTTTCTTGGAAACTGCCCCAACTCTACGTTTTGTCACTACGAATTATCAACGAACATTCATTTTCTCCACAAAATTATTTTCTTAAGAGAAATACTATGTTTCGATACTCAAATGAAAATCTTCTAGCAGTAAACACAAATGAATAATTTATCATTTGCATCTCGCAAATGATTACACATGTACTATTTTATCAAACATAAATCATTGCCCATTCATAACTTTCTTTCCTATGTAATTTGAATGAAAAAAATTGAAAGAATTTTCGTGTTCATATTGGGTGTGGTCTCTTTTAGATACACACTTAAGTATCCAAAATAAATACTTAGTTTGCTAACTTTACAATCAATATTGACTAAATCGGAATAGACAATTAAGAAAGTACAATGTGATCACCCTTGGCATTTCTATTTTCTTTTTATTTAAATGATTAAGGAAAAACAACACAGCACATTTTTAAAGATTAGAAATTTCAACAAGTTATGAAGGTCAAAACTATTACAACCCATCGAGAAACTATTTTGAAGACTGGTGTTTCGTATTTAGAATAACATAATGTCTACTGCAGATAACTCTAATACACAGGTACACTAGTCGAAATATTTTTATGTCGAAATAATGTAAACAAAACCACTTTCCTTTAAAAATTAAAAAAAATTATAAAAATTAAATTCAAATTAATCCCATTCATTACTGATGAATATAACTAATTAAAATAAAATATTAAAATTATTACATAATTTAGTAAAAAATTCAAGAGACTAGATTAATAAAAGAATAAGTATGAACTAATAAATCGATTTTCTAATGAAATAATTAAATAAGTCGACTGCATTATAAAAAAAAAATTATTTGATGTGTTTTTGACTTATTAATTGTATGATTGGTTTGTAATGTTATATTAAAATTAGAGGTTGACAGTTGTGTATGGAGAAGAACGGCTTGCATTCTCTACACGTTACGATTTGGCCTCCACGGTACTATGTGGCTACCACGCTATGATAGCCGATTAATCATCGTAAATAACAGAACATACCCAATAGAACTCACAACATACATAAACAGACAATTCCCAAACATCGTGAAATTTTAACTCTATTAATGTAACTAACGAGATTTGTAATGACGCTCGCTGGATTAACTACAATATTTTAGGAGAACAATTTATTTAATGATTTGAGAGAATGGCACTGTGTGAATGCTGAAGTTTGTGATTCGTTCATGCTCCGATTATGGCACTAGCATTATTACATGACCACGAACTGTCAACCACCTGACTTTATTTGACGTATATCAAAGGCTTCTTCGGCTGGAGTCACTGAAGTGTTGACTATCCGGGAGACGCAACTCCGGAGGTAGAGTTGCTGACGTTTTGGTTATCGCATTGCGACATTCTGAAGAAAGATTTCGGCGTTTCTCGGACAGCCAAAAATTCTATACTGAGTTCGTTTCCGTCTCGTCATCTTGGCCGAAAGGCCGAAGCCGCAAGAGCGACAGCTAGAGCTGTGTGGATTATTGTGATTATTTTTGTCGGTACAGTAAGACATCCTGCTCACACAAGGAAGTTAAAGTAAATGGTAAGAGTTGTGACCCGATAGCAATCCGTATATCTCTTCATTCAAAATTGGGATATATTCACGTAACCTCGATGACAGACATGTCTTTAGTTTAATATCACTATATTAAAGAATTGAATTCCATGCGCGAAGTATTTGATTTGTGAATTCTGACGTCGAGAACCAATTCACGACACAATCGTAATATATTTGTGAATGGGGACTTGTCTTGAAACAGAAACGGAAACGTAGGCAAGGTAATATGCAAGTGACTAAATGAAAAACCTCATTTGCTGTTAGGAATGAACTTAAAGTGAGCAAAAATGTTAATAAAATGATGTAACGCAAAATGTGAGTCATTAAAATTGTAACTTAACTGCATTTCCTAACTAATTGCTCGTTATGTGATATTTAATGATTGCATAAACACTGTATGGCATGGTACCAGATGTAAGGTAAATAAATTTCACAGAAATTTTCTAATTTTACTTTGTTTTCCTTTTCTAGTCCTAAAAAAGACTTTAATATAAAAAAAATTCCCTTTAATTTCCCTCTAATATTTCACACAATTGAAATTCTAAAAAATGAAAAGAACCATTAACTCAATTCAAACGTTTCTTAATATACCAAGTATTTAGCCTAAAATATTGAATAACAATTGTGTCATAATAAACACAATCTTCTGAAATAATAGGCATTTTTATGTGTAGCAAGAAACCGAGCATTAGCCTAACCGAGCATAATTTATAATAGTTGATATGTTTCTTGAATTTGTTTACCATTGTTTCCCACTGTTTCATGTGAGACTGACTAATATGTTGCTTAAAGCAAATATTGTTGGTCAAGTAACAGATGGAACTATATTTTTAAAAGACACAACATGTTACTACTGAGTAAGCTATACTTTCCAAAATAACCAAAGACCGAACTCGAATTCATCATAGTTGAGCAACATAATATTTAATGAAACACATTATTTTATTTCTCAAAACAAGTATTGTCGTAATTCATTTGAAAGAAATAATAATAATCTGCAACACTTACAGACTTCACTCTTAGTGTGAATGTTAAGTAGATCTTAATTTCAGTTAACGAATTAAGGGTTTGTATATGTAAGTGTGGTCTACTTTCACAACTTCCTCTTTTGTTAATTCTTGAGCATATTTCTAATAAACATTTACAAATAATGAATTATTGAGAATGTAATGTTAAATATCAATGATGAAAGGAATAAATTATAACGAATGTTGTATCTTTTGGCCAATGAGGGTGTTCTACTGCTCAAGAATGGAAGTACATGATTACATGACAACGACTTGTTCTTTATACTATATTCTATGATATTTCCTTACATAAACAACAAACACATTCTATATAGACAATTATTCTAATATTTACGGTATAAGAGTCACAAAAATTATTTTGTTTACTGCTCCAATATTTTTGTTATTGCTCTGAAGAAAACGCTCTGCCACTTCACTCAAGAGCTTCAACTCAAGAAACTATCTACGGTCGATTAAGAGCCTTTTAAAAGTAATTCTCAAATTTTGCTTCAGACGTCAGCTCAATACAGGTCCTATATATACCTCTATTTCACATTATGAACGTATTCCACATTATGGGACTTTACCCTACCGCTTAAGAGACATTCTACAAAATCTCGGAGAAAATAGGAACTTGTTACAGAGATAAATTTAAAATATCTCAACAGTATTCAAAACCATTGGATCCGAAACTATGGCTTATTAGAGATTCGCGGTACTGAGATAGTCTCGGACCCAATGACCTCGAATACTTGCGACTCTTGTAGGAACTTTTTTTGTAGGAAATTGTATCTGCTATAAATTCAGATAGAGCATACTGTTCAATAGGAAAAGTAGTTATGGAGAGATAAACAAAAGCGTAGAAAACACCTTAAACGTCCCCCATACCACCAGCTCAGCCTCCTCATTTCAGGATTTTTAGTATGATATGCTGTAGGTACCAACGGACAACTTCCTTCTCCAGTAAGTCATCATTTAGCAGCGAACTATCAAGTGCCATGCACCGATCATTGAATATTGTTGTAAAAATCGCGATATTTGGTGTTAGTAAAGGCCAGTAGTTGAATAAGTAGCTTTGGTTTCACTGATGATATTGCCAGTGGGATATAGGAATGGCAGTGCAGTTTCTGATTTAAGTGATTTTCTTTCACATAAGTGTCTCAAAATTAGCCATTTCATTATTAAAATATTTATATTGATTTTTTAGAAGATTCTTTTTTAAATTGCAGCCATTGTATTTTTAACCACTTCACCTTTGTTTTCGATTTAGACTTTTTCCTCTTGTAATAATTCATTCAAGTACGTTGAAAGAAAAACGTCGTTTTAGGTCATTTTAATCATTGTAAGCGTGTTTTTCTTCCTAGTAATTTTTATTATTGAAGGCACTCCAATCTTAAGGCACAAAAATGTGTGGATGAAATTAGGCCCATCACCTATCGCATTCACTCTGCAAGCAGATCTGCAAGGTGCAAGTTTAACGCAGCCTGCGATATTTTTGGACCTACCACCAATCTGTCACGGGAGACACCAGCTCAGTTGAACCCCTAATCCCACAGTACGTAGTTGGTTTCATGGTATTATTTCGCACATTCATGTTATACTTATTATGATTAGAGCCTCGTGGGAGGTCGCCCATGTGGATAACATTACAAATGTAAACAAGTGCTTGAATTCTCACAAACACTGGTGTCGATTTTATTTTAACTAATAATGTGTATAAATGTATTATGTTAACATAGAAGATAAGGCACAACGAATTACATTAACTGTCTCCTTTTAGTTAGAGCAAAAGCTTGGTCTCGGTTGGTTGGTGTTTTTTTTCGTTTTCGGGCGCGTCAATTTTTGGTTCCTGTAAGTATTTTAGGATCTTTCATTGTGGATGGCGAGATCCGGCGCCGACCTACCGTCGGCTAGTGGGGTTTCCCCCTAACCAGGACTCTCCCACCAGCGGAGCACCGCCCCAGCCGGGACAAGCTCTAAGCTCCTGATCGGTCTCCCGGAATGTGTGGTAGTGTAGTGCATGCTAGTGTAAGTGTGTGTGTAAGGGTAGAGGAGAGGACAAGGACGAGGAAGGACAGATCGCGCGCGGTCCGTGGCCCGTTTGTTAGGGTACTGCTCCGGCATTCGCCTGGTGTGGATCGGAGAAACCACGGAAAACTACCGATCAGGGCAGCCGGCCGCTAGAATTCTCCTCCAGACAGCGACTGAATTCGACCTAGCTGAAAAGCTAGTGTAAAAAATCCTGCCGCCGTCAGGACTCGAACCTAGGACCTCCCGGTCAGAGGCGCTGCAGTAACATCAGTTGACGCACTAAGCTACCGCTCCCGGTATGGTCTCAGTAATATTTAGAAATAATGACATTTGGATTTCAAGTGATATATATCATTATACAGAATGTCTCAGAATAAATGTTACAAACTTCTAGGGCGTGCACTGGAGTCGAAAATGATCAATTTTTGGCAAAGATTATGTAGTGGGACGTAGCTTACAATGGAGTAATATACACTTTTATATTACCCACTTTAGGGAACTCTGAATTTTCGGGAGGTAAATTAAATCTCTTTGATTGCGTCAGACCCTGCCCTGCAGAACTCTGTGGATACGGAGTCGACTAAAAATCAAAATGCCGTATGCATAAAATATATAACTTCTTTTTATGAAATTTTCCACTACATTTCCATACTATTGAAAAAATTAATCTTTTCCGACCCCTTTACGAGTTCTCAATTTTTTTTTTTTTTTTTTTTTGATTAAAACTGTGTCCGTCCGTCCCTAATAATTAGCCCCCTTATAGTCCACCAATCATTTCGGTCTCTTGGCGGGAACAGATTTTTTTCTATTCCCGGCCGAGGCGAATTATACCAGTGCGCTTTCCTTACAAATATCCCAGTATCCTTACTGTGTGACAATGAGAAAGCCCACCCTAAAGTTACGAAGACCTGTATATGGTGAAGGAATGTCTTCGTGCTAACCACACGAACCCCTTTTCACGGCCGAGAGGCTGGGTCACCGCTGGTCGGCCAAGGCCCGTAGCGGGCTGTCGAGCCAAAGAACAGGAACAGGTGTACGTGAATCTTATGTGGGGAGGAGGATGATCAGCCTTTTCATAATGAATCCGGTTTTTACACCCAGGGCTGTGAGCCCTGGGGGATGAGGTGAAATGATAATGATGATGATGAAGGATGAAATGGGCAATCATAAACATACAGAGACCCACAAATACAATCATGCCCGAGGCGGATCTCGAACCCAGATCCTTCGGTCCAAAATCGCTGGGGCACTACTGCCTTAGCGAACTCTGTGACCGGGATCGACGAACTGATTTTTATAATAATAATGCTTTTATATTTATATGGCGAGGCTCGGGCCATCAGACCCGCTCTTCCGCCTAACCACAAACAACAACTGGACAACTGATTTTTATGTTTTCTGGTGATGTGTTTTCGAGGATTTACCCCAAATATTCTAAGAGAGTTCTCTAAACTCGTGTTTTTAATTTTTTTTAAACAAAGCGGGTTTGAGGAGGCTTACGCTACGTATAGATGTGAGCAATAGCACATTCAATTACTCTTGACAAGACAGTTTGCTTGGCACAATTCTTAGGTCCTCTCGAGAATATTCTAGAAGAATTCTAGAAAATATGTGATTTTGACGGTTTCAATGCACCTGTACGGTTCCCGATCGACATGATGGGCATTCCTGAAATGCTGTGAATTACTTTACTTGCTATACAGCATTTACATTAAATGGTACGACTTGATTCATGAGCTTGGAGATAATTAAACCTCATTTTCTAATGAAACAAAAATGCATTTATTATAAAAGTATTTTAAAGTTTTTATATGCGACTTTGTATGTCAGACAATGACGGCTGGATAACAATAATATGTTTAAAAATGATTTTTATTTTAAAGTTGCAAAACAAATAAAACTTTTTGACATCGAAATACTTGTCGGAGGCGTCTCGATTAGCTAGCAATTAATGACACATCACACACTTTGTTTAATGCGACAAGAAACTATTCTTCCTTGGTTTATTTATATTTATTTATCATGGTGGCATTGTCTAATATTGTTGCCTCTTAGACAGCAAACAAATGAAAAAAAGCGAATAATTTGTTTACATTTTAATTCGGCCAATTATGGTTGGCTAAACTGTAAATTTCATCAGCATGGAGTTATTTATCTAGGTAAATTCAACAACCCAGACTTATGATGCAGCAAGTTATAGGAAAATGTGATATTCTGAATGGTAATTAACATGTTTAATTTCTTAGGAAACATCTACTATGCTCTGCTGACCTTCATGTGCATGGGGCATTCCCATGTAAGCGTCAAACACAAATCAAGTCATTGAAGGGAGAGGTAAGATTTTAATTCATTTGCATAGTGCACATAGCAATTTCAGATTAAAAATTTTTGTAATGATATGATCTAGTTTCTTTGTATCCAATGGCTTGTGTTTCACTTTTCCAAACGTAAAGTGTTATTTCTGGTCTAATGCTGGGGTAATTGAACACCAAATAATGGTTAATTCAGACGGAGATAGTTCGTATGGAACTTGTTCAACTTGGTCTCTAGATTTGATTATTTAATAAACTAATTCTTCTAAGGTAATGTTACCAAAAATTGAAAGTTCATTTCAGAACTTTATTGCTGAAATGATCAAAAGAAATATATTTATCATGGTTTATGGATGTATAGTGTGTTGGTGTTCCGGTAGAAGATAGTTCTAGAGACACATTACCCATAAAATTCCTCAAATAGAAGAAATAAATCCGTAAACATGAAATTATAGACAGGACAAAAAATTTTAATACTCTGCGTTTGAATGAGAAAAATTGCATTTCTTAAATGGAAAAAATGTACTATGACACATTGGAATCAAGATGAGGTACTTCAAATACGTAAATAAACATCGTGTACAGTAATATAATGTAAAAGTAATACAGGAGCGAGATATTAATGTAACGAAGTTAATGTAACAGTTTGAAGTTAAATTTATTCCATACCTGAATATTTCAACTACACAAAAATCGAAGTTTTGCACAGGGTTTTATTAATAAGAGAAAAGCAAATTTGACAAGAAGGAAATTTTCATAACATTTCAAAGAGTTACAAGCACGCAAAATCACGTGACTAAGAGTACAACCTACCCAAGAAATACTTCTCTATAATTAACATTAATGTCAGCTAAATTGCTGTCTGTTTGTTTGTTTAGGCGTCTCTGAAGTCTCTTAGTCGTTTCTGAATGTCTGTTTAGGCATTCCTCAAGTACATACATTTTTAGCACTTCACTTCATTCAAAAGTAAAACTATCTGATTATCGCAGACTGAATTATTGGAATCAGCACCCTTTGACGCTTGTGTCCTTCCACTCCAATCGCCATGAAAAGAAAAATAGATTTCAACATTTTGATTAAGAAATTCATTTATTCCAGGGAAAGTTAAACAACCCATCAAATCTACAGAAAAATCTCATTGAAATATATATTTTAGGATTGTAAACTCCGGGCAAAATACATTTGTACCAAAATAAAACGCTGTATAACTTCTACAGGAAATTACTGAAAATATTTTAGTTTCATTTTCAACTAATATGATAAAAAAGCAATACAATGTGATTCCAGAGAATATCTAATATGAAAATTCTTCAAATATTTAAAAAAATTAAAAAATGTTTGGGGATTCTTAATTTTATGGTTTAATTATCAGTGTCGAATTTATCATATATTTTATGTATTTTAATAATTAAAATTTTCCATGGCTAAAATTCCATGGCGATTCAATTTTTTTTCATGAGACTTTTTTCAGCTTGAAGGGATGCCAATTTCTACTGTCCGCGTAGGATACCCACTATGATTTCATAAGGGTACATATTAACCTTTACACTTGACATGTACACAATTGCGGGCTCCTCGGTCTGTGGACACCAGACGCACAAGGCCTTCCCGGTCAACACACACACACACACACACACACATAAAAGTGAAGGGTTAAACCCGCAACCTTTCAGACCGAGGCGCTGACACACACTAGACACCTCGACCATCCAGGTGGCTGAACAGTGATTCAATTCCTACAACAAAATCTACAGCAACTGCAAGCGAAAATCCAATCTGTGTGGCTAGATTTTCCTTAATAAACATACATTTTCAAATAATGATTCAGATTTCAGATTGCCTTCGCAATATAACAGGCATTGCGATTGTTTGAGAAGTGCAATATATATTGCTTCTATCTTCCCCACCATTTTAACTATTTATTAGTCTTGGTAGCGTGTTCTTAACTAATAGAACATCAATCTGACCCTTTTCTAGGCATGCAAGTATCTTTTCATATTGCGCGTTTCAAATCAAGAATTTTAATCAATAACAGCCGTTATTAAATAATAAAGCAAAGAAGAATTGTAGTGGATTAAATAATAAATATTTCAAAACTAGTTGCTGTTATTCTTGAATGAACCTCCAAATTACGCATTCTCTTAGCTAGATTTTTGTCTTGAGTATTTACATCTTTCATAGCATCACCTCCATGAACTGCCGTTCCAGTTAATCGAATTAACGTGAATGTACTGAGGTAGCAACGCGTCTGTCTTTGCTCTTCATCAAGAGGCAATCAACAATGTTGGCTTCGTGATGTGTCTTCGGAGAACAATGTTGCAATTAATGTATTTATTTAAAACAATAGTTTGTAGCTCAGAAACGTAAATCGTTAACCCTTAGATGTAATATGTTACATTACGTCTCTGACAATTAGATTTTGTTTTTATTAAAATGATATTCTGTATAATGGTAAGACAAAAACATCGGTTTAGATATAATTTTGAGCCAAATTTATGAAAACGTACGAATGAGTTTAAAGAAAAATAAGGTTCATAACAAACACGCAACAGGTCTCCAGGTTTCTGTGAGATGCTCAGAAGGGCGTATTCTGATATTGTGTTCATACAATCTACTTACAACTAATTTTAAACTTAGCAGAAGCGAACAGAAAAAGAAGCGCCAGTAAGTAGTATGAGAAATCAAGAAATAAAATTGTATCAAGTCTTTTAATATAATGAAATTAGTTTCTGTTTCTCAGTCGTATCCTTAATTAGACTCCCTCTACCCACTTTAGCGACTGTGATTAAAGATCCCCAAGATGAGCAGAAATGTGTCAACTCTTTCTACCATTCAGTGTTAGAATGAGAAATCATTTTACGAGTCATCACCTAAAATCCAATCACGTTTTCATCTTAAAATGAAATTAAGACCAAGTTTGGAATGACACAATCGGTTGAAAAGGTGCTGATGATTTTCATTTAGAATAACAAAATACGTGACTCATGTTTATTTTGTTTCAATGTAGGATACTCAATGCAAGATATCCCCGGAAAAGTGCCTGACAAAGTAGAACGAGAAATCAAAATAAAAAAGCTAGTAGATTTCTTTTCTAAACAAACTGAGGAGATTATGAAACGTTCTAAACGAATAGAGTTGAATAACTCCTTTGACAATATCGACTTGAAGCGATTGAACTATTTTTGGAAGACCAACATTGTACAAAGAGAAAGATCTTGGAAGATGAAAAATGTCTACGAGAGGGTTAATGCTAAATTCAAATCAACGACCGATCTATTACGAATTACTCATAACCAAGGGAACAAACATGGTTGGCAACATACTGTTGTCAAATGACAAGAAGGAACAATGTGTTGGATGATGTGTAAGCCAGGTAACTTTATAATTTGTACGATAACTTGGAAAATATTAATGTTAGTATTGCCAGTTTTAGAGTTTGTGTGTTAAACCACTTACTGAAAAATAAGAATCTCATCTTACTGCGCTCTTTTGCGACTAAAATTGAGAATTGCAAAATCTTTAAGAATACATAAGGCACGTCATTTTTCCATAATGGAATAAACATATTCCGTCGCACCTTCACGGGTAGAAGACTATAGCTGGATATAGTTGTCTTAATGCTTTGGAAGAGTGCAATAGTATCAAACCTGATTTTAGTTTTTCGTTTAAATTTCAATATTTAAAGAACGCCCTTCTGACCATCTGATGAGTGATGCTGGAAAGGTTTTAATTCTATTCCTGGCAACGTGTGACTGCATATTAATCTGTTGTTATAAATTTTTATTCTCTCTGTGGCATTTTGCTCTGCATAATAAGATATCTCTGTTTTCATCATCACTCCTGTATTCTTAACTGGAATCATGGCCTTCACAGAAACAGTCGGAGACAAAGAAAGAAACTTTTGTTGAACAGTAAAAATGTTGGATTTATGTTCATTCACATGATTTCTTGATTTTTCATTGTTCATTTTTTCGACTTTTGAAGAGGTGACCTTTTTAGCATCATTCCAGATATTGCCTTTGTTTCTAACGTAACTGATCCGTTTTAAAACAAGAATTTTACCCGTGATGGTGCTTGATCCCAACTACAAATTTTATAACTAAGGTTACCATATTTTCATTATGGAAAAAGAGGTCATTTCTTATAAAGAGCGGACACTTCGTATAAAATGTTTTAATGTAATAATTTATTTTTCTTAAAAACAAAATACTTACTGACAAAATAAATACTTCATTGTCATCACATTACAATCACACGAGAGGCCCATTTTATCTATGAATGATTTGAACTTTGCATGAAGAAACACTTTGAACTTTTCAAAGTATATCATTAAACAAGGCTTTTCTTTTTGGCACCCCGGTCTAAATATAAACATTCCAGAACACTATTAATTTCAGAGACCAGCAGAACAGTATTAATACAGAGCACGAAACCTGTAATCTTGTACACCCAGGTGAAAAAGTTGAAATTAAATGTCATTTATGTATACAAGAATGAAATGTTATGTCGGGGATTCGAAAAAATGAAAAAAATACAACATCCTTCGTACAACATACGTCTACGTTGCATTTAAAAGCAATATCTCCTTTGCAATAAAAAAAGAGGACTTTTTCCTTTCTAATAAAATCCACCCTAACAGTTATTCTTACTTCAAAAAATGTCCGGGGAAAGAGGACGTATGATAACCATATTTACAAAGGAAATTGAACTTAAAATAAAAAATTCAGTATACAAGTTTATACAGTATTTACCACATGTGCACATTTAATATCACCTAAATTCTTTCTTTGAGACGTGTATAATGTTGGGCATTAATGAATGTTTCCTTTGTCGAAAAAATTGTTTTATTAATTTTTGTTTAATAAACTTTTACCCAAAATTGAATGATTTATTCATCATGCTTATAGCTATAGACGGGCAGCGTCTTAAAACTGGGTTAGTAACCATAATTGTGCACAGTTCTGTATTTTGTTTTGAATTTTCACCCTACCAAAACTATTTCTTTTTTCAGATATAATATTCGTACGAAACACAGAACGATATGACAGAATCTCATCTAACAATGTGTACAGACAGTGGCGCAAATGGAATTGGTCTTGGGGAGTATAGTATCCAACCGTTTGGTTGTTTTCTTCTAAATATTTCTCCATTTACGCTTTTTTTAAAATTTATTTTTGTTTGTAGTTGTAGCATAATCCTTTTACAACGTATTCAATAAAGATTGAAGGGCTTTCTTGACCACAAATAATGAGTACAAACTATGTTTGTGAATATGTGCCATCGCCCTCTGGGGTTTAGTGAAGCCCTGAAGATCCCCTCCCTCTTTTTCCGATGCACCACTGTGTATAAATTACCAACGTTGCTATTAGAAAGAAAGGACGGTTTGTTTCAAGAACCAGAGTTCTGTTTCTTTCACAGCGAGAAGATGCTTCGGTGACATCTAACACATCCCACCGCCGTCGCTGGCCACCGGAAGATCAGAGACGGGCCGAGGCCCGTCCTCGCCATATGCCGTCTGTCGGAGGTATTTATTTTCTCTTTGGACGATAATTTTGACCTATAAAGTTGTTAAATACTACTCGCGCAACTTTTCTTGAACGATGACCTTGCTTCCTCCTCCCTTGAGCGATAAACAGTTGAAGGCAAAAGCTCGCAGCGAGCACTGATGACAACATTCAATGCATTAAAATTGGTTGGCGCGAAACAGAAGCTATAGCTGAACCGCTCGCAAAAAAACCATCATGGCGGACGTACCTTTGTTAAAGTCTCGGAAGCTGCCTCCACCCTGCGGCATCTGAGATTTCCCCTCTCGGCGATAAAGGAAGCGCGTAGGCGAGAAGGAGAGGCGACTGCGAGACGTAGCGATCGCGCTGACCGCCACTCGCATCACTACCCTCTTCGTCAAAAGAGGAACTCGCACTCCCAGGAGTGTCCAAAGAAATGAATGCATCGTTTTGTGCAAACGCTTCTCTGCAAAACATTTCCTTTTCTTTTAAGGATGCACCAATAGTTTCTGCTGCCTCGCGCCCTTTAAATCCCCAAACAAGTTCTATTGGATTTAGATCTGGATGGTACAGTGGAAAACGGAGAGGAATGTGGTCATGTTCAATGATTATTTGATCAATGACCTATCGTTTTTCAGTGGATATACTTTGAATTATTTGTAATAATTGGGTTTTTGTGAATAACAGCAGCTACTGTGTAAAGGACACTGTCACTGCTCACTAGCCACGGTAAAACACCGACCGGAGACCGAAACTCTCCAAGACACGGCTAATTTTCTGTTGATCGATTGGACAACCCCTACTGTAGAAACACGTAAGCTGCCTTCCGTCTGATCCCTCTCACTCGTCAGTTTGTTATCACCAAACTCACAGTGTTGAATTACCGCGCGACGCACGAGAGAAAGACAGAGGGAGAGCTATGTTGTGACAAAGAGCGCAGGCAGGCGGGGAAATATTAGGAACTTTGGAGGGAGAGGCCACTTTCGGGCATGCGCAGTGGAAGGTTTTTGAGAGTGGTAGAGCAATAGTTGCTTTCGTAGTCGAGAACTTTTGTTCAGCTTTATTACCATTATCTAAATTGATTGATTGATTAATTTTTTCGTGTTTCCGGGCGCGTCAACTGCTCTGGTCATTATTCCCGTTAGTGTAGTGCATATTTTTCTCGGGAGAAGGCAGTGATCTTCCCCCGCTGGATGGCGAGATCCGGCGCCGACCTACCGTCGGCTAGTGGGGTTCCCCCCTAACCAGGACTCTCCCACCACCGGAGCACCACCTCAGCCGGGACAAGCTCTAAGCTCCCGACTGGTCTCCCGGAATAAGTGGTAGTGTAGTGCATGTAGTGTAAGTGTGTGTGTAAGATGAGAGGATAGGACAAGGAAGGGGAAGGACAGATTGCGCGCTGTCCGTGGCCCGTTTGTTAGGGTACTGCTCCGGCATTCGCCTGGTGTTGATCAGAGAAACCACGGAAAACTACCGATCAGAGCAGCCAGCCGCTAGAATTCTCCTCCAGACAGCGACTGAATTCGACCTAGCTGAAAAGCTAATGTCGAAAATCCTGCCGCCGTCAGGAATCGAACCTAGGACCTCCTGGTCAGAGGCGCTGCAGGGACCATTATCTAAAGAAATGGCTGAGGCAGGTCCAGGTCTGTCAAGGGAAGCGCCTAAAACTCCTATCGACTGTCCCTGCTGTTGCCTACCCAGAGCGATGACCTAGCCGCACACGTAGCAGGTTTAACTTTGATTTGCCAGAGGTTGAAATTACTGTAAATACTCTAGTGGTCGACTTTGTAACTAATTACTCCCACTCCGCCCGCATTTCTTCAATCCATCGTTCACGAAAGGTAGCGCGAGTAGCACGTAATGCTGTGCTGTTATATCGAGATATCGCAGCCCAAATGAGAAAACAAAAGCCACTCCTTACGCTCAGTGTCCGCTATTTTACAGACCGCCTTCATTAATAGTACATAACAAAGCCATTATCGTTTTGCCTCTTTAAGTTGTTTTCCTTTACATAGTTCATTATACATTTAACCCTACATATATTTGTTGACTTATTAACTGCACTGTCCAGTCACATTAATGTGATCACCATCTACGATCCAGGTAAACGTGCAATAATTCCCTCACAGACGGCAGGTGGCAACATTAACAGTGGAGGGTATATATGGTGTGTAGGATGGACGCTGGAATCTGTGCAATTGTAGTCGCAACGTAGAAACGAAGATATTTATCGGACGTCCAAAAGAATATGATCATTGGCTTTCGAACCAAGGGCGGAAGCACTTCCAAAACGGCTAAGTCTGTAAAGTGTTTGCGAGCCGCCGGGGTTGAAGTACGCCGTGGACGGCACAACGTCGATATCTAAATCCGGCGCCGACGCGACTGTGGCGCAGCACGGGCTCTAGATGACAGGGGAGAATGTCGGCTGCGGATAAGTGTACGGGCGTATAGACATGGAACTGTACAGCATCTGGCCGTGCAGATAAACCAAGAGCCTACTGTCACGTACTGGAAATAAATAACACAGACGACTGTTTTTAAAAGAAATATATAACTATATTTACACAAAAATTTACAAAATAAAAATCTCCGGCAACCTTTCCAATCCCTTAGCCGTGAAACCCCCGCGACCGTCCCTAGGCCCGGCCCAGCACCACAGCTTTAAAGCAGGCTAGCAACGCATGGTGCGAAGCTGTCGGACGCAGAGTCCCTCGTTTCAACATGGCCTGACGCCAAACCGGTCTTCGCCTCGAAGACCGCGTGCTAGGATAGCACTGGAGATATCACTCGGCCTTTCGACCCTCTACATATCCCGCGTGGGCGCAGTTGATGCAGCCTTAAGTACCCGGAGGCTCGCCCCCTCCCCTCGGCGCTCCCCCGGCGTCAGGAACCTCTAGGAGTCTTGCGACATAGTCCACGACTCGCACTAACCTTCTCTATAGTTATTTTTGGAGAGTTTCCTGCCCCATCCCCCTGGCCTATTCAGCGCGTTTCAGCTCGGCGCGCGTCAGCGTGCACAGTGCATGCCAACCGCCCCCAACCCCGCATCCGGCTTAAGCATGGGGGAGGACGGTTTTCCCGGCACGGCTCGCAAGGAAGCGATGCGCGACGCCACACTACAAAGAGGGTCTCCTTAACAATCTCTTAGGGAACGTTGTTGTTGCGTAAGTGCGTCCGCAGCAGGCGCCTGGGTCATGCACCCTCGCTTTCATTGACGACGAAGGCTGCAATTTGCACGCGAATACCGCAACATGACGTCCACTGAGTGGCCTTAACTAAACTTATCCTTGCGAATTTCATTCTGTAGATGATGAAGATGTTTCGAGAATTTTTTCAAGCGTTTGTATCCCATTTTGACCCTTACAATGAACAAAAAAGAAAGGTAAATGGAAAAAAATATTTTTTCTTTGTTTTTAAAGAATATCTCGTGTTCTGACGCAGATCATAAAAGGGTTAAATATAAATTGTGGCCGTGTAAATTATCTTCGTTTTCCTCAAAATTTCAACCTTTTGTCTTATAATTTGCGCCTGACAGCTTAATATAAATAAAACCGTAATTGAATAGTTTATTTTCTTAAGATTAGATTTTATTTTATTTATCGTAGTTTTCCTGCTTTATGTTTATTAAGAAAGATAAATAATGAGAAACCAAACTGTAAGAATAATATTAGAATCTCTTGAAATTTAAATATAGAATGAGTGAAGATTTTAACTAAATATGAAAAAAAAATAAACAAAATAGAACAATGTTACAAATAATGTTAATATTATTTGTAATGTTGTAAGAAAGGTTTTGGTAAGGTAAACCCTAATTTTTCGAAAATTGTTAAAAATTCAAATTCTTTCGACATCTTCCTACAACTACAATTATCAAGATACATTTTTTCTTAATGAAATGTTCATCAAAAACATACCTTTAAATAAAGTCACGTTAAAGTTTTTGAAAATATGTGTATTTTTTATGAAATTTGAAGCGAACATAGTCGACCACTCTCAATTTCCTGCGCTTCCTGAACGTAAAATGAGTAGTGACGCTAGACAGTTAGATGCTACGTACTGGAAGTTAGAATTTGTATATTATTTCATATTTCTTTGGTCGTTTTTTCTTCGAGCTTTTATTATTAGTTTTAAAATTAATCTTTTCAGAAATTCTTTAAATCCTTTTTTAAATTGCTATCTTTAATTGAGTTAATTTGAAAAGGAATAGATGATTTCGCTTTGCTTAATAAGATGTGAGAATTAAAAGTAACGCATGTAAAAACCGAGTAATTTAAAAGAATATAAATATATTATATTTAACTGTTATATCCTAATTTTAGTTTTTTCTAGTGGTATCAACAATGCTAATTGGTATGTGTATCTCAAACAATTTAGCAGTCATTGTTGCTTGAACCCATTGTTGTAATGCCGCACCGGTATCAGAAGGCGATTATGACTGCTACCTTTTCTTTCGTGTTAAGGTGGATAGAGCGAGATATTTCCAAGTAGATAGAGAGTCCATTTTACATTCAACAATAATTATTTGTGAGACATGTCGGTATTGTGAAGCATGTATAAACAAACCAGGGATTCCTATTAAGAGTTTTATTTGATTATACGAATTAATTGTGTTATATAGATAGAAAATAAAAATATTTTAATATTATATAAAGACCTATCGTTGACTAGTTTCTTAACTAGTACCAACAGATGCGTAGCCAAAGAATAAAAAAATGAGGCATAAGATTGAATATAAAAAAGCACTATTTAACCATTCGCAAGATCAAAATTATAAAAAGTAACATTATAGACATATATCTCCATATTTTTTACAGTGATCACTAATAATGGCCGAAATCTCATCTTGAGTATCGCGAAATGTCTTTGGTAAATTAGGCAACGCCGTAATGTCTGTGACATTGGTATACCTGCGCAGAGCTCATGCTGCTTCAAATTGTCCTTGTTTTCATTCACTTTGAATACTGTTTCTGTACTGCTTGGTGCCTTGTCGACACGCGGTAAACAATGAGCGCATTGGGAGTGCAATTGGTTTGACAGAATAGTGCTACAGAGAAAAGGGATTTCTGTTAAGATACTAATACTACATATGATTGAATTTATAATTCCTCTTACTATTTCAATCAGTTTACCCTTGGCTGGTTTTATATACAGTGGGTCTTGAAGCATAATACTGTGTTGAGCACTCCAGAAAAGAACTTGAACTAAAAATCACTAATTATTATAAGATAAATTCATGTACAAACACAAATGTAAATTAACAAATAGCTTAAAAATTGATAGTTCCATTGTCAATTTCTCATTTATAAATGCATATTTCGTTTCTTATTGTTTCATTAATTTATTTTTAAATTCAAATAATATGGTTCAATAAAATAGTTGATTGATTATTATTCAGATTAAAGCATTTCTTGAAGTTTTTAAGAATATTTATTTTCAAAAATCCAGGCACCGGGAAAGGAGTCCCAAGCTTTCATATTTTGCTGGTAGGGAAATCCAGCTCTACATTTATACCTTGAATGGTTGAAATTAAAACCAGCAATTTCTAATACCATTGTGAATTGAATTCTCACCCCAGTAGTTCTACTGATTGAGGTGCTGACATATGTAAAATTTTGTTGCTTCGAGTCCAATATCCACTGTGTATCTCGTATAATGAAAAAGAGAATGTGAATTATTTTCAAATAATTAATCATTGTTCTAAAATGAACATGGAGCTAAAATGAAAAAAAAGCTGTTATAGAAGAAATAATGCTATAATAAATGTATAAATATTTCTATAAACTCTCAAAATTACCCATTTGCTCATAAAGTTGAATCACAATGAATCATCATAAACTGCAGGTCCTTTCCCTGTTTCCCAGTAGAACAGGAAGCTTACACTTCTAGATCAAAGTGATTTATTTATTTATTGCAGACTGTATAAATACAAATAATATAAATATAAAATATACATTATTCCGCTGAGGACTAATCCGCGGGCCTGTCTATCATTCATACTTTTTCATAGCATACGAAATTGTTTATATAGCTAAAAAAAAAAACGTGATCATTTGGAATATTAACTGAATTGAGTTTTTCATTCAGAACGCACAAATGCTTTAATCCATCAAATTTAAATATCTGATTATATACAAAGGCAATGTTTTCCAGGAGTGAGGATCTTTTAATTGGGCCCAGAAGACCCAGAGGAATGTAAGAACTCTTGCCGGAGACTTGTCACTCGATTTAAATGAAGCGAGCTACGCGCACAGTGTTGCCGACTTGGGCGTTACCGGCCCGTCTCTGTAGAAAGCGCGCGAATGTCTCTCTTTGGAGTGATTTAGGCTTACAATATTGCGTATTTCTCCTATTTGAGACGGAAGATGTCCTTCAAGGAATGTCCTACCTAAGGAAGAGTTTTTTAAAACATTTTCAACAGCTGGTTTTCCCACAATTTTAAAATTTCTGGTCGGCTTAGTCGGGTCGCCATAAGAGCCCATGTTAAAACGACAAACTTTACGGTCTCATTTCTCAAAAACTAGACGGTGAAACAGTTTCAACTTTTACCACAACATAGACGAACCTCTCATCTTTCGATTAGTACAATAAAAAAGGCATGTTAAACATAACACGTATCTCGCTCTAACCACCTTAATATAAACTAATAATTTTATTTATGGCTAAAATACGCAACGTCCATCGCTGTTACATTTATTTAGAACGTGAATACACTGAATTTAACCCATTATTGCCCATTGCCCCATTATTGGGGCGATGTAAGTATTTATATTTTTGTTGTGAATAGTAATTTCTGAGAGCTTTCATTTTTAATTTTAAGAGTTGGCATTAGTGATTAGTCCAACGACATGTTTCCTCTAATGGCCGTTTAACTTCTGGGGAATTAGTATTGAGCTTCTGTGGAATTTTCTATCATCATGTCGCGTTCTGAGAGGCATGTTATTTCTGTATTCTATTGGGTATTTTATTGAACCTTACGTAAATCAATATTGTACTAAAAGATGCTTTTAACGATTGTTAACCTTATTTTTACGATATAAATATCCATATTTTGTATGTTAAGAATTTAATATAGATGTCCCATTCATGAGGCTATGGGCACGAATGGGAATGAGTCACCATGGTCTTATTTTCTGCATTTAGGTTGACTGCTAATGAAATTGCAAGCTTGTTAGAAGCAGATGAGCAGTTAATAGAAGCTGCTATGTAGTAAATTGAACCTCCTGAAAATTCTGATTAAAGCTAAGGCGATAGCGACGATGAAGACTTTCCTTCAGGTGACATAAATCATGTCGGGAAATCAGCTGAGAGGAACCGCCACTTGCACTGCCCCCCCCCCCAAAAAAAGATGAAGGAATAACTAAAGAAAGAGTTGGCCACGCAACCCAGGTGAAGAAATACATTTAGAAAGTTTAGAAAATATTTGTGTTCGTTCAGATAATCCAAAACGCCGAAAACCGTCTTCAGTTGAATTCAATTCAACTGATACCCCTCGTCATTACGAGCGTGTCCGGGAACGTCTTACGTCTTACTTATTCAGAGCATAATTCTGCTTGTGAGATTTTTGAATAATTTATCGATGATGAAATTCTAGCATTCGTTACAAATTCTACCAATAAGTACGCAAATGAAAAGGGAAACAAAAATTTCAATATAACTAAAAATGAGATTCGCGTGTTTCTTGCGATTCTTCTTTTGAGAGGATAGTGTGTGGTACCGCGAAGAAGAATGTACTGGGAAACTGCCACTGATTGTCACAATCTTGCGGTTTCGAAAGCAATGTCTCGTAATAGATTTGAGGAGATTCTACGTTATTTTCATGTGTCAGATAACGAAGACGTCGACAAAAAAAAACATTTTGTGAAGTAAGACCTCTTTGGTCCTCGTTAAATGAACTCTGACTAGCTTTCTTCTCTCAAGAAGAATATCTGAGTATTAACAAGGCCATGGTGCCATATATTTGGTAGGCACAGCATAAAAAATATCCAAGGAAAACGATAAGATTCGGATACAAGGTGTGTGTTTGTGCACACCCTAGGCTACATAATTAAGGAGAGCCTTATCAGGGAGCCATGACTGGCAATCAGATTCCGGAACTGGGAGTACGAGGGTCAGTAGTGATGGATTTGTTATCAGAACTGCCTCAGGCAAAGGCTTACCATCTTTTTATGGATAATTTTTTACGTCTTTACAGCTTTTTAGACAGCTTACGGAAATTGGTTATGATGCTACAGGGACAATTCGCGCAAATCGGACTTGTAAAGTACCTCTTATCATGCCTGATCAATTAAAGAAAATGCCCCGAGTAAGTTATGATCAAGTAACCGATATGAATTCTGTTAACAGTGTTGTAAGGTATCACGACAATTCTGTCTTTACCGTTGAGTCAACATATGACGGGATTGAACTTTTTTTTTTTTTTTTAATTTGTTGCGTCTACCATTTTTTACGCAACGCGTCTCGAAGACCCTTACGGGTCGTTGAGCGCTTTGCGCTGTGGAGTAATCCTCCATTACTTTGCGCGCTTTTTGGAGTAATTCTCCATTATCACTTTCTGTCATGTCGCGTCACGTCGTAGTCAGTTGTCAAGAGGACCGCCAGGTAGCATCTCCGCGTACGCGCCTTCTACTACGCGCTCCTGCGTCACTACCCAGCGGCCAGAATTTGAAAGGAATAAGGATAGGGGTAGGGTGTAGGACACTTCACAAGGATTGGACTAGCCCTTGTGAAGCAGCCAAACTCGTTTTGTTGGAACAAATTTCACATGAGATTCGACGGGAATCGAACACGAACCTCAGTGGTGAAAGGTCAGCGACTTCGCTATGTGCCACGAGCGTAGCTTGTGAACTACTTGAGATATACTCTTTGGAACTACTATGTCAAGCAAAAAGATGGAGAGCAGCTGAGAAGAAAAAGATCATGATCCAACAGCCATCATGTATTGAAAAGTACAATTTGTATAGGGGCGGAGTTGATCGTATGGATCAAAATATTGCTGCCTACAGAATTCATATTCGGAATAAAAAATGGTACTGATTAACTTGTTATTAAACGTCACAGTTAACAACACGTGGCAAGTGTACGGAATGTCGCCTAAAGAGAAGGGAAATGATATTGATTTACATGCATCGTATTCGACAGATCATGCAGACATATCTTGTAAAATACACTGAAATTCGTCCTTGGCAAGGACGAACTCCACAGCCATGTAAGAAGAGGGTGCCAATTGATGTGCGTTTGGATGGGTTTAACCACTATCTTAATAAAAATAAAACACAGATACAATTGCACAGTGCGCAAATTGTAACAAAAATACATTTAAAAAATGCATGAAATGCACTGTTGGATGTCATGTGAATTGCGTCCCAAAAGTTCCATACAGAACAGCCCATTAGTTTTTTTATTGTTTTTTTCTTCTAAGAATATATTTTATTGTCCTTTCTATAATTCTATATAATAAAACCTTTCACTTTAATAACATTTATCCTGCCCATTTTCCTTTTTTTATTACTTTTACAAAATAAAAATAACCTTCCCGTCCATATCCATTACCCCATTAATGTGGCACCAAAATTCTGAAAAATGAATAACGTAAATTTTCCAAATTTTTATGTAATGTCATTTTTGGAATAATAATTTTTATATATCAAAATATTAAAGAAAATTTTCGAGGAAAAACTTGAGCATTTATGGGTTAACGGCAGATAGTTGTTTTTGTTTAAGCATTTGAATTTAAAAAATATATATTTTTCATGCTTCATTTGTTTAAGAATTTTTCAAATGGTAGTGTAAGATAGTAATTGTCATATTATTACATAGCCATTTACAATATCGCGAGAAAGTACGCGCTGTTGTAGGTCCACTAGTTTAATAAAATAAGTTTAAATTAGTACAGACTGTTGTGGAAACTCTTTCACGGGCTCTTTTTTTAAGTCACTGAAGAAGTTACTGGGTCAAAGTACTTTTTTCATTCAATTCTCAGACTTTTTTGAGATATTAGTTCATACTCACACCAAACATTTATGGAGGTAAATATTTTTTTTTACCTGTTACGAAATTCATCACAATCAGAGTATTAGCTCTCGGCCTTGGAGTTCTATTTTTGAAATTATGCTATTGACGACACTGCTTCTCTTCGGGTACAATTGAAAGTCAGGCTAATAGAAAATTTAGAATCACACACAATCACAAACTATTTGGCCATAATTCACTTTCGTTGAAAATAATGTAGATTATTATTCAACGCAGAAATTAAGAAAACAGCGGGAGACAATGTCAACCTAACGTATCCTTGATATACCCAACTTATGAATATGAAGAAAACAACACAAAGATTCAATTTAATAATAAACATTATTTTTATAGAGCAACGATTTCTTATTTATTTTCAATATTTACAAATAATTATGTAAATGTTCATTCACGTTTAAAAACACATATTGTTGATCTGTAGAGTTTTTGACTAGCGACTAACACAAACATCCAAGAAACAAATTTCTTCAAGCAGTTGCCTTCTAAAGCTAATTGTTGTCTAAATTTTAAAAAAAAGTAAATGAGAAAATGACCTGTACTATCCACTGAACATAATTTTTAACTCTGGTGGCCTGATTGTGATAGTCGATAGTTTCTTTCAATCAAAACGATACATGGTGATCTCGATAATCGTGCACTAATCTTGCATTTTCAGAGTAATTGCCAAATAAATAGAATTACTGTGTATTGTGCTTTCTCCACATGCTTCCTTCAAGAATTTATATCGTCTACATCATTTTCTTTTCCTAAATTATTCTGTGATTTTTTTGTAAAATGAACGATATCAAGTCTTTAATTCACTTAGGCAACTCATATACTCATAACTTACCCTTGAGACAACTCATATTCGCAAACACTTCGTACCAGTAATAGAACTAGCTGTTTCAGGAAAAATAATTTGAACCGTATCTCCAATCTCCAATCTTTCAGAAATTTTCCAGTTAGAACTAATAGATTGCTCCTTTTTGAAAGAATTTTCTAATTTATGTTTCATAATAAATGTTTATGTAACAGTGATAGCAGAGAGTATAGAGATAGCAGAGAGAGATAGCAGTGCGTATGAGTGATTGGTAGCCTTTTAGTTTTTGAACGTCACATTTAAAGCAGCTATCATTTTATCAATTTATCTAAAAACCAGCAAGTTCTAAAAGCTGAAACAGTGACCCCGAACCTGAACAGTAATACCGAAAAAAATACGTTGGGTCCATTTTTGCCTCTGGTAATGTGGCTGTTGAGAACAACAAAATAAATGAGATGTATTCCTAAACCTATTCCTAAACATATATATTATTTATATAATTTTTCTGATAAGAAAGTGAAATTATTAGAAGTATTGAACTCCACACGGTGATATCACAAATCACGAACATGGCTGCTTAAAAATCTCGACAATATCCTTGGATTAATAACTTAAACCGCGTCCGTTATTTAATCTATATCAACCAAAAAACGTTATTTATTATTGCAACAATTAGTTCGTAGAAAAAGACACCCTAAGCCTACTTGAGATTTACTCGAGTTCTGACAAACTTGAGGTGGGGAGTAGGTATTACTGGGTATTGTGTCTTAACTAGTGGTGCTCCAACAACATACTTATTCGCATTATTTCGCTTTCGCAATTTCCAAAATTCGGATCAACGAAAATGAGACCTGTATCATCTCGTAAGCGTTCTTTGCTCTATTTGTGAAGAAAAGTAACGAAAAAACTTAGAACCGTTTTTTGAGAACATGTTTTTTTACAAATTGCAATCACTTAAAAAAGAAAAACTGTTAGTTTTTTCAAAATATTGCATAAGATATATTTTAAAGATCTAATTATTTAACATACTTATTTAAGTCGAAACTCTTTATCTTCAATATTGTACTTTTTTGCAACGTAACTTTTTACAATAATCGAAAGTACGGAGTTCGATAACAATGGGGCGGTCACCAATTTTTTATTGCCTTTTGATACGTACGAGGAAATTTATTTTTAACTTTGAGCCCTACGTACTCGTATTTCCGTTGAAATTTCAAAATCTATTTTTTCGACAGCATTACATAACTTTCTCTACACTTATATATACGTACTACGCGCGCAACTTTTCTTGAACGATGACCTTCTTCCCCCTCCCTTGAGCAACAGACAGTTGAAGGCAAAAGGTCGCAGCGAACACTGATGACAACATTCCAAGCATTAAAACTTCATTGGCGCGAAACAGATGCTAGTCAAAGCTAATTGCTTTCAGAGTCGAGAACATCTGCTCAGCTTCAATACCATTATTTAAAGAAATGGCTGAGGCAGGTCCAGGTCCCTCAAGGGAGGCACCTAAAACTATCTGGTGTCCCTGCTGTTGCCCAGAGCGATGACCTGGCCGCACACATAGCATGTATGACTTTGATTTTCCAGAGGTTGACATTACTGTAAATACTCTAGAGGCCGACTTTGTAACTAATACCCCCACTCCGCCCGCATTTCTTCAATCCATCGTTCAAGAAAAGTTGCGCGGGTAGTATATGTATATACGTATATGTATGTACGTATACAATGCATACTTGTACGTATATGTATATACGTACGTATAAAATAAAATAAAACCTACTCTGTGGTCCTTCGTTGACTCCTGTCCATTGGTATGATACGATTGTGAATTTCTAGTCTTATAAGACTGTAACTGTCCAACAGGGGCTGCCGGAGTGACGTGAAGGAGAGCACAAGATGGCGTCGAGGCGCACGGGCGCGGCGCGGCCCGGCGGCGTGGGCGCGCAGGCCAGCGCGGCGTCGCGCCTCTCGCAGCCCAACCCGCGCCGGGTGCGCCCTCTTAGCCCTTAGCGCGCCCACGGGCGCCAGAGCGGGCCCTTCGGTGTCGTATTCTTGGGTTTGCGTAACGTGGCAGCTGAGGGTAGTATCTTCAAGATGGAATATGGCACGGCTTTTCGAGTCTTCCTCGGTCGTGCCGCTAGAGTCGCTCGATCATTGCATTGCATTGCTTGATACGGTCGCGACCATGCAATATCTTGCGGCAGGACTGAGAATGACGCAAAAAGTCCTGCCATATTCCATCTTGAATATAATACCCTCAGCTGCCTTTTTCTTTTTTTAAATTGTTGCGTCTATTTTGACGCAACGCATTTCCAAGCCCCTTGGGGGGCGTTGAGCGCTTTGCGCTTCTCGAACTAATCCTCCCATTACAGCGCTTGTTTTTTTTTAAGTAATCCTCCGTTAATATTGTCTGTCGCGTCTCGTCGCAGTCGGTTGTCAAGAGGACCGCCAGGTAGAATCTCCGCGTACGCGCCTCCTACCGCGCGCTCCTGCGTCACTACCCAGCGGCCAGAATTAGGAAGGAATAAGGATAGGGGTAGGGTTTAGGACACTGCACAGTGGTTGGACTAGCCCTTGTGAAGCAGCCGAACTCGTTTTGTTGGAACAAATTTCACATGAGCTTCGACGGGAATCGAACCCGGATCTCAGTGGTGAAAGGCTTGCGACTTTGCAATGAGCCACGAGTTCAGCTTTTTTTCTTTTTACTCTTTTACGCTTTTTACACTCTTAAGGAAGTATGTTCGTTAGATCAACCGCGGTGAAGTACACCCCAAATATACTTTAAATGAAAGAAAAGTCTCTGTTCTTCAAGATGGAAAGGAAAAAAATGGCGCTTACCGGCCTAATTTTTTAACAAAAGAAGTTTTAAGTAAGTACAGGCTCTTATGGAAAAACTTTCGCGAGCATACGTTTTTTCAAGTTCTTGAAAAAGTTACACAGTGAAAGTATCTTTTTGTTTTATTCAATACGTAGTACAGTATTTTAAGTAATCAGATGATATCAAATGTAGTATACCTCACCGGGCATTCTGAGGAGTAATTGATAAAGAAACTGCTGCAAAATTCATCCCAGTGGAAAGTACTGGCTCTCGGCCCACGAGTTGTGGTATAAATTATGATATTGTCAGCACTGTTTCTCTTTAGGTAAGAGAAAACCGCCATAACTTAAAATTTCATGCCACACACAATTTGACGAAAATTCACTTTCAACGTAAACAATGTGGTTTAATATTTAACGCAGAAAGAAAGAAAAATTGGGCGCCGAAGTCAAACTAACCTGTATTAAGAATAGCAAACCTACGAAAATGAAAAATCATGCGAGACACTAAATTTATTAGTAAACAATGTTTTTCTAGAGCAACTTTTCCATATTTCTCTTTTAACTATTTACAGATTAGTTTTTAAATATTCTGATTATGTTTACATGCATCTATTGTTAATCTGTATATGTAATAAATGGTTGAGTGTTTGACTAGCGACTGACACGAACATACCACCTTAAAAATGTTGATTAACACCGACCCCGGTCCACGTACCAATCGACTGTCGTGTTCTAACATCCCTTCCGTCGGTTACACAGGTGTCGCCCTGCCTTCGGTGCCGGTAACATCATGATTTTGTAGCTCAACCTTCTGCGATATCTCAGCGACAACATTGTTGCCAGTGCAACATTCTTAACCATGAAATTCGAGGGTTTGATTTCGGACTGTGGTGGATTTTGACATAAGCTACGTAGCTGGGTCGTATTCAACCAGTGACTGGAGGAGAATTCTAGCGGCCGTTTCCTCTACTCGGTTGTTTTCCATTGGTTTTTGTGATGGATACCATCGAATGCCGGAGCAGTCCCCCAACAATAGGGCCATGGACCGCTCACGTACCGCTTTCCTTCTCATTATCTCCCCCCCCCTGTTCCCTTACACATACAGCAATACTTACATGCACTACATTACAACATACGTCGGGAGATTAAAGTGTGTACCTTCTTTGAAAATAACGACTGGGGAAATACCCACGGTGGCTTTGGTTTAGAAAAGCAAACTCGAAAACCGATGTGCAGGTAAGCGCCAGATCTGATGTTTCAGCAGGGAACACCGTCAACCGATACAACTTAATATTGCTCCGAATGACTTGTGTAAAGAATAGGCGGCTGGGAGTACAAAACGCCATCTTGCCAAGCACTTGCGTCGCGTAACTGGTGCAGGCAGTCGCAAACCGCCCAGCCGAGGCCCCAGACAGCACACTTTGGGGTTGCTCAGTTATGAAATCGGATGCTCAATAAGATGGTTAGCATCCTTCCAATTTAAACCCACATATCACACAGAAGTTAAGAACTTGCATACCAAACATTTCGTTGAATGTTAATATTTTTTATTATTTATTTCATATGTAATTATTACACATACAAATTAAATAACTTGATACGATGTGGCTAGGCCGAAGGTTTTTAAGCCACGATAGTACCTACATCCTATAGCGTTCCAACCTTTCGAATTCTGGTATTCGCCCCAAATAATCTCTTCATCGCATCAAAGCCGCGGAAAAGAGACCATAAGGTACGGTCAACGAGATAGAAATTCAAGCTCGTTGGGTACGGCTGAGAAAAAAACAAACTTGAAGGTTCAAATCGTGCCGTCAGAAGCCGAGTATATGCTAATCTATCAATTTTTTTAAAACTATTTATTTATTTCCTGGCGCGGACGTCACACATTCTCCATCCAGTGTTTGCCTTATACACCGAATAACGCGATATGTTACTTGTAATTTACATATAGGCAATGTATTTCAAGACTAATGGTCTAAATGGACTAATGGTCTAAATGGTCTAATGGACTAAATGGTAGAAGTAGTTGCAGCACAAAAACATTTACCAAAGAAACAAACAGAATTCAGTTTCAAAACCGAAGCACATATTACTTAAAGAAGGATACAACAACCTACGACCGGAATTTATACACAAGTTCACTTTCAACTCACTATCTCGCACAGTTGAGTTCACACAATATATCTATGCACTCGACGATCGCATTTCAATCGAGCGCAATCGTCGAAAGCACATGTATTTCGTGCGAACTCTATAGCAATTCGCTTAGTAGACTTTGATTTGATTCATTTGGTCAAAAAACAGTAAAAACTGTGTAAGACGAATGGGGGAGAAGAATGTTCTCAATGCATTTCGTCAACTCTGTAGTGTCATCAAAAATTCAATTTTCGGATTAGATAACGGAGCCCACCCAACTTCGTAACACAGTAGCTGACATCCTAAGAAGTAGTAACCGCAGAGTTTAAACAAAACGGAATCGAAGTCGCCTTGTGGGAATGGCGTTGCATCGGTTAGCCAGGACCTCTTTGATTTAAAGGCCACTGACTAACCTCAGCAACATTATTATTATTATTATTGGTAGTAGTGGGGTTTGTAGTCCCCAAGGCTCCGGACTCCGCAATAATGAGGTACTTTTGCCAGGTATTTAAAAAGAAACAGCTGACGTTTAAGACATTATGCGTTCAAGATGTATATGTTGCTCTTATAAAATTTTGATGTATGTCATTCATTTAATTTTTGGATAAGACGTGTCTTTTTAATTTTGTACACCGAATGACACTAACGTTTTACTTTGTAACAAAAAAAGGTGGAAAATGAAATTGTATGCTGAATGAAACAGCTTAAAATTTGGGGCTGATTTTGTCCCACTCACCGTAATTTTCATACGTGATTTTTATCGCAAAAAGGTGTGTAAAGGTTTAAAAAAATTTCGGAAACACGTATTTTAAGAAATGTATTCTTCTTCTTACACGTTTAATTTAAAAATATATTCTCTTTTTATCCATGTAACGGGAATCTAATGTCTTTATGACGTCATTCCAGCTAATCGAATTTAGTTAGCATGTGTATTTATGAGCATCCCTTTCTGCTAGTGAACAATTACAGTTCGTGTTTTGCTTCCGGTCTGTAACTGATAGTTTTGTAAAATGTAATTTAACGGTTACAAATACATAGATTTCCTACGTCTTTTTAGGATGCTTATAAGTTCTCATTTTTACCTTCACACTGCGTTATTAATTTAAACATTAAGCAATCCTTTTATTTTGCATTGTTTCTTCTGTAATATATTTTTGGCGATTTCTCAGTTACGTATAGCAAAAACTCGGTTGGTTCATTTCAAATAATAAAAACATTATTAATTTTTCAATAAAATGGATGACATTCTTTGTGTAATGTTTCACTCCTGAAATATTGATGCTCTCTGCACCCACAACCCTATAATTAGAAGAATAAAACCCACTTTCTTGTTTTTAATTTCTTTTATCAGTGAATTTCAAAGGCTGGTTTAGAGCTCTCGAGATTGACAAAAATATGTGACGTGTGTTCCAAAGGCGCGCGAATTCATTAAAAACAAACAAACGCAAGGCATTAAAAGTGGCTAATTATTTCCTAAGTTATGACATGTTTTAAACAGTGATTTTTTGAACTATTTTTTAGATGCAAGTACGCTTCTGTTTCGCTACATTTAATTGCGGCAGACTCAAACGCGAAAATTGAATAGGCACTGATAGAAACAAAGAGATTAAAGGAGTGTCAGGTTTTTTACTTGCTATAATAACATTACCATATGAACCAAAGCACCTCACGCAATCACTCCTTCATATTCTTGCCCCAACCTTTCTCTTTACACAACAACAAATTTATTGCTTATTTATCATTGAAAATAGATTTTGCTACATGGGTGTTTTTTTTCTCCCTTTCAAAATTCAAAATTTAAGTAGTATATGACTTAGTGTAGGATCACAGAATTTTGAAAATATGCACACAATTCACTTTTCCCCATAGCACGTCATACGCAGTTTTTAACTGTTTTTTTGACGTAAAATAAAAAAATTAAAAAAAAACTCCAACTAGTTTTACACGTACAGGAAATCCTCAAGGAAAAAGTTTCGGTTATTTTCTTCGGAATTTTCTCTACCGAACCCTTTCCGAAACGTGAAGAGATCTTTCGTGAAAGAAATCCTCCAGTAAAATAACTTAAAGATATTTTCCGGATCAACACAGTAGTTTATTTCTATCATGACAATCTTTAAAACTACGTAACTTGCCACAAGCAAGGTTCATTCTCTAGCATTTGATGAATTCTCTTAAAAATTCGCGAGACGACCGGTGGCATGAAATTCTCTAGAACGGTGAAGCATCAATGGATACATGTGATCAATAGATCGGGGAAATACTGCCTTATGACCAAAAAACGAATTGAATCTTGTTCGGGATTTTTCGGCATCTCGCCTTCTCCACGGGCTCAACGAAAGCGCCACACTGTGGGAGATTCTCCAAGGCTTGGACTGCTCAAGCCAGGCCTTGAGGAATTCCGCTAGTGTATGGGCTCCTTTAATGCACTACACTGCCACACATTTGTTGCTCCATGGCACAAAATGTGACCAACATTATTTTCAAAAATGCGTTGTACTCATATACGACAAAGGTGCACTTTCAAACCAACCTTATTTTTGAATATCATTTGTAGGGTCAATGATTTCTCTAGATTAAAATCCGATAATCTACCCATTTAAGACAAACATTTATTGACTTTTCCCCAAAATAATTGGTTTTCCATTTACTGTGTTTTGACATGTAGCAGCAGACATATTAGAAGACCAGTTGGAAATTTAGAATTTACACTTGTGGTCCGCAAGTCGACGTGTCGGTCGGCAGCGGATCTCACTTGCCAGTAAGAAACAACCATCGTCACCACCAGGGACATAACATGCACAAAACGTACGAGACTAATAACGACGCGCTCAAAATCAAAAGTCACTCACTATTGGTTTCGTAGCTCAGTGATCACCTGATGCCACTGCAGCGCCTCTGACCTGGAGATCCTAGGTTAGAGTCCTGGCGGTGGCAGGATTTTCGACACTAACATTTCAGCTAGGTCGAATTCAGTCGCTGTCTGGAGGAGAATTCTAGCGGCCGGCTGCTCTAATAGGTAGTTTGCCGTGGTTTTTCCAATCAACACCAGGCGAATGCCGGAGCAGTACCCTACCAAACGGGCCACGCACCGCGCGCGATCTGTCCTTCCTCTTCCTTGTCCTATCCTCTCCCCTTACACACACACACTTACACTAACATGCACTACACGACCACATATTCCGGGAGACCGGTCGGGAGCACAGAGCTTGTCAGCAACTGGGGCGGTGCGTCACTGGTGGGAGAGTCCTGGTTAGGGTGAAACCCCACTAGCCGACGGTAGGTCGGCGCCGGATCTCGCCATCCAGCGGGGGAAAATCACCGCCATCTCCCGAGAAAAAACATGCACTACACTAACGGGACTAATGACCAAAGCAGTTGACGCGCCCGGAAACACGAAAAATCAATCAATCTACAATCGTTTAAGTCACGTATAAGAAACAGTCACTTACAAAATAAGAACTGATCAATCTCCACTATCACACGCAAGAAACAGACGCTCATTTCACTTTTTCCTTATATTTTCCTTATTTTATAAATATTTCTCTGACATTAGTTATGGTTAGATAATTTCTTGCAATTACCTGTCTCACCCAACGTATTCCTTTCTCAACTCTGTCATCGACCTCTATCGAATATTTCAAGAATTTTCCTCGCTGTAACCTTGGTTGAAGGTATCACCTAATGAAATCACTAAAAGGGATGAAATCACTAAACATGAAGTTACCGCCTTCACATTTTGGAAACACAAAGTTACTCGGTCAACCGTAGAGCCTCGCGGCTGAACGTTGTATTGTCTGTCAATGTACTCGTAAAAAAAAAAAAAAAAGAAACCCGCCGTTATACCATCTGATGTTATTTGCTTTCGCTAGAGATTGTTTCGTACAGGCATGCACGTTTGTTTTGAGATACTGGTACCTGAGATTGAAGGCCAGCTGAGCTAGATTTCCCCTCGGTAGACGCAAGTCCGTAGGTTGATTCGGCTGGCTGGGTGCATCCGCGGTTAAGTTTTGCATGAAGGGAGTTGACGAAATTTCTTCTGAAGCGATACCGTCGGTGTCCATTTGGAGTAAAGCAGACAGAGCACCTGAGATGATTTTCCCTTTACTAGGACACATTTTGTGAAACTTTCGCTTTCTATGCAAACGTGAAGCACGCTGCTACCATTAACTACGACTGTCGCTGCGATGTGCACCGCTTGGCTGTGCGGCAAGGAATGACGCCCTACCCCTCTCTTCAGGCTCTCTGATTGTGGGAAGGTCATTTGCTGGCTTCTTGGGGAACACAAGGGTTCAACAAATAACGCGAAGCGATTTGATTCATGTGACTCAACGACCTCAAACAACTTAAACTATTACCCACATTATCCGCACACGTTTTCTTGGGTCCTCATTTCGCTGGATGCGAGAGGAGTGGTGAGGTATTTTGTTCACAGGACCATTAAATCAAATTTGTAGCTAATTTGTTTATGAAAAATAGTTTCTATTACACAGGAGCTAGTATTTATATTACCAGATTTTGTCGACGTTCATTGCTATAATTTATTTTTAATTTAATCAATGTTACAGTCCTGTCCAAATTATATTAAAACATAGTTTCGTGTTTTTTTTACAAATGCCTTACAAATATTGCATCGAGCCAGTCTAATGTATTTAGTTCTCGCAACAGACTGTCAATATAACTTGTAACATGCACGAGAAGGAACGCTAAGATGTTGAAAGTTGTCGTTACTTCTTTGACATCCTGTTTGCTTAGTGTCAAATGCCTACCTACGTATTAGCTATTCATTCAAGCTTAAACTCTTTTAAGGCAACGATCAGTTTTATTGAGTATTGTTAGTTGGAGATATCTGAAGATTAGGGTTAAATATTATTCAAAACCTTACAATTATCACTTTGGGTCAAATTAAAGGTGTTTTATTATAACTCGCCCTTTGGCACCAAGATGAAACAATCAAGACTTAATGTAAAATACTTGTGAAAAGTGTGCCAAAAAGGCTTAAAATACTAATTGAAAACAAGGAAATGCATACTAAGTATTAAAAAATCCGTACGCTATGACAAACTTTTTTTTCGATTCGTAAATTAAAAGAACTTGTTATTGAAACGCTCTGAGTCTAATAATTTGAACAGGACTGTAGTATATGAGCGGGGGTTAATATTTTGGGGTTCAAGAAAACGGGTGCGTATAATACCGAGGATTGGGTTTATCCCATTGTACGATACAGAGAAAGATGGCCACCAGGAGCCGATGATTACAAGGAAGGCACGACAACCACCAACCCTTAAGCGCCTGCACTTGGGCACTATTTGTTTTCAAATGATTGGCCTGTAGGATGTATCGCACGAGTCGTATCGTATGAGTCGTGGATGTATCGTATGAGTAAAAATTAAAATGAAGCAATTGCAGATGGTCCTAAAATATAGGTAACGTTTTTCACAGGACTATTGTATAGGAAACTTTTAACAACTATCGATTTTTTCATATGTCTATCTCTCTCTTTTCAAAATATAAGGCATTGTAATGCGTGAAATTAACGCTTGGTGCAGAAACTCCGGTCTATCCACGATATTTCATAGGAAGGAAAAACTGAAATACTTTACACCCCACTCTGCACGAAATGAAAACTTTATCCAGATGTTACACCCTCAGTTTGTGGAGAACATCTGAGATTTTTATATCAGTCGATGCGTCTAAATAAAGTATATTGTGAAATCAACATATCTCAAAATCTGTAAAAAAATGGAGATCTGCCACAAGCTATTCAATTATTTTAAATTCTATTGTGAAAAAGGAAAGTCGTATTGGTCCGCGGATCATCTGCTCACGAATAACCTGGAGTTGTCTATATTTAAAGCGATTTTTAACAAGAATCAAACTAGTCCAAATTCGAGACTTTTGAGGAGATACAAAAAAAAATGTACATCATAAACGTACGATAGTGACACACTTATGATTTTTCTGTGCTTTCTACAGGTGTCCTACCAACTATGGACCACCCCCATAACTTCTAAACGGTTCATGGTATCGAAATGCAGTTTTCGCTCGACAATGTAGAATCATAAGGCAAGTAATGCGCTGTCCAGATATTGTTCGTAATATTTTTAGAAATTTAATCATCTTCGATTTTTTAAAAGGAACCGTAGATTTTTCTCAGCAGCAATGGATAGATAATAAAAAGAGGAATGCAATTATGCATTCATTTGGATAGAAATTTGAGTAAAAAAATAGACTTTTTGACGTATAATTTTAATTTACGCATGCAATATTTCCTAAAGCAGTCTTTCCAACTGGCGCCTTCGGCAACGGTGGCCTTCGCGGCGCTTAGGCTGATAAGGCGGCGTCGCGAAGCGAAGGCCACCTTTCCCAAAGGCGACAGTTGCAATGGCTAATAAAGGAAATATTGTCGATTCAATTTAAAATCACATGCCAGAGAGTATTATTTTTTAGTCCAACTACTGTCAAATCATTAACAAATGATACATCATTGTATTCTTCGTTTTATGAACTACCCATTGTTAGTGAGAAAAATATATAGTTCCATTTAAAAAAATCAAAAATAATTAAATTTTCAAAAACTAAAAATATTACGAAAATATCTGTACGGATTTTACTTGCCGCATAATTCCGCATTGTTGAGCGAAATTAAGAACTGTTTAGAAAAATCATATATTTCAATTTGTTTGGCTTCCTCACGAATAGGTCCTTCTCCATACGACTAACTGATGCGATTTCTGTCCCTGCTCCTATCCTAGCAGGCGTACCTCAAGACTCTGTATTATCTCCAACTCACTTCAATATTTTTACTTATGACGTTCCGACCACCCCTCACACCTCCCTAGCTCTCTTTGTCGATGACCAATTCGTATACTCAACAAACCAAGTACTAGATGACGCAACTATTGATATTCAAAACCACCTGGATCAAATCTCCGATTGGGTCAGCAAATGGCGCATCAAATTCAACCCAACTAAATTTCAAGCCAAACTCTTCTCTCTCCACAGACCACAATTACCTCCACCTGTAGCATACAAGTCCACACCAATCCCTTGGTTACCATCCAACACTCCAGTCAAATACCTCGGAGTCCTCTTTGACCGTCGCCTAACCCAGAAACCCCACATACACCATAGACTTGCTCAGCCACACAAAGAAATCACCAGCTTTTCCCAATACTACGCGATCTTCTCCCCTACAAATCCAAACCGGTACCCATGTATACAAAGCTATGATCAGACCTATTCTAACATACGCATGCCCAATTTGGGGCTCAGTTGCCAAATCTCATATCTATAAACTCCAGACCTTTCGAAATCGTTTCCTAAGGACCATCACTAAACCACCTTGGTTCGTACCCAATAAACTACTTCATCTCGAGCTCGGCATACCCCTCATCACCACCAACATCAAGCTATCCGCCCTTTAGTTTTACCACAAAATCCCTTCAATCCCACAAGCCCTCCACTTCCAATTAGGGAAACAAACCCCAAATACAGCATGTATCCGCAGGAAACTCACCATACACTTTTTCGACCCACCCTAAGCATTCACACACCGACAACTCCTCTAAATAATCCTAACCAAAAATAGAACTTCTAAATCATACTCAATTCTGTAGTTCTATATCTAATGTACTCCAACCCATTGTAAAAGAGGCTGTACGCCTGTAAGCAAATAAATTTGTGTTCCATGGAATTTGGTGCTTGTTTGGTCTTGCGAGAGCGCCTGGTGCGCGCGCGCATGCGCAGGTGTCGCGTCCGGCGTCGAGCACATGCCCCGGGGCGCGCGGCGGCGCGGGGGCGGGCGGCGAGGCGGGCGGCGCCGAGGCCGCCGCGGGCCTCCGCGGGCGACGGGGCGGTGCGGCGGCGGCCGGCGACAGCGGGCGCCGGGGCGGGGCGGGGGCGGGGCGGGGCGCAGGGCGGCGTGCTGCGCCGCGAGACGGTGACGCGACGCACCGTGGAGACGACGCGCAGCACCGTCACGGCCATTCCGGGCGCGGGCGGCGGCGGGGGCGGCGCGGGGGCCCCCGCCGTCTCGCGCCTCTCGCAGCCCAACCCACGCAGGGTCAGTCGCCTTATTATACAGGATGCCAGGAAAGTCACTCCGCTGTGTTTTGTTATGTTATGTTACGTTACGTTATGGAGCGTTACGTTAAGTTGCGGTGTGTTACGTTACGTTATGATATATTGTGTTATGTTGCGTTACGTTATGTTACGTTACGTTATGTTACGTTACGGTATGTTACGTTACTTTATATTACGTAAGGCCGCATTCGTAATGCAAACGTAAACGAAACGTAGCCGCAAAACCTAGAAATGGGTTTCTAAGAGAGACCATTTACAATGCCTTTACGTGAACGTAGACGTGAGTCCGTAAACTTAAGAGTTCGCAAGCTTCAAGCTTTTACGTTGTTTACCTCGGAATTCTACCGAACACCAATCAGAGAGCAGCGTGGAAGGGCGATTTCAGATTGTGTTGAGATAGTTTGTGGTAATGTCATTTTGTTATTGTAATGTAGAAAACTAGTTTGCGAACATTTTTGATGCGTATAATGAATTCAAAGTGTGACTTGAACAATTTTTATGGTCACTTTAACTTGACATGGCGAATAAACTAATTATGTTCCACGAATTTCTTGTGAATTTGGTACGAGAGTATACTTGTTTATACGATGAACGAAATGCGAGCACTATTACAACAGCTAGTCCTATGTGTATAAAAACAAATCGATAGAAATGTCGAAGAAAAAGCTAGAAACTATGGAGAAATATCTTTCCACCGTGATAAAAACGAATCGATGAAGTTTCAGTACATTCTGATTGGTTCAGGCCAAACTTATGTTCCAGCTTACGTTCGTCATTGTGAATGCTTGTTTTTACATGTAAATTTTACGGCTAAGTTTACAGCATTACGTTACGTTTATGTTTGCATTGTAAATGAGGCTTTACGTTATGTTAGGATACGTTACGTTATTGCTGCGTTATACTATCATAATAGAAGCGTTGTCCCCGTCTCTTGTTTCCCAGTGATCAGCTTGCTACCAACATTAACGCATTTTTTAATAGAAGGCCCTGATTCGGTTCACTGCGGAGAGCCTTTCCTAGCCTACTGTACTTTGTTTAAGATAGCTGTATACCTTTAAATAAGGAAAACTCGTGAAATTACGTGTTTTTCAATTCTTATTGGGTCATATTCTGTTTTATTCTCTTTTCAATATTCAAACCGTTTCGTACTATGTTTTTAGTTTTTAAAAAATATGTTTTTTCGATCTGTCCTTCCCATTCCTTGTCCTATCCTCTCCCCATACACACACGCTTACACTAACATGCACTACACTACCACATTTTCCGGGAGGCCGGTCGGGAGCTTAGAGCTTGTCCCTGCTGGTGGGAGAGTCGTGGTTAGGGGGGAAACCCCACTAGCCGACGGTAGGTCGGCGCCGGATCTCGCCATCCAGCGGGGGAAGATCACCGCCATCTCCCGAGAAAAAACATGCACTACACTAACGGGACTAATGACCAGAGCAGTTGACGCGCCCGGGAACGTAAATAAATCAACCAATCGTGGTCGCTAATGACCTAGATGTTGATGCGACCTTAACCGATTAAAAAAAGATTCATTTTGATGACCCATGTCTTGCAGCGGGGCGGGGGGCGTGGCGTGCGCAGGTGACGGAGCGCTACGTGTCGGATCGGCCGACGCCGCAGGGGCGGGGCGCGGCGCGGGGCGTGGCGCGTGGCGCGGCGCGTGGCGCGGCGCGGGGCGGCGCGGCGGCGGCGGCCGCCGCCGGGCGCGGGCGCCGGGGCGAGGGGCGCCCGCGTGGCGGGGCCGCGGGCGGGGCCGCGGGCGTGGGCGGGGCACGTGCCCCGGTGCCGCTCCCGCCCGCCCCGCACGCCCCCCGACCAGCAGCGCTTCCGGGAGATGGCGAGCGGCCTGGAGGGCACCGACACGGACTGGCAGCAGGAGGCGGCGGAGCCCTGGAGGGTACAGGCGACACGCACTCGCTTGGCTCAGAAGTTGTTGCTTCTTATTAGGAACACTTTGCCCGCCGTAGTGAACAGCAATCGTCTGTCATCTCGATATTCTGCGCATGCGTAGATGCACAACAGTGGTGCAAAACGCGAACTGTGCATGCGCTGAAGATCGATAGTGCTCTCGATTGCTTTATGCTTCGAGGTTCCAATAACTCCCTATTGTCTTCGATACGGATGCCTTAACTTACCTGCATCGAGAGGATCTGATCCTGAACAGGTAGGACTTGAAGCAGCCGTGCCCAGAGACCTGTGAGAGGTAAAAGTTTACCTCCCCATGACCTCTATTGAACCATGGTTCGATGTGTGGTATTAGTTCATATGTCCATCTACCATTTGTTTCTTTCTCCCATCTCTCCTGCCATGCTGACAGGAGAGACGTGCGTGCCCTCTCTTTTATGTCTTCTTTCAGCTTGCGTAGAGGTCCCGTGCAGATGTCAGTGACTCTCTTCGCTTCGTTATAAACGACCTTCCTTTCTCTTGCCAGAAGGTCTATAGGGGAACTCTGGCCAGAACCCTACGGCGCTGTCGGGGACCGTGCGGTAGGCTGACGTTATTCTTAATGCTACCCTTCTTTGTACTTGTGCGACCTTGCATCTCATGGAGGCTTTCGCGAGTCTGTCCGCCCACACTGGGGCTGCATACAGCATTTGTGATTGGACAGCACAAGCAATCAGCCTCCGTTCCTTATCGGCGATCTTGTTGATGTGAGGCCCAAAGTTGAGCCTGTGGTCAAGTTCAACTCCCAGATATGTTATCTGTCGTCTCCAGGTAATGTTCGCCTCCCCCAGCCTAATAATGGGGGTACGAAATGCTCTGCGGTCCGTAACCAGTACTGCCTCTGTTTTCTCTACAGCCATGTGTAGGAGTCTCCTGTCAAGCCATCTTTTTACCCTGAAGAGGGTTTCGTTCACTTTCCTCTCGATCAGGTCGACTTTGTTACTCGTGCAGATGATCAGAGTGTCGTCTGCGTACCCAATAAGGTGGGTATCTGGCGGGGTGTCTATGTGTAGCAGCTTATCATACATTACATTCCATAGGAATGGTCCCAATCTCGAACCTTGGGGCACGCCACACGTCACGTCTTCCCCCATTGCGAAGAGGTTCGTATAGACTATACTCCTCTCATGAAGATAGTCTTCAACCATTCTCAGAAGGTATTCAGGGACTTTCTTATCTATCAGAGCCTCCATGATGTCCTTCCATCTGGCAGAAGGTATTCAGGAATAAACAAGTAATCTAATTCATTAAAATTAGATAAAATGTAAAATTTTGAATGTATCACAGACGTTATAAGGGTTCTAATCATCTCGAGCGCCAAAAGGCTGAGAGCCGAGAGATCATTACAACCCTTAATAATGCCCTTCACGCATGTCGCGTGGTCGCAGACAGCTGGCGCCCGCGTAAGCATATTGCGTTGCTCTGCCTCGGAAAGTGACTCTCAGCAGAAAAGGCGTATAAAACATTGACCTCTGCTTAGCGGGGGGACGAATGCTACTCGTGAGTTCGTCACCCGTGTGCACGGATCTTCCACCCCTCCGTCAGTTCAGATCGGCCCAAACTGGCCCTGCCGACCTCTCTTCAGCCCTAGTCGGTTCAGATCGGCCCACACTGGCCCTGCCGACATACTTTGACCCTTCTGTCGGTTCAGATCGGTCTAACTGCCTCTACCGACACTCCTCCACCCCGCTTGTCAGACACCTTCCGGGGTCCTGCAGCAGCTTCCCGCCCTCTCCCCTGACCCGTCACTTCGAGTTCGCTAACCCGTCCGATGGCCGCTGCAAAGCTCTCTCCGGTGAACAGTCTTTGGCGAGGCTGGGCTACATCAGGTGCCTATCTAAGTAACACTACCCCGAAAGAAAACTGTTTGCCATGACTGGGGTCATCCCTGTTCTTATTGCTCCCTCTCGGCCGCCTCTCAGCCACCTTCCCAAAGAGAGAGATGTACAATAGGTGGCTAAAATACCTATTGGGGTTCTAGATTGACAACAACAAAAGGTGAAGAATCATTAAATGCCAGAAAAGTGATTGGTGGCGGAGATCTGTCAACAGGTAAACCTACTTACTGGCCAACCGACCCAGATAATATCCCATATCTCATAGATTTCTTGTAAAAAAATGAAACATCTAAATACCTGCAAATTGAAGAATGTCACCACTTAAGTTAAGATCATTCTTCAATTATTCTAACAGTATGTGACTATTTGATACACAAACAAACCAAACCAGCATTAGTTAACAATCGTACGGACTGGAAATGCTTTAATAAATGTCTAGAAGAAAAAATAAACCTCCATGTTGCATTAAAGACTAAAGAAGATAACGAGATGGGAATTTTTACGATATTCAGCAGTCAGCTGGAGAAGTACCCAGAATTCAAAGAACAATAAAAGAGAACAATTACCCAGAAGAAATTAGGAACCTTGTTATTGAAAAGAGGAAAATGAGAAGTCGTTGGCAACAAACAAGAGCACCATATCATAAAACCAAATCAATAATCACTCAACAACTTAAAAGATAAAATTTTAAAAAGAATTATTCCTCTGGAAGGCACAAGAAAAATAACAACCTATCATTAGCCTCAATTAGGCAAAAGATGCAAATGGGTAGAAGCAACGTACAAAAAGCTGATAGATTTGCTGAGCATCTGGAAGAAATATTCCAGCCTATGAGGAGAAAGAAAATGAAGTAGAAATTTTTAATGAAACCGAAGAGCAGGAAGATACAAAAGTATTACCCTGTTTTTAAAACACTTGAAAATATGTACCCAGATTTTGGAAAGCGGCAGAAACTATAATGATATTGAAACCAGGAAAACCACCACATGAGGCTACATCGCACAGACCGACCTCACTGTTACCTATTTTGCCTAAGCTTTTTGAAAAATTGTTGCTCAAAAGAATGAAAGAGATTATTGAGGACAAAAAGTTAATACCAAAACATCAGTTCGGATTCAGAACAAAACCACAATCGATCAGTTGCACAGATTATTCGCGTAACGAAAAATCATTGGAAGAGAAAAATATTTGACCATTGCAGAATTCACGACCGTTAATAGGATATGGATCACGGGATCGGTCAATTAATGAAATACATTATTTTGCCAACGTTTCGGAATATTTAATTCCTTCATCAGGGCTAACAAAAAACACAATCACAAGGAATAAGGACAACTTTTCTGAACAACATTAGAAATCACACAAAAATGCCGTGAACGAAAAATATATACATGAAGACATGAAGAAAGATAATGAACATACATGAAGAAAAATAAATAAACAAATGAAATAACAATTTTAAAAAATTAAAACAAAGCACAATTTTATACTGTATTTATAAGCCAAGGAAATATGAACGGTACACACCTTACTAATACATACACTGGTCAAATATCCTGTTCGCCTCCAGCCCAATTCCAAAATATAGTTGCTGAAGCATACACGTCCATTTCTAGTCAGACCAGGGCCACGACACGAAAGAAAGTGAATAAAAAAAACGTGTATTGTCGGAACACGTGCTAAGCAACTCCATGCCGGTTTCATGCCAACATGCGTATCCGATTTCATTTACATTATTCATTTATTTATTTATTTAAAAATATTTGTTCTGCAATCTTCTTGGACGGGCACAATTTTATTTCATAGTAGTTAAGGTCAAAAGAAAATTGCTTATTAGTCTATAAGACTAGATTGTAATGTTTATAAAAATAAAAAATAATTCCCTTTTATAAATTCCCCCTGATAATTCCTCCCGTAAGAGAATATGTAGCAACATTCAAATGTTTTCATATTTCTCTCGTAACAACAATCCTCTTGATCCAGGTGCGCTACGTAGTTTGTATCGAGCTTCGTATCGAAGGCAACAACAAGTAATAACGTACAAGTAAAAATAAAATATTTTTTGTTATTTACGTTAGTAAACACGCACTTAGCCCCTTAGCAACCAACCATCTAAATACTGCTTTAAGAGCGCGTCCATAGCAATGGCCGCTAAAATATTTTTAATGGACTCTCGATCATTTTAGCGGCCGTTGCTATGAACACTATGGACTCTCGGATTTAGATTCTGCTTGCATTAGTAGAAAAAACATTCAACTGTCTGATCACAAACAAAGCATCCAGTACCACCAACCCCTTGCTACAGAAAATCAAGAGTAATGACAATTCTGAACTCGCGAAAGTGATAAAAGTTTATTTTTAATAAGTGATAAAATAACAAAAAATAACAAAAATCATTGTATGTAACTCGGCCTCTATTAGTCTTTAAGGACTTTAAGGACTCGGCTTCGCTATCGCTCCGCCTCGCAGTTAACCTTCCAGCTGCGTTCTTAAAGACTCGTTTAGAGGACTCGTGTCATAAATATCTGTTTTTAAGTTGTGTTAAAATATCTTTAGTCTTTCATGTACAACAAAAGCATATACGTTTTGAACAATTTCTGTAATTGCAGTCAATTTTGTGGGGTGCAGATATTTTTGTTTTTTCCTTTCTCAGAACTAGTTCACACTTAAAATGTTTCTCCAATTTCACAAATGTACAGATACTAAAATTAGTTTGCCACAAACGAGCGTTGCTGTAAAGAGAGTTTCTACAAAGCGATTACGAATGACAGCGATTTCGACTTTTCTAATTTCTTGCCCATAGTTCATAAGAACACCAAGTATTGTAAACGAGCGCCAGAAAACAGCGAATTTTCGACACAAACACTTATTGTCGAGCTCTTGTAACGAAAAAGTGGATAAACTTTGTTTTCGTACATTACTTCCTCTATGACTTTAAGTAGTCAAAATAGATTCTTCGATCGTTTAAGTCGAATCTTTCAAATTTAAAAGGTTTTTTTTGGGGGGACTTTACATGAAATCTCGAAAACACTTTAATTTTTTCAAAAAATTTTTTAATTAAACTTTTTGCAAAAAGTTGAAAGAATTATTCCTATCTCATTTTCGTTGTAATCTCTGATGATTCGAAAATTGAGACCATTGGAAGGAAAATAGTGACATGCCACACACGAGCGCTCACTCGTCCGTTGCGATCGTTAATTGTAGGAACATCACGTTGAAGCGCCCATGGCCAGGTGCCGCGCTGTCCTGCTCATATCCACCGGATTTAATTGTCGAGGAAGCATTCCCATCATGCCGCGAGGCGGCGTTGGGTCGCATCGGCCGGAGGAAACGGGTGGCATGTCACTGAATACCACACGAGTCACTTCGGCCAGTGCTTCACCGGGCCGCTCCGAGTCGGTTGAAGTGGGTTGCCAGCTTTATGCTCCGATTGAAACACAGCTTCACTTCAAGGTCACGAGGTGATCGAAAGAGGGGTACACTGTCATCCAACCGAGAGCTCCAACACCAAAAATGCAAGTCACAACGAAGCTCCCGATTGGTGGCGAGTGTCCCCCCTCTGCGTTCATCTCGTAGCCTTGAAGCAACTTGCTTGGGCTCGACGCGACGCGACGCGACGCGATGCGACGCTACGCGACGCGCGCGACGCGACGCGACGCGACGCGACGACGCGACGCAACGCGACGCAACGCGACGCAACGCGACGCAACGGGACGCGAGCACGCGACGCGACGCGACAACACGCGAAGCGACGTGACGCGAAGCGGGGAGGGCGGCGGCGGGTGGATGCTGCACTACCTCAAGCAGATGGACGAGGAGGAGCGCGAGGAGACGGTGGACGAGCCGCAGGACGACGTGCCCGAGGCCAACATGGCGGCGCCGTGGTGGGACCTGGCGGCCGAGCGGCCCCCGGAACTGGACGACTCGCTCATGGAGGTTGTGACGTTACACACATTCTGAAAATTAATATGCTCTTTTATATAAAATTGTTTGCTGTCAAATGGTTGGCGTGTTGGGCTGTCATATTAAACGTTAGAAACGCTAAGAGAATGTAGGACTGAGGGGAGTCGAAGATAATCACGTTTTGCCAATAAATATGTGAAGGGAAATATTTTGTGACATTGGCCTGTGATGTACATTCAACTTGTCATATATTGTTACTGGGCTGGTGCACAATTTCCTTCATTGTTTCTCAATATGTCCTACCAAACACCGGACTCTTAAAAATAAATTAAATTTAATTACAATGAAATACCAATTTTGTGACATATTGTCTGTGTGGAAAAAAGTTATCAAGTTTATAAACCATTTTCAAGAATTATTTTAATTTTAGTTTGTTAATCTACATTGACGCAACGTGTCTCCTAGACCCTTGGGAGTCGTTGAGCACTTTGCGCTGGGAAGAAATCGTCCGTTAATCATTGCGCTTGAGGAGTATTCCATCATTAATATTGTTATAGTATGCCACGTCTGAGTCAAAGAGGACGACCAGGTAGCATCCCCGCGTACGCGCCTCGTATTACGCGCTCCTCCGTTACTACCTAGCGGACAGAAATGGGAAACAATGAGGATAGGGGTAGGGTTTAGGACTCTTTGCAGGGGATGGACTAGCCCTTGTAAAGCAGACAAAATCGGTTTTTCGGAACAAATTACACATGAGATTCGACGGGAATCGACCCCGGATCTTCTTGGTGAAAGGCGAGAAACTTCGCTCTGTGCCACGAGATTCTTGCGCAATTAATTCGTTATCGCTGTCCATTAATTCCTTAACGAATTAAACAAATTCACACATCAAACGAGATTATAAAAATAAGCGAAAACAGTACACCATCGATTTATTCACACATTTAACTCAATTTACACGGATATCCACTTTCATCTTTTTATAAACATTGTCAACAAAAAAATAATCGCAAGACATCGCGCAGGATTGTGAGTCGTGATGCGTGAGGAGTTGCCAATTGATCAGGAGAAAATGTCACTTGCGTCACGAAATTTCCCACCGCAGTTCAATTCGTAAAATGAGGTCATATTTGACCCCTTACATTCCCTAGAAGTTTTTAACATTGATTCTGAGGCACCTTCTGTAAGGAATTTTATAACTTTTGAAAGGTATTGTAGACCTCATGTATAAGTTAATATAAGGCAAGAAGGTATGGAGAACGTATAGGTTAGGTTGCCCAACATGTAAGAAAATATTTCATGAATTTTTATAACTGAAATAATCGAAGAGAAGCATCTGCCAATCCCGAGCAACTGACGTGTTCGGCGAATGTTCGCTCCCTTTGATGTGTCCAAAAGACCAACACGCGGTGGGTAGAGCGAACCCAGAATGTTCGTCACCCGGCAAATAGCAAGCAACTCATCCACACTGCTCGGTGTTCGCCGAATAACGCATGTGTGGAACCGCCTTAATGGAAGGCCAGCGCTAGCTCGGCGAGTGTGTAGAGCGAGGGGTGGGGTGGGGTGTGTCCCTGCGCAGATGCCGTCGCCGGAGCGGCCCCCGCCCGCGCCCGCGCCCGCCCCCGAGCCGTCATGGCGGCGCCGCCCCGTCGCCCGCTCGCCCTCGCCCATGCGGCGCCGCGTGCCCAAGCCGGTGCCCAAAGCCACCAAGACGTTCCAGAGAGCGGACCCGGCCGCGGGCATCATGGAGTCCGGGGACGTGTGCGTGCCGCCCGAGGCGCCGTCCCTGCCCCCCAGCAGGCCCGGCTACACCCCCGGCGAGGAGCTGCCCTCCACCACGGTGGGTGCGCTCTGGCTTGGCTCCTGTAACAAATTGAAGCATAGTGCAATATTAAAAGAACAAAAGAAAAAGTATTATGAATATTCCAAATATTCCAAAAAACACACAACTTACCAACATAAACAATAACAATTCACATATATGAAAATGAAATATATACGTGTGTATATATATATATATATATATATATATATATATATATATATATCGCAGTGCCTTTCATCCCCTTGCCCAAAGGATGCCCTGGGTTCTGAGCCCAGATCGTTTCTCTTAATGCTCCACATAGTGATATCTCAAAATAAATTTTACAAACTTATAGATCGTGTAGGGAGGTCGAATCTACCTGTACGCTTTCCTCCGCCTTCCGCAGGTGCACGACATGGCGGACTTCTTCTCGCGCATGCGCGTGTACGCGACGGACGTGGCGACGGGGAAATGCCGCAACATCGACGAGGACCCCATGGACCTCGACCCGGAGTACCGCGAGTACTACCGCCGCCTGCAGACGTTCATCCAGAGCGAGCAGGAGCAGCTGCTGCACGAGGAGGGGGAGATGCTGGAGAAGGACAAGATCCAGATCATCTGGTACCTCTGGCAATTGCTTGTAATCGAAAGAAAACGATTTCAAATAATAGGTTCATTGGTGGGAAGTAACAACTAATCGACTGATTGAAATGCACAGTTGGAGGTAATCTGTACGTCATTTGTTAAGGAGACTCGTAAATATGAACAGTCTAATAATTCAATCCGGTTGGTACACGGAGGTACACTATAAAACGATGTGGCAAAAATATTTAAGAAATAAAATAAACACAAAAAATAATAGATGTACCTGAATGAACTAGTGATTAGCCAATAACTAGTGACTATCAATCACAATTTATCTTAGAGGAATTTTAAGAAAATAAACAAATGAATTGATGCGTATAAGTGAAGTAAAAATGCTATTTTGTCTGTCTTGCGAAGCTTTTTTGAATGTTTTCTGAAGTTGGACATACACTGAAATCTATTAACCTATCAGCAAGTGTATTGGTACACGTATAAATTATAGGTATGGTGTTTGTTCAGAGAGGGCCCCGGTTCCCGGTTGGCAATAACTAGTGACTATCAATCAATTCCATCCAGCGGGGGAATATCACTGCCATCTCTCGAGCAAAAAACATCCACTACACTAACGGGACTAATGACCAGAGCAGTTAACGCGCCCGGAAACATGAACAAATCAATCAAAAAACTAACAATCAATCGATGCATCTTTGGGTCTGACAATGTTTTTTGTGTGCGCCTGCGTGTGCACTAGATGTTTTGCCATCTGAAATGAGGGCGTGCCGTTGGCAGGAACCGGCAGAAGGCAAAGTACGCGCGCGCGCGGCGGCCGCCCGACGCGCGGCCGCTGCCTAACGCGCTGGTGCCGACGCACCTGCGCGGCGCGCGGCGCTTCATCGCCGACGCCAACGCGCGCGACTGCCTGCGCGACCACATGGCGGCGCTGGGCAAGATGGACGACGTGCCGCAGCGCCCGCCGCGCTACGACCCCAACTTCCTCGCGCACAGGGTGGAGCCCCTGCAGGCCAGCCTCGCGCCCCAACACGTGCGTCTCTCTACGACACCAACATCAACATCAACATCAACATCAACATCTCAACATCAACATCAACATCATCAACATCAACATCAATAACACCAATAACGTCAATAACATCAATAACAAGAATACCAACAATAACATCAATAACAGTACCAACAATCATAAAAATAACAATAATACTGCTACTAATAATAATGTCCATCTTCAATTGTAGTTACATCATTTTGTAGCCTCCTGAAGAAGGCTACAATATTCCAATTGGTGGACACATAACATTTATTGTTGTTAAATAGTATTTTAAAAGCCTCTTGAATACATTGAACCATACGTCTGTAAATATTGGTCGGTCTTGGTACTTATTAATTATCTATACAGATGTTAATCATATTTTTAGTTAAATTGTGTTCATACTCTAATAGAATCAATATTTGTGCTGTAGACTCCAGAGTCTCCTTTCATTGGTAGCACGCTGGTATACTGGCAGTATACAGGTTGTGTAGGAAGAAAATAACGAAAGTTTGAAAATAAGCTCATTTTAAGTATATTTTGTTCAATAAACTCCTTTGATATGTGGAATGGGTAAGCCGAAATAAGCATTCAGAAGTTTATTTACAAAATACTTTCTTGGCTAAATTTGCATTTCAGAAACATAATATATTCCAAATCATGTAAATTGTTTATTATTTACAAAAGAAATGAACGTATTCGTTTTGAAAGAAAAACTGACACAGAAATTTAAAAAAAACTATTGAATGGTGTAAATTGTGTGCTTCGATATTTCGAAGGAGTTTATTAGACAAAATACGCTTAAAATTGACTTAAGAGCTTGTATTCGAAATTTCGTAATTTCCTCCCTGGGCATTACTCCCAAGGCGTATATATACACCTAGGTAATAAAGGGGTAAACAATATTCTGCTAAGGATACTAACTGGGGCGCGTGCGCTCGCGTGCGTTCCCGTGCGCAGGTGCGCACGGCGCTCATCAAGGCGCACGAGTTCCTGGAGCCCGTGGCGGAGCTGGTGGCGGTGCCGTGCATGAGCGAGCAGCCGCTGCTGGACCTGGCGTTCCCAGAGCCGGTGCCCAGCTACCCGGCGCCCGTGCGCCACGGCACCTACGCGCAGGAGCTCTTCGACCTCTTGGGATGAGCCAACTCCCCCCGAGCGAAAGCTTCGACATCGTCGATTCCACCTGCTGCTGCCCAGCACGACTTTGCTCTTCGTCTTTGCTCTGCCCTACGTCTCAAGCATCATGCATTTCCATTGGAATCTTGGGAACATCGACAATACTGTGTTTACCCACCTCATACCATGATTTGCAACAAGAGCGTCGACGTAATGGACTGGGTTTCAGCTTACTCACTCCTCTCACTTTGCTCAAGCCTCTAAAGCATAAACGTTTCCACCTCGAGATGAGTCGATTCAAGGCTGACTCCTATGACATCCTTTTCATCTCTCTCAAGAGCTTTGAGGTCATGGGCTCATCTGGCCTAGTCGTACATTGTTCAGAGCTTAACAACAAGAATTCCATGACCTCTTGGATCGGGCCACATGAGGTTAGCCTCTCGTCCAAGATTTGTCTGCTAGAACTTCCACACCACGGATTCAGCTGTCTCTGGCCTGTCTCTTTAGTGAGAGATTGAGATCGAGAACACTTCGATCTCTCGGGCTGAGTCTCAGAAGATCAGCCTCCAACATTTCGCTCAAGGTACACAAGCAGAGCCATTTTTATCTCATGGAATAAGCTGATTCTGGAAGAATGAGAAAACTTCGAATGCGTTTCCAGTTTTTCTAAGCACATCTTCAACATTCAATGGACAGAATCTCGTTAGGTGAGTACCAATCTCGTCTTTCCAACTTTGCACTATGAAAGACAGTCCCCTTTCCTTTCGATTGATAGATTGATTTTTTCGTGTTTCCGGGCGCGTCAATTGCTTCGTTCATTAGTCCCGTTAGTGTAGTTCATGTTTTCTTTCTCGAGAGATGGCGATGATCTTCCCCTGCTGGATGGCGAGATCCGGTGCGGACCTACCGTCGGCTAGTGGGGTTTCCCCCTAACCAGAACTCTCCCACCAACGGTGCACCGCCCCAGTCGGCACAAGCTCTAAGCCCCCGACCGGTCTCCCGGAATATGTGGTAGTGTAGTGCATGTTAGTGTAAGTGTGTGTGTGTGTGTAAGGGGGGAGGATAGGACAAGGAAGAGGAAGGACAGATTGCGCGCGGTTCCGTGGCCCGTTTGGTAGGGTACTGCTCCGGCATTCGCCTGGCGTTGATCGGAGAAACCACGTAAAACTACCGATCATAGCAGCCGGCCGCTAGAATTCTCCTCCAGACAGCAGCTGAACTCGACCTAGCTGAAAAGCTAATGTCGAAAATCCTGCCGCCGTTAGGACTCGACCCTAGAACCTCCCGGTTAGAGGCGCTGCAGTGACATCAGTTGATGCACTGAGCTACCGCTACCGGTTTTCCTTTCATCAGCTTCATACATCCTATAAGGGCATTCTGTCGACAAAACAGGAGAAAGGCAATATATTAACAAAATGAATTTTAATTTTGGAGTAAAAATTGATCAATGTACAATCGAAAAAATGTAATTCTATTCACAAATAAGTCATCTGCCTTATATTACAAAATACTTCCATGGAAAACGAAAACGTTAATAGTAAGCTATCTAAAAACATCTTTTGTGCTCTGGTCTTAGCGCCGTGAAGGTGTCACTGAGCAAGAGAGTGGCTCACCCGAAAAGGGTACGAAGCGGGGCAAGGTAGCGGAGAGGTCTGGAGCGGCAGGACAAGACTCGGGGTGGGGAGCACGGCAAAATTATTTTCTTGTCACCCGGTAGGATTCCTTCTTTTTAAGTACAATTTTTAAGTACGTTTGTGCAATCATAAAAAGTACCACAACATCTGCTCAATTAGCGTTTTGTTATTTGGGCCGTTTCCTGGTTACGTGCGTGTTGGGATCTTATTGGTGGTAATTGAGAATTTATTTAGTAAGGTTTTAGCCAGGTTGTCTCAAAGTTGCAAGTACCTCAGCGCAGCAGACTTCAAAATCAACGTCAATCTATTTACGCTTTCGAGTTAAAGTGGCTTCAGAGCTAAGAGTTCTCTTATGGCGATCTGCTTTTCGCGACTGTGGCATAGAGAATTGTAGCATGTGTAAAGGACGCGATTCTACGTACGTCATCATTAGAGAGTTATAGAAACAGTTCTAGTTAACCTTTAACTGTGCTGGTGAAAAGTACTGACGAAACTGTGCTGGTGGGGTCTGAGGGACCCAAAACAGGAAATAATTCGCTAAACGAATATTTTTCAACGAAAAGTATATTTAATGCAATTCAAGATGATAAGTTATATATTTCGGTGAAATTAAAGAAATTAAATATCTGCAGAAAACGCCAATATTGATAAACGCTCAAAAACAAAACGAAAGTTTTAGAATTTTATTGAATTTCCGCAGTAGATTAATTGATACAAAGTTTGAGTGTTGTAAAGCAAATTTGGGGCAGTTAATGCAAAGATGTTTTGTCTTTCTGTCAGCACCTCGTGAACAATCTTTCTTATTTTTTTGAAACTACTGACTGCAGTCTAATTTCGTGTTGATCTCAAAACTTGCTACTTCTGCCCAATAACCATTCTAGAATTTCTTTGTCGGTCATTGTCGGCATTTCAAATGCAAAGCTGCAATTAAAATAAAAAATAAACTCTCTGTAATATACACAATGTATTTCCTATCTGTTATGTTCAGAATAATTGCACGCTTTACATACACAAACATTTATTGTAATTAACTGCCGAAAGTACAAAGGTTACAATTCCAAAGTCCAAAGAGCGTACCGAGTCACAAACCAAAATCTAGAAACCAAAAGTCCGGGAGATGTACCAATAACAAGCAATGTCGTAATCAGAAATCACACTGTACGATCTCCTCGCAGAATTCACTGGGCGCACGGTCACTAACGCTCTCACTCAACTCAATAGCCAATTACTCCGTGCTTCTCGGCTGGCGGCGCTCGCTCTTAAAGCGGGCGGCGCTGGAGCTGCTGCTGCGAAGCTGGCTCTCCGACCAGCTCGCTTTTCGGGATTGGGCGGCGTCTTGTCGCTCCGCCGCCTCCGCTGCCTTCCCTGACCGCCGCTGAGCGCTGCTTTTTAGGCGCGCTCTTTAAACGTGTTTCACAGCCGCGACACTATCCATATTCTAATAAAGGACGTTGCTAAATAATGAATTACATAAAAAATTATTATTTAAAAAACTTACGTAACTATGCTGGTGGGGTGTAGGATACCCGGAAACGTTCAAATCGACTATAAATCATCTCTGCACAAATGTAACGTGATGATGGCTCGTTAGTTCACAAACCTCACGATTTGAAAGGAATAAAAAAATTACTGAGAAATTATTTATAAAACAATTTAAATTATATAAAAAAACATAATAGTGTGGGTCTCACAGACCCCACCAGCACAGTTAAAGGTTAATAAGAGCTTCCACGGGCGTAGCTTTAGTAATGTGTCTTGCAAAGTGAAGTTCGGCTGATTAAAGAGGAAAGGTAATTTGATTGCATAATGTACTAAAACGTAATATATTTGGAAATACTGTCAGGGTTGTACAATTTTCGCTTACAAATCGTTATTTCAAATAATTACAATTCAGGAACAATGGTGTCTACTCTCTACTACCATGGAAACGGAAAAGTTCCATTTCACGCTAAATATTTTATTTCATCTAAATCATCAGGTATGTGTAAGAGTAACAAAAAATGAGTAAGATGCAGATGTTTGCCTATGTGCCTATCTTATTCTTTAACTCCAAACTAAATATTTTATATTACTTCCATTTTAAGGTAAAAATAGCATAATACCAATTTCTAGTGTGTATAAATGCCTATTTGACTAATTAAATACATATTTACTATATTGCCTGTATTCTATTAGTATTAAAATGTAGTTTTCTTCCATAAACATTATGGGATTTTGATCGTCATTTAATAAAAACTGAATTAATAAATCCTAACTTGTTTCCGATTTTATATAGTAGACTATAGGCAAATTGAGCAAATATAGAAAATCCTCTGTACACATGATGCAAAGAAATTGCATCGTGGCTGCAAGGATATGATCCCTGCATCTTTTGTGTATTTTTTCCCACTAGAGGGGGCAGGCATTTCATATTTCGAAAGTCATGTACAATCAGTGGAGGGTAGTAGTGTTGTTGGTTAAGGAGCGTCGTTTAGCGATTCGAAGTTTTCTGAGAAGCGTGTCTGAACATGGGCATATTTAACTACGCTTTTATATTTTGACAAGAATGAAGTAGTTTCCCACCCTTTAAGATCATCTTTGTTTACTCCAGACAGGATACATCAGACCGTTTATTTTGCAGAATTTGGATCAATTTCAGTTAATCTTGGCTGTAATCATCAATAAGTCATAGCGTTATTTTGCTTAACGACATTTCTGTTATGCAATTTTTGTCTTGAATGTTTAGTTGGGAATAATAAATTGTGCCTATTGAAATACCTAAGGTGTATCAGAATTTTGTGTGCTTAATTGAATATCTATTTTACAATTTTAAGTGTCTATTTTGTTTGACTTTTTTCACTGATTTAGTGTCCAAATATTCGCATGTTAATAATGATTTCAAGGATGCGTTGAATTAAATATATCTTTTGATGAGTAGCAATAAGCAAAGACGTTATGTTGAATTTCAAAAATCTGTTGAAATAATTTGGAATCTCAGAAAGTAGTTGGCATATATAATAATCGCTCAAAATGTATGTATTTTTAATGGTATTAGAAATGTTACACGTTTGATTTTTCGTATTTTACATACAAACTCGTAACTATCCATCAGCTAACACATCAGAAAAAAAATTTAGAAATATAAATCTCACAAATTGTATTGAATGGCCATTTGGAACATACTAATCCAACACTTTTGTGACATAAAATATGGCTACTTAGCTTTATTGCAAGCCACAAACTTAAACAATATAATTATTAAAAAATATGAGAATTTTTATGTGAATGCTTCTGTATAAGCACCATATAGTACGTCCATTAAAGTTGTAACAGGAACTTTTTTATATTTTAAACTCATGTTTTTCTGAAAACTGTGTAAAGTTTTGTGTTGCTTTACAAACTCTGCACCATTACGTGTATTGCGAGTTGCGTGTGCGCGTTTCTTTTTTCATTTAGCAAAATCTACCAACTACTTTTTTGTCTAAAATATGCTTGATACAGGATCGATGGCGTACAAAATTTCCTGTAAAGCACACTTGCGGTATTTTTCTGTCTACAAATGGCAGAAACCCGCCGTCTTGGCCCAGCGCGTGTGTGGTGGTGGTGGTGGTGGGGGGGGCGTGGCAGCTTGTGCGAAGGTGGGCGTGGGCGTGCGCAGGGCCCGGCGTGGCGGCGCGGAGGGCAGAGTGATGTGGAGGGAGCCGCCGTGAACCATGGCGAGCCGGTGTCCCGGCTCAGCGCCGCGCGCCGGCCAATCAGCCATCCCCAGGCTGGGTGAGAAGCAAGCAAGCGAACGGCATTCCATGCCGTTGGATGCCGTTCACAAGCGTGCCAACTGCACACGAAAGCCCTGATGAATTGAGCGCGTGATCATAACCTGGAGTTATGTTGCTAGCAGAGCTTTCCAAGCGGTCCCTTCTTAGAGTAATCAGTATGTAGCATAAAATACTACACTACATAAAAACACTATGTAACGTGAACATTTAACGTTTCATGTGTCGAGAGAGTGTTCGTAAAATGTCGTCCTTTTAAAGTCATGGCGTTATTGAAAGTTGCTTGAAATTATAACGGAGATGTGCTGATATAACCACATTCCTAGTATAGGGGGTATTCTAATACGGTGAATAGTCGTCTCACGAATGCGTCTTCAACCATAGGACTAAAACGTGCGCCTTCATAGGAAACTACCTATCAGATTTGACTGAATAATAGTTCGAAAACAGTCAATTCAAGTGGAGAAATGTTATGCTTATAATTAACAACAATGACCTCCAATTGAATGAAGTCTTTAATAGAATGTTTTTAAATTTCAGATCTAATAAAATAAAATAAAATTTATTCATCTCTATGAAAATTTTATAAATTAACTTTCAAAAATTGTCCTCGCACGTCCTCTGGGTCATTGAGCAATGTTACGACTCTTTCCTTGTATTGTTATTCGTGCAAAACTGGCTATTTAGTCTATTGACTGGTACAGGTGGTTGCACACTGAAAATTCGAAAATTCTGCCACCTTAATACAATGAACTTTATATCGAAACTGAAGCATTGAAGCGAGCCGTTTGTTGTTCTTGCCATTTCACTTCGCAGCCGTTATTTATTATTAATTTAGTGTGGCGTCCCCAACAATTTAAAGATTCTTAAAATCATTTTTATATTTATTAATTTGAGTTTTTAAAATTATATTATAAGGATTCGAATTAAGTGGGTAGTCCTCCATCAACAGACAGAGACGCAGTGAATGATAGCTAACACAGTTAACGGCTGCGAAAGTGTTCGTATGAAGCATAGAATGTGCGGTGAGATTCCCTCGCAAAAAAACAGAGAAAGAAGCACAATTACAATATGTGCATGTGAGACACCATGCTCTTGCCGGGAATCGATCACCGCTTGTGTATTATTTTGTGAAGGCTCGCGGCTGTCCAGGTGACGCCGCATCGAGGGCAGTGGTGCCGTGATGATCCGGCCCATGATCTGGGCAGTCCGGGGGACACCGCGTCGAAGGCTGAGGTGCCGACGTTTCAACCAACATGTCGCGGTCCTCCCAGTACAGCCCTGAAGAGGACCGCGACATGTCGGTCGAAATGTCAGCACCTCAGCCTTCGACGCGGCGTCACCACGACAGCCCAGATCATCATATCGTGATCTTCTTCAGAGCGGGCTCGCGGCGGGATGCTGGGCGCTCGGGTTTGTGTAGGACGGTCGCGCCGCGTCAATGTTTGAAGTTTCCCGCTCATCAGGCGGCACTGGCAATGACGTCACAGGGGAGTGACATCGGACGGCACGGCACGGCGCGAGGCGATCGCGGTGGAAAACACCGATTGATTGATTGATTTTTTCGTGTTTCCGGGCGCGTCAACTGCTTCGGTCATTAGTCCTGTTAGTGTAGTGCATGTTTTTCTCGGGAGATGGCGGTGGTCTTCTCCCGCTAGATGGCAAGATCCCGCGCCGACCTACCGTCGGCTAGTGGGGTTTCCCCTAACCAGGACTCTCCCACCAGCGGGGCACCGCCCCAGTCCGGACAAGCTCTAAGCTCCCGACCGGTCTCCCGGAATATGTGATAGTGTAGTGCATATTAGTGTAAGTGTGTGTGTAAGCGGGAGAGGATAGGACAAGGAAGAGGAAGGACAGAGCGCGCGCGGTCCGTGGCTCGTTTGGTAGGGTACTGCTCTGGCATTCGCCTGGTGTTGATCGAAGAAACCACGGAAAACTACCGATCAGAGCAGCCGGCCGCTAGAATTCTCCTCTAGACAGCGACTGAATTCGACCTAGCTGAAAAGCTAGTGTCGAAAATCCTGCCGCCGTGGGGAGTGTAACCTAGGACCTCCCGTTGAGAGGCGCTGCAGTGACATCAGTTGAGCAACCGCTCCCGGTCGATCGCGGGGGAAAACCCCGAGCGCCCACCGTCCTGGCGCATGCCAGCTCTATAGAAGACCACAATATGATGGTGCAAATGTCGTCACCCGGACACCCTTCACTCAACTCGGGCTGCGGAAACGGCGAGTCACGTCACTTTAGCACTTCCTGCCGTTTTTGAACGGTTCAAGTTATTGCAATGTAAGTTTCACGGAAGTTCACGAAGCAATGGAGCTAATTGAGTCATGTATTCATTTCTATTTTATCACTTTTAATTTACGAGATACTGAGGGAATTTTTTTAAAATGGAACTATAGTTTGTTCTAGCTTTCGTTACCCGAGTACGCGTTAGCAAGGGGCGTGCTGCGTGATCATGTGTGGCGGACTGTTATGCATTCAAAATATCCGTTAAACACGAGTCGCAAAACTGAAAATTACGTAAAAATCGTCTGCCTAACTTATGACAATATGTGTATCATTGGATTCGTCTTTTTATGCTCGTCATGATAGACTAAATATGTATGTTTCATTCGAAGAAAACGTTACTTCAATATCTCGTAAAATACAGGTGATAAAATAGAAATGAATGCCTGTCAATTAGTCCCATTCCCTTTTGCACTTTCTTGAAAACTGCATTGCAACTTTACGGATTCGGTGGTATACCGGTCAGCGTACATGTGGTACCAGAGTTTGCGGGTTCAAACCCGGTCGAAGCCGTGGATTTTTAAGGGCGAGAAAATCCTTTGTATGCCCTCTTTCGGAAGGGAAGTAAAGCTGGCTGTGCCATGTAGTAGTTTTACTGCATGTAAAAGACCCTCACGCCTAAAGAAGCCTCTGAGCAAAATTGAGATCCGCCTCTTTCGTCACCCAAGATAATACCTCCTTTCTCCGCTGGGCGGTGAAAGGAGCGTAGCGAAGTTTGCGTGGTTAGACGGAAGAGCGGGCCTGATGGCCCGAGTCTCGCCACGTAAAATTAGGCACTAACTTCGACCGTTGAAAAACTGCAGGGGAGGTGCTAAAGTGACGTGGCTCACCCTGTTTGACTGTCGCGGAGCGCGGCGTGCGTGGCGGTGCGTGCGCAGGGGCGGGCACGCCGAGCGCCTCCCGCGTGGCGCGCCCGCAGAGCAGCCCGTCCCCGTCCCCGACGCCGTCGTCCTGCCCCGGGGCGTCGGCCAGCCGCCTCCCCGCCCGCCCGCCTCCGGCCTCCCCCCCCGCGCCTCGCCCCACGCCTCGCCCTTGCGCCTCGGAGGTACGACAACGGAGCATTCCGTTCCTCCGGGATTCTAGCCCTGTAGCGCTTTCTGTCAGTTGAGGTATCGGGGCCTGTTACCGACAAGGTCGGTAGAAGCTATTCTGTACTTCCTGTAACGACAGCCTGACGCTTCTAGCCGTCGGTAGAAACGATGAGAATCGCTATCGCGACCGACGGCTTGGGTAGCCTCTTAACGACGTGTTTCTGTGAGTCGACGAGTTGTGAAATGTACGTGATACCGCTGTTTGCCTTCCTCTACAGTAGATTCTACTATAGTATTCTACATTAAAGTATTCTACTACAGTAGAACGTAGTAGAATAAGCTTTCACCGTTGTATTGACAGTTGTGAAAAAGGTTTTGAAGTAAGTACAATATAATTTAATTGCTGCTTGATTGTAATAGTTTGAGGTTAAATGTACGAAATATTGATATCTATGTTTATTATGGCTCCCTGCTTTTTTGTGAGTCTTGAATGTACAAAAAATACATAGTTAGGGTTTTATTATTTTGTTCTATTACTGAGGGAACTTTAATATTGAGATTATAATCATTGAATAGTTTTAAAATATTAGTGATGTGTTGTCGACATGTTATAAGTAATTAATCAACCACATATCTCTGTATAATAATAGATCATTTTTGCTCATTATCTTTTTTTAAAGCTTTTACCATTTCCAAATGTGCATCATCATTAGGGGTTCCATCTATTTGTAGATAAATGTAACTCTTTTATTATTCCATATTTTTGTATATTTATTGAAAGGACTTTTTTCATTAAGGTGTTACTAACCCTTGTAAAATAAGGTTGTACGGAATAGATAGAAAGTAATGATATATAAAAAAAACGCTTGTATATGGGCATGTTGTATGTAAATGTCTTCAAGAATCATAGTTGACAAGACTATTACAACGTACTTTCGCAGTTCACATGATGAAGGCCTGAAAACGTATCTCATTTTACAAAGAGTCTAAAATAAACTTTAAATTATGATTTAGCTTCAATCCATGTCTTTTTTTAAATTCAAGATTGTCAAAAAAGCAGGGGATCATAATTAACATAGAAATTAAAATCATTTGAGTCATAATTGTAAGAAGATTAACAAAGTTGTGCTAATTCTTACGTAGGATGGCAGAAGGGTATTTAGCGTTAGATTTTTTGCATCTAATGCACCAAGAGACCCGGTTGCTTCGACGTGCTGAGCGCCTTTAATGGTAAAATCTCTGTACACTGCAACACCCAAGATTGTCCACAACGCGCACACGTGAAGCTAGCAAAACACAAGTAACCACGAGATCGAGCGCTTTCCAAGATTCGGATGTTTCCACTAAAATTCTCCACGCTGATTGGTTGAAACCCCACTAGCCTCACGCAGGGTCCTTCCTCAAATCCGTTTAATTTACGCAAGCGATCGTCGTCGCTGGCACCGATAGATGTCGCTAAGAAGGAATTACAGAATTTCACTTAACGGTAGAGCCCGTCGGTGCCAGCGACAGTTGTCGGTAGCATTCCGATTCCGACGGCTGTCGGTTTCATGTACAGAATATCGCTCCTGGGCTGCTATTCTTAACCGCTCGTGATCATCTCGGACGTTCGTGACTGACATCATCACGAATGATTTTGCGTATTCTTAACCGCTGGACTCGTATCGAGTGGTCGTGGTTTGGGTTCGCGATATCACGAGTGGGGTTTGGTGCAGTGAGATTCATCACGAACTGTATTAACATAACCTCATTTTATTCACATTCTGAGGGAATACCACTCTATCATAAGTTCTTTTTGTTTGAATCGACCTTTCTCACGTCCATACTTACAACAAAACTAGGCAATACACAAAACTAAATACTAGTTACAAAACAAGCCTTTGAATTTCTTTACTAAAACGAACTCTACGGAACTGAAAAAGAAATTAGAAACCAGTAAATAATGAAAAATAACTAACTTGAACAAAAATATAATACTACAGAATTGTAAAGAATTTCACCAAACACAATGTCTTTTCACACAACGCACGTAAACCTCAGCTGTTTGAGATAATCGAGCAGAGAGTGATACATTGCCAAAGGTTACCGCTCGTCATGTGCAAATTGTATCGCGAAGGGTGTTTAAGAATACGGTTTCCTCGTGGTCTACGCAATTGAACCGTTCGTGACATCACGAATGCGAGATATCACGAATGATGGATGATCTTGGCTGTCCGGGTGACGACGAAAAGATGGTCGAAACGTCGGCAACACTATCTTCGACGCGGCGTCACCCGGACAGCCAAGATGATCCACATGACTCCGGCCGCGGAAGCCTACGACTTCTATCGCGAATGATGTTAAGAATAGGAGCCCTGGAGTTGACTTTTTCGGGTTTGCAAGCGCGTCAACGGCTATGGTTCAGTCAGTGTAGGGCATGCTTTTATTATGGGCGGTGTTTCCCCCAGCGGGGCACCGCCCCTGGTGACACACGTTTCTGACTGGTCTCAAGTCGTGTAGTAGTGTATTGTATGAAAGTGTTCGTGAGAAAGTAAGGGGACTGTATAGGGCAAGGAAGAGGAAGAGGAAGAGGAAGGGAAGATCGTCCACCATCCGTCACCCGCTTGATAGGGTCCTGCTCCGGCATTCGCCTGGTGTTGATGAGAGAAAGATCGATCAGAGCGATCAGAGCAGCCGGCCGCTAGAATTCTCCTTCTGTCAGCGACCGAAAACATTGTAATTATTTATCTAGTGCCGAAAGTTCTGCTACTGTCGAGTCTCAAACCCAAGGACCTTTCGATTAGAGGCTTCTTTGTACCTTCTATTCTTTTGACAGATGCTTCACCGGTTGAGCTATGGAGTCACACATTGCATCATGATAATTTAACAATCATAGTGATCAGCATTCGTATGTACGGTATAATGGGCATGAAGTGTTCGTTTGCTAGCGTAGTAGGTACAGACACAGTACATGGATTATGATGTAATTCTTGCTTATACAGCTACCAATAGGAAGAGTCGAAAATCAAGAAAACAATGGAGAGACTAGAGGAATATCCATATTCATAGTTTTTTGTTTAGAACCTCTAAAGAGGAATTCATAAATAAATGATACATAATACATATATGTAAAAATTAAAATCACGAACTTCTCAGCGTAGACATGTACATAAGGAACCATATTACAATATTCTTATCATATACTCCTACCATATACTTATCATATACTCCTACACAAGACATTTTGAAATAGGAACGCTTCATATTCGCCATTGATCTTTTGCCGACCTCATTGTGATAGTCTAGTATTGAGAATACGTGAATAAGAATTTTAATTTCAACCAAATATTACATTGTTACTATCGTCAAATATTGGCATGACAAAGAATAAATGTGCTACGCAAGCCACGTGTCGTGATAATCATCAGGAAAATGTTTCAATACATTGACACTTAGTAATATTCATCCACACAATTTGATCGCAACAGGAGCGTTACCAAGAAATAATCAACTTTAATTAATATCATCAAATAAATTTATAGAAAATACGAACTACCGAGGCATAGATGCCGTCATATCAGTCTACATACGTGGCTTGTTTCAACCAAATAAAGTTAAAAATAGACATTTTATATTTTAACCTTTGTCACATTCCCCGCTCCTACCGGCTTAGGTTGCTCACGGTACCTATTTATTTATTTATTTATTTATTTATTTATTTATTTATTTATTTATTTATTTATTTATTTATTTATTTATTTATTTATTTATTTATTTATTTATTTATTTATTTATTTATTTATTTATTTATTTATTTATTTATTTATTTATTTATTTATTTATTTATTTATTTATTTATTATTTATTTATTTATTTATTTATTTATTTATTTATTTATTTATTTATTTATTTATTTATTTAACGTCAAAAAACAGTTAAAACTGCTTATGACGTGGTGTTGGGAGAAGTGAATTCTGTGTACATTTTCAAAATTCTGTGATCCCCACACTAAGTCACTACATGCATTTTGAATTTTAAAAAAAGTTATGCAGCAGAAACGATTTCACTTTGGATTTAAATGGATTTTGAAGGCACTGTAGTGCCTCTGACCGGTATGTCGTAATGTTCGAGTGCCGACGGTGGCAGGATTTTATATACTTGCTAGATAGCTAGGTGGAGTTTATCTGCTGTCTGAAGGAGAAATCTAGCGGCAGGGTGCTCTGATCGGTAGTTTTCCGTGGTTTCTCTAATCAACATCAGGGGAATGCCGTTACAGAACCCTAACACACGGAATACGGACCGTGCGCGCTATTTCCTTGCTCTTTCTTGTCCATTTCTCACCCCTTACACACACACACTTACACTTTCATGCACTACACTACCACCTATGTGGGGAGACCAGTCGAAATCATAGAACTTGTCCCGGCTGCGGCATTACCCCGCTGACAGATACCTTGTTGGGGAAGAATCCAGCAAGCTGACGGATAGATCGACGCCGGATCTCGCTATCCCGGAGGATGATCACTGTGATAAAAAAGATTTCATTGCGTTTACTAATGATCTAAGGAACTGACACAACCGGAATCACTAGTCAATCCCTTGTTTTTGTTTGGGAGGCGTGGCTGATTTGTTGTGTGTTGCGAGCCCTGGTGGGAGGCGCACTCGCGGGTGTCTTGCAGGGCCCGCGGGCGCGTCACCACCGGCGTTCAAAGCGGACCTACCGCGGGGGGGGGGTCGCGGCGCGGCCGGGGCGGGGGCGGGGGCCGGGGCGGGGGGGGCCCAGGGCGGCGGGTCGAGCGCGGGGGCGGCGCGCGCAGCCGGCTGCCGGCGCCGACGGCTCGCGCGAGGTCGCCGTACCCGGCGCTGCCCTCCCCGGCCGCTCGACCCAGGTCGCCCTACCCGGCGCTGCCGCCGACGCCGCCGTCGTCCGCTCGTGGCAGGTCGCCTTACCCGGCGACGCCCCCCTGCCCGGGCGCGGCCGCCTCCACGTCGTCGCGCGAGCAACTCGCCTTCATGCAAAGGGTTGGTCCACGGCTGGCATTTGGTTTCTTCCCTTTAAGATGAGACTAGCGAACCCGTGCGAGAAGTTTCTCATGTTAAAGATTACTTTCTACCCTGTTTTTCCATTTCCACATTAAGTCTGTAATATATCGTTTTCTTCAAGAATCTCTTATTCCCATCACTTGTTCTATATGTCTTCTTGGAATCGATAACGATACAATACACCCCTGTCAATATAAACTATTCTTATTTAACCAAATAGACAGGTACACCCGTGTAATTCAATCGCGTAGAATATCAAGTAATTACTTTAATCTCACATACAGTTGCAGATTCTACAAACTCCCGAACAGGCGGGGTAGAATCGACAAGCGTCGAATCAGCAAAAATGTAGGAATGTTTAAGAAGATTTCATTGTGTAGATAACGGTGTGAGGAACGTTTCTTTGCGTCCTTTGGCTTTAACATTCTAAGAAGAAATAAAAGAAGTCATCTTCGTCAACATATCATATGTGATATGTTGACGAAGATGACTTCTTTTATTTCTTATAAGAGCGTCAACAACATCCAATCAGAATTCCCACAATTTAACATTCTAGTTTTTAAGGCCCTAAAACGCTTTATTTACGAGTTATTCAATGATGAAGATTAAAAAATGCTGCCGAGTGGTGCGGTTTGCATTTGACATGAATATTTTGAAGCGTGTTTTTAAACAAATTTTTCATAATTTTATAGTCAAAGTGCAATTCGTCATGTCTCCTTAAAATTCTCTTTCTTTAAAGATCTCATTTATAATGATTGGTTCCTTATGAGACTTGGAAATGGTATGTATATTAATGAAATAATATAGGGGACAATAAATTTATTTCAACTGTAATTGAGTATTACCCCGTGGCTGTTAATTACATAAATAGGGTAATATAACAACATACAAGTAATATAATATATGTAAAACTCATAATGAAAATAATAATAGCAATAATAATTATATTAAAATTTACGATTGTAAAAAGATCAAGAGAAAAGGGAAGAAACGTGTATAACCTAAACCGGAACAACGCATTATCTGCGCACGTCAGCTTGAGACCTCGTTTTGTTAGACACAAGAGGAGTAAGGGATTGTTTTTTTCGACAGCATATTGAATCTTTAGCATGTCTATCGATATTGTTTCAATAACACAGGGGCGAACATTTCTGATTGTCAGATTTCTCAACAATGCTCAGTAACAAATTGCGGGCAAATTGTTCTGAAGATTAAGCGATTTCTTTTGCCTAGTGCCGCTTTTATACTTTTATATTGAGATGATTTGAATTTTGAGGTATGCGACCATAAAGAGTTTAGAGTACGTGTAGTAAGTTAGAAATGTCCCGAAGAAGCTCAGTTTTAGTTACGATAGGTAATATAAAGGGTAAATTATAGCGAAAATAAGAATCCTTGGAGAAAAGTGAAATATCATTCGTCACAGAAAATCAAGGGCATTTTATTCCTGCGGAATAATACAGTAAGCTGTCCAGGAGAATATTTTGTTTGCAGTATTGCTGTTAAAACAATGAGCGAATATACGAGGTCGGTGTCTACCACAAATTTTGGCATCATTACAATCACTCATCACCATTCATTAGCTTATTCCAGTGCTTCCTCCCGCAAATTTTGGCATCATAACAATCACTCATCATCATTCATTAGCTTATTTCCGTGCTGCCTCCCGCAAATTTTGGCATCATAAAAATCACTCTTCGCCATTCATTAGCCTATTTCAGTGCTTCCTCCCCCCAAATTTTGGCATCATAACAATCACTCATCGCCATTCATTAGCCTATTTCAGTGCTTCCTCCCGCAAATTTTGGCATCATAGCAATCACTCATCGCCATTCATTAGCTTATTTCAGTGCTTCCGCCCGCAAATTTTGGCATCATAAAAATCACTCTTCGCCATTCATTAGCCTATTTCTCTCCCCCAAATTTTGGCATCATAACAATCATCGCCATTCATTAGCCTATTTCAGTGCTTCCCCCGCAAATTTTGGCATCATAGCAATCACTCATCGCCATTCATTAGCCTATTTCAGTGCTTCCTCCCGCAAATTTGGCATCTAGCAATCACTCATCATCGCCATTCATTAGCTTATTTTAGTGCTTCCTCCCGCAACACTCATCGCCACTCATTAGCGAACTTCAGCGCCTCCTCCTCTAGTAGAATGCAATTTCCCTGCAGCCATACATGTCTGCTCTTAAATCGCCTCGCGCAGGCGGCGCCGAGCGGGACCATGCTGGAGGATGAAGAGCCGCCTTGGGATCTGAGCGGCGCCTCGGAATACGATTTTGAGGAGGGCGGCGAGTACGATATGGACGACGATTTGATGGACACGTCCCCACCGTGGCCGGCGGACGAATCTCCGCCCTGGTCGCCCGCGTCCCCGCCGTCGCCGCCGTCGCCGCCCGCCTACTACAGCACGCCCTACGCGGGCGGCCCCGGCGAGTGCCAAGCCAACCCCAGGTCGGTCCCCGATCCACTGTTGCGATTGCTTATTGTTGTCGGACGCGACAACGGCTATGTAATTAGTCCCGTAGGTGTAGTCCGTATTACATCTTTGATTTCTTATTGTTGTTGGACGCGACAACGGCTATCTAATTAGTCCCGTAACTCTACTCAGTGTTATATCCTTGATGGTTTATTGTTGTCGGACGCGACAACGACTATGCAAGTAGTCCTGTAAGTGTGGTTCGTGTTATATCCTTGGAGGAAGCCGTGTTCCTCCTCTACTGGGACATAATATCGTGCGCTCACCTACATGACTGCTTGCAGTTTTCCCTTCCAAGGAGAACGAGGCTTCGCTCCAGCCAGACAAGCTCTGAGCTTTTATTTGATATCTTAATTTACCCTCTTCTAGAACGTACATAATTTAAAGTGAATTTGTGTTTATGTGACACGTTTGCCTCTAACTTTCAATTGTAAATTAGTTTCATTACCACGGAACTATTTTATTACGCATGTACCTCCATCAGAATGATCGACGAAGAATTTATATCGCAGTCTTGAGAACAATCAGAAAATGACCAACCTGGTTTTATTTACATCCACTTCTTACTCTCGTTGGAGAGCTCTTCGGCAACATAGCTGTGTAGCCAATACTCCGTATCATTTCTTGTATATTTATATATTTATTTATTTATTTTTAGAATGAAAATATTGTTATTTGTTCAGGTATTGAAAAATATTTATTTCCTTTTGCTTACTTTTATTTCATTGAATCAATCTTCAACAACACTTGTTTAATGTTAAAATCATTTTTGTTTACGAAAGCTTTGCCTCATCCCGACAAGGTCTATGTTCCAGACCTCGTGCGGTCGTGCAGTGAATGTAAGTGGAATGGGACTGGAGATAGAGAGGATGAGGAAAGAAACATACCTCGTTTATCGTGGTCCGTTCGTTGCTGCACTACTCCTAAACTCGCCTGGAATTGATAAAAAACACGAAAAAAAACTGATTAGAGCGGCCGAAGACTTTTCACGGAATATTATTTTAAAATAATTTGGATCGTAGTTTCGCCTTGATCCTATTTGACTAGCGCAGTACTCCCTCGCAGGCGGACTGGCAACCACAGCCACCTGCGGCAGAATGCCAGAGTTGAGTTAGGTTGCCTTGGATGAATCTTGCATGTCAATTGCTACAATACGATTCAATGTAAAGCTTTAACTTATAAAAGTCGTAGAAAAAGTACCACATGAAACTCGATGTAATGGGTATTAATACACGCGTGTGAAGTTTACAATACTCTCTCGTACCGTAATATCACACTCGTGTATTAATACCATCATTACATATGATCGGGAGGTCCTAGGTTCGAGTCCTGACGACAGCAGGAATTTCGACACTAGCACATAGCTGAAGCTATGTCGAATTCAGTCGTTGCCTGGAGGAGAATTCTAGCGAGCGGCTGCTCTGCTCGGTAGTTTTCCGTGGTTTCTCCGATCAATACGAGACGAATGCCGGAGCAGTACCCTACCAAACGGGCCACGGACCGCGCGCGATCTGTCCTTCCTCTTCCTTGTCCTATCCTCTCCCCCTACACACACACACTTACACTAACATGCACTACACTACCACATATTCCGGGAGACTGGTCGGGAACTTAGAACTTATCCCGGCTGGGGCGGTGCCCCGCTGGTGGGAGAGTCCTGGTTAGGGGGAATCCCCAATAGCCGACGGTAGGTCGGCGCCGGATCTCGTCATCCAGCGGGGGAATATCATCGCCATCTCCCGAGAAAAAAGCATGCACTACACTAACGGGACAAATGACCAAAGCAGTTGACGCGCCCGGAAACACGAAAAAACCGAACCATACCCAACCATCGTGTCATAATGTGCTATTATTACGCCAGGGCGTGCGCAGGGGCCATGCGCAGAGTGCTGTTGCGCGCAGGTGCAACGAGCGGTCGGGCGACAGCGAGGCGGCGGGCGCCGCCGACCGCGCGGCGGAGATCATCATCGAGAACCTGCGCTGCCAGGAGCAGCACGAGGTGTCGAGCCTCATCAAGAACCTGGGCGACCTGCAGAGCTTCCGGCGCCTGGCGCTGAGCCACGCGCTGGCCGAGCCGCCTTCCTGCGCCAGCCGGCGCAGCCCGCGCAGCTGGCGTCGCGGCTGGCGACGCAGGCGCTGCCGCAGCCCCGCGGCGCCTCGCCCCGCGGCCCGCACCCCGCCTACTCGCACGACCCCTTCGACAGGGCCAGGATGTGACTTTTTTTTGCCAAACTCCATTCAAATTATAATAAACATCTTCTTAATACGTGTGTTTATTTCTCCACCTCAATGGTGATGTTGGTGCCAAATTAGCATGATGGCAAATTAGCTACTCGGTGGGGGGGGAATCTGTAGAAACAATGGAAAATGAATTGGATTTTTGGTTGGTTAGTGATTCCTGGCGCGTCAACAGCTTTTGTCATTAGTCCCGTAAGTGTAGTGCATGCTTTTTCTCGGGAGACGGCAGTGATTTTTCCCCGCTGGATGGCGAGATCCGGCGCCGACCTACCGTCGGCTACCGAGGTTTCCACCTAACCAGGACTCTCCCATCAGCGGGGTATCGCCCCATCGGGAACAAGCTTTAAGCTTCCGACCGGTCTCCCGCAATACGTGGTAGTATAGTGCATTTTAGTGTAAGTGTGTGTGTAAGGGGAGAGGATAGGACAAGGAAGAGGAAGGAAAGATCGCGCGCGATCCGTGGCCCATTTCGTAGGGTACTGCTCTGGCCCGTTTCGTAGGGTACTTCGCGTGGTGTTGATCGGAGAAACCACGGAAAACTACCGATCAGAGTAGCCGGCCGCTAGAATTCTCCTCCAAATAGCAACTGTATTCGACGTAGCTGAAAAGCTAGTGTCGAAAATCCTGACGCCGTCTAGACTCGAACCTAGAACCTCCCGGTCGGAGACGCTGCAGTTACATCAGTTGATGCACTGAGCTACTGCTGCCGGTCCGGTTTGAATGGCAAATTAGCTACTCGGCGGGGGAAAATCTGTACAAATAACAATGGAAAAATGAATTGGAATTCATCCGGGTTATCTTGGTATCATCCATAGCTGAACTGGCTAAAGTAAAGTGATTGAGTATAAAGCGTATTGTGTGTTCGCTAGAAGTGCTTTGGTATTCAAAACGCTTTGCAAATTGTACGTTGCCCACTCTTAAGGTTGTGTTGTCGCGAAGGCTCAAGTCCAGAGCCTTCTCGCACACTTCGAAATGCGTAGCGAAACGCTAACTCAGGTTTATAGTGAGGCGGGTGGTATCGCACCAATAAAAATTTACGATTGACACAGTGGAACGGAAAACTACACCCCTTGTCTTTCACTAGTCTTCAAAACTTCCCACCCGCCTCATCAACCAGGACTGCTCTCGTCCTCGTTCTCACCCTCGCCCTCGCCCTCGCCCTCGCCCTCGCCCTCGCCCTCGCCCTCGCCCTCGCCCTCGCCCTCGCCCTCGCCCTCGCCCTCGCCCTCGCCCTCGCCCTCGCCCTCGCCCTAGCTCGAGTCGCCTTCACGGCGCCTAGCTCGAGTCGCGGGAGCTTTTCGACTGACTAGGATGTGAGTTTTCTTCAAACTCCATTAATACAATAAACAACCCATTCCTAATATATTGGCCGCTATCACCCATAGGCGCAGACGCCATTTATCTGCGAGTGAAAGTACAGGTTTGCTATCGAAGTCTTCATATTCATAACAATATTGAAAGGAGAATTTAGTCTAATTTCGTTTGAAACCAGAATACCATTTTTGACCCTGCACGGACACAGTAACTGATTTAGAATTACCACACATAATGTAACATGTGAGTTTTTAGAAACTTGATTAACCATGGAGAGACGAGACATGCAGAGATTTATGACACTGAGCCATGGGCATGACTAAATGAGCTGATAATGACCAAAAATGTCGAAACGTCGTGTAGAGGCGAGACGTTTTGCATCGAGTCGAATTGCGAAAGCGATCTGCACAACGAAGGATGTGCGAATGCGACCTGCACTGCAAGGAAATTGCATACTTTTTAAGGACGTTGGAAATTTCCTTCTTACTTGCATAAGAAAATAACCTTTGGCAGTGGCGGCGTCGGATGATTGACAGAGAGAAAATAATTTTGCAGGAAAGTCAAGTCTGCTCTAGTTGGGATAAGCCTACGAAGTCAAGAGAGAACCGTTGTTTCTCATTTTGAATCGAACTGGGTGGCGCAGTCTTCATGGAGAGCTCATCAAAGAGCCTTAAAAGGACATAAGTGCTACTACATAAAAGGACAAGTACCCATCTCTTCCAACGGCTCACACAGTGCATTTCAAAAAGAACTATAGGAATATCGAGAACCTTTCAGAAGCCTTGAATGATGATTATGGTTTTGAAGGTATCGGAGACTTCAAGATCGTAATGTGTCTAATGGCTGTTTGGGTGGTTTTACCACAGTACCTTCTATATTTATCTTTGATATAGCAGAGACACCAAGGCACACAGGAACTAACTACTCTGGATGCAGCGCACTGAGTTCTATGTGGGACACACAATGTTACGTGGGCGCCACTGGCACAAAGCAAGAAGGTTTTCAATACATTTCACACACTACTGGGACTTACGAAGCAATTTGTACGAGCTATAGATAGAAATTCAGTAGTGTTCAAGTATCTTCTTTGCTAATTTGTTTCAGGCAAAGGTCAAAACAGGTGTTTTAGTTAGACCACAAATAAAGAGAACATTCAATGCTACAAATTTCCACAGATGCTTGCTGAGACGAGAAAAACTGCTTGAACTACTTTTATTGAAGTTGTTTAGGACTTTCTCGGCAATAGCAAGATCGAAAACCATGAGTCCGGAACTGAAGAACAATTCAATGTAGCAGTATCTTGCTAAAGATCCATATGCTTGCTGCACATCTTCATACAATCAAGGAGATTAAGGAAGCTTACTTGGAGGAACATGAAAAGCATTTTAACCAGGGTATTCTACATCTAAACCCTGCTAGCAGGGAGACTATAATTAAAAATTATAGGAGACTATATTTAGGGGTTAATTCGCAAAAGTGATTTAGAGTGTACATGTAAATATCGATAAGCGACTTACTTCTAAATGCACTGAAACTCTTTGCATTGAATTTGCTGGATTCTTAAATTGGTTTAAGTTCTCTCAGGGGTATACACTTTTCGATATGGGAATTGGGGCCTCGTTGTACATTATAATTTAAATATATTAATTACCCATTGAACAGATATAATGATTAAGTAAGATTACATATTATCTTATCAATAACAAATGCATTCAACTGCCATTGAAAACAGAACACAAAAAAGAATTAAACAATAGTATCACTTCTAAAAATAAAAAACTTGTATGCAGAAAGAAGTACACAATATTATTAAAAGACTCTTTCCTTAAAGTAATGTTTACTCATTTTTCCTTGCATTAACTTTTGCAATCTCACACATTAAAGATTGTCACAAAATGTTTTATGCAAAATTTATAAAATCTTTCTAAAGTAATGTTTACTCAAATCTTTATGCCTTGTTAACTTGAGCTCACACAAAAGTTGTCCAAATTTATCAGAAAGATCTTAATAAAGGAATCATTTTACTGTAATGTTTAAATACACATTGAAATCGTTGATTGCCTTGCATTAATGTTGCCAGCTTTCACATATAAATGTTTGTTCCTCACAAACCCGTTTATACGGAAATTAATCAAGTTGGCTTCGCCAATTAAATAAAGTTTTGCAAACCACTGGGTTCTCCCCCAAAATCGAGTGAGAGTTCGAACTGGGTCTCGGTCCGAGAGCTGAAAAATCATTAACGGTTACTACGTCGAGCTTTAGCCATGTTATTCCACTCAAGCGTGATGCTTCCTCAAAAATATATTATTTGTCTTTTCGTAGTTTTAAATCGAGCGCTACTGGGAGCGGTAGCTCAGTGCATCAACTGATGTCACTGCAGCCCAGCCTCTGACGGGGAGGTCCTAAGTTCGAGTCCTCATGGCGGCAGGATTTTCGACTCTAGCTTTTCAGCTAGGTCGAATTCAGTCCCTGTCTGGAGGAGAATTCTAGCGGACGGCTGCTCTGATCGGTAGTTTTCCGAGCAGTACCCTACCAAACGCGCCACGGACCGTGCGCGATCTGTCCTTTCTCTTCCTTGTCCTATTCTCTCCCCTTACACACACACTTACACTAACATGCACTGCACTACCACATATCCCGGGAGACCGGTCGGGAGCTTAGAGCTTGTCGGCTGGGGCGGTGCCCCGCTGGTGGGAGAGTCCTGGTTAGGGGGAGACCCCACTAGCCGACGGTAGGTCGGTGCCGGATTTCGCCATCCAGCGGGGGATGGCGAGATCACCGCCATCTCCTGAGAAAAACATGCACTACACTAACGGGACTAATGACCAAAGCAGTTGACGCTCCCGGAAACACGAAAATATCAATCAACCAATCAAATCGAGCGCTGTCCTTCCTGCGAGGGAATAGTACTTCCTGACAAACGTACTCCATCTGTCTCACATGCCTTTGGCTCTCAACTTCAACACATGTTAATTTTAACACGGGCGTCGCGACGAGAAATGCACCGTGTTTTGCAGAGGTCACATAGATCCTCGTATCGACCTGGAAGTCAATGGGGTATAAACGCTAGCGCTGTTGAAGCAGGGGCGACTATTGTAGGCCCACAAGGCATGTTATATGGTTACAGTATGCTGATATTCTGATATTTATTTTCACTGTTTACCAAGGATTGTTAATTGCATTCAACATAATATTTATTTATTTGCTAATTATAATTAAAAGAAATGGAAAATTGGCTGCGGTTCTAAAAGAAAACAAGTTAGCTTAAGAAATATCAATGGTCTGCTGACAAAACGATTACATTTTTCCTAACTTTTCAGACACAATCACAAAATAGCATTTTGTCCCCGAAGACAAAAATTGTGTTACATAACCCAGGTGGAGAATCATTATTCTGATTGAAAAATAGTGAAAATATAGAAGTATATCGAAAAATAGAGAAATTCAAATTATTCTTAATTTACTATCACATGCAGTTGTTAGATGTTGTTATAGGTATCTCTCTTAGAAAAATAATCATAACGTGACAAAAAGCCGCCAAAATGGTTTGCAAAACTCAGCAAAGTACAAATGTGCTTTTAGTATGCCCTTTTCGAATTTGACAAGCTTACTTAGACCCGCCATTTCTTTTTTATTATCAAGAATTAACTTTCCGGCACACAGGCTGCAGATAAAAGCATGATATTAAACGCTTTGAATCCCGAGGAGGCTACTAAAAAATTCCGTTTGTAGACCTAGAAACGCTTCATCAAATTCACTTATTTGGACTTAAAGTATTAGGTCTGCTCGTTTGATGCATTTCGCTCTTAAGCATCCAATGAGCTTCGTGTTTTGACTTCACGCATGCGAACACGCAATGCTCTACGCACTATCCCCACAATCCACTTTCGCTGATGAGGTTAACTCGCTTTTTGCTGAGAATGCAGAATGGAAGAGCTATGCGTTTGTTGATTTTGTCGGAAAATTTACAGAGCCTACGAGAAAACTTCCTCCATGATGTTTTTCTTCAGTTACTAGAAATGCATCTATTACGAGCTGTAGATTTCGCTTAGTGTAGAATTGCCACATATCCAAGTGTTCCGCTACGATGCCGGTTAATGAAGTAAATAACACACTCGAAATATTTTGCGAATTAAATGGTACGCACATTTGCCCCGGTAACTCAATTGGTAGAGGAAGTGTCGGCGCTAGATATTGACAAACAAGGAGGTAACTCAATCTCCTAAAAATCGGGGGGAATGACAGAAGTTTTATTCTACAATTGGGGAGATGTTGAGTGGTGGCAGAGTGCAGAAATATGAAAGTACAGTTACAATTACAAATACAAATATAATTACAATTACGTTTATAAATAAAATAATAATGTATAAAAAATCAATATAAAAACAAATTAGCTTTGTCATTACCTAGACATGCAAATGGTATTTAAATTTCTATACTACAAATGAAAATACATACATACTAACATATAGATTAGTTTCTCATTGTTATGTTTGATATTTATCATATTTTTGGAGACTCTTTACATGTTAAGTAGCCTTCATTGTTGAGGAACTATACAAATAGGTGGTTTATAAAGGCAAAAGAGAAAAGCTTTCTTTCAAGAGGAAGAGGAAGGAAAAACTATACGCAAAAGTCCGCTTCACAAAAGGAAGTAATGTATGTAAAATAATATTGCATTTGGGAGACCTAACGGATCATGTTGGAAGCGTGAGCCAAAAATCGACTATGTATTCTACAAACAAAAGGTTGATTCATTACCGATTCCGGGCGCGTCAACGATTGAGGTATTATTGTCGTAAGTGTAGTTCATGTTTTTCATCAGGAGGTGGCGGTGACGTTCCCCCCGCTGGATGGCGAGATCCAGAGCCGACCTACTGTCGACTAGCGGGGTCTTCCCCAACCAGTTTCATTTCACCATACTATACATTTCACTATACTTCCCCAACCAACTTCCCACCAGCGGGGCACCGTCCCAGCCGGGACAAGTTCTAAGTCCCCGATCGGTCTCCCGGCACGTGTGGTATTGTAGTGCATGTTAGTGTTTGTGTGTGTGTGTGCGTGTGTGTGTCTGCAAGGGGTGATGATAGAACAAGGAAGAGGAAGGAAAGATCGCGCGCGGTCCGTGGCCTGTTTGGTAGGGTACTGCTGCAGCATTCGCCTGGTGTTGACCGGAAAAAATCACGGAAAACTACCGATCAGAGCAGCAACTGAACTCTACCTAGCGCACTAGCTAGTGTCGAAAATTCTGCCGCCGTCAGGACACCAACCTAGGACCTCCGGGTCAGAGGCACTGCAGTGACATCAGTTGCATGCACTGAGCCACCACTTCCGGTGCAAAAAGAATGCAAATGCTATCCCACCGTTACACTTCCCATGTCTAATTATACTTTACACCGTACATCGATTCCAATCCAGATAATTGCAGATTGAGGTCTACTAAACCAGAACAACATTTCGAATTCACACCGAGTGGAAATTTATAACGACAGCCATGTAGCGCTTTACGTAAATTTGAATTCAATATTTAGCTTGTCCTCAAGTTTCTTATTGCCTCTGTTGAAGCTAATACGTCGCCGAGGATAGAAGCAAATTCGTCATTGGTGCTGCTAGAGTGTACTGGAACCCAGTGTTTTTTTTATTGTTATGCTCAAAAATAATAAAATAGAAGTAGTATTATTCCTATAATGCTTTTCCAATGTGACAATAGGAATTCACAACATTTTCGTTTCATCTGCATTCTCATGTGGCGTGATTTCAACGGATATTTGTAATCATTTTGATTTGATTTGAATGAAATCTGATCTTAATCTGAGAAATATTATTCGTTTTTTTTTTTTTTTAAATAGAATACTTTAAATATTTTATTTTTGTATCTTTTATTTACTTTGAAAATCTTTGGGGTCCGAGAAACCTCAGTTTAGTTTATGTAACTAAAAATAAGAGTGGAGTTGCAGGATTAAAAGTTAATTTTTAAGTTATCTATAATTATTGTAGTTTTCTTCTTATTAACTGATTGAAATATATTTTCCAATTTCTCTGTTACAAAGTTTGGGAACCCTAAGCAACCCAATTAGGAATTTCGCCAAATAACCCGTGGAGAGTAATGTTCATATGTTTAAACAAATTCAGAGTGACGGTGGTGACCCAAGTTTGACAATGTATCGATGTGTTATAAAACTACAAAGTAGGAAATACAAAGGTTACCAACTTAGTGTGTAATAAGACTAAATAAAATAATATGTTCGTCAAATATTATTTTTGGAACAACATATATGAACACATTAAAGAGCAAGGAGCATGATCAGATCACGAAATGCAGCAGATAGTGCCGCGTCAAAGAGCCACTTTGTCAGCAAGATTCATTGCTTGGAGAGCCATCTTTATTCACGCGGCGAGGGAGAGCTACAGAGTGCCAAAAGCGCAGGGAAGCGAAGATAAAATATTTTTCCCTTTCGCGTGTGAAGAAAAATCGCGCGCGCGTTCCGCTGCATTAAAGCGAGATCCGAATTTCAAGACGTCTCTGCTCGGCCGCTTTCCCCCTTTCCCCTTTCAAACTGTTGCCCTTGTCGCTGTCTCGTCTCTACTAACACATGTCAAAATATTCGAAAACAAGAAAACTAGAGATCAGGTTGAAACTCCATCCGAATGAATGACCGACCGAGGTGCCTCAGGGCATCAGGTCGTGTCACTACAGTGCCTCTGCCGGGAGGGTTCGAGATGCGATGGTGACAGGATTTTCGAGACTAGCAAGATAGATAGGTTGTATTCACCCACAGCCTAGAGGAGACTTTTACCGGTCGCCTGCGCTGATGAGTAATTTTTCGTGATTTATCCAATCAGTACAAGGTGAAAGACGGATCAATACCGTAATATACGGATCACGGATCGCGCGCGATATTTTCTTTCTCTGCCTTGTCCTATCATCATCTCATACATACATAATTACATACATACACACACAAAACACACTTACATGCACTACACTACCTCACATGCCGGGAGACTAGTCGGAACCATAGAGGTTGTTCCGGTTGCGGCGGTGCCCCGCTGGTGGGAAATACTTGGAAGAGGAAAACTCCGCAAGCCAACGAGTGGGTCGGGGCCGGATCTCTTCATCCAGTGGGGGAAGCTCACCGCCATCTCTCGTGATCAAGGGACTCATGGCCACAGCCTTTGACGCGCCCTTAAGCATGAAATAATCAATGCATTCAGTAACAGCCAACATTGCCAACATGGATTTAGAAAATCAAAATCAACGGAAACAGCTATATTTTCTTTTCTTAAAGATGTCGCCTCATCATTGGATCAAAACGAGGCACCTATTGGATTATTTTTAGATCTCTCAAAAGCTTTTGACGTCATTGATCATGACATTTTACTTTCAAAACTACCTTCATATGGAATTCGTGGTATTGCTCTAGATTGGTTATGTTCGTACCTTAAACAACGATCTCAGAGAGTTGAAATACCTTACTGGAATGATGGAACATTACGTACGCACCTTTCCGACTCTTTGCCCGTTGCATGTGGAGTTCCTCAAGGATCGATTTTAGGCCCTATTCTGTTCCTACTTTACGTAAACGATATGCCCTCGACGATTCGAAACGGAAGAACGGTTCTCTTTGCGGATGATACGAACATCCTTTGCAATAAAGAAACAGTAAATAGTACAATATCAGATGTTTCAAATTGGTTCCGAAATAACAAATTAATAGTGAACGAAAAGAAAACGGTTTTAATGCAGTTTTCCATTTCAAATAAACAATTCTGTGCTCCATTGAAAATGAACAGTGTACCATTGACTGATGTTAAGGCAACAACATTTTTAGGTCTCTCAATTCAGTCAAACCTTAAATGGAACGTCCATTTAAATGAACTGAACACAAAATTAAGTTCATTATGCTACGCGTTCAGAATTCTTGCAAATTCAGTCAGCCTTCATACTGCTCGTTGTGTATACTTCGCGAATGTTCATTCCCGCCTGAGATATGGCATAATATTCTGGGGAAATACATCTTATAGCTCCCAGACTTTTAGATTACAAAAAAGAATTGTACGAATAATAACCAAATCCCACCCACGTGATTCATGTAAGCCTCTCTTCATTAATCTAGAATTCTACCATTACCGTGTCTTCTTATTTACGAATCAGTGGTTTTGTAAAACTGACTTGCTCAAGGGCGGGAATATATTTTCAGAAAATGCCGAAGTCTATTACTATAACACTCGACGTAGAAATCATATTCATCAGGTGACAGTATCAACAGCTCATTACAAAAAATTCACATACAATACATGTACATTATTTTACAACACTTTGCCAGATGACATTAAACGATTAAATTCAATAGAAAAGTTTAAATCCCAAGTGAAATCGTTTCTGCTGCATAACTGTTTCTATACAATTAGAGACTATACTGAGCATCACAAGAAAAGTAACATTAATTTTAACAATGATTCATAATGCTTTATTTACCATTTGAACTGTTAAATGAGTATAAACAACCTGTAACAACTATTGTACTACAGCTTCCGGGGCAATGACCCCCATCTCGATCAGGTTTTTCGTCCAGTTTCCCTGATCCATTGAGCAAATGCTGAGATGGCCCCTTGTTTTGCTTCTGGACATAAATGTAACTTCATTTCCTGTGCACGTCTTCTAGAATTCAGTGGGAAATACAATGATTCAAATTATCGTTTCCATGTTGTCGCGGCAGGAAGTAATAAGAGCCAAAATTTATTGCTTATTTATCCTTGAAAATAGATTTTATTACATGGGAGTTTTTTGTTTTTTTTCTCCCTTTCAAAATTCAAAATTTATTGCTTATTTATTTTGAAAATAGATTTTACTACATGGGAGCTTTTGTTTTTTTTCTCCCTTTCAAAATTCAAAATTTAAGTAGTATATGACTTAGTGTAGGGATCACAGAATTTTGAAAATGTGCACACAATTCACTTTTCCCCATAGCACGTCATACGCAGTTTTTAACTGTTTTTTTGACGTAAAATCAATAAATTAAATTAAATTAACAGTGTAATTATGAACATACAAGAAAATGCTTTTTATTATGCAACTCACAATGGCATCCAGATGAAAGCGCAATGCAAGCGGTAGCTCACTGTCGAAAACAAAGTTTAAAGTTAATTAATTAATCTTGAATCTAACGCTTAATAAAACTTTCGTCTTTCTTTCGTCCTTCACTAGATGATATTTGATCTTCCTTGGACCAGAACTGTCAATATTGTAAACTAGTGATTCAACAAAATGACAGACATTCGTACTGTGAAGATAGTTCCCCTTTCATTCCATTCGGACTACATTTTGGGTTTTGTGAAACCACTTTCCCAGCTGCCATTAATTGGTCAATCAAATTCTTAATTAATCGGCGCCTAAGGGGCTTACCAGGGCCTCCCGTGGTAACTAGCACTCCCCTTGGACAATGCCCTGCGAGGATCCCCCTCGTACTCCCTGGACATCAAACCGTGGAAGCCCTTTGGGCCGTCTTTTCCATTTGGAGGCAATCGGATCAATTCTAACTCTACTACCAATTCCAACTATCCAATTCCAACAATCACCGCCACATTCTTATAAATAATGGTGCTACTTTCTCGCCTTTAGTAATGGTTATGTATTTGTATTTGCACCACAATTGTTCGCCGAATTAACGCATCTGAGCCACTTTTTTTTGTAAAACACTTTCGAAATCGTAGAACATTTGGTGCGAAAATTAAGTAGTTTCAGGCAATATATTTTTTATTAAAAACTTTCAATGAAAATATATTTCAGGCATTGAACTCATTGTGTAAGGAATGCAGTATATTCACGAACATATCCCATGAGTTTTTTCGCCTTCCATTATTCTACGTAAGCAGTATGCGAGGAAGTAAAATTATTAAAAGGTAATGAATAATACGATACTGATAACGTTGGCAAACAAAAGCAAATATATCGAAAAAACATACAATAGCAATTATTAAACACTATATTATTTTAATATCCTCCAAATATATAAAAATATTTCTTTATATTAACGCGAACAAAAGGCCGTCGTCATTATGGCCTTGTTATCAGTGCGGCGTTACAACTATGGGTTACAACAAGCAACAATGACCGTAAATTTGCATGGAATTGCCGCATGGAACCGCATTTTGCCAATTAACTTTGATGATACCGTTCGCAAGAAAATGAAAATGGATAGAAAAATATAATTAAATATAATATTTTTATACCCATCAAAATTACTGGGTTTTTACACGCATTACTCTTCATTCCCATACCTTATTAAGCAAAGCTAAATCATCAATTCGTTTTCACAATTAGCAGAATTAAAATATGCAATTTAAAATGAAATAATTAAATATATAATAATAATAATAATAATAATAATAATAATAATAATAATAATAATAATAATAAACCGGGAGCGGTAGCTCAGTCCATGAACTGATGTCACTGCAGTGCCTCTGACCGGGAGGTTCTAGGCTCGAGTCCTGACGGACAGATCGCGCGCGGTTCGTGGCCCGTTTGGTAAGGTACTGTTCCGGCATTCGCCTGGTGTTGATCGGAGAAACCACGGAAAACTACCGATCAGAGCAGCCTGCCGCTAGAATTCTCCTCCAGACAGCAACTGAATTCGACCTAGCTGAAAAGCTAGTGTTGAAAATCCCGCAGCCATCAGAACTCAAACCTATGACCTCCCGGTCGAAGGCGCTGCAGTGACATCAGTTGATGCACTGAGCTACCGCTCCCGGTGGCATTGTACAAAATAAATACACATTTGTGACAAAAATTAGCACTATTAGGATTGCCAAGATTACCAATCTGAGAACTAACTGTTCGTTGAAAGGAAAAAAAATATTCAGAATACCTAAGAATCCAGACAGTTAATAATCGTGAATATTACGGAAAATATTATTAGACTTTGGCAGAGAGTTGGATGAGATGATGAGGTCAAGTTCAATTTCGGGTTCAAAACAAGATTAGCACTTAATGCCTAGACACCTGAAGCCCACTATTTAATTGAATGGTATGACCTACATTACATGGTATGACCTACATTGAATGGTATGACCCACCTACACCACTATTTAATTGAATGGTATGACCAACATTACGAGTTTGAAACAACTAAATGTAAGAACGAAAACGCGTTTAATAATTCCCGACTCTGAATATTCTCCATTGACCAACCTCCATTCATTCTTCTGTACCACACACGAGTTAAAAATCGCATCGTGTGAGCACGTGAGAATGTTGATACCATATACCTCGGTGAAAATGACAAAACGGCAGAAGTGTGACATTTTTACACGAGGCATTTTTCCGTAAAGAGGTATATTTTTTTAATATCTAGCTTATCGATATATCAACTAAGAATTTCAGAAATATCACAAGCGCTTTTGTTCTTATTACCATCACGCGTCCTATATAATCGCGTAGAAACCTTTTTTCTTTCACAAAATGTGGGTCAGCAAAGCCCGCCCTTTCCCCCCGCTCGGCGTGCGAGCCGCCTGGAAGTGCCATTAAAGTGAGGCGTGCTATTTGAGGAAGCGCGCGGTATTGATGTTCGCGCTCCTGTGGCCGACAAAAAAAGCTCCAGGGCTCCACCGCCTGCGCCCGCAACGAGCTGCATCTGCGACGCCTGCAACGCAGCGTTGGCGCACAGTGGGATGAACGATCTTCAAAGCGCACACTGAGGAGAATAAAAACAATTGTGGTACTGACTTCTTTCTACTTTCACAATTTAGGCCAGAAGACCTGTTCCGGCTTCATCATTGCTTTGACCGACCAGGATCTATTTTTCCAGCTTGTCGATAATGATAACTTTTGTGAGTCTTTCATTTTCATATTTTGTAGGTGTGTGCACGCCTAACGTTTCTACAGGGAGCGGTAGCTCAGTGCATCAACTGATGCCACTGCAGCGCCTCTGACCGGGAGGTCCTAGGTTCGAGTCCTGACGGGTAGTAGTTTTCCGTGGTTTCTCCGATCAACACCAGGCAAATGCCGGAGCAGTACCCTACCAAACGGGCCACGGACCGCGCGCGATCTTTCCTTCATTTTTCTTGTCCTATCCTCTCCCCTTACACACTCACTTACACTAACATGCACTACACTACCACATATTCCGGGAGACCGGTCGGAAGCTTAGAGCATGTCCTGGCTGGGATGGTGTCCCGCTGGTGGGAGAGTCCTTGTTAGGGGGAATCCCCACTAGCCGAAGGTGGATCGGCGCCGGATCTTGCCATCGAGCGGGTCCGGATCACCGCCGTCTCCCGAGGAAAAAACATGCACAAAACTTACGGGTTTTATGACCTAAGTCGTTGTCTCGCCCGTAATCACTCACTAGAAACTAACCAACCGAACGTTTCTCTTTTTTTAAAACTTATCCAAGGCCGCTACTAAGGTCACATAGCGATCACTGTTAGTAATATAGGGGGTAACGGTGACGGTATATGGACACAAATGTCCATGTCCCGGGTGGAATTATAACTCGCAACCCTTCAAGCATGGGTAAATTGCGACTTTGCAGCTTTAGCGAACTCGACTAAATAGGCCGGCAGTTTCTCCTTAATTATGTCTAAGATGAAAAAAATGTTGAGGTCTTTTCGGATACTTTTGTTTCTGATCTCGTTTAGAAACTGCGACCTTTTAATGCTCTTAGAAATCCCGTTGCGAATGAGATCAGAAATCAAACCTTCTTGATCATCACAACTAACGGTATTAAAGGCGAAAGGATAAATAATTAATACTTGATAATTTGCGTTTGCTTCGTTCTGATTTCTTTCATTATTTAAAGACCATGTGAGTTTGAGAGATGAAAAAAAGAAGCATTTTTTGAATTTTTTTCTATCTTTTTAATCATGCAATACTTTTTAATCATTTCAATCAATGCATTTAACCGTGTTAAATTTTGAATGATAAATGGTAAAACGATCCAAGAACTCTTTTTATAGGTTATTTCTGCCAAATTCATGTTTATTCCATATATGTTTTACATCATCGCGTTTTTTATAAAAAACACCAAACTCGACATTAAAAGTTTTTAGAAAAACAAAATTGAAATGGACAATTTGATCTTATCTTAAAATGCAGTAATGTTTTTGTGCCTCAGAGACCAAAGCTGATATTTAAAGTAACAAATTTTCCATTTCAGGAGCCAACATTTTCAGTTTGAAAAAAAGGTTCAACCATTTGCAACCCTGAAAATTACAACGTTAGAATTTTTTATCATGTCAGAAAGACGTATTTTGCTCTCAATTGTAGTTCAGTCTTACCGTATTTTAACCACTTCACAAAACTTCTAAATAATTCAGAATTTCAATTGAGTCTTAAAACACTAATTAATGCATACTTCCCAATTTTCACATGGATTCATACTGAGAGTACTCTTAGTAAATAAATGCTATGTTAATAAAGTAAAGTAATTAGTAAATATCGGCAAAGTTATGTAGTAAATAAATCAGAAAAAATGTGTATTAATTAGAAATCCCTAACGTCTCGTAAAACGCCACGGAATATGCAGTGGCATCATTTCTACTTTGCAATTTAAAAAATTGTTCTTTCAGGTTTTAGATGATATCCGAAGCCGTATCATTAGCCTTCTGCATGCTTATTTAACACAACTAGTATTTTTACATGTCGGCTCGTTCTCCCCCACTGTGCGGGAAGTGCCTGGCATTGGGGGAAGGGGTGTGGGTGGCGATGCTGCGTAACGCTTCGCGCTGCGCCGATTAATCTGCGCGTCGATGACGTCAGTGCGCGCGCGCGTGAAGCGGGAGAGCTCGCGTGCGGCGGGCGGTGCAGTACGCGGCGACGGAGGCGGCGAAGCCGGCGGGCAAGTGACTATGGGGGCGGTGGCACGGCTACAGTGCTGGTAATTGCTCGGCGACTGGTGGGTTCATAGTTGATTGATTGATTGATTTTTTCGTGTTTCCGAGCGCGTCAACTGCTTTGCTCATTAGTCCCGTTAGTGTTGTGCATGTTTTTTTCGCGAGATCTGGCGGTGATCTTCCCCCGCTGGATGGCGAGATCCGGCGCCGAACTACCGTGGGCTAGTGGGGTTTCCCCCTAACCAGGACTCTCCCACCAGCTGGGCACCGCCCCAGCTGGGCCAAGCTCTAAGCACCCGACCAGTCTCCCAGAATATGTGGTAGTGTAGTGCATGTTAGTGTGAGTGTGTGTGTACGGGGAGAGGATAGGACAAGGAAGAGGAAGGAAAGATTCGCCTGGTGTTGATTGGAGAAACCACGGAAAACTACCGATCAGAGCAGCCGGTCGCTAGAATTCTCCTCCAGGCAGCGACTGAATTCGACCTAGCTGAAATGCTAGTGTCGAAAATCCTGCCAGTAGTATCCCCACGTAATCCCCACTTACGGGGCTAATGACCGAAGCAGTTGACGCGCCCGGAAACGCGAAAAAATCAATCAATCAAACCCTCTTTTTCCATTTCCGTATTCAGCCTGTAATATATCTTTTCTCTTCTAGATCCTGTCAATTGTCTTCCTTCACATGACCTATATGTCTCCTTGTAATTGATAACAAAACAATACTTTGTCAATAAAAGCTATTCATATTTAACATTATTATCGAGCAGAGAGGTACACCCGTGTAATTCAATTGCTTAGAATATCAAGTAATTAGTTTAATTTCACGTACAGTCGTAGATTCTACAGGCTCTAAACAGGTTGGGTAGAATCAAGAATCGTCGAACCAACAAAAACGAAATGGAATGTTGAAAGATCTCATCATGTAGAATACGGTATGAAGAATGTTTCTTCGAAGCCTTTGGTCTCCAAATGTTTAGAAGAAAGTTTTTAGTAGAAGATATTTAACGATATAGTTGAAGAAAAAACGACCGAGTGTTGCGGGTTGCTTTTGTAATAAATATTTAGGTGATTTTTTAAAAATAAATCCTTCAAATTTTTAAAGTCAAAGCGCAATTCGTCGCGGTTTCGTGAAATTATCTTTCTTCATAGACATCATTTATAAAAATTGTTAATTGTTAAGTGTATAAAACCGCAAAATGTATCTGTACTACTGAAATCTGTACTACTTCTTACTACTACTACTAGCGGATTCGGTGGTATAACAGTCAGCGTACCCGACTGTTGTACCCGAGTTGGCGGGTTCAAACCCGATCGAAGCCGTGGATTTTTAAGGGCAAAAAAACCCTCGTACGCTTTCCGTCGGAGGGGAAGTAAAGCCGGCTGTCCCATGTAGATTTACTGCATGTAAAAGATCCTCAAGCCTAAAAGACGCCTCTGAGCAAAATTGAGATCCGCCAGTTTCGTCGCTTAAGATACCTCCTTTCTCCGCTAGGTGGTGAACGGTGCGTATCGAAATTTGCGTGCTTAGACGGAAGAGCGGCCCGAGTTTAGCCACGTAAAATAAGGCATTAACCAAACTAAACTGAAATAATACAGGAGGCCAAGACGTTGAGACGGAGGATAAGAAAATGCCTGAAAATGCTGCGGCCAGTAGAATATGGTCTTCTTAGCAGATATTAAATTACATAGTTTACAAAATGGTCTTATGAACGTCAATGCACGTTTTATTGAAAGTGTGTGTTGTCAAATACTCCCATGGTTCTTTACAGGCGGGCTCTTTTTGAGGGCATTTTGCGCTCTGTGTGGAAGCGGACACAGTATTTTGAATGATTTTAACTTCAGCGTAAATGTCTTTTGGACATAACGGTTCTCAGTACCTCTATGAAGCTCAATGGGTTGGGAAGATGTGTATTAAAATATTATTTTGGAAAACAATGAACATAGCACCGTGCATCATTGTGGTTCATTGTACTTGTAATAAACCACAGCAGTACTAATAGCATTGTCTTCGAACTTGTTTCTTATTTCGTTCTGTGTTAGGGCATAAAAGGAAGGTGTTCACTCTTGCACAAGATTTTCGTGCCAATTTCAGTTACAGGACATCAGTTTTTTTGGAAATATTTGTTTCTCAACAAAATTTAGCGTCTTCTGTGGTACACTAAAGGCAACATCTGTGAAGAAACAATATGTGACAGGTTCATTAGTAAGGTATATGTGAGTATGATTTTATAGATAATACCTAGAAAGTATATTTAAGCTGGAAGATAACCAACAATTTCAGTAATGTCCTCTTAATGATATGGTTAGAAGAAAAGTGTGCAAAGAATTTCTTGAACATTGTGTCCTGTAAATTTTAAGATGACATTTCACAATTGAACTAGCTGTTTCCACTACATTGCGTTCTTAGATAATATTTCAAATTTTGCTGTCGACATTTTTAAACGTTTGTCCCAAATTCGCCTTTTTTTATTTGACTAATTTTACTTAATTTCTCAAGTGACTTATAGTGTTGCACAATAAGTAAAGTCGTTTATTACGGCTACATGAACTACACTACTTATACTTCCAAGAAAGAACTATTTCATTCAACATTTAGGTAATAATTTATTTTTCCGATGAGCGAACTTTAAAATACGAAAACTATATGTCATAATTAAGCTACTTCCTTTGCAAAAATAAATGACACTTAGCACAGAAGAAAGACTTTGCATTCCTCTAAATATTTTATTTTTTCCAAAAATGAGCAGCCATAAATTCAGAGGGTTTAAATGAATAAACGGGACTTAACTTTTACGCGAATTTTAAAAAAATATTGTGTGCAGTGTTGCCAACAGCCATTAAAACGCATATTTATAGCGACATTACGCTAAAATACGGCAGTGCTCCCGCGGACAGCTCGCGGGGAGGGCGTTTCGCTCGATTGTGAAGCGGTTGCGAGAACAAATTGTAGCAAAAGGACACAGGCAATCCCGAAATAACAGAGAATGCAGTTGCTGCGAAATTGCCTTAAATATGTTATTATTGTGTATAGGACACGCAAATACATGTAACTCACTCTTTTACATCTATCAAGGTAGGTGAAAAATTTGATGTCGAACATTCATGTGAACATTGGAATTTATAGAATCAAAGAGGTTGGTATTTTGGCTGAAGACGTAAACATTGGATGTTAGCTATAAAAATGGTGATTTAATAAAAATTATCTATAAAAAGACAACAAAAACATTACCTGTGAGTTTTTTTTTTTCTCCCGGAGGTTCCACTTATACCAGAATAAACATCACAAACGTCTAGGGCGTGTAAAGGGGTCGAAAATCTTCACATCTTACTAAGATCATGTGGGTATTAATTTTATACAACTGAGTTACAGACATTACATTTGCCACAAATGTTCGTCATATGAAACACATGAAATGTCCCTCTCTACATCTGAACGTGATCTGCCGAACACGTGTGCGTAAGAAGTTTGCTAAGTTTCACGGACAAATGCCACAAGTGTAAAACTCTTGTATAAAATTCCTCAGTACGTGTGAATCGGCAAAATTTGATCATTTCCGATCTCTATGTGCCTTAAAAGTTTCAAATATTTATTCCGAGACACTTGTAAAATGAGATTTGTTTTTTTAAGTTTACCAATGAGTGTAATTCGGGAAGCATTTACATACACAGACTGTTTTAAAGTTTCATAACCATTAGAGACGAAGTTAGATGCAGTCGACTCCAGTTATAGTGAACTCGGATATAGTGAACCCCCGATATAGTAAACTAAAGTCACCGTTTCGTTTACATAACAAATAAGCATGTAAAGATTCGGTTATAGTGAGCTTGAACCTCGGCTATAGTAAACGTAGGAAATACGTCCTGGAAATTAATTCCCTCCTCGAAAAGAATACGTCGTCTCAGGACACAAAACCAACACAAGGCAGCTTGAAAAAAATCGTCGAGAAAGGTCTTAATCGAAGAAGAGCCCCTAAGATGAAGGTAGTCATAAAGGGAAATTTATTGATGACATTATGCCACTCAGTATCACTGCAGAAACAATGGCCGTGTCCTCCGTGCACTGCTACTGGCCGCGGAGATACGTGATTGCTTGCTTCAGTTTCAAGCTTGATGTTACTTGATATTCTGATGCACTAAGTGCGTTGAGTTCTACGTAGGCGATAGGAAGTGCGTGACTGCCACAGCCTGGCGATATCCGCTGTGCCGCGCGGAATAGCGATCAGTTTCATTACCCGATTGCGCCATGCCGCTACCAAATCCATCTCCTAGATGGCCGAGTAAATGGGGCTTTCGAGAGTGGGATGGTGTTCCAACAGTGCAAGAGGCATTGAAGTGAGACAAGATTGCATAACGATACTTAGAGACAGTGGACAATGTAGAATCAAGTGTGGAGAGAGCACGAACTCTGGAGAGATATACAGTGAAATTTTTCTAACCGTGCCTCTGGCAGGTAGCAGCTTTTGACAGATTCATCCAATCGGGAGCTTATATATCGCTATAGTGGCGTCCCTATGGTGACGTTGAAGCTCCCGATTGGATGATACCGTCAAGAGCTGATACCTGCCAGAGAGAAGGTTCCAAAAATCGCACAATATAGCAATTACTAATGAAAAATGAACGAAGCAAACAATAGAAACTAATTGTTTCTTAAGGAGAAATAAAGATATTGAAATTTTCAGTTCGGGCTGTATTTTGCTGTACCTCTATATTAATAAAATCAATAATTGTGGAGATTTTCTATTTCATTTAGACATGATCGAATATAGTCAACCTCTGATACAGTGTTCCAAAACTGTTGATCCCTAGAAGTTCACTGCAACCGGAGTCTACTGTATTTCACTGAGCTTGTGCAGGCAAGGGCGTTTCTCCATTGTGGCGTCTGATGCAGCAGCTAGCGTGTTAAATTATTGATTAGTGATTCCGGGCGCGTCAACTGCAAGGTCATTAGCCCCGTAAGTGAAGTTCATGTTTTTCATCGGGAGGTGGCGATGATCTTCCCCCACTGGAAGGCGAGATCCGGCGCCGACCTACCGTCAACTAGTGATTTTCCCTAACCAGGTATCTCCCACCAGTGGGGCACCGCTCCAGCCGGGAAACAATTCTAAGTCCCCGTCTGATCTCCCGGTAGTGTAGTGCATGTTAGTGTAAGTATGTGTGTGTGTGGGAGGGGGTGAGGATAGGACAAGAAATAGGAAGGAAAGATCGGTAGCGGCCCGTTTGTACGGGTAATACTCCGGCATTCGTCTGGTGTTGATCGGAGAATCCACGCAAAACTGCCGATAGGGGCAGCTTGCAGCTAAAATTCTCCTCCAGACTGTGACTGAATTCGATCTAGCTCACAAGTTAGTGACGAAAATCTTGCCACTCTCGGGACTCGAACCTAGGACCTCCCGGTCAGAGGCACTGCAGTGACATGAGTTGATGCCCTGAGCCACCGCTCCCGGGCGGCGCGGCGCTGGCAGGCGTCATTGCTCAAGGGGTGGGGCGGGGCGGGGCTAGGCGGGCTGCGAAGGGGGCGTGGCGGGCGGGGGCGGACGGAGTACAGCCGCTCGGGTGAGCGGAAATGGAGCGGCGGCGCCGCGCTGCCCAGCAGGGCGCGGGGGGAGGAGGGGGGCCTCGGAGCGAGAGTGCGTGAATAAGCAGTCGGGCGAGGAAGAGCCGCCAGCTGATGGTGAGAAACCTACGCAACAGAATAATAATGGTTCAGTTACTGGTATCGCTCCATTGCATAGAGAAAGTTGATGTGACTACTTACTTAAAAGAAAATCACTTTTGATTTCATTTGTCTGTAATGGAAATGTCCTAGTCTCTGATGATTATTTTGTATTTGAATAATAAATTTACACAAACGTAACTAGCGCTCCATGATAACACGGACTATTACGAATTATTCGTATTGATTGAACAAAAAAATTTATTCTCATTAGTTATTTTTCTTCAATTCATTGGATTTCCAGTCACAGTAACATATTTTAAAATACATTAAATTGTTTCTGAGAATTCCTGGTTTGTAAATTGAAATAGTAAGAAAGGTTCGGATTCTATGGATATTTAATTGTTTGATTTTGTCTTTATTTTCTCGAATCGGTCGCAATAGCTTTGGTATCTACATTAGAGCGACCGATTTTTTATGACGTAAAACGGGACATTTCTGAAATATGGAAAAACAAATACGGGACAAAACAGGACATTAGTTTACAAAGAAAATGTGCTTCAGATGTGTTTGCACTGCTTCACTGAGACAAATACAAATTACTTTTTATACATAAAAAACGTATTTTAAAACCAACTTATGAGCAACTTGCTGAACATGAACGTGTAACTTCTGTATCAGGAACATCACTAGAACTTTCTACTTACAGAAAATTTGAAATATGCAAGAGTTTGGAATTACTTCACAGCAGGTTGTAGAATTTCTCAGGTCTTGAAAATGAGTTTTTAAAATAACAATTGATTGCAGAGTTTTGGTAGTACAACTTTGCTTTTCTTCAAAAATACAAAGAGAGTTCACGATTGAAAATACACTTTCCACCATAGCGTTTGTGCCTGGTACAGCCAGAGCAAAACTCACAACTACCTCTATGTTTTTACATGGATTGCCACTACTTTTAAGTATGTGGAAGACATCACACCATTTTCTACCAATCAGTACCTGTGCACTTCGCGGAAACTAGAGTGCGTCTAGAGAGAGTGAGGTCAGTGAGGTTATAGGCACGTATGAAACAACGGGAAATTTAGCGTTCGGTTAATATTTTATTGGGACAACAGGGCACAATGAAAGAAAAGGACAATCCCGTTAAAAACGGATCATCTGGTCAGCCTACACAGTGGCTTCCCCTCGCTGCTCGAGATTATCGAAGTGTCCGCACGTGGAATCTGTGCTCTCGACCACCGTTATGGCCCATTCACAAAGCAAACATACGCATAAGAATAGCATTAACAGAAAAGTTAGGACTACATCCATAAGCGAATTCATTCATAATGCGTTCGCATAAGCATAACACGTAAGACTTTAACTTAATATCTCGCATGCTTCAAGCTTCTGTGCTTCTGTTTACATCAGAAATAAGAAAGAAACCAATCATAGTACGTTAACTCAAAATCGAGTATCATAATAAGTCGATAGACGAACTAACGCAACCCATGGCAACAGCCCTCCCTGGTCACAGTCGATATCTCGAAGTCGATTCTCACATCCAGCGAATAATCAACTAGAATGTCTCAGAGCCAATAGAAACATATTTTGCATACATTTATGTTCTACATTGTGAATACTTCAGTCTGTCACTTATGTTAATGTTGACGTCTATATATTATGCTTATGTTTGTGTGTACATTGTGAATGGGCCTTTAAAAAGCGAGCGTGGTGCACGAGAAGGGAAATACTGCGCATGCGCAAACGAGACATGTGCGCATACTATGTCCGTCCAGAAAACATCGGGTAGCATAATGCGAGCGCAGGGTTGTAATCTCCCTGAAATTTGCTTTGGCTGCGCTAGCAATTTGATTCATTGTTGTTGTTTTTTTGTTGCTTTCTTACACCATGAAAATGTAAATTTTATGCACCAAGGCTGCCTGACAAGAAGCTGGTTAGCCGATGTTTCTGAGGCATCATTAGGAATGACAAAAACCGATGTTTTTAAAAAACATTGATATTTTCCACTATAAAAATGTATATATTAACATCGATGCTTTGTTTTCGATGTTTTTTCTGATCGATGTATTCCTCCAGCAACATCAATTTAAAAAAACGTTTTGAACATTGTCTTAATAGAATATTGATTAGAAAATTAAAATGACAGAGTGATTTAAGGCAAAATATCCATTAAAATAATATTTACGTATTATGTGTATTAGATAAGGTCGTTTTACTTGTTTTAGGAATGAATTAATTAATGGAATAATAGCAAAATGCGATGTGCTTTATTCTTTAAGTTCGATAAACATTATTATTAACTTATTACTTACTTGTGACCAAACAATACAATACACCGGTATTTCATTTAAGTACTCTAATTATACATGGATACAGAATAGGAAATACCGTCTGTTTTAATTTAAAACATCGACATTTTGAACATCGATATTTTTTGTCGATGTTTTCATCGAAATCGAAAACCTTCTGGTGATGTACCCAAATATGGATGTATCGATGTTTTAATACGATTTGCCATCACTACGCGTCATTCAATGCAACCGTCCCCTCCTCTCTGACGTCACAGGTGCAATTTGTAATAGGTTAATCCTGTACACAAATTACTAATAAAATTGAAAAAAAAAATGACTCACAATAAGTTGCAAAGAAGTAGTTAATTAAGAAAAACAATAAATAATAATAAATAGCGGCCTACATACTATCACCGCGCAAACCTTACTCCACTTCACTTCACTGCACTTCACTACTTAACTGTGATGCATTCTTCCGCATTCCTTTCCCTCCCCTTCATAACCCAACAATGTGCTGCATTCGATCAGGGGCTGTAGCGCGGGGCATTCGTGGCCCTCTGGAGATCGGCCGAGTGGGGTGGACGGGGCGGGCCAACTCGGGGAGGGCGGACGCTGCAGCGCTGCCCCTGGGGAGGACCGCTGCGGCGGCAGCCGGAATTATGGAAACGACGTGGCGCCCCCCCCCTCCTCGCCCCGTCCATGACTTCCAACACTCTCCAGCCTCGGTCGCTGTCCCAGCTCTGCCGAATTGTCACAGGCATTCACGTGGATCCAAAAACAAAGTGTCTGGTTGTAGTTTCAGTGGAATGCACAGGCAGATCCCTATACTTCGTTAGTCGAAAAATTCTGCATTCACTTCGAAGTTAACTCATCGGTTGGGTTCATTGAGTTCATTTCACATACATTGCGTCGAGGAGGCAATCAAGAAAAACGATGACATCAGGTGTTCACTCTAAGAAAAAGGACATTAACATTTTTGCGTCAATATCACATAAAATCTTGTATTATTAAAAGATTGTAAGAACCCCATCGGATGTTTTTACAGGAGAAGTCAACAAAAAATGCCATTTGTTGTCATACCTATAAAAAGAATTTTTTAAATTTTTGGTTAACATTAGATTCAAGTACTGACGCCGATGATTTTTAAGCTGCGTAATAAACAAATATTTGAATTAATTTTAAAGTTATAAAAACATTGCTATCTAAAACTTTAATACCAATATTTTAATAGAATTTACTGTGATAAGCCAAGAAACGCAGGTTTCATTTAGATTGCTAAAATAGGCATCCAGCGTTAGTAATCATGGCATTCTTTGCAAACTCGAAAGTCAAAGAATACGCATTGTTAGGACAACCGATCAACAAAGTGTAGTATTCCATGCTTCATGCCATAGCGCTGTGCCACCACCTCCTAGAGTTATAAAGCCTGCTCACTGTTTCGTGACGTCACCGTAGGTAGTCATGGAGAGCGTCGGTCATTCCTCCCTTACAATTTCCACAGCATTTTCAACCCCAGGAAACCCATTTTCACTCCTTTTGTATTCAAAATTATCAATTCATGATAAAAGTTCTTTTGAGTACATTTTTTAATAAACATTGGTTTTCAATACAGTATATTATAATCTATGTATTGATAAATTTACTGGAAAATATTCAATCTTCTGCAATTTGTTTGATAATCTACAATTTCTTTTGACAAAACTTAACAAAAATACAGCTTTTCAGCGTAAATGTTTGACTAAATCATTTACTGAATGACCATTTACACGAGCATCATGAACGAATTCTCTCTCAGATATTTTAAGATAGTGGGACAGCAAACATTTATTTCATTGGTGACTTTTGAAGCATTCCTTATTACAAGGAGTCATTGGGAGCAGTCACGCATTCTCATCTTACATTTTCTTCAGTGCATATTCCAGGAAAATAATTTTCTTCCCTTTTTTAATACAATAGTATATCAATGCATGATTAAAAACTTTGTTCTGAGCACATGGTTTTTATTAAACATATTTCTTTATAATACAATACATTAAACCTAATTATTTACAATATAATACACATATATTTATAATACATCACTGAATTTATTGGAGTGTATGTAGTTTTCTCTGTAATTTCCATTTCCAGTCTTTCTTGCTTTTCACAAGGGCCTTCCCGTCTGGAAAACTCCTTGGTAAGGTGAGCTGGACAGTTAGGGAACACAGATGGCACAGCATCACTTCATAACTTCGGTATATTCAGTCTCGATGACAGTTTCTCTCCTTGCTCATTATACACCATATTCTCTCAAATAATATCATTTTGATGGAAATGAAGGTGGCATACCTGAAACAAGAAAAAATAATATAATATGTATAATATAATAATAATAATAATAATAATAATAATAATAATAATAATAATAATAAATGTTGCATGAGGGGTAAACTAAAATTGTACAGTGGTTAGTCTACAATATTAAATATGTACATAGAATTTAAGTTTCACTTTCAAACCAATTTTACCAAAGAACAAAAAAAAATTAATTTGAAATTAATTCATGCACCACTGAGACTTTTGCTTTCATACTTCCCTAAGGTAATTCCTTTGACATAAATTATTCTTTTGTTTTAGTAACTTATTCATACAAGTTACAGAAAATCTCTGAGATTGTTTGTGAGGTTATGAATTTTTTTAGGCATTATTTACAATTGAGTGCTATAACTTAAGTGCTACTATTCTAAAATTATTTAACTGATAGTTTAAGTTTTTACTATCACTATTCACTTAACAGTAAACAGAAAATAGTTGCAAGTTCAGCATCATATTACAAGGAAGAATTCCAAGATCGAATTGCAAACAACTTGGCTTCGTGATAGAACATTAGGAATATTACTAAACAATGTCAAAACCCTTAGCAACTTACATACAATGTATGCTTTGAATAAATAATAAATATAATAAATGTAGGTTCTACATGTGCAAATGAACCACAGCCTTACCTTCGAGGATTTTGAAGGAACAAAATCTTCTCGGCGAACAACAGCCGTCCATTTCTTCCGCAAAGCAGGATCTTTTGGAAAACCAAAAACATGGACTTTCCAGGCTTCATCGCAGTTTCCTCGACACCTCGGAATTACACATCTAAACGGCATATCAAACCGGCAGTATAATACAAGTATGAATAGCACCGAACACACGGACAACACCAGACGAATTCAACTGAAAACAACATGCCTGCGTCCAGACCACCCATTCCTCGTGACTACCTACGCCGCCATCTTAGTGACGTCACGTACTAGTGAGCAGGCTTTATAACCCTAGGAGGTGGTGGCTGTGCAGATGGACACAGAACCGAACAGATTACATGCAAAAGGTGTGGAGAGGACATTGAAAGCCGTGTATCTCTGGAAAACGTGAAGGAAACATTCTCTTAAAATATATTCTAGCGTACGCACGTATGCAGTTGGTAAGGAGCGAACGAATTTACAGCATAGGCAGAGGTATTATAAATAATGATAGTGAGGCGGGAATTTATGATTAGTTTTATAGTTTGGTATTGTTAAATAGTATAATTGAATTGTAATTGTTGATTTTATTAATGTAGTAGTTGGAATTTTGAATTAAAATACACTCCGTGTTTCGAGGGGATGTATGTTACGTTAGCTCCGTAGTTGGGAGGATTTTTAGATAAGGAGCTGAAGATTTACAGTCGCGCATATGTATTTCATATGAAGCACAGACAGGAAAGTCGCGACCGCTTATTGATTTTATGGGAATCTTAAATCATATTAATACAATATAGTTGAGGACATTCTGGAACATTTTTAATTTATTTTAATGATAGGCAAGAACGCGAGATAAGGGATAACAAGGACATTCCATGGACATTCTGCTGATTCAACCGAGAAATCATTTAACAAGACATTGAAGTAAGCTTACGAACTATATTCAAAACCGTACGTTGTTTTAATGTTCTACGTAGAAAAAGTAATTTTCATGAGCTCAATAGAATTTGTAATATATATAAGAATAAATGTTAATTTTTTATTGCTTAACGCTGATTTTTATATTAGATGCCATCAATCTAAAAGTTGGTTTCAATCAATATAACTTTCAGGAATCTTGATTTTGTATAGAATTACACGTCCACATGCAACAGGTAAGGTGTAATAGTTGTATGTCGAACCCATATTAAATTGAAAAATTTGAATAAATAATAAAACTGGAAGTAATTCCCTTCATAATATTATATGTTTATTGTAAATGGTATCCAGATTTAGCAATAGTAGAAATATCAGAGACGAAAAGTATTTCACAAATGGAACCCAAAGCAGGGTATGAGACGAAGTATTTCACATTACTTTCCCGTTACCGCTACTGAGATAGGTTACCGCTTCTGCGTATATTACAGGCCCCTGGCAACGAAAAAGTAGATATATCTAACTGATAAATTAAAAAAAAAGAACTTCTAACATCTGGTGTAGCCAAAATGTTTTACGAGTACTTGATACCGAAAAGTCGATTGACGATCAAAGCGTCTGCCAGTATGTAAACAACGCTAGCGGCTAAATTGTTCAGCCCATGTTCTCCAAAATTGATATTCCCCAGTCGATATGGCTGATGTAACGGCCCCTTGAATCTGAAACCAATATTTTAATTTTGGGGATACTTTGCAAGAAGCATTTGGAACATTTTCAGAATTTTCAAAAAATGGCTCCATCGTTTTTTATTAAAATTTGTTATTGGATAGTGTGAAGGACTTACAGGAATGACAGAGGACCCGTTACTTGAAAACTCATTTTCCGAAAATTGAAAAAATTAAAAAAATTTCCGGTGACTTCCTAGAACTGTAATTATGAAGATAACTTTTTTAAAGAAATATATTGATAAAAAAGATCTAAAAATATGTCCGTTCAATTTTGCACAAACATGAGTATTTTTAGTGAAAATTTGGATCAAACATATCAATTTTTATTGTCTTTAAACATTTTTCTAAAACAGCACAAATTTTTTGCTTAAATTTAGGCCTAGATAACGTAAAAGATGCTTAAGAGAACGGTGCGATTCTCACGTTCGTTAAAATGGTGCCTGATTTTGCAACCTTTTTAAAAAAAATTCAAACTTTTTGGCGTCTTCCTACAACTATAATTGTGAAGACACATTTTTTCTTATTAAAATGTGTTTATCAAAAATAGATCTTCAAATAAGCTCAACTTGAAATTTTTGAAAATATGAGTACTTTTTGTGTAATTTGGCTACAAACATATTCGCCCGCTCCAAAATTATTGCACTTCGTGAATGTAATTGTAGATTCTTTTAAGGCAGAAAGATACTACGTAAGTTACAAAGTGTTTATTATTTCATATTTATTTGTTCGTTTTTACATTGGAGCTTTTGTTATACGTTTACAAATTAATCTTTTAGAAATTCTATAGACCTATTGAAGTATATGAAATAAAATGCTGGCCTTCAGGGAATAACAGTTAAGAATGCAACAATGACATTCCGCGTCACGCTCGCAAATTTCTGTTAATTACCTGATTGTTGTGACATGATTTATCTGTATGAAAAGGAGTTACAATTGTCAAAATGGAAACTTGTCATTTGGAAATATTTAGTTTTCGCAGCGAATGTTCTAGCATTTGTAATGTGTTTCACTACAAATGACGACTGAGATGTGTTGATTCGGAGAGAAATTGTGGTATAAATAGTATTACGTAACCATTACTACAGGCGAGAAAGTACGTGATGTTTTAGCACCTCTAGTTTTGTTATTCTTTGCAGTGTGTTAAAAAAGAGATATGAGTTCTGAAATGTTATGGATCTTTTCTATTTGTGAGATTAACGCTTTCATTTACGCGATCAGTCTCTCTTGTCGTAAGCATTATAACAATTGTAACCGATATTTGGATGCAAAAATCATACAACTGCTAAAATATTGCAATTTTTACGAGCTCCCGGTGCGAACTAAGGTACGAGCACCTAGTCACGCACGAATGGCATTGTCAGGAATACAGTCACCGGAAACACGGTCGCAATATATTGTGTTCGTCACTACAAAAAGTGCACAACAGAGCTGGGAATCTTTATATTGTGTAGGCTACGTACATTTAATATTACGCACTACCAATGACCATCACTCCATTAAAGGCAATTCAGCAATATACAATCATCTGTTACAAACATCTCGCTCATTCGAAGTTATTTGTTAGAAAAGGGGTCAATGACTCACACGGAATCAGTATTTATTTATTTTACGTCAAAAACAGTTACGTATTACTGCGTATTACGTGCTATGGGGAAAAGTGAATTGAGTGCACATTTTCAAAATTCTGTGATCCCTACACTAAGTCACATACTATTTAAATTAAGTAGAAGGACTGTAAATGAAATCGATGGAAATTGAATTTATCGAGCATCATTAAGGAAAGTAATATTAATTTTAACAGTGATACTTAATGTAGTGTTTACCATTTGGACTGTATAATTCTAAACAACGTGTCCAGTATTGTACCTTACCTTCAGAGTCAATGCCAATCAGGTTTTTTCGTCGTGTTTTCTTGATCCTTTGAGCAAATGTAGAGATGGCTGCTGATTTTGCTTCTGGGCACAAATTTAACTTCACATCCGGGCACGACTTCTAGAATTCAGTGGGATATATTTCAGTGGGGTTATTCAAATGATCGTTTTTCACGTCGCGACAGGAAGTATTATTCCATGACGAAGGCCATGATGAGAGGCAAGAACTCAAATCTATTGCTGATTTACCCTTGAAAATAAATGTCATTACATCGACTCTTTTCTTAACAATTCTGGCCAAAATGCTGATTTATTTCCATAGACAAAACTCAACTACAGACAAAATTCATCACCACAATTCTGGCGGCTGCGAACGCTCAGTGGCAGCTTCGTAGCCTCTGAGCATCATTGACCTGGAGTTCGGACAATGACTGAAACTAGCTACGTCGAAATCAATTACCCGCTGTGTTTAGGGTAGACCCACCATTATCGCTGTCTGGAATGACTCTCTCTGGGAGTTACTAGGATTCAAATGCCTTCAGAATTGGATTTGCAACATAGCTAGAGCTACGAGTTCAACGCTGTCTGAAGGAGAATCCCACCGGTCGACTGCTTTGATGGTAGTTTTCCATGGTTTCGCGGATCATTTCCAGGTGAAAACCTAAGCAGTACGAGACAAACAGCCATGGCCCTCATTTTTACCTTTCTTGTCCGATCCTTTCCTCTTACACACACACACACACACACACACAAGCAATACACCATCACGTATGTCTGAAGCTCAGTCAGGAGCTTAGAGCCTGTACCGGCTCGGGTGGGCATATAACTGGAGGGGAATACCCTCGCTGCCTCGTGTAGGTTACCACGGGATCTCACCATTTACCGGAGGAGAAGCACCGCCGCCCATTCAATTCAATTCACTAATGGGACTAATGGCCGAAGCAGTTGACGAGCCCAAGAATATAACACAAGCTATCAATAAATCGAATTTCGCCACTTTCTAGACGAAGAATTCACTGCTCCTTTGATCAGTAGTTTTCCAATGTTTCTCCGATTAATGCTAGGCAAATGGCGGAGCAGTACCCTCGCAAACGTTCCTGGATCGCGCACCATCTTACCTTCATCATCCTTGTTCTCCCTTAAACACATTTTTTAATCTTTTACAATTGCACATGCAATACAGTATCACATATTTCAAGAGCTTAGTACCGGGAGCGGTAGCTTAGTGCATCAACTGATGTCACTGCAGCGCCTCTGACTGGGAGGTTCTAGGTTCCCACTCCCCCACGGCGGCAGGATTTTCGACACTGCTTTTCAGCTAGGTCGAAGTCAGTCGCTGTCTAGAGGAGAATTCTAGCGGCCGGCTGCTCTGACCGGTAGTTTTCGTGGTTTCTCCGATCAACACCAGGGGAATGCTGGAGTAGGACCCTACCAAAACGGGCCACGGATCGCGCGCAATATTTCCTTCCTCTTCCTTGTCCTTTCCTCTCCCCTTACACACACTTACACTAACATGCACTACACTACCACATGTTCCGGGAGACCGGTCGGGAGCTTAGAGCTTGTTCCGGTCGGGGCGGTGCCCTGCTGGTGGGAGAGTCCTGGTTAGGAGGAAACCCCACTAGCCGACGCTAGGTTGGCGCCGGATCTCGCCATCCAGCGGGGGAATCCGCCATCTCCCGAGAAAAATCATGCACTACACTTACGGGACTAATGACCGAAGCAGTTGACGCGCCCAGAAACACGAAAAACCAAACCAAGAGCTTAGTGCTAGACCCGGCAGGGAGTATGCCTCCCTGGAGGAAAACACAGCAAACCGACATGTAGGTCGGCATGGGATCTCATAGCCCACCAGGAAAGGAACACCACCTCGCGGCTGCAATGCGCACTACACTCATGTGATTAATAACGCGTGTAGTAAACGCTCTAAATCAATATTCACTCACTCACAACCATTTGAGCCATCATGCTGTAAAAGTGTCTAGCGACTCCAGCATCGTCAACTGAACCGCCGCCATGTTCTTCTTGTCGTCTTCCACCTCCCCCACCCCGCGGCGCTCTCTATCTGCAAGTTGCGGCGGCCTCTCGTGAAGCGAACGGCAAAGTTGTCGTGCGGCGGCGGAGAGGCTAAACGAGCCCCGACTTCCGCGCCAACTTACGCCCTGCCTCCGTCTCTTGTCGCCTGCGCCCGCGACACTTGGCTGTATCTCCAAAGGCTACGCACATAGAACCCGCCGGCGTCGGTTTGTTTGCATTCGCGCAAGTTAAACTGTTTTAGTTTCTTGCGAGAAATTTCGCGGAGCGATCGGCACAATGTCAGGAGACATGCGCTGACTGTTATGTGAAATTATGATCGTATATTATATAACTTCTAAAGTTCCTTCGTTCAATAGTGAGAGAGACGCAATTATTTTACGTCCCGAGTTAGTTACATTATTTTCTTCTAGTATACTTTTATTTACTTAAATGACATAAATTACAGTTGTTTAAGAAATAAATTTATTAAAGCAAACAAAGACTTTAAAGACCCCCTCACCGAGATACCCATTGGGCAATGAAACGTACGTTTTCGCGGCTGGAGTCAATACATTCTTGACTATTCCAAAGAGTATCTGGGTTTGGCAACTATGTCTTATGCGGCGTCCCCCGAGCAACCAAGAATTACACGGCACATTTTTATTTGTGGTCAAAAGAGTCCAAGAAATGAGTTGAAGAATTAAAGAGGGGTATACACACAAAATGTGTAACTCACAAGTGTATCGCCTTATTAAATTTCTTTCTTCAGTAATCCGGCGTTGCCCAACATATAAAGGAAAACTAACGGAATCACTAACCAACCAATCAACCAAATCCATCAATAATGTAAAATGACGAGTGTTTTTATGTATATCCCCGCTCGGCTTGGCCGCCCTCGCCACGCTTTGCCTGAATGCTTCGACCCGCCCACCTCAGGCAGCCCCACCCTGATCGTGCCCCGCCCACATTCCTTCCGAAAATCTGTGATGTTCACTCGCACTGTGGATTGCAGTTAAGCAGATAGCTTAAAAAATTCACCTCTGCCCCTACATATATTATTTTTGGACACTTATGTCTGGTTAATTTTGCTGAAGTTTTAATAACTTCATTTTTCTGTCATTTATTGACCGCACTTACTGTTTATTGAGGAAATCTGGTTGAATTATACTTTTCAAGCGTTATTACCTAAGTAGCAATATCATTTTCACAACGCTAGACTTTGAAATATATGACGATTTCTTTGAATTTCTTCTATAAATTAAACCAAAAATGCCTACAATGGCCATAATGACAAATCGTCTACAATGGCAAAATCGCAAATGCCCTCCTAGAGGTGAAGAGGAAAAAAGAGAGGGAAAGAGTGAGAAAGAGAAAGAAAAATAGAAAAGGAGAGAGAGAGAAAAGTGAGAAGTGTTGGAAGTGATGAAGCTATAGGAGAAGTTTATGTTCACGTAATAATCTTTTGAAAGAAAAATGATATAAATTATGTTAAAATCTGTTAAAAAATCCAAAAGTTAAAAAAGAGGTATGATTTGTGTTTTTTTAAAAATAAACTATATGTACTTTGTAATTACGTACTTTTGTGTTGCTTGTTAAATGAATTAATATTGATTTAAAATGTTTAACGGAGAAAGCGACATGAAAAGAAAGAGTATATATTTTGGTAAGATAATTTTTCCATTCATCTACATTCTAGATTCCCTGCTTCTTATCTAACTTGAGCAAATTCAAAATGTTCCCAATTTCTTTAAAATGTCCAAGAAATGGCTATTAGAAGGGGGTATGGAAAATAGTTCCACGTTACTCCCATTACCGGAATAAGAAATTTAAGGTTTCTTATCATAATCCGTACGACTTACGAATTTACGATAATTAAAAACTTATTTTTCTTGCCTCGTAAAGTATCACCATATTATTTATTAATCATCATAGAATATCATGAGGTGCCTCAGGATTTATTCGGGTTTGTAGATGCAACTGAACCGCTCCTAGCAAGCATAAGGGTAATTCTTGCGTTCTTTTCTGAAGAATTTTACCTTTTTACTGTATCCATTTCTTAATCCTCGCATTCCTGCTCATGAACAACGCCCACTGTTCTTCGTAGCCACGCTGTACCTCCTGCCTGCACGCGGAAATAAGGCTGAATACGCGGCAGTAGTTATTTACCAGATAGGGACAGCAGACTAACTCGTGATGTCTTTCTTCGCCGGGTCCTATTTGCCGCCCAAAGCCGGGTAGTTGGCGGTCCGCCGTACTTCACCGACGCCTTGTTGCGTAATAAAAACCCTGTTCTTAATTACTGTCATATATTTACTCTAAGGGAGAGGTAAAGGAGGTAATATATCTAGTGGGAAAACCACTCTCACAACGAAGAGAGCAAGGTCTCCCCGAAGTTGTGTGGGGAAGCTCGTAATACTCAATTTCAGAGCTCCAGGGCCTTCCAAAGCAACGTTGTGACAATCATTGGCCTTGAATAATAAAAATGGTGACTGAATACAAAAGCGATTAAGCAAACAAGTCATACTACGAGCCAGGATTTGGAATATGTATAGGCCTTTACGGTGGTCTAATGAAGACGATGCGGTCAAGTGCACGAAGGTGCGGGAATGTGGACTAATAAGAATTTAAAGGAGAACTACTTAAAGTTTATGAAGTAGGCACGCCCTTAGAATAAACAAATAAGTTAAATAAACGATTAATATTGTATACAATACGTCACACTAATTCAAACGGACCTGTAGCGGTAGCTCTGTGCATCAACTGATGCCACTGCAGCGCTTCTGTCCGGGAGGTCCTAGGTTCGAGTCCTGATGGCGGCAGGATTTTCGACACCAGCTTTTCAGCTAGGTCGAATTCAGTCGCTGTCTGGAGAAGAATTCTACGGCCGGCTGCTCTGATCGGTAGTTTTCCGTGGTTTCTCCGATCAACACCAGGCGAATGCCGGAGCAGTATACTACTAAACGGGCCACGGACCGCGCGCGATTTGTCCTTCCTCTTCCTTGTCCTGTCCCCTCCTCTTACACACACACACTAACATGCACTACACTACTACATATTCCGGGAGACCGGTCGGGAGCCTAGAGCTTGTCCCGGCTGGGGCGGTACCCTCTCGGCTGGTGGGAGAGTTAGAGAGAAACCCCACTAGCGGACGGTAAGACGGCGCCGGATCTCGCCATCCAGTGGGGGAAGATCACCGCCATCTCCCGAGAAAAAAACATGCACTACACTAACGGGACTATTGACCGAAGCAGTTGACGCGCCCGGAAACACGAAAAAATCAATCAATCAAATTGATTGCAGTAGTTGGCGACCAGTCTGCGGTCTGGAAGAGAGAGAACTCTTAAAGGGCATCCACGCGCCACGATGCGTCCGCTACTTTTCGTCCGCAAGTCAAAATAGAGGTGCTACAGAATGGCACAAACTCTCTCGAAAAAAAGTTTTCTAATTGCCTTGGTGTGAACTGGCTTTACGGTCTTGCCCCATTCTCATTCTAGTTGCCGTCTATCGTCGCCCAAAGAATTTTTTTTTACTCAACTTTTCGCTTTCTTAATAGTGAAACCGAAACATCACTTCAAAAATTGTAAAGAAGAGTAAAACCTCGTTCTAAATAGAAATTTTCATTGAAAATTTTGAAGTCGTTTTTAAGCAAATGGCGATTAAATAATACTGTAAATGCGAAATTTGAAGTTCTTATGAGAACTGAGTTCTTCTTTAGAGCACATGTACTCTATGTACTCTCTGTCAATATACTGTGAAGAAATTGCTTCTAAAGTAAGTGTTACTGACGTGAGAGGCAAGTCAAAAAATGAATTTTTCTATTTTACATACATACATACATTTGAACTGCAATTGGGTATGCCCCGGTGGCAGTTAAATAACAATAATTACAATAATTATAACAATATTAATAATAATAACAATATTAATAATAATAACAATAATTATAACAGCAATAATAATAACAATAATAATAAAGGAGTACAATACAAGCCGAACATGCAATAATCATACTATCACTAATATTAAGTATTATAACAAATATTTCAACTCTGTCATGATATCCAATCTCGAATATACGGGAGAAATATACGTAGTGTAGAGAAAGTTATGTAATGGTGCGGAAAATCGATTTCGAGATTTCAAAGGAAATACACGTTTTGAGGAGCGAAAAAGTGTTCTTTTCAAAACGTTTGTTCGTTCGTCTGGTGTATGTGAAGAACTCTAGCACCATCCTGACCTGAAAACCTCTAGTCCATCTGGCTTTAGCGAAGCTTTGAAATTTTTTTTAATTTGGGGAGTGCATTACATACATTGTAAGATCACGTGCTTCAAATGACTGTAAGTCAAGTTTTTCGAAAACAAATTCCTATGAAAAAGAGATTCAAATTTTGTATTTATCCTAACGCTTAATCGCATTTTCTTAAAAACGGAGCCAAATTTTTTCTTCAAACTTTTCCAACAGATAGCGGTAATGGCACTGTTTCATATGACTTAGAGTACATTTTGGAGTACTGTTTTTTTTAAACTACACAAATGTAATTTTTTTCAATATCTCCTAAATTGCTAATTATGACGATGTTTTACTCTTCTTTAATATTCTTGAATTAATATTTCGATTGTTATATTCGGGAAGCAAAATGGTGACAAAATGTGAGAAAAAATGTCCTTTGGAAGGCGATAGATTACTGCTGGCCAGATGATGGGCTGCGACCGTAAAGCCAGTGGACACCAAGGGAATTAGAAAACATTACTACAAGAAAGTCTGTGCTATTCTGTTGCACCACTAGTTTTTTCTTATTTTAGCAACTGGATTTATCTACTTTTTCGTTATTACGGCCCGGCAATGAATTTTTATCTACCGCAAATCTGTCGGTTTTTCACGCAACATTACATAACTTTCTCTAAACTACGTATACGAGAAAGTAAAAGGAGTTCTAGGGCCCATGGAATACAGGCCACTGTGTAGGCAATCGTCGCTCCAGTGGATTTCTGGACCTTATCATTGCGAAGGAGTGAGGGTAGTTGCAGGTGTTCCAGAGAAACAACAATTAATACTGAGGAAATTCCTAACAAAAATACCATCGTTAAAGAGCTAAATTAATGGCAATCATTATGATGCCTTAGTTACTTCTGTCTTCATAATGGTACCCGAATTATTGACCTCAAATTATTGTATGGCTTTGGCAAGAACCGCGTTCTCACCTTTTGCGATGTTTGCTCCACAGCTAAACCATGGTAGCAATAGCAAAGCATTCGATGTAATATAATGTAAATGCTACATTGAATTTTAAACATACGGTAGTATATTTTTTGTGACAACTCAATTAGGGGCACGCTAGAGGTGCATATTTAAGAGCCATGTTTTATATCACGTTACTTGAGTAAGTATATTTTTTATTTTATGTTATTTAACAGTATTAATTTACTTTATCGTTCTCTGTATGTATATTATTCCTTTTGTATGTATTTGGTTTTCCCTTGTGTGTCTGATAGGGAACATGAAGATGAAGTAAAATTCCTAGAATCATGTGCGGTGAAATGTAAGATCTGAAATGTATATATCATTGTGAAAGATTATTTCTAATTTACCATCCATATGGAATTATGTAATATTTCAGCCATTATGATGATTTCAGACAGAAATAAACAGAGAAAACGTGATAAAGGAAAGAGTTTCCGCAAATGTTTCTGTTACTTTCGATCTCTGGCAAAGCCAGCATTGTTTTTCTTTTCTTGATATTCTTTTGTTCAGAAAATAAAAGACTGATACAATTTCACAGGAATTTATTGATGTGTATTTATCTTCCTTTACAAATAAGTAATTATTTTACGTATTACTTTCCAAGATGGAAGAACAAACAAATACGCGATGGAATAAGTTTAAACTTTTTATGTGGAAACACCTTCTAACATATTGCATGATATCTTCAATAATCCTAGGCTTCATAGCCGGGATAATTATTCAAAGGACTTCAGAAGGCATGCAGAAATCTTACTACACTCACTTGAATTTTATAGGAGTAATTTTAATTCGCATGCTTAAATGTACAGCGGTGCCTCTCATTGTTACTTGCATCATCGTTGCAGTTACCTCATTGGACTTGGTGGCTTCCAGGGCAATTGCGTGGCAATTGGTAAGCTTGGTGGTCGTTATGAAAAGTATTGCAACGTGTTTAGGACTTGCAGTTATAGTGTCTATCCACCCTGGTAGAAGAACAAGTTCTTCAAACACCACTGAATCATTCGAAATGCATAGAAGTGGCATGATTATGGACATCTTTCTTGATTTGTTCGTCAATTTGATTCCCAACAATATGATGCAAATGTTTTTACAGCAATACGAAACCCAGCTTTCGAAACCTGAAGGAAGCGATTCTGATAACATGCTGAAATGGGAAGTTGGGGGTAGGTACATAGATAACGTAAATTTGTTGGGAATGATCTTCATAGCCATTATTATCGGACTGTGTTTAAATATCACACAGGACATGAACAACAGATTTACTGTCGTTTCATCAGAAGTGTACGCAGTGACTATGGAATTGGCAACGGGAATTCTGTGGACGGCTCCATTGTTTCTCTTCTTTTTGGTTATGGCTGATGTTATGGTCATTGATGACTTTGTGTTATATTTCAAAACATGGGGTATCTACATTATCACAATGCACGCAGTACATATTCTGATTATTTTTGTACAGTATCCACTGGCATTGTTTCTGCTGGTTCGAATAAATCCTATGAGGTTTTACTATGATATGGCTAATGCAATTATCACTGCGTACGTCACATCCTCAAGCATCGCCTCTATGCCAGTCACCATAGATTGTCTACTGAAACATGGAGTTGACGAAAGGTCAGTTTTTTGTTTTGTTTTTTATTTAAATCTGTAAATTTACAATATGTTCAAGACAAGAACAATAAGTAAATATGCTGTTAGAAACTACAAACTTGCATGGAAAGGTCACCCACTGGTGATCTTCCTTTATCATATTACATCAACAAGCACATATTGACAAAACAATTGGTGCTGATTTTATTACAGTATTATCACTATTGTCATTTTAAAATCTATTTGTCAAATCCAATGGTTTGAACTTTTTCAGTCTTGTGACTTCTAGACTATTGTCCAGTAAGTTTATGGCTAGTACATTATTATGGTTTTCTAATTTGTACATTTATGTTTGACCAAAGAAGTATCAAGTATTTATGACAGGCGGTCGGATTAATTATAAATGCGGACATGATAGTTATATCAAAGAGAACACAACTGATTGTTGATTTATTTCCCAGGTTGTTTTAAAAATGCCTTATATCTATAAGATTGGCATTCTCAGCAGAACACTCACTACAAGAAGTCACATACAACACATGTACATTACTTTACAACGCATTGCAAGATGAAATTAAACAATTAAAATTGGTACACACATTTAAATTAAAAGTAATTTTTTCTGCTGCAAAACTGTTTCTATACTATTAGAGACTATTCTGATCGTCAAAAAGAAAAATAATGTTTACTTTTAACAAAACCAATAGTATAATGAATTAGTTTACATTTGCATTGTATAATTTTTTAAAAAAGACTTAAATGCTTGTAATAAGTAATATACTTCAGCTTCCGGGTCTATGTATATATTTATCTCGATCGGGTTTTTGTCCAGTTTCCCTGATCCATTGAGCAAATGCTGAGATGGCCCCTTGATTTGCTTCTGGACGTAAATGTAGCTTCACTATGCGCATGTTTTGTTGAAGTTTGGCGATCACTGTCGTGTAACTCTTCGATAAGAATGTTGCAAGCTGCATTGATTGTTTGCGCGGTTGTAGATATTAGCACGGTTCCTATTGCGTCTAGTGTGACTCAAGGTGCATATAAGCTTGCTTATACACGTTGGTCTGGCTGCTAAACTACGGACCTGCATAACAATAGATTAATCTTTTACTACTGACGGGAATGTTGTATACTGCACAGTGTGCTCTCTAAATGTTTTTTAAACGTTTATATTTTTAAATTTTGTTTAGGAACTTTTTTATAAATGTAATTTCGTATCCTGTAAATGTGTTTTATAATTAGAATATTTTAATATTACATATTATATCTCATTTTACGCATTCTTACTGTTTTCACTACAAATTTATGTACATATTTTTCCGGTCTCTAGTCATGATCCTCAAACCACTTTGTTTTACCTCACTCAAAGAAATTGGGACCTGCTGTGGATACGATTTCTCAATGTACTCGCCTATCAGAGCGAAATATGCGACCTACAAGACGTTTTTCAAAGCAACAAATCAGCGTCTCTGAACAGATTTCCCCAGGGTTCGAGTCTTTAGGATGGCGGATTTTCGATCCTAATTGGCCGAATTCAGCCGTTGTCTGAAGGAAAGTTTAGCAATCGGCATATCGGTTATTTTATGTGATTTATTCGAGCAATACCAGGCGAATGGCGAAGAAACAGCCTAATAAACGGGCCACGAATCGAGGGATCACTCGAAAGCTTAGAGGGAATCCCATCTGCGGTGGTGCTGCTAGGGAATACCTGAAGTGGAAAATCTGTCAGAAGTCTCGGTCGGCGCCGCATCCCACTTGCCAGTGGGGGGAATAGACCGACATCTTCTGGCCTCAACATTCACTGCAGTCACGGGAATGATAGGACAGGTCACGGGAATGCAGTCACGGGAATCACAATAGTTGACGCTCCCGGAAATAATCATTCACTCAACAAAGCAGTGTGGCCATCGCCTCGTGTAAGGTGTTGCCGAATGTCGGAAATTGGTGCATGTATAACCCAAACCCTAACGAGACATGGCAGACATGATTTAATTACGTACAAATTAAAAATGAATTTTGGTTTTGCGGTGTTCTAATTTCTATGAGAGGGGATAAAAATTTCGTGAAGTCTTGAAGTAAATGCCTGAACCGTAAGGGAGGCAATGTTGAGAAATCGAGTATTTAATATTCGTTCAAGTTAAGTTGTTCGTATTCTCCTAGAACCTCAGATTAAGAGAGTTCGAAATTCTCACTTTCCTATCATCTTTTGTGGAGTAATCGTTTTCTTGAAAATTTATCTCTGGACATTTTTATTGAAAAATATATAGTTTAAATTCCTTGCCTTGTAAATTAAACACGAAAAATATACAAGGATAAAAATTGAAGAGTTGACATGTAAAAGGAAGTAAGTTCCAAAATAGCTGAAAACGCGATTTTGGGTAGGAAGCAATTTATGTTCTATTGCCAGTAGTTTCAGAAAAGACGTATGTGCCCGAGTCACCGGTTGCAGCTTGCAATTACATTCCAAAATAGAGCCGGGAGTAGCTCCATCACCATTGGCAATGAAAAGGGTACAAGCTATGTATATGTGCATGTCGCATGAAAGTGGAGCAACCGTAGAGAACAATTAATTAGCTCATCTGAGAAGACATTATCTTTTGTCTTCTCAGATCAATCCTAAACGAGACCTAAAGATTTGGTGTCACAACTGTGCTGAAAAAAGCGGAAACAGAATGGTTTTGATTGTTTTAAGTATCTTATCCTTAAGGGTTTTTATGTTTCCACAGACCTTAAACTTGTCTTCGGACATGCCTATCTGTCTTGCGATAGTGATTTTCAAGTGATAGAAAAACAAAAACGAGAGTATAAACGTATTGTTCCGAAAGCCATTCAGAATGTTGTTAAGGCAGCTCGCTTGCAAAATTAATTAAAGGTCGTAGCAGTGAAGAAATGTGACTTTTTAGGTTGTGTACATGCAACTAACACGTTTTTGAACACAAGTATGTTGCGAATGAGCAACACGTATCACATCAGCGTTGCACTCGCAAATATGTTACTGATTAAGTCGAAAAACTTTTTTTTGTTACATCGAAGAATGAAAAGCCCACAATGTTTTGAAAGAAGGAAATTAATTTCTTTCAAGAATATGGAAAAATGTTTCATAATAATACAAAAGATATTATAATTAGGAAAGAAAGAGTATTTATTGTATATTATGCAGTTAACGGGCCCTAAATATCATGATTTTTACAAGAAGTTTGTACAACACAACAAAATTGGTGAAGGATATAAACACATAACCTGCACGCAGAATATTTGTAAATATACCAAATTTTGGACACTGAAATCAGTTCGTTTTTCTTCTCGTGAAAAAAACTCATTTTGGCACTTACACTCTTTTCCAAATCAACTCTTTAATTAGTGATCGCTCTTTTGACGACGTCTAAATACACTGTGTAAACTATTGCTTCTCTCTCTCCCCCTTTCTCTCTATCTCCCTCCCTCTCTAACTCCCTCCCTCTCTAACTCCCTCTCTATCTAACTCCCTCTCTATCTAACTCCCTCTCTATCTAACTCCCTCTCTATCTAATTCCCTCTCTATCTAACTCCCTCTCATCTAACTCCTCTCTATCTAACTCCTCTCTATCTAACTCCTCTCTATCTAACTCCTCTCTATCTAACTCCTCTCTATCTAACTCCTCTCTATCTAACTCCCTCCCTCTCTATCTCCCTCCCTCTCTAACTCCCTCCCTCTCTATCTAACTCCCTCTCTATCTAACTCCCTCTCTATCTAACTCCCTCTCTATCTAACTCCCTCTCTATCTAACTCCCTCTCTATCTAACTCCCTCTCTATCTAACTCCCTCTTTCCCTCTCTCTCTCACACACACACACACACACACACACACACACACAAACACACACACACACACACACACACAAACACACAAAATTATGTTGTGCAAACGTTTGTATTTTGTATATCATTGACAATACTAGTTGAACTTAATTTTGTTTTGACCTAATATTTATTTTTTACGTTCTGGCAGAATAGTGCGCTTTGTGGTCCCCATCGGCATAAACCTGAACAAGATCGGTTCTGCGAGCTCCTTAACTGTCTGCCTCGTGTTCGTGGCGCAAATGCTCGGAGCCACGCTCACAGCAGGAGAGTACTTCACTGTCGTTGTCCTTTCAGTCCTGGGCAGCATTGTGGTACCTGCGGTGCCGTTTAGTGGCATTGCGGTAATCGTAATGCTTCTCAACACTTTGGGATTAGCACAGGTTCGTCTTAGTGAAAATATCCATTGTATCTCAAAAATTTGAAATTTGTGAATTTTTGCATCCTTGGGGATCGATATTATTCTGAATTGAAGCTCGTCACGAAGGGTGAAAAAGACTGCCAATACAATTGTTACGTTACGTTCAATAACACAGACACGATAACATATCTAAACTAAAATTAATATTTTTGATGCCGGTTTTCTTACGTTTATCTTTTACCCAAAGAGAACGTTGTGGTAGCCAAGTAATAAATAAACTTTCCCCAAAATCACTGACTGCCAGAACTGTACATTTTAAAATTTTTTTATCAAATTACTCCATCGAAAATTCTTTGACAGATTATGCCATCATTTCTTGCTTTTAAAAAGTAATATTGAATTAGCATGTTCGTCTGATTTCAATTAATGGCAAGCTCTTCATTATCTCTTTGATTCACAAATTATCATTGTTCAAGATTGAAATGAAAAACATCAAATACAAACAAAAAGCACATATAGCGCTGATGTTCCTCTCCCCCACACGTCATACACAGATTTTACTGTTTTTTGGCTAAATAAATGAAATAAATCGCATAGTGAAATAGTCAAGATATAGAACCCCAACACTTCCCTTCAGCTACATAGATTTGTACAATCTGGGCGAGTTCAAATATTTCATTTGATTGAAATAATGATGTCAAAGCCAGTGTATAAAAAAGTACGAAATGGAAAACGTAGCAAATTCTCAGATACTAACAGTATTCTCAAAACTTTAAATGACTTAAATGTGCAAATTGATATATAATGTAGATAATTCTCGAACATTTTAAAAACCATTTCTCTTTGTTGTTGTCTGACTTGTCATTTATTTATTGTGTCTTTTACGGTAACATAGTATATTAAAGGTCTGCAAAATGAGCCCATTTCAGGTGATCGTTACATTGAAAATGTCGGGGCTGTCTACGGGCCACGGACCGCGCGCGATCTGTCCTTCCTCTTCCTTCTCCTATCCTCTTCCCTCACACATACACTTACACTAACATGCACTACACTACCACACATTCCGGCAGACCGGTCGGGAGCGTAGAGTTTGTCCCGGATGGGGCGGTGCCCCTCTGGTGGGAGAGTCCTGGTTAGGGGGAAACCCCACTAGCCGACGGTAGGTCGGCGCCGGATCTCGCCCTCCAGCGAGGGAAAATAACCTCCATCTCCCGAGAAAAAACATGCACTACACTAACGGGACTAATACCAAAGCAGAAGTGAGTGTCGTATTGAGTTTAGGTGAACGATTTTTTTAATGCGAACTTTTTGACTTTCATTAAGCCTTCCTCGAGACTACGGACAAAACTTGACAATTACTGTTAAACGACCAAAAATGCTTAGTTTTACTTTTAATTGACACTTTGAAATATGACTGAAGCGTGTTATTTTGATGGATCATTGCCCTGCTTTAATAATGGAAATGAGCATTAACATCGCATTTGGAGCAATAACTATTGACTGATTTCAACAATGACTTCTCCAAATGACTGGCGCAATCATTGGCAAGCCGCCTGCCCTTGGTACTTCGTACATCTCGTTCTTTTAAACCTTGCGTCAGATACTCTGAACTCAGTGCCTGCAAAATCTGGAAAGCTATCGTAGTTGCCTTGCCCACGACCTAGGCATGCCTGGCCTAAGATCTCTGTTTTGGACAGGCCTGTAATACGGAAAATATAAAAGATTGTGGATATATTAGTATATATACTGGTGTGCGCAGTGTTAGCGTACAGTCTAATGATTATTCTTAGAGTGGAATTTTTGATGTAACCAAAAAATTCAATTAGGTCTTGTGCATGGAAAATAATTTAAATAATTCGTACGGAAATATTTATCTTGAATTTCGTAGTAGAGAGAATGCAACTATGAATACTTACAATGTCTCCTCTTCTACAATATTTTGACTTTTATGTTTCCTTTGCTACAGAACTTGGTCGCTGGTATTCTCGCAGTGGAGTGGATAAATGACCGAATAGGAACGACTAACAATGTATTAGGAAACTGTGTTTTTCCTAAAATTATCGAAAAATGGAACAGAAAACTTCTGAAGCAAATGGATGAAAATGAAGCTCTGCATGATGTGGCTGAAATGGTGAATAAAATGGATAAAACAGTTTGAAAGGCATGACGTATATCGATTTTTGCATCGGAATGTTTAGAATGCCATATCAGCACGAACGTTGTCCCACTTTCTTAAGCCATTGGTGGATTTTCTTTTTTGGGAAGTAGTTGGTGAATAATCACTCATCTTTGTAAATTATATATGAAATAAAATGTTGCTTTATATTTAAATTACGTATTCGTCAATAATGTAAAACAAATTATATGACATTTTTCTGTGTTCTCCTATTGCAAACCAAAAATAAGATCAGATCAAATAGTCATAAAATATTATTAAGTATAATTATGTGTAATAATATATATGTGTGTATGTGCGTATGTGTATGACTGTATGTGTGTATGTGTAAATGTATGCATGTGTGTGTATATGTGTGTGTTGTATTGTGGGTATGGGTGTGTCATCATACTGGTTTTGAATTCATGTGTTGTTTGCAAAGGGAAAATTTCCTATACAATTTCCTAGCTGGTTCCACATATAAATTATTATGTTGACAATGGCGGCTCGCGTGTATGAGCTACCGTGCTATAGCACGTAACCAAATATCTCTTTCCAAAAATATTAATAACACGCTCTTTCAGATAGCTTTAATTTACATTTCACTCTAATTCTTTTTCTGAAACCCCGCTTTCCGGGTGCGAGGAAGGCTAGTATAACAAGCCACTTGCGTACGGGCTACTTCCCCAGTAGCGCGGAAGCGTGGAGAGAAGAGCATAGTGCTCATGCGCCGGCCGATCTCCTCTTGCCCTTCAAGCCCGCGGTTTGTAGACTGCATCAAAGTTTGTGGATCATTTGAGTTGGTTTTGAGGGGTCATGAATCGGAAACGTCCGACAATCCTGGTGTGTTTTGGGACTTGTGGATTTTGAAGTAGTTTAGACAGTGCCGTAAAGGAACATATTGAATCCAATAAAGTTTTCAAAGGTTCATCAAAAACAATTCAAAATGAGTTGTTAGATTGCATGTTGGACGTGTGTCGCGAGAATATCGTGGAGAAAATGGCAGAATCTGAATGTACTGCAGTTATGGCCGATGAAACAACGGACATATCTGAACAGTTGCAGCTAACAATAGGCAGGTAACAATAGCGTTTAGATCTAAAAAAAAAACGTTTCCCTTGTGAGAGATTTTTGAGATTTTTTAATCCCACGGGACAAAATGCAGAAGCAATTTCAGAATGCATTCTCAAGGAAATGGACGGGATTTTCATGGATAATCCAAATAAAATAATTGCTCAGACATTTGATGGGGCATCTGTCATGAGTGAGCAACTGGCGGAGTGCAGGCAAAACTAAAATGCCATTATCCTAACTCGCGTTACATTCACTGTAATGCGCACCAGTTGAATTTAATTATGGAACGAGCTTCTTCTCAGAATCAGTCTGCAAGAGTATTCTTTTGTAGCTTATCAGCGTTTCCTAGTTTCTTCTCGAGATCACAACTGCGCTTGTCCTTTTAGTCCTTCGTTCTCTTTTAGTTCTAGTAGCCCCAACTGTAAAACCGCTGTATCTTTTGTTATCGATGGTGAAACAGGACAGCCATCGCCCACAACATCAACAGCAAAAGGATTTTCTAGGAATAAAAATTATGGATCTCAAATCATTAAATCTACCATTTATTTCTTCAGCAACGCCAGACATTTTACTCAAGTAATCTTTAGATTCCCCCTGAAGGTCAGGACGGCTCTCAGTAATTTTCTTTCAACATTTGAAGTTTTAGTCTGAAAGTCTCTCCCAAGAAGCTTTAATTTGCTATGAAGCTAAATACAGTCTGGGCCAAATCAGAAATAAGTTTTTCTCTTCCTTGTAAATATATGTTTAATGTTTGTAAATGCAGGACCACATCTGTAAAAAAAGCCAAATCTAACAATCATTGGGGGTCATTAAGTTTAGGGAAAGATCTTCCTTAAACTGGTTGATTGGATCAAGTAATTAAAAAATCAGCCAAGAACATTGCTTATTGATAACCACCTCACTAAGAAGTACAAGATACATCATAAAGCCTATCATTGTTCATATATTCTATAAAAGATTTAAATTATCAGTGTCTTTGGCACTTGAGCAAATACAGTTCACAATTTTAGAACTACCTGCATAATATATGGGTATCGAAAATATTTTGCTGCTAAACGTTCTCTGTGAATACTACATATACAAATAGGAACTCAGAAAATGTGTCAGCATTTAAAAGCCCAATAAGCCCTTGTTTCGTGCCAGTCATAGATGGTGCATAATCGGTAGCAATGTTGACAATATTACCGACACTGAGTTTTTCTGTAAAACACCATCCAGGACTTCTTTAATGTCACCACAACGAGTAGTATTCTTCCATGTAACCAGTTTTAAGAATTCTTCTATCACCTGGAAGGCCTTCGACATGAACCCCACAATGCTGCTAGGTGGGTTTTATCTTTGAAATCAGTAGACTCGTCCAGAGCCAGACTTACTGCTGAGCATTCGCTGAGATTTTTAAATAAATTATTTAAAATATCCGCACAAATAACAGAAACTCGCCTCTCTATTGTATGTCTAGCAGCGGGCATTTCGTTGATTATTTTCTGCAGTTTCTTATTTTCGGATTCTAAAACAAATAACTTGTGCAATGTTCGTCTTAATAAACTCTACCTCTGTGTAAGGTCTTTTTGGGTTTGTAATATTAAAAGCCAAGATCAAGCTAGCTCTTATGGTCAAATCTTCTTCCTTGGTAAAAGTTGACCTAACTGTACTCTGACCATGAAGTACATCCTTTAGGGATTTCAGTTTGGTTTTCCTTAAATGAGAGCCAATAGAAAATTCTTTATTGAAATCACTGTGGTTTGGATGGCGTTTTAGATTACCGGACTTGAACTGTAATAAATTTGAAACACATTGGCTTACCGTTTCTCTCTACAAAAACAAATTCTTCCTCCCAGTTTATATTAAAAGCTCGATGCTCCTCTTCATATTTACGCTTGTTAGTCAGAATCGTAATTGTTCAGACACTAGGCCACAACAATACTCAAACAGCATACAACAACTGCACAGAAAAAAATCACTCACTACTATTACTCGTTTACTTTTCAATTGCAGACGAAGCACTGCGATGTTTACATGAGATCACCGCCGACTGATCATGCTTCACCTCAAAACACTGCCATCCCTCGATTCAAAACCAGACTTCTATCAAGTCGCCTTGACACGATTCTTATGAGAACCCTGAACTGATCTTTTATATTCTCAGCTACGTCATGACCTCAAATACGATGTTACACGCATAAGCTGTACGAGCCATTATTTAAATATATTTAAGAGTCAATGAGATATCTAACATTTTCACTTCACTAAATACCTTTCAATCCAACAAATTACAGTCTACATTAAACACTTGTTATGCAAAACTCTCATTCTATTTAAAGCTCTTCCTTATTCTAAATGATCCTTCAATCAAATTTAAGTTTTATCTTAATACAATTATTCTAACGTAAGCTTTTTTCACCATTGATAAGGAATTCTTAACAGTAATTGCTTTCTCATTAGGAAACGGATTGGCAATGTGCAAATGATGTTTGGTAGTGAAGTTGGTAGCTGGCAAGAAATTAGCAGACTCGAATAGCTACCCTCAGAAATTAGGAAACTATATGTAAATTATCTATACACTCACTATTTATAAAAATATATATATATATATATATATATATATATTATATAATCAAAAATTAATTGTTAAATCAAAAATTAAGCATAGATTGTATGTTTAGTACTTACATAAGAATAGTTCAAGATTACTTTAGTAAGCACCCCCCCCCACGCTGCAACCCAATATAAAATGAATTAAATAACTATACTCTAACGTCGTTGCTTTGGACTGAAAGCATAATGTTTGCACAATCAAGCCATGAAAGAGTTCCTATATATAGATTAATGAACATTTAATGAAAGAAAGATTTGTTATATCATATTAAGCATGGTATGCTCATAAAGGAAATATATATTCACCCTTATTTTGTCAAATGAATGAAACAAATCACAGGAACTTTCATTCTCAACTCATATACCCGTTCTTAACTTTTGTCGTAAACAAACTTTGTATGTTATCAGACAATCATCACTTTATATGTTATCATCAAACTTTATATTTATCGACATTCTTTTGTCTCCTAAATATATAAATCTGACACATTACCGCATGCCATGTTTGTTTACACTATTAAGGGAATAAGTATTTCTTTTAAGTATTACTTCTCAAAATGGAAGAACAAAGAACAAGTAAATGGATGAAGTTTAAAGCATTTATATGGAAACATCGTCTAACATATATGATGTTATCTTCAGTTGTACTAGGCTTCATAGCTGGTGTAATTATTCACACATATACAGAACCGTTGAAGAAAGATTATCGTAATTACCTAAAGTTTCTGGGAGAAATTTTAATCCGCTTGCTTAAATGTGCAGCTATACCGCTGATCATTGCCTGCATCGTCGTTGCAATGACTTCATTGGACTTGGTTGCTTCGGGAACAATCGCGTGGCAATTGATGCTATTATTATTCTTTATGAAATGTTTGGCAACATCTGTGGGTCTTGCAGCTGTTCTATCAATCCATCCAGGGAAAAGGGCAATAACTTCAGACTCCACAGAAGAAGTTCAAAAAGTTGGCATGTTAATGGACGTCTTTCTTGATTTGTTCTTCAATTTAATTCCCAATAATATGATGAGAATGTATTTACAGCAATATCAAACCCAACTTACGAGACCAAATGGAAGCAATGCAGATGACATGGCAAAATGGGAAGTTGGGGGTACGTACCTTGATAACATGAATTTGTTGGGAATGATCTTCATAGCTATAATTATCGGCGTGTCTTTAAATATCTCGCAGGAAAAGGAGAAAGGATTTTACGCCGTTGCTTCCGAAGTGCAAGCAGTAGCTATGTCATTGGCAACGTGGATTGTGTGGTCGGCCCCAATATTTCTCTTCTTCTTGGTTATGACTGAAATTATGGACATTGTTGGCATTCTCTCTTACATCACAACTTGGGGTATTTTCATTTTAACAATGCACGCTGGAATTCTAGTCATCGTGATAGTTCAATATCCTCTGGCATTGTTTCTGCTGGCTCGAGTAAATCCTTTCAAGTTTTATTCTAATATGGTACAAGCAATTATCACAGCATACGTTACAGCTTCCAGTATCGCGACAATGCCAATCGCCATTGATTCTCTACTGAAAGATGGAGTGGACGAAAGGTCAGTTTTAGATCTTACAATATAGAACAGAGAGCACTTTTCCGTTGTGTATTTCCGAATCAAAGTATCATAAATAATTATAAGAAAGTCGAACCTTATTATTCACAGCGTATTACCGCATCTAGTATGACGGATGTTACATTCTCAGACTGACAAGAGTGGTTTATGACAGTGGTCAAATTGTTCTCACACTTTAAGAAACACTGCTTGATGAATAAAACTTTCGGAATTTTAAATTATTGTGAATTGTCATGAGTCATGTCAGGACAGACTGAATGCTTCAACATTCCCTCCAGTTTCGGTTCATTTAAGACAGTGAAGTACAGAAGATGCAGCCACCGTCACCACTATACTGACACACATAAACGAGGAAATGTCTTATTTCTACTTTTCATAATTGTCTACTCTGTGTGATAAAAGAAATTTGAATTACATAAATAAAAAGAATAAGCGATTCGCCTAAATGTTCACTTATTACGAAATTAAGGTATTCTCAAAGATGACATTTCAGATCATTTCATAAATAGTAATTTTTATTATCGCACTAAAAATGTGGATATTAGCAATATTTTATTTTAACTCTAAATATATCTTTCATTCATGGTGAGATAGCAAAAAAGGCAAACAAAACTTAGAATTTAAAATAATATTATGTTGAAATGTATGATATTTTTAAATCTTGAAAATATTTTATGCAATCTACCATTAAATAATTTTTAAGGCATCGGATCCATGAAAAATTGTTTTGGTAGATACTAATTTTTTGATAATTCTGACAGGATAGTCCGCTTTGTGGTGCCCATCGGCATCAACCTCAACAAGATTGGTTCTGCTTGCTACTTTCCTATCTGCCTCATATTCGTGGCGCAAATGCTTGGCGCCCAACTGTATGTAGCAGAATACTTCACTATCGCTGTCCTTTCGGCTCTGGGCAGCGTTATAGCACCTGCGGTGCCGTTTAGTGGCATTGCAATTATCATAATGCTTCTCAACACACTGGGACTAGACCAGGTTCGTCTTTGTAAAATTACAAATACTTATAGGCCGGGAGCCAGCAAGAAAATCCACGTATGATTAGTTCAAAGCTAAAACTTTTTGAGATGCTTGCCAGTGTTATGAGGAACAAGGAAACGCAAGTATGGCGGCCTGCCGATGTTAGCATTGCACTGCACAATTTTTTAAATGTGTCAAAAAAAATTCCACTGTGTACACTGTAAATTCCAAAGTACACCACTAATTCTTGTTGTATATTGTTCGTTAGATAGTCAAATTGTGAATGAGTTGTATGCTATATCAATGTGGCGTCTTAAACTGTACGCCATATTGAATTCAAAGTGTCCTATTTTTAAAACCCTCTTGCATTACAAACTCAAAGTTATTTTTTTACCTACTGGTAGGAAATTCTCTTTCATTTACGATTGTGATCATGCCATACCGTTGCGGCGTCTCTACGTAGCCGCCATACTGGTTCATAGGTGTCCAATTTGTCATTAATTCATGTATGTATTATAAGAGGTACAAGTATGGCGGTAGAGTTTTAGGACTCCCCGTGATCCATGTTGATAAATAGATGCAATTCCATACTGATAAAAAGTCATTAAATGGCCGCCATACTGAAAACTTATTTTTTTAAATAATTGTAATATCATGGGTAAGTGTTGGAAAAGAATTGCATAATCTGAACATGAATTAAAATTTGAAGAGAATGATTTATTTGCAACGTTTTATGACAAATTAGGATCAATATAATTTATTGAAATAAATAAAACACACTACTTTTAGATTGGTACTGTGATGAACACATCCTGCCGCTACGGCAACCCACGCATGCGCGGAATGCGCGCAGCTCGCGGTCTGGGTACCTCACAAAGGGGGGAAAATACCGTCACACCGAAGTGCGTCGGTAATCAGCTGACAGGTGTGCGCGTTAAATTTATCAATGAAGGGCGCCAAACGGGCACTTACCTGTCACCTGGCACCGGCATTCGAGAACCTCAGGGGTGGGCACTCTTGAATGAGGGCATGCACTGGGTTTGCTACTACTACCACTACTTTACAATAATTACAAAGTTTTGTAACGTTAAGTGTCAATCACCTGAATGGCAAGAATAGTTTTTTATATAAGATTGTACGTCCCTTAAACTAAATTATATGTTATTTACATTAAATGACACTTTTCCTTTTTTTAATGTCTTTGGAATAAGTACAAAAATGAAAGTCTTTCGTTCACCTCTTTCGATGATTGCACATCCGTAGTCGTCCTCGAAGCAGTCGCTGTCGCGAGCCGCACCACGGCAAGGCGCAGCCAACCGGAAGCAGCAATGCGTGCGGTGCTAGTGCTCCTGGTTCCGATCGGTGGTTATTGGAGGAAGCCGTCTGACGCCACCCACTCCTCAGCAGGCCAGCCTCAATGACTCGGCTGCACAATCATTCCTTACGGAGGCGCCGGCCCGTTGAAATCGGAATAAATTCCTGTTTGTGCTTTTATACTGCGGCCTGCACTCCGCTGGTCGACCCACAAGTCACTGCTCCCACTACCTCTCCTCAACACAGCAGTCTCAATTCTGTGTCGTTCTCTCGCCTTCTATCCGTCTTCTGCCAAAAATCCGCCGCTCTCGAGCTTCCTGCGTCGCATCCCCACCCTTTTTCTTAGTTTCGCCCATCGCTCCTTCACGTGATTGGAATTTTGAATGTTATTGGCCGAAATCTTAGTTTCCAGAATATTCGACGCGAGTCGGAAGTCGATAGGGTATTTTCAAATTAACCTCGTTTTCTGGGCGCCTGATTGGTGGTCTTTGTTGTGCGTGTGTTTTGTCCAGTACACCGGAGATGAACAAAGCAGTCCTTTCTGCTGTCTTCGTGATGCTTATATGGGTCCTACGGGATAATTTAAACAGTAGCCGGGATCTCTATAATTTACTTGTTCCGGTGCCTAGCCGTGCACGTGGACAGGCCGCCCTTTTGCCAGAAGTGCTGTCCCCGGGAGACAATTGCACCCTAATCGTAAATCTTTTGAATAGAGCTCCTGGCACGCGTTCGCGCGTCTTGCGCTGAGCCGTGTCAAATCAGGGACCTTCCTAATCGGCGTGACAGAGGGGGAAGTTTTGGGTCCGGCGACTAGCAATGACCTCATTGCAGTACTTAGGCGAGATGGAAAAGTTACACATTCCACAAAACTGGTAAACTGAACTGAGAGGAACATTTTGGTTTTTTAGAAGTGTGTATATCACAGCTGAAAAACGATCACACTCCTTAGAGTCTGTATCTAGAGCTAGAAAGAATGTTCCCTGTTCAACTCAAATTCTCAATAGTGCAAGACGTTGCCGCGCTAGTGGAGCTAGTGAGCATATTTGTAGCATAACTGCACAAGAGCAGGTTTAGGTTCATTGTCCATATGAGGCGTACCAAGAAGTTGCAGGATGTTAAGGAACAATCTAAATTCAAGCCTGATGCAGAGGGAATAGTTTTTGCCCACATGCAAAAGTTGACCTTACCATTTTTTGCTATATAAGAAATGTTTTACCTCAGACAACTTTTTCATTTCACCTAGAGGATTCATCGCCGTCTTCATCAGACGGTACATTATACTGAAATCCATTTAAGTAGTTAGATTCATTGATGTCATCGCTTTCCTCTTCACCTCCATTTGTGACCTCGTCAGAGCTTACAGATTTTGCAATCGGTGATATTCAATTATATAATTAATGAATAAATGTAAAAATACCAACTTGAGTATTTGTTATTATTTGAAACTAATTGACATTTGCAAGTATTTTCTTGCATGCTTGTAAAATATAATTTTGTATATTAACTTTCGTCTTCACTTGTCTGTTCAGTCTTGTTCAGATGTCATAACATCGCACTGAACTTACGGTACTAATGACCTCGGTAGTTGACACGCTCGGAATCACTACCAACCAATCAAACAATCTGGATGGTGGAACACACCGTTAGAATTACGCCTGGGCTCCCCACAAATGTTTGAAAGTTCACTGACTGCATCACCACGGCGATTACTGAGTGACACGATTTACCCGTGCGTCTTTTGCGTTCTAAGCAAAATTTTAATACAGTGCCGCGCACCCTGGCTCATTGCGATCCGCGTAAAAATTATAAAACTACAGTCGAAATGTGTATGTTGTGGAGAACCGAGTGCAGGTTAAAATGTATATGTTCAATGACAACGGTGAAGGTACAACATGTAGCTCACTCCATTGTTTCTCGCTTCTATGTAATTCTTCCATCTGTCTCACCGATCTCCGAACCGCCATTACTAAACCTCTTTCCTTCGGACATGAAGGTCCCCTCCTATAATTTCGCTCATTTTCCACAGTTTTAGCTTGTGCGCGAGTGTCTAGTTTCCGCTTAACTCATAATACGTGTCTCTTGCATCTAAGGAGGGTTTCGAATGCGACAATTGGTACGAGTTGTATTTCTTCTGTAACATTCATATGGATGCTCGTCGACCTACGTTACGTCATGAAACATTTTGAGTTCTTTCTCTCGATTTGTCTTCTTTACCTTTTGTCCTGACAATTTCCACTAATATTGGGTACATCGAGTACCTTCTAAGAACCCTTCTCCCGACTCCTTAGGATGCTCAGCTGTGCGTAACGAAAGTTTGGCGCCCCTTGGGTCGACTGCTTGGCGCACAGCTGCATCCCTGCCTAGTGCGAATGCATCACGGTCTATACGACCTTAGATTTACTTCTTTATTGATTACTGCCATAGAACGTTTCCTACAAGAAATGGCATATTTGAATAGACAAACATTGTCCCTTTATTCCTCTTTTATCGAAAATTGAATTCATGACAAATTTGCAAATCCCTGGCGAAATCTACAACCGTAACAATAAATACAGCATACGAAAGAATTTTGTTAAAAACCTCCAGAAATATGGTATATGTATCTATTTACAATGTTTATTGTGACATGCGTATACTGAAAGTATAAAGTATATATTGTGTTTTCATCAACGCGAAATGAAATACGCTGAGCAGAAATATTATGTAATGCGTTAGCATTGAGCGAGTTGCAATTCAACTTTGTTACATATTTTTAGTGTAGAGAAATCAAGGCCAGAAATCTATTATCAAATACCGCATTTCTCAAGAGTATATACTGAATAAGGTCGCACAAATTTATTAATATTCGAATGGGTATAATGCTTAGCTCCATTTCCCGTAATATTTTCATTTTTGCATTTTCTTTTGCTGCAGCACTTGGTAGCTGGCATCCTCGCCGTGGAATGGATAAACGACCGGATTGTAACTGTTGCCAATGTATTAGGAAACTGTGTTTATCCGAAGATAATTGAAAAATGGAACAGAAAACTTCTGAAGAAAATGGATGACGAAGTCACCGAAATGCAAAAGAGTTTATAGACATGATTCACAGTTATGATGTTTTAGCATCGCGTTCAAAGTCTGTAATACAGGCAGTACCGTTAATTTGTGTGATTTTCTTAAATGTTAAAATATTTTTAATAATTAACTCAAGTACTTGTAACGAATACACGAAATAAAATACCGCTTGTTTAAGAACATACGTCATTGAAGCGTAACAAACGCCGATCGAAAACCAGAAAGTAGCACGTATCAAAGCGTCAAGGGCAATATGGGCAATGATGATGACAACGAATTGAGTTATGGGTGCTTCAACGCCAACTGTTATTCTAGATGTCATGTCTAGTAATCATAACATTACTTGGCGGGTACGGGTTGAGAAAAATATCTGGGGTAGCGGCATACACTGCCAAACGTTGGGTGAGGGTGTAAAAATGGAGGAAAAATCCACATCAAAAGATCAGACGATTTAAAAGAAGAGATCAAAAATATGTTCTTACAAATCAAATAATATAAGAATGAGATTGAAAAGAAAATTAATAAGCAAATTATGCAAATGATAATTATTTAAAGTGAGTGACAAGTTCAAAAGTCTAAATTCGGATTGATGTTGATTAGCTATTATGTATGATTCAAAATTCTAAACATTGACAGTATTTTAGGCTGTTAATTAGGTCAAGAAGTGGATGCAACGCCGCTGAACCAGACTGCTGCAGACTTCTGCTGCAAGAGCTGTCACCAGCAAGCTGGCTCGCTGACGGTCAATCCCAATTCGGTGATAGATTAGTTAATGTTCTGTCGCTGATGTTTTTCACAGTGTGTCGTGAATAAGCGAGTCCTTGAATTAACATGAAACGGTCGACGTGGTCTTTGTCGTTCGTACAACTTTTAGCGTTGAGCAAATGTTTTTACGACTTTCTCAGCTTCTTTTAATATTTTATCTGCAATATGTTCAGTACCTTCCATACGCAAATATTTCTTGCAAACAAACACAATGCAACGCCCAGTAAAATAGACATTTTTCGGAAGCAATACTCAATCTAACACATACCGCGAAAAGTATTTATCTACTGAAAGAATATAGCAGACGATGTTAAAATATTTTAGCTGAACGCTGTCTCTATAAGTAGTGGTACGAAAGAGGTATGAGGAGTCTCTCAGGAGCTACCCGTCCCCCTCCCCCTTCTTATCATTCGCCACCAGCGAATCCTTCACTTCAGCCTAGGTTGTCCTTCTGGTCAGACGTATTTCGCTGTGCTCAACAAACCAGGTTGAAAGTAAGTGATTTCAAAGAAACGATCACGCTGATTTTAAAAATTATTATAGAAGTTTCTATCACGCAAGGTTCAAAAGATGTAAACATATTTAGTATTTGAAATAAACAGAATTCTATACTAATTTCCGCATTGTCACTCCGATTATATTACTACAAACGTTTATGAGAATGCTTCGTATGAGGTAAGTTAAAAATGGAATACGTATATTCGTGCATTAATATGCAGACCTTAAAATGGTTTGTTTGTATTCTCCACAACATTGGTAGAGAGAATGACAATGATTTGAGTTTTCCATACAACCATAACTTAAGGTTAGTTGTACAAGTGTCACAACACTGGTGAGCCGCCCATGGTTTGTCCTGGACACAAACACATTGTCACCGATCACACAACGACAGCCAAAGTACAAAGAATATGTAAGTTTTGTAATTTCATGTATGAGTATTTTTTCCTTTAAAGTTTGAGTGTAAATCTTCAACAAACGTAACAACATATCGGATTGATTCACACACTTTCGTTGTGAAATGAAGATTTGCATGTTATGGAACAGATTCAATTCTATAGATCATGTGGTGAATTTTACTTAATAAAAACACAGAACTCTAATATATTAATGTATTTGAAACGCGCGCAAATCAGACACGTAATTCACCGGGAACGGTAGCTCAGTGCATCAACTGATGTCACTGCAGCGCCTCTGACCGGGAGGTCCTAGGTTCGAATCCTGACGGCGACAGGATTTTCGACACTAACTTTCCAGCTAGGTCGAATTCAGTCGCTGTCTGGAGGAGAATTCTAGCGGCCGGCTGCTCTGATTGATATTTTTCCGTGGTTTCTCCGATCAACACCAGGCGAATGCCGGAGCAATACCCTAGCAAACGGGTCACGAACCGCGCGCGATCTTTCCTTACTTTTCCCTGTCCTATCCTCTCCCCTTACACACACACACACACTTACACTAACATGCACCACAGTACCACATATTCTGGGAGACCGGTCGGGAGCTTAGAGCTTGTCCCGGCTGGGTCAGTGCCCCGCTGGTGGGAGAGTCCTGGTTAGGGGGAAACCCCACTAGCCGACGGTAGGTCGGCGCCGGATCTCGCCATCCAGCGGGGGAAGATCACCGCCATCTCCCGCGAAAAAAACATGCACTACACAAACGGGACTAATGACCAAAGCAGTTGACGCGCCCGGAAACACGAAAAAATCAATCAATCACACACGTAATTCACGCGTACTGCGGATACAGTTCCGAATGACACCGAGTGACTCTAAATCTGCTACCCCAGCGTTTGAATATTAGTATACTTTCCATAAGGTAAGGGCCAAAATAATTATTTTCGGTGACTGATGCACAGTAGGAAATTCGTTGGTGTGTGTGTGACTTATTTTCAAAACATCCACTAAGACCTAAAAAAACACCTCGCGACTACCAGACGCGAGAATAAAGACGGCAATCTTCGAAGAGAGAAGGTAAAAAACCACGAAAGCCATTTGTTAATATCTCATGATAGTGTCATAGATGAACTGAAAAATACTTTATTTTTAAATATTTTATGCGTATTGATTCTACACATATTACAAGTACAATTTAAATTAATTTGCATTAATAGCAAAATACGTTGCGATATGGTATAAAGATACGTATATTTATATAAGTATATTTAAAACTGTGATGTGATATGACGGTTTTATTGTTATATTCGTAATCTACGTATAAAATTTAATATGTTGCACAATCTAACCTTCTGGAGGCAAATATTTTGTTCCCTAGTGTAATGACTAATTAGAATAAAAGACATAAAAATTAGGTCAAGAACCTAAAATATAGATGGATTAAAAATAATCATGATTTTTTTCGAATCTGAGAGATAACCCGCCTCTGTCAAACTAAGAAGGGCTGGCACTATTTTTTTAGTCTCCCCCAGGTTCAGGAAAGTAAATGGAAAGAGCGAACACCATCCCTGTAGCCGTGCGTACAATTAAAGATAGAAGTCAGTTTGTATCTCATGGATAAAAGGACAGCATTCGATTGCTAATGAAACTCGGATTTCACCACACATAGAACTCGCCGTGCTCAATTCGAGCAAGTCTTCTTTTAGAAAATTTTGAAAATGTCCTGCTAGCTACTACGAAGTATCGTCAAACATTACAAACTCCTTTTGGAATTCCAGAATTTCAAGTTCGACTAGAGCGAGTATCCATTTTGGAGAATCTTCTGTGTACGGGTTAGGCGCTAGTCTTATTCTTAGACACACAGAAGGAAGGACAAAGAGACAGACATGTTTTGAAAACAACCTACACTTTTTCGGTATTAGAAACCTCCGAAACCTGTATTTTTGTCAAAATCTTGAAATAGATTTTTGTACCATTTCATAACTTACTCTATAACACGTCTGCTTCTTTAAAATTTCTAAAATACAATGTTTGTCGGTGTATTGCTGACCATATTTTAACTACCTCGATACTAAAGTGAAGATGGAAAATATATCCTGTTGTCATCTGTTATAAAATCATCTTCGCTTTTCTAAGATTTCAGTTGTTCCGATCCTGACTGTTTCAGAGGAGAAAAACAAACAAACAAAAGAAGCTGACATCTTAATGTTTGAATTAAGAGTGTCTTTGTGATGTTTGTTTAGTAATGGTGTAATCATTCGTTTCAAGAATGGAAGTAAAAGAAGAAACCGTCAGTTGCTGGAAGAAATTCAAGCGATCTCTGTGGAAAAATCGTCTCACATACTTAATGGTACTTTCAGTAGTACTTGGAATCGTTATCGCAATCATAATAAGAAGATTGGCAGAACCACCTAGCAAAGAGCAAGAGCAGTATCTAGTTTTCGCGGGAGACATTTTAATTCGTCTTCTAAAATGCACGGCTCTGCCACTCATTATTGCGTGCATAATTGCTGCAGTTTCTACGTTAGATCTCAGTGTTTCTAGAACTATTAGTTGGCAGTTCGCGGTTTTGTTGGTTTTCACAAAAGTCCTCTCGACGACAGTGGGCCTAGCCGCTGTTGTGCTCATTCACCCTGGAAGTTCAGGTGGTGTCACAGCAGCAAGGTCATTAGACAATCAGGAAGAACAAAGGAGGTGCCACCTTGTGGACGTATTTCTTGATATGTTTCGCAATATGGTTCCAAATAATATGATGGAAATGTACGTACATATGTACGAAACAGTACTTAACCCCCCAACGAGAAATTTAAGTTCTCTTAAAAAGAGTACCGACACCGATCAGGATGACCTGTGGACTTGGGAAGTGGCAGGCAGATACAGCAATACCATGAATTTACTAGGAATGATTTTCCTGGCGATCATTATTGGTGCGAGTTTAAACTTATTGCAAGAGAGAGAAAACGGCCTTATCGCCTTGACCACAGAAGTGTACAAAGTTGCAATGAAGGTGGCGCAATGGGTAGTATGGTCTGCTCCGTTTTTTCTATTCTTTCTAGTTTTTGCTGAGATTGTACGGATTGAAGATTTTGGCACTTACATGAGTACATGGGGAATATTTCTACTGACACTACATGCAGGATTTTTTGTGATTGCTATTATTCAGTACCCTTTGTTATTGTTCTTTATGGCTGGAGTGAATCCTCTCAGGTTTTATGTTCTTATTATGAAAGCGATCATCGCAGGGTACGTGACGTCATCTAGCATGGCCTCCATGCCAATGTGTATCGATTGTCTGCTGAAAGCAGGAATTGACGAAAGGTCAGTTTTAATTCATATTCCTACTTTTTCTATTATTTTCAAATTAAATTAAACAATTATTAAATCTGTTTCAATTATTAAATCTGCAACTAAAGTTACATTGGTATTGCAAACAATCTGGTTGTGCCAATCAGAGTACTGTTTAAATTTATGTCTAGTTTATCCTCAAGGAAGAAGTAGGAGGAATGTTTGTTATCGGAGATACGTAGGAAGAAACTACCGACAAGCACGTGGCAATAAAATGGCTCTCAAAATGCAGGTTTATCGTAGGGAAAGGTATCCTGGAAATCAATATTTTGATAAATACGTATCTAAAGTTTGTTGAGATATTTATACATTTGAATTGCTTAAAATTCCATTGACTTTCAAATCATACTATTTTTTTATATTCGTACTAGATATAGCATATAGGATATCTAGATTAACAGGAGTATCAAAAATAATTCGAGTAATTGAATTTTTTATGCTTTCTATCATTTGAATCAATTAATAATACAATATTTTACATATTATTGCTCGTATTGCTCGACTTGCAAAGTTATACGAATCTTGAACATTATCTTACAACAATATAATTCTAATATTTTTTTTCTAAGGTAAAGGACATGAAAAAAAAAATTTTTTAATTTTTCATTTGTTCAAAATGGAATGATTGACTATGCGAGATAGGGAAGATTTGAGATTTTTCCAGATTCAGATATTCAGAAAACTAGCACTAGGTTTATCTCTGTTTAATATAAGTACAGGTGACCATGGAAGAAACGACGAAACTTAAAAAAAAAAAGAAAAAAAAAAAGGATCCTAAGACAGTTTTAAGTCTTTTTTGTCTAATAAACTCCGTGGATATTTCGAATGTCTGAGCCGCAACAAGCAAATAAAAATCTATCAAATTGCGTAAATTGGGTGCGTTTTATTTGTGTTAATGTTTTTCTTTCTGAACAAATATATTCATGTCAATTGTAAATAATATACAATTTTCTGGCGGATATTCGTCGTACTACTCGGCAATTATTTTTTTATCATCAATATTCTACCTTTATTATTCTATATTCTATTTAATTATTTATCATGACAATTTACTTTTTATATATCGAGGTCGAGCCGTGCTCAAAAAAATGTTTGTGGGTTTGAGAAGACTCTCTATACAGATTTTCGGTTACGAGCATTTACGTAAGAAATATTTACTTCTTTATTTATGATTCGAGAATTTTCCTTATCATGACCGATAATAAATAATGTGTTTTAAAAATCAAGTAACATTTTAATATCTTGTTGTCTGCTTCACAAAAACAAAAAATAGACATGACACTTCATATAACAATTGCCAAGAACAATAACAATAATATCCCTGTCGTTACTTTTTATTTCCCCTTACTCTTCCCTTGCATGTATGACCATTACCTATTATTATTATTATTTTAATTGAAAATCTATTTAGATCTATTCTAAAAACGTGGTCTTCTTACATTACTCAGATTCATATTCCCCATTTAATAACTTTCCTATTCGAATCCTCAGCATTCTTCGGCATCCCTTTCGTGTCCATTATAAATTTTCATTTCCAGATTAGTCCATCACTTTCGTGAGATCTTCTTTTCCTTTGTTTCCTGGTTTATCCTTTGTTACACTGAAAAATTTCTACCATCAACAATTTACACGATTGCTATATTTGACTTGAATCTCGGAGAACCTTCCATCACCATCCGGTTGTCACCGAGTCGGGGAATCTATTCTGCCCGTCTGTTTATAACACGCAATATCCTTCTGTCTCACACGATTTGCTATTCAGTACCTAATTCTCTTTCTCTTTAGTTCTACAACTCAGGTTCACCTCTTCCTCGTACGCATTCTCATTTCTAATTGGCTAATACCTTCCAAGCATTTTATTTAGTTACTCCTGGACTATCAAGTCTTGGATTATTTTCGTAAATTAACTAAATACCCACGGAAATTACTCACGTGTCTATATGATATTCTATTCGCCACTAATTGCACTATTTGCCCTTTTATTAATCACACTGTCTTCACTGACATTTTTATTATTAATAATCACTCGCCATATAATTTCTCATGTTCCCCATTGCTGTTGTCGTTAATACATCCTTATAATTTATACTAAATTTGTATAACCTTTGCCTATCTTGTGATAAATCATGACAATTTACGCGTTTTTTGAGTGTTTATATGCTTCTGCAAAGCAAATTTTTGCCTAAAAAGTATTTTTTGAAATCTACTTTTGAAAACGCAGCGCAGCCATTCAGAATATTGAAATAGTTTATTAGAAAAATATGCTTAAAATTGTTTTAAGAAATTATTTTCGACGTTTCCTACTTGGACTCCCTTACATAATATTCGATCACACCCGTGCAACTGCCATGATTTCTTTCTCACTCTTTTACAGAATAGTGCGGTTTGTTGTTCCCATTGGCATCAACATCAACAAAGATGGCGCCGCGTGTCGCCTGGCGATCGCCATTGTGTTCATAGCGCAGATGGTGGGGCGTGAGCTGTCCTGGGTGTATTACTTAACCATCGCCATCCTGTCGCTCATGGGGAGCGTGATAGCGCCAGCTGTGCCCTTCACCACCATTGCCGTGCTAGTAATGCTCCTGAGCAGTCTGGGATTTCCACAGGTTGGTTTGTCAACTACGAAAAGTAATAATTATACAAGAAGAAATAAAAGAGGTCATCTTCGTCAACATATTAGCTTTATTAAGATAGCCGGCTTTCGACGGCTTTGTCCTCATCGTCAGTCTACAAGATACAGAAAGATATAACAAAATTATAAATAAATACACAATAAGATAGAAAATTGAATTACAATTAATGGATACATCTAAAGTATTTAGTTACAGATAGCAGATAAAAATTCAAAAAAAGGAAATGCAACGGGAGGATTAGTAGCAGTTCAAATTAAACAAAAAAAATCTATAAAGAAAGACAATATATATATATATATATATATATATATATATATATATATATATTCATTTTGTTTTTCGTTCTTTTGAATATGAGAATGTATATTTCTTCACATATATTTATAATCTGAAATTTAAACTGCTATTGATCGGTATTAATTCCTCGCCCCCTGTCACAATTCATTTTTGCAATTTTATCTGCTATATGTTCCTTAACTTTTGCAATCATATAATGTGTCTTTCTTGATTGATATAGCCGTCGAAAGCCGGCTATCTTAATAAAGCTAATATGTTGACGAAGATGATCTCTTTTATTTCTTCTTATAAGAACGTCAACAACACCAAATCAGAATTCCCACAATAATTCTACAGTTTAAATGTGATGTCGCCAACGCTGTAAACTGTTTTGAAATAATTTTTATATGTTGAAAATTTCTAAATACCATGCATATCTTTGTTCAAATAAATTCTTACAGTCTCTGGCATTGGACATGCCAATGAATCATAGTAACTCACAATGTTAAACTCTCGTAAAAAAATTCTCAACACCCAATGACCTTGTATATTACCTCCACATGGGATATGAACTGGAAATATAGCAATTTTAACATTGTCGCCATAAAAAATACTTGTAGGTAAGAATGATGCAAATAGAATTTAGTTCAGCTACACTTGTACGCTTTTTTCTTTGGTAATTAGCCAAAAATGCACATAAAAGTTCACCTTAAAGTGTTCTAAAGCATTATTCTGTAATCCTAATAAGATCATTCTCAATTTGCTCCGGAAATTCTGTCGCAAGATCTTTTACAACTGCATTTGACTCTTTCCCGGATTTGCTGAACACTTTCATATGTTTGGCCCCTAATTTTTGAAGAGATTGAAACTCTACAAACTCAAGACTAATTTGTGTTCACTTCTACTTCTGCAATTGCTTTACCAATCGTTGCGTAGGCGAATTTATATAAACACTAAAAGGCGACTGTTTGAATGTTCATTTGAATAAGTTATTAGTTGAGTTTAATAAGAATAAATTCTTAGTTACTTTCATTTGAAAATCATTTGAAAATCATGAATTTCATTTGAAAATAAGAATAAATTCTTAGTTACTTTCATTTGAAAATCAGTATTTGCACGCTTAAGAAGGTAATTGGGAGAAGTCGAGCGTAAATGTGCTTTCTCACAGTTTGTTTTCTAGCTTTGCTTACAAATGTTTTTCTTCGTATTCATTTGAAATTCCTGAAATTTAATGAGTTTCAAGGCAATACTGTTTGTAGGTTTTTGAAATGCATTTTAAAATACATGATAATACGGATGAAAATGAAATGAAATCTGTCACGCGATTCACTTCTTAACACTTCTTACAACATTTGTTCACTTACAAATGGCAACAATCAGTGTTGCCATCCGCATCAAAAAAATATAGCGTCGAGGGGCGAAAATTGTCTCTGGGTACTTGGGTTTAACCAAAGCCACCTTCATATATATACACACGTGACGATGGTTTAATTTCCGAAATACTCATTAACATTGCAGTGCCAAAACACGCAAATACATGTTTTTAGAAATTTCTTAGAGTCTTCAGGCCGGATACGGAAACAAATCATCAGTTCCCCAACAGGAGACAGAGTCCGAGAATATTAATTCTTGGTATCTATGAAAATTGATCCTGCATGATCCCTATTTATCTAATATTTCATCCATAATTAAGAAAAGGATAAAGAGGAATAACCAACAACATACTACAAATGAATAATAATAATAATAATAATAATAATAATAATAATAATAATAATAATAAAAACAACAAGTAAGGACAATACTGAAAATAGTAGATACAAAGAGGTGAAGTCATTCCTAATAATAGGTTTTGTGAACAAACACAATAACTTTCTTTTTATAGTTTAAGAAGCAGGATGATGTAAAAATGCGTCGCAAATAACCGATTGCACGATTTTGCCCACAGACAATTCCAGCTGGGTCTAGTTTCATGCACATAGACAGCTTATTTATTAATATTAAAGGAAAAAATTTGGGCGTTTAGAATCTGATTTATTTGGAAATTAAAACAAAGCTAAATAATTTTCAACTTGCTTCTGTTTTATTATATTTAATTTATTTAGGCCTACTATTACTTTTCTTCACTCAGTTACCTTAAATAACAATTTTAATATATTTTATCCCTATTATTAACTTTTCCTGAAAAAGATTGGCTATCACACACACATACGCATACACACAGATGCATAGCATCTCCAGATACCTGGGAGTCGGTGGAGCAGGTCAATGCACACATAAAGCTAAATATTGAACCTGCTGAGTTAGCTCAGTGTCAGCATTTTCGTTGTCTTTGCAACAACTCCGACTGGTAGGTGCTGGGGTTCAAGACCTGGCTGTTATGGACTTTAAACAGTAGCTTGATAGCTAGGACGAATTCACCGGCTGTCTAGGGGAGAATTCTAATGGTTGGCTGCTCTGATTGATAGTCTTCGATGGGTTCTACTGTTACCATCAAGATAATACTTGAGCAATATCCTAACAAACTGGCCATGGACTGCGCGCGATCTTCCTTTCCTCTTCTTTGTCTTATCTTCTCCCTTACATTCACTTACTCATACTTGCACTACACTACCACATAAGTAGGGAAACCAGTGGGGAGCCTAGAGCTTGCCCCAACTGGGGTGGTGTCTCACTGGAGAAGATACCTGCAGAGAGAAATCTCCCCCTAGCCGACGTGTAGGTCGGCGCCGGATCAGACCAACCAGGGTTGAACATCGTCGTCTCTCGGGATAAAAAATTGACTTCACTAGTGCGAGTAAGGAACACTGAGGAAAAACAAAAGTTAGCAAACTTCAAGAAAATGCTGTGAAATTCGTTATTTCATAGAGACGGTTATTAAAATCACCTTTGCCTCCTGAAAGATAAATGTCTACCTACCAGATAAGCGCCTGAAGGTATTACGTAATTTGACGTAATTTGATATTTGAAATCCGTGGCCGCGATAACCCTTTATCTCCATACCCAACAGCCCCTCAAAACTGACGTCATAAATGGATATATTTAAAGGAGTCCGACTGCAATTTTAAAGACGCCATTATTAATTATCTGCTCGTATAATTACGTATATACGGTAATGTACTTAGGATAAGAGAAAGTAATATAATGGTACGGAAAATCTGTTTCAAGATTTTAAAGGAGTTACAACACTTAGCCCTTGAAATATTCATAGAACTTTTCCCCAAAATGAATATTTCCCTATCAATCTTGCTCGACCGGAGGCCCTACTAATTGAAACGAATTCTTTGAATTTTAGGAATACCTCACATGAAGTCTCCATCACATTGTGATATCAGGATATTTGTATCCTACGGTGAACTTGAAGGTAACATTGTCTTTTGATTGATTGTGTCTTTGTGTGATATCTGTAGACTTTGCTTCCTTCATATTATCTCGGATGGTCACCGAGCATTCGTTCCTGTGAAACACAATTCCGATATATAATGCGATCGACGCATTGCTTATTCTTTTTCGTAGAGATGTTTTAAATATCACACAGGTGTCTGGGGCATCAGGGAGGAGCTTCACAATATCGTGAGAGTTTCCTTTTGACACTTGTGTCATTGCAAGAGAGATTTCTTTTGTGTAGCGTTTCAATTTTAAAGTAGCAATCAGTATTTAATTAATTTTGTATATTTCTCTGTTGTAGGGATGTGGTTATAGGGCAATGAAGAACAGAGGAAGTTATTTCTTCGTTATGCATGTACTGCGTGCCTCTGAGCTCTAAGATAATATTTTTTGTTTTATATCTTTTGATGAAAACAAGTAGCATAACAACACGCGAAAGTCTGTTTTGTTTGTGTGAAGGTGTGATACTCAGCTTTTTCATCTACAATTTGATGATTGAGCGGTAAGCAACTATTGAACTAAGTTTATCTTTGACTTCTTCACTACACACTTTTAAGTTATATCTGAGTCTTTGTACGTGTTGACACAATGTTTCAACGAATTTTCTCACGTAAAGACTGTTTAGTCCGTATTGGTTATTTCAGCCAGATATGTATCTCTTTCTTCTGTTTCGTTTGTTAAAGAAAAATGTTACTTATTTGCGTAATGGGTTAAATATACAACAGAAACCACTGACTTTCAATATTGCTATGTCTTCTACCCATTGCCAAGTGCCAATTCCTGAACTACTTACAGTTGTTTGTTTAAATTCACCGTTCTCTTGGACTGTTGTCTCATTCCTGCATCAGGTCTAACCAAAAATGACTCTTGGGCTAGCGGACCTGAATTGCACAGTTCAGGTCAATCATCTGACGCTGGAAATTTCTTTTGGAGATGGAGGGTATCTATATAACTAATTTCCAAATGTGTAAACAATGAAAGAAAACTGCATATTCTAGCCATTTGAGATATGACTATGGTTTCATTACATACCCAGAAAACGGGTGAAAAATCCAAAAACTGTTTCGATTCGGTTTCAATTTTTACTGAAAATGTCAATTTCTCGATTTTTGCTTTTCTCATACTGCGCTGACTGAACTCTCACACTCAGTTCGTCACTGCGATACGTGAATCGACATGCAGACTCCAAATAAGACACCGTCCGATTACAAATATTTGCTATACACGTGACACGTCATGGATCAGCAACATTTTGATATTCTTAGTATGTTAAAGAACTGTTTTATTACAAATATACCGTATTATGTTATTGCAGTATTTGTGAAGACGTTTTGTTACAATATTGACTTTATGTCATTGATATACGAGATTATTTTATTTGTGGTTGTCGTCGTTGTTGTTGTTGAGTAGGGTGCGTGCTACTTGTTGGAAAATCATTTTGTGTAGTTTTGTTCAACAGCATTTTTCTGCTTCATGTCACTAGTTGATTAATAACATTTATGGATACAGATATTGCAGCCTTCAATGCAGATGCATCTTAGGGACTCTTTCCAGTCTGTGGGCTGACGTCGGCTTCTTGCGTTTTCGAGACTCCAGTCGTGACGCCTTGTAGGGGTTCACCAGGAGCGGTTGCTCAGTGCATCAACTGATGTCACTACAGCACCTCTGACCGGGAGGTCCTAGGTTCCCACTCCCCAGGCGGCGGGATTTTCGACACTAGTTTCTCAACTAGGTCGAATTCAGTCGCTATCTGGAGGAGAATTCTGGCGGCCGGCTGCTCTGATCGGTAGTTTTCTGTGGTTTCTCCGATCAACACCAGGCGAATGCCGGAGCAGTACCCTACCAAACGGGCCACGGACCGCGTGCGATCTTTCCTTTCTCTTCCTTGTCCTATCCTCTCCCCTTGCACACACACTTACACTAACATGCACTACACTACCACATATCCCGGGAGACCGGTCGGGAACTTAGAGCTTGTCCCGGCTGGTGCGGTGCTCCGCTGGTGGGAGAGTCCTGGTTAGGGGGAAACCTCACTAGCCGTCGGTAGGTCGGCGCCCGATCTCGCCATCCAGCGGGGAAAGATCACCGCCATATCCCGAAAAAATCCACTACACTCACGGGACTAATGACCAAAGCAGTTGACGCGCCCGGAAACACGAAAAAATCAATCAATTAATTGTAGGGGGTTCGTTGCGTCGAAAACACTCGTCTCACGAACTAAGTTACTATTTACATTTGACTTCTTGCGAAAAATCGAATTTCCTTGACTACAAGCCTCTCTTTTTTTAAAAAATAATGGCAACAAAAATGGAGGGGCGCTACACGAATACCCTCGAAAGAAAGCGGAATATTTGTTTTCAAAAATTTTCTTCATTTTCAGAATATTTTTCAAAAGAGTAGATATTTTTACTTCGGATATATCACCTGTAATGTTCTTACTGCAGCCGTTACACAAGTACTCGTTCCATACGATCCCTTACGATCACGGAAACAATGCGGACTCTTTTCCCCGTTTGGTCAAAAACACCGAACACAGATAAACAGAAGCACGAGAATTTCCACATTGATGTTTTCGATGCGGGGCAGACATGAATATCCCGGCAAAAAAAGAAAGCTTTCACTTTCCATTAAAGATGGCAATGTGCCTCTCATTTATGACATATCAAGAAATTCTCTCTAGAAATAGGACTGGTCTCTAGAAGTGGGGAATAGCTCTTTCTTTTGCGGTGACTACGAGGGTTCAATGCGCAAGAAAATGTTTTTTCAGAAATTTCCGTGCACAAAGTGAGGGAGGTTCATCTACGAGGGAACCACATGTCGAGAATGTCAAGTAATTACAATAAATTACTTTTTTAGATAAAGAGTTGTTCTCAGAAGGAAACAATAGAATAGCTTTAAACTTAGCAGGTAGGTTTCGCATCAGAAAGCGTGCCAGTGTTTTTAGTCACGCGTCGCTCGTACCGTGGACCACCAGACAACGTGCGCGTCAGTGGATCATAAAGGAGGTTCTGTGGCACTGTCGCCCGTAGGTCTTCCGTGGTGGCATGTTCGAGAGAGGTCGTTCGTTAAACTGAATGATTAGTCCATAATCCATTTACGCAACATTAAGTCCGTTCACTAGTCAGAAATGGACATAATGTTGCAATCAATATGGTCGTTTCCTCGTGAAACACCTGGGAAGTCAAGTATCAAGAGACTCCAAGTTTTACCATTTTCAAAATAAACAATGGTACCTACTGATTAGCATGTTTTTAATTCCGTTCTGTAGATTGTTGCAAGGACTTGGAGTCGTAACATTTTTAGAATAAATGTGAGCTACTTGCACGAGCCTAAAAATGGAGTAATCTGTATTTGTCTAGCATGTGAAGTTATAAATCTATTAAAATAAAACCTTCCATTGTTAATAAAGAACAGATACTTTATAATAGGTGAAGTAAATTGAAAGCAATAAAATGAAAAATGAAACTTTAAATAGTACAAGAAGAATATCCATCGGTCTGGATACCCGAGGTCGCTGAAGCTGAAGGGCTACAGCTACCTCAGCTTAAAGGTTGAAGGGTTCGAATACCGCTTCGGGCGTGGGTACTTCTTCTTTCTTATGTATTCCCCTTACAATTACCCCGTTCTCTCTAAATAGTACCGTCAAATATCTCGGCCTAAACATGGATACTAAACTGAACTGGAACCAACACATCAATAGTAAAATACATCAAGCAAAAAATATGATACACCAACCCATTATTAATCGATCTTCACACCTCCCACTCCCAACCGCCATATCCATCTATAAAAGTATCATTAGACTACTCCTCCTTTACGCCTGTCCAGTTTGGATCTCCGCTGCAAGAACAAACCTAAACAAGCACCAAATATTCCAAAACCAGTTTCTTAGAACTATCACAAATGCTCCTTGGTTTGTCTCAAACTCACAGCTCCACAAAGAATTTCAAATTGACTCCATACAACACCATATGACATATCTCTCAACCCAGTTAAACGGGACTAATGACTTAGTTCACTATAAACAAGAGTTCACTATATCCGAGTTCACAATAACCGGAGTTGACAGTACGAAGGGGTTCGAACTTCGGGTGTAGACCGGGAATACACTTCTTTACTCTTATATATTTCTACACGCAATCTCGTGGCTGATAACTAAATGTAGAATAGATGGTTCATTATAATCTGACTTCACATGCTTCTAAAAATAAGTAGTAGATATTTGAAACAATTCTATAAATTTATTTGCTTTTTTTTTTAAAAGTAAATTGATAATTCCTTCTAGTTGAAGGTGCAAACATTCTTATTATCATCATAATTATTTTGTTAAAAACTTTATTTGTAAACATGCGTTTTTCTTTCTACAGAATTTGGTTGCTGGTATGTTGGCAATTGAATGGATTACCGACCGAGGAGCAACGGCCTGTAATGTTATAGGGAATTGCAGTTTCCCCCAAATAATTGAGAAGTGGAACAAGAAACTACTTTCTGATAACAGGAGACAATGATGACCCTACCAATGTCCATATTGTACACGTTTCAAGAGATGGTGTTGGATATACGACATTCCAAACAAATAATCGTCAAATATTTTCCAATGTCAATGTTGACTGAAAAATATTTTGTTTTCTATTTTTTCACATTTTCGTGCATCATATACCGAAAATTTGTGTCGTATTTGGAAAATATTGAGCAAGAAAGCGGCATAATACGAAAATGGATATATCAAACGGTGAAATAAAAAACGCTTCTTGACTTTACTTCTGAGGAAACTGGAATATTTTCTAAAATATTCCTTATTTCCATAGTCATGTTACTTTCGGTAGGTTGGTGCCAAGCAAATATATTTACCTTCATATTTACCTTGATTAAACCTATAACTAATATTAATGATGTATCATTTGAAATATATTTATTTTACTGAGGCAATTTATATAAGAAGTAGTGCAATAAATTTTACATATAATATTTTATATTTGGTTTCTTTATTAGTGTAATATTTCATTGATAATAATAAAATAATAATAATGATAAAATGATAAAATGATAATAAATAATAATGATAATAATGATAATAATGATAATAATGATAATAATGATAATAATGATAATAATGATAATAATAATAATAATAATAATAATAATAATAATAATAATAATAATAATAATAATTTCAGAGGATACTTTTCTTGTTTTTGCAAAAGCAAAAACCGGCGTGGTGTTTTAAATAATATATTGTGAGAGTATATTTAAAAATGGTAGAAAATCCCAAATTGTTTACTTTTTATGTTTTCTTTGCAGGTTTGCGAGTTACTTTTCAATTCTAAAGAACAAAGATGTTTGTTAGAGATGAAGGACAAGAAACTATCAGGGCGTCCAAAAAACGGAAGCAACTGGGGCTACTTGCCCCAGACTCCAAAAGAATTGGGGCCACTGTTTTGTTTGTTTGTTTTTTCATTCAATAGAAATTTTAAAATATGTATTCATTTTAATGTAAATTTAACGTTATAAATTATTTGTAATGTGTGGAGAAATGAATTATATTTATGAATTGAGGGAGGTGGGATTTTTTTATTTGATTGGTTTGGTTTGGTTTTTTCGTGTTTCCGAGAGCGTCAACTGCTTTGCTCATTAGTCTTGTTAGTGTAGTGGATGTTTTTTCTCGGGAGATGGCGGTAATCTTCCCCCGCTAGATGGCGAGATCCGGCGCCGACCTACCGTCGGCTAGTGAGGTTTCCCCCTAACTAGGACTCTCCCACCAGCGGGGCACCGCACCAGCCGGGACAAGCTCTAAGCTGCCGACCGGTCTCCCGGAATATGTGGTGGTGTAGTGCATGTTGGTGTAAGTGTGTGTGTAAGGGGAGAGGATAGGACAAGGAAGAGGAAGGACAGATCGCGCGCGGTCCGTGGCCCGTTTGGTAGGATACTTCTCCGGCATTCGCCTGGTGTTCATCGGAGAAATCACGAAAAACTACCGATCAGAATAGCCGGCCGCTACAATTCTCCTCCAGGCAGCGACTGAATTCGACCCAGCTGAAAAGCTAGTATCAAAAATTCTGCCGCCGTCAGGACTCAAACCTTGGACCTCCCGGTCAAAAGCGCTGCAGTGGCATCAGTTCATGCACTGAGCTACCGCTCTTGGCTTTTTATTTGAAATGAGGGGTATCCGTAGATCAACTGCGGCAGACTGCTGGGTTTCTCTGAGCGCACCGGGATACTTCTGCCTTGCGGAATCCGAAATTCGAGTCGGGAATTGTTTCATCCATTTTTCCATAAAGAGCTTACCATATGTAATATCAATAATTATAATAATGTTTTCAGATGATATTTTATTATATTTTATGTGATGTGATGCTATAAATATAATTAATGATGAAATACGTAATGTAAGAAGTTGGTTGATAAAAAATAAGTTATTGTCAGCGTTAAGAAGATGAAATGTAGGCTGTGGGAAGTACAAGTAAAAGAGAGAAGCAAAGAAACAAAATACTTATACAGACAAGAGTGAAAACACTGAATGGATTGAATGATTTAAATATTTTGGATGAAAACTGAAGTTTGACTGTCACGTAAATGTCTTAATTAAAAAAACGTTTGAAAGAAAACTGGAATATGGAGAAAATTTTAAAAAATAGTTTGGCAAAAAATGCAAATGAAATATTATTTAAATGTATAGTTTTTCAACATGAAAAGTATTGTTCAACAGTTTTATATCAGGAGTGTAAAAATGAATTAGATACAATACAGAAGGGTTTGAGTAGAGGATTAAGAGTGGTATTAAATAAGGGAAAATGGGAAAGTGTTAAGGATATGTGCAAAGTGTTGAATGTATTAAAGTTGGAAAAGGAGACTGATGCTAATGCTTTATCATTTATTTATAGGGTTGATAATGATTTGCTGGAAGGTTATTAAAAATATAACAATAATGACGTTCTTAGTTACGGGACAAGACAGGCTAATAAATATCATTAAATATGTCTTGCTAAGGGTAAGAGGAAATATTATTCAGTCATTGTATTAAAATATTTAACAGTTTCCCTCATAAAGTAAAGGAAGTAAACAAAGAACAAGAATTAGGATAGAAGATATTGTTGGCAAAAAGGGTGATATTTAACATGTTTGATTGACAATATCTAATTATAAAGTCTTTTTATTGTACGCAAAGTATGTTTTTGATATTTTTCCCCGAAATCCTCATAGGTACATCATATTTTTTGCCGGGCATTATTTGACTAATATCAGCTGAACAATAATATTCCTTTACTTTTTTGGTAGCCTTTTTAGATAAATTATTGCCTAAGTGATATTGGTTGAAAGGATGAGGGTTGAAAATGTCAGTTTTCTCGGATGATTTCATGTGAAATAAGCATATTAGCTACCAGTACATCAGTATGCCAACTTTTGCGGGACAAATAGTGAAATGTACATTAAAATTATCCTCCATTGTAAATTTTATAAAGTGGATAAAATATATGATAATCATATCGTGACATATTTTTACAATTCTCAATTGATGAGTAGTCTACAGCCTTGTTTCTTAATTTTCGTACATCCTATTGAAATGAATTACTGTATTCATTTCCTAAACACTTCGAAATAAAATACATCAAGTATTGATTATGAAAGTATTTTATGCGTTTATTAACGTTACTAATTAATACACAGAGTACATAATAAATAATTGTATCCATTTTCTGCTCACAGCTTGTTAGGCTTGTTTACTGATGTATCATGTTGTTGTTGAACTATTATTTGTAGCATTCACGTTACATTCGGTATTGCAAACAATGCAGGGGTATTGGTAATGGCATGGTGCAATATCTTCAATTCTGTTTTCATTTTGGCAATCGTCACATTTTAAACAGTTGTATCCACAATATGACAGGCTAAACGATGAGTCCAAAAGAAAGCGGGTTACTTCTATGTTGATTAAGTTTAATATATTTGGGTTGAAACGCATACCTGATATCGGGTGAACATGACCACAATACCGTTGCACATAAGAGAAGGAAAATTAGAGTGTTTATTATACCCATTTCAGGACAATATACACTATCGTCTGAGAAATTCTTATAATTGTGGAACATGATCTGTAGATCACGTTTGTTGAAAGAAAAACAAGCAAATAAAACAAAAGTGGAAGTATATGCGTATTGTGAGACATGAACCATAATTCTTCACATTGCTACCACATAGCATCCTTGTATAGATAACAAAAATTATAACGTACACTTTTAACTCGCAAAAATCTGCTATCAATGCAAAAGGCTAGACGTTTAGAAAAGGAAACCATACCGAAGTATCAAATGTTCTGCGATTCGTTGACTAGAAGTGATTGAGAGTGTTTTTTTTAATTCTAAACGGTGGTAAATGAAAATTGTTTATTCATTGCGTGTAAACAAAAGATGAATTTGTTTTTGGAACCCAGTGTTCTCAACATTACAAATGGAGTCACAAATGCAATGCTTTGGTGTGCTGAAAATTGTGACGATCGTTTAGGTTGGCTGCGGTGAATGTCTACTAACAGACTTTTTACGGAGTTAAATGTGTCTTATGTTTATTTCTGATGCTTAACACAATACCACCTAGACATATTTCTTGGTGGTGTTGCTTCACATCGTTTCTATTAACCCAAATACCAAAGTAGGTGGTGTTGCTTAATATTCTTTCTATCAACGAAAATACCAAAGTATTAGGTAGCATTAGGTTGTAAAGAGTAGCAACACAATGAAAATGGGATTCAGTTTCAAAAGCATGTAAATATGTATTGTGCTGTAAACCAGACGAGAAAGCACTAATTACATACAAAGGCATTACTTTAATAATATTTTTTCAGGTTTTCTTTTTCACAACAACTACTATTTGCTACAAGTCGGACTAAAGTAATTATTAAGAATACGAAAACTAAGAACACTTCCCTGCGTGAATGTTAAAAACGTTTCCAAGAAATGAAAGAGTGATTTTTTTAAAAATATTTGATGTAGATTGCAATGTTGAAGTATTAAATGTTAGTTCCTTTCCAACTTTTTATTACGTTTTCCTGAACATAAAAGATAATAAATATTTTAATTTTAATACGGCGCTAATTCCCGCTATTTGTTTAAAAAAACGAGGACATAATAGACGTTCACCAACATGGCGCACCGTCATTATTTTCAGCTCAGTGTTTCTCCAGTCTACACAAACTCACTGATGGTACCGGGTGATCAGTAACGTAACCCACAGCAGGCAGAGTGAAATGCACTGGCAACCATCTCTTGAAGATGAAGATTACTGAGGATTTAGAGAATCCAAAATGTAAAATATTTTTCTAAAATATACACAAAGAATGTTTATTAAAATAAAATACTTTATATGTAAAATTATATTTTTATGAAGAGTAATTTAACCCAAGAAATTTGTTTACTGTATAAAGGAATCCGAAAATAAATCCCCTCTCCTTAACCTACGGTCATAAAAACTTTTATTCATAGAATTAAATAAGTATATTTATAATTAGACAAAACAATGTAGGCAGAAAAATTGCATAAAACCGGTTTAATGCGGTTTTTGGTATCTCCTGTAAAATTGAGAAATGTGGACTGGTTGCCTTTCTGCAGTTAGCGATTCATATGCAAGTGAGAGTACTTACGTTACTTACGATTGAGAAAGTGAGCTTCGCGTGACCATTCGCAACCAACCACATTCGTCATTTTGATCATCGATTAGTCTACACTCTCCAGGGAACTAACCTACAGAAACCTGCATCAGGACCAACGACCGTTAATGATTTAAACATGAATTGTGTGCAAATATAGCGTTCCCAGTTTAAGTATTTTACACTTCTCACCGTACTGTTTCCTCGTGGCTAAACGCATTACTACCTCGTTATCGTTGTTGTTTAAAAGTTCATTTTCCGCGATTTTTGGTGTAGTGGTTCTAGGCGTGCAAGGTTGAAATGGCCTCCACTCGTTTGCCATATAATTGTAGCGACAAACGCATTGGGATTTAAAATTGATACAAAGCTTACCTCAGTAGACAGGGTAAATTTAATTTTGTATATCTAATACACATTTTAAATGTTTAATTTTAGTGAAGATTGTTGATGATTTTCAGTTAAATCCAAATTTTATTATTGTTTATAATTTGGCGCTGGTAAACGTTGCACAGGATATATCATGGTCGGTGAGTTACTCCGGAGCAGCGATTTTTGCTCGATCTGTGCCGCATCAGTTTTCTCCATGAACCACGTGACCACAGTACAGGCGCTTCTTTTGAATAGCCAGACCAGACGCTAGCTGCCATGTTGTATGGAGTGCGAGAAGTGTTGAGAAACAATTTTAAAAAACGGACAAAGCAACAATTTTCAACGATAACCAACCAAAAATAACACGAAGATGTACAACACGCAATATTTAAAAGAACTGCTTCGTACATTTGTTTCATTGTATAGCAACGAAGTGATAATTTTGGTATCTAGCTGCGTTTAAAATTCCCACTAATATTGTAACGCAAACTGGTGCCTGAAGCTCATCGGTTGATGTCGGATACGATGGGCAAGAGCCCCCCGTCGGATATTTATTAAAGTACATGTGTTGTATCACCCTACGAGTTGTGGGTTTGACCCCGCAGTTGTCTATTCTCACCACAGAATGCGCCGGAGTGGCACCAACGCCTGGAAAGGGTAGCTGGCTGATGATTGGCCAGCGACCTCCACCGGGTGATGGCGGGAGGAAGAGGCTTCAGGGACGATAGTCGTTACGAAACCGTTTGATAAGAAAGGTCGTGTTTTTGGTTAATAGATGAAATATTTCGGTGGTATATCAGCGTGCCGGACTGTTGTACCCTAGTTTGCGGGTTGAAATCCGATCGAAGCCGTGAATTTTTAAGGGCGAAAAAATCCTTCGAACGCCTTCCTTCGGAGGGGAAGTAAAACCGGCAGTCCCATGTTAGTAGATTTACTGCATGTAAAATATTCTCAAGACTAAAAGAAGACTCTGAGCAAAATTGAGATCCGCCTGTTTCGTCGCCCAAGATAATACATCCTTTCTCCGCTAGGTGGTGAAAAGAGCGTAACGAAATTTGCATTGTTAGGCGGAAGAGCAGGCCTGATGGCCCGAGTCTCGCCACGTAAAATAAGGCGTTAACTAACTAACATTTCCTCGCGAGTGTGTGTTTTTTCTATGTCCTGGTTTGGACATGGTTGTCCTATTCTTAAAATGTTCTCTCTGAAGTTTGGGTTTGCATTCGCTATGATAGTGTCGTGAAGAAATTTAATTCACTTATCCGAGATAATGTTCAAGTAATAATTCCCGCCGATATTTCAGAATTGGAGGGGCAGAAGATGCAGGAAAGGCGCGCTTAATTCTTAAGGGCTTCTATTTAGGGGCGCTTGAGTCAGCAGAAACGCATGAAAACATCACCACACCTCTTCGGTACTACGTTGAAGGTTAATAAAATTTTGAAAATGTGCATTGAGTTTTAGAAGGCATTTCACGTTTTTGCGAAAAGTCAATTCGGGGGTCAATAAGCCCAAAAGTGCCGATTGCGACTGTAGTACGTATTCGACAAAGTAATATACAACAATCAACGTGTAGTTTATCAACAAATATTTTTCTCTAAAAATATCCGTCCATTTGCCTCCACCTTCGTTAAACTACATATTACAGAATGTGAACAGTGACACTAAAAATAATAATTAAAATTACAATTTACTATTTTACAATTAAATGTGTTCAATACAAAATCTGTTATATTTGGTGGTACTGTTTTCGGCCACTACTACCGGGTGGGGGTCGCTTTCGGCACTAGTTGCGTCGCGTGACAGAAGTCGCCTTTGTCTACGGTTAAAGTTTTACTCAGTTAAAACGGTTTTAACTGAGTAAAACTTTTTTCTCCAAGAACTGATCACAAATGTACTCAATGCCGTGGCATGAAGCAATTCTCATTTATTTTCTATATAAGGAAGCGTTACCAATAGTATGTAATCGTTTTCATTAATGAAATATGTACGCATTAAAATATGTGTTGTTGTGGCAAAACAAAATTCAACAAATAATTACCGTAAAATGAAATGTGTAATGGAAAGAATAGCTGCTTACAAGAGGATAAAACCTGGCATGAACGTTGTGGAACGTCAATGACAAGTTCCAGCTACTGCCGATATACTGAACAAACCGTGTATGAAAAAGTTTGCACAGATAACTTTTTTGAAATTCGACGCAACGTGTCTCTAAGCCCCTTCTCCAGCTTTGAGTACTTTGGATTGATTGATTTTTTCGTGTTTCCGGGCGCGTCAACTCCTTTGGTCATTAGTCACGTTAGTGTAGTGCATGTTTTTTTCGCGGGAGATGGCGGTGATCTCCCCTCGCTGGATGGCAAGATCCGGCGCCGACCTACCGTCGGCTAGTGGGGTTTTCCCCTAACCAGGACTCTCCCACCAGCGGGGCACCACCCCAGCCGGGACAGGTCCCGACCGGTCTCTCGGAATATGTGGTAGTGTAGTACATGTTAGTGTAGGTGTGTGTGTGTAAGGGGGGAGGAGAGGACATGGAAGAGGAAGGAAAGATCGCGCGCGGTCCGTGGCCCGTTTGGTAGGGTGCTGCTCCGCCATTCACCTGGTGTTGATCGGAGAAACCACGGTATCCTAGAATTCTCCTCCAGACAGCGACTGAATTCGACCTAGCTGAAAAGTGTCTAAAATCCTGCCGCCATCAGGACTCGAACCCAGGACCTCCCGGTCAGAGCCGCTGCAGTGACATCAGTTGATGCACTGAGCTACCGCTCCCGGTAACTTCTTTGATGAAAGGCAAATGACTTCTCTCTGTGCTTCCACCTTAAATTACAACGGCTATTCACTTTTACAAGGGCAAAAAATGGCTCTAGCATGTAGACAAACTAATATTTCAGAGATAATGAAGCGACAAGGGGATATAAGAAACAGAAAAAGTGTGTGGAACAAACGTCATACAAAATAAAGACAAGCAACGAACCAACAATACCGCTTCGAGAAGCTCAAGTTAATTGTGATGTATTGATGTGGTATCCAGAGCTCAGCAGCTACTATCCTTCGTCCCACAGCGTCTGCAGATTCCGTCGGGCGCCTTTATCATAAAAGAAAAGGTGGCTCAGGGCATCAACTGATGTCACTGTAGGGCTTCTATCCGAGTGTCCCTTCTAGGGTTCGAGTCCCGACGGTGGCAGGATTTTCGACACTAGCCCCATAGCTGTATCGAATTCAGCCGCTATCTAGAGACGACTTGTAGCGGTCGGCTGTTCTGATCGGTAGTTTTCGGGCTTTCTCCGGTCAACACCAGGCGAATGCCGGAACGATACTCTAACAAACGGGTCACGGATCGCGTGCGAACTGTCCACTCTCTTTCTTGACCTATCTCCACCAATTACTTACTCACTCTTACACTAACATGCCGGGAACTTACTAGAGCTTGTCCAGACTGGAGCAGTGTCATGCTGGTAGGAGATATCTGGTTCAGGAAAATTCCTGCAAGCCGACGTCTCTCAACAGCGTTTACCAACGGTAAGATCTCTCGTTTACCAACGGTAAGCGGCAGACCACCGACACTTCCTGTGATAAATCATGCACTACACTTTCGGGAATAATGATCTTAACAGTTGATGCGCCGGGATTACTAATCAATCAATCGAGTAGTGATAATGTATTTGTATATTTTATGTTCCCTATTTTATTTTTTTGTATTTTCTTCATTAAAAAAAGACAATGTACAGGAAACTTGATGTTAAATGTTGAACTGTTCCAATGACTAAGAATTTACATTTGAAAACTTGTGTTTCTAAACGGAACATCGGTAGCGCTAAAGATAGTTTTTGTCAATGCTTAATAAGATATTTATAGTTGGCTGGCAGCAGATTGTGATCACTCTCGCGGAATATAATGAAAGTATTTTTTCTCTTGTAGTCGCTTTAGTAATATTTGAAGTTTGTGTCGTTATTAAGAGTGCTGTGACTTTGTACCTTTCTACTTTCTCGTATACGTACTGCGCCGTTCCAATCGCCCTCTTTTTTACACCTGGTGCGCGGGTGGCAGCTTGGGTCCACCATCCGTTGGGTCGTCGTACAAAGTATGCAAGATTTTATTTTGATTTTACGTTTCGCCCACGCTCTTCCACTAAAAGAAACTCAAGTGCTTTTGGGAACAATAAACAACGTTTTTAATAGTTGACTATATATATTCATGGTTCACACATTGCTTTTGTGGCATGTTATCAACTAATGCAGAAGGGCTTTTCTTGCCACCTCCAAAAGCAAGAAAGTAAAATAAACACACACACACACAAAATAGAAATTTTTTTTCGCAAAGTACAATAGTCAAAATTTTACTATCTAATTATATTGATTGTGTTCACAATGAAACTTGATCTCTCATTTAATTCAAAATTCCTCCCACGTAATGATAAACTGTAGTACTTGCGAAAATAACCACTAGCATATCCCCCTACGCAAAACTAATACTTACAAGAAAGAAAACACCCAAAGCATTACTAAAACTCTGAACAAAGGTCAGTCGTTTCTTCCATATTTACAACACCTCCTCCTCCACTACAGTTCCCAACTTACGAGGTAATAACTCGTTCTCTAATAGTTCAGTCGTTTTCATGAAGTTATAAAAAGTGAAATTTGAGAAACAGTCTGCGTTCAGTACTTATCACATTTAGCGTCGGTTGTGAACTCCTTTAGAGCGGCGCCGCAGTGGATAGTAACATCATTGAATACATTCGTTACCTCTGCAGACACCATTCAACCAAAGCCGAAAACCCCGCTGACGCCACGGGTCGCAAAGTCGTCCGTGATGTTGCAAGCTCTTTCGACTTCGGCACCAGAGCCCGTAACGTTCCCAGGTATAACGCTGGCACCGTCAGCCTCCATCATCTCAAACGCCCAACTTCATAAAGAACTGAATATATCACCGATCATCAAACATATTTCCCATCTTTCCAATAAGTTTTACTCCAACCTAAATACAATAAACCCAGCCCTCCACTACAACCTGGCCACTATAAATGACTTCCCTACTAGAATTAAAAAGAGATTTCTTTCCGAAGCGTTCTTGAACATTTTCTCTACTAATTGTTTTTAGTAGGCGCTCCTGTAGTTTCCTACACCTCTAGTAAGGTAGTTTAGTTTTAAGTTTTTAGTGTTAGAATGTAAGCCAGCAAATGCACATGAGATAGTAATTTAGTACTGATCTGTGTAATTTCCAATCACTCAATAAATAAATTAATTAAAAAAATTAATTAACCGTCAGCCTCCCTGGTGGCTGACCATCCTTCGGCTCCCACGCCGCTCCTCCGACCGCAGCGCAGCCACCTCCGTTGTTCTATTTGTTCTCACTTCGCGTTCACAGAGTGATCCAGTCGCTACCCGATCACTAGAAAACGTTTTCTAGCCGCGACGTTATGTCCAGATACCGATGGGCGTTTTCCTGGCCGAGCAATTCATGAAGGCAAGTTTCACTTTTACTTCCGCAGTCTGTTGCCTTTTTTTATTTATTTATTTAATAGAGTGAGCTGATTATACAACGTTCAGCCATATGGCTTTTCAGTTGTTCGGAGCGAACATTTTCAGACGAAAATATGCGAAGGGGTGGCTACGGCCACTTTCCCATTAAACATATATTGAAGTAGTGCGAATGATAAAGTGGAGGAATACATATTGTTGGCTTTTTATGGGAGGACTATTTATTTCATTATCTTATATCAGCCAGTTTCCGGAGGAAGATGTGGAAGGGGAGTCGGTTACGGAGACGAGTTTCTTACGGGATGCTCTTTACCTATGTTGTAGTGGGAAGCACCGGTAACTCAGGGTATATTTTGGAAGAATGATGCGGAAAGTTTAATGATGTATGTTAGGACGGGCTCTATGGCTAGATCTTTGTGAAGGTTAGTGTTGCTTATAAACCAAGGTCGTTAACTGCAGTTGTGAGGAACCTATTTTGGAATATTTGGATTTTGTTGATGGTAGTCTGTTGCCTGACTCCAAATCTCCTGCCACTCCGCGCGACACCATTCGGCACCTCCCGACTACCTCAAGCTTTTCCGACCTTCTCTTCCCGTCTGCACACCCCTCTCGCTGCCGCCCCTCCACGTTCCACCAGCCACGCTGATAACGCTGCTTGGGTTCCGTGGTGTCATAGAACAACACTCAGCGCGCATTTTCAAACGTGCTGGTGACGACGCGCCCCACATATCATATGGTTGCGACAGCCAATGCATGGGATTGGCATCGCAGTACGTATAAACGGAGTAAAATACGTAGTTGGAGAAAGTTATTCAATGCTGCGGACAATTGATTTCGAGTTTATATAGGAAATACACGTTTTGGAGACCATTGGTAGAGAAAAAATTGTTTTCTTCAAACATTCGTCTGTCCGTCCGTTGTCTGTCCGTCCGTCCGGGTATTTTCAAAATTTTCCCAAAGACGGCTCCTCATTTTTTCTTTAAATTTCGTGTAAGAAAATGGAGAAAATACACTTATAAAGGTGGCATATGCCCTATTTTCCTGGTTAACTCTGTATTTTTGGAATACCCAAAATTTTGAATTTTTTCGGCATCTTCCTACAACTATAAAATTGAAGACAGAGATTTTTCTTCAAACTGAAATTTGTTAACCTTACTTAGTTCTTTCATAAATATCATGTAGATCTTTTGAAAATTTTAGTAGTTTTCGTGCAATTGTGCGTGCAATATTTGGAATTTAAAAAAAATAACAAAGATTTTTTCAAAAACGGCACTAAAGTATTTCTTCAAATTTTGTTGTGAGGTTAGTGCGAAACTATCCCTATATGATGTCATAACGTCATATAGTTCTATTCTTTTGTTTTTTCAAAATTTACTATAATGTAATTTTTTGACATGTCTCTCATGTCGTTAATATTTATACTATCGGTCATTTGTTCACATTTTTGTATTAATGAGTACATGTGCTTTAAATAATATCAAATAAAGTTACTCGAAAACTCAAAAGTTTTCTGTAAAAATGAGCTCAAAACTCAAATGAAGTTTTTCAAAAACCGCTCACACGCCAATTTCTCAAATATTGCTCCAATGTCTTTTAACTTTTCCAATTGATAGTGCTAATTGCACTGTTTAATATGTTTTTCGAAAATTACACAAATGTATTTTTTTTTTCCAACATTTCCATGATTTGTTACATTTGATTTGTGGTGAAGTGCTTTAAATGACTTCAAATGAAGTTTTTCGAAAACAATAGATTCGTATGAAAAAGAGCTTTAAATGTCGCTTTTACAGTAATGCTTAATCGCTATTTTCTTAAAAATGGGCCAAATTTTTCAAAGAAAATTTCCATTAGGACGAGGTATTAGTCTTATTTAATATTCTAAAGTAGTACTTGGTTCTACTGTAGAAACCAAAAGTAGTGAAAATGTAAAAAACACTTTGGGCGACGATAGATGGCAGCTGGCAAGAGGATGGGGTAAGACCGAAAAAACAGTTCACTCCAAGAAAATTAAAAAACATTACTACGAGAAAGTCTGCACCATTTTGTAGCCCCACTAGTTCTATTCATCATTATTTCTAGAGGTATAAAAGTATTTAATGACAACAACGATTAATGTATCTTACAGTTATCGTCTGGCGATAATAAAGACAAACTTAACTCTTTGATTAAGTATAGTATATATATTATCCAGAATATAGTGAGCTTACATAACATTATTATACATTGAAATAGAAAGTAATAATCATCATTGACACTTATCACTCATGTGTTGGGGTCGTCGGTATCCAAAAATTTCTTGTTCCACTTTGCTAGTATTTTAGGTTGGCAACAGTTTCCCCAAATGTTGCAGAGCGTTGATGCTCTGTCGTTAATCCATTCAACTGCCAGAATAGCACCAACCAAATGCTGAATGAATGAAATCATTAATTTTTTCAATTGTTCAACAATTACTTTAACTCTGTTAGTGTTATTATGTATTTGTATGTACGTTAATATGTATTTGTTAAATCATTCAGTTTAATTTAACTTTTGTATGTGTAGACGAGAAAATTAAATAGTAATGAACATAATTATTCAAAAGGTTTTTCCAACATTTCGTTGCCTCTGATATCGCAAAATAATTTTTCAAAATATGTGAACATTTTTTTTTTCCACCTTCCGTTTCATCAAATGTTATATTCAAAAATAATACTTTTAAATTTTATTTAATTTAAAATTGAATTTAGTTTTTTATTTCAAAGATTTAACAAACAGATTTTTATCATGTGTTAATTAAGACATTAGAATTAATTACTGAGATATCAAATTCTAAAAAACTTCATTGTAAAGAAAAAAAGAAGTCGGTATTGTGTTTGAATATCTTGCAATACAGTAAAACCCCGCTAATCCGACATTTCGGATTATCTGAACAAAATTGGGAATGGAGGAAAAAGATAATCAAAAAACTCTTGATTGTATTAACTTAAATTATGAGCAAAAAAGCATGAATACAGTGAAAGTCTAACCAAATTCTGAATACTGTACACAGAATATCTGTGAATACCCGTTAACAGCAGCGACACAAACTGCTTCAACTCTTCTAAACAATGTGGTTTTTAAACAATGCAAATTTCTATACAATGCAGTAGTAGTTCCAACTACTACTGCATGCGATCGGTGATGTACGTACTGCACTCTCCTGTTTGCAAAATCGTCTCATCGCTCGCTACGTTGCATTGTCTGATAACCCTTCAGAAGTATTTGTTAATGATATAGATGTATATATAAATGTAAGGCACATTTCTCGTATAATTCGAACATTTCCGAATCCGAAGAGTACACCTCCCAATTAGTTCGGAATACCGGGATTCTACTGTACGTAGAGAAATCGATTAAATTATCTCTAACAAAATTATTTTTCTAAAATACTGGCGTCTCAGAATAAACGTTACAAATGGCGTGTTGAGGAGTCTAAAATGATTACGGCTTGCCGAGGAACTTGTGTTGGGAATGTGCATGTAACGGAATTCTTTGCACATTGACATATGTCATGATTGATTTATTGAATAATGATTCCGGGCGCATCACCTGCTAGGGTCATTAACCCCCCATGTATGATGCATGTGTTTATTGCGGGAGGTGGTCTCTCCCGCTGAATGGCGAGATCCGGTGCCGACCTACGTCAGCATGCGGAGCTTGTTCCGGCAGGGGCGGTGCCCCGCTGGTGGGAGAGTCCTTAGGGGGAAACCCCACTAGCCGACGGTAGGTCGGCGCCGGATCTCCCCAACCAGCGGGGGAAGATCACCGCCATCTCCCGAGAAAAAAACGTGCACTACACTAACGGGACTAATGACTAAATCAGTTCACGCGCCCGGAAACATGAAGAAAAACAAGCATGCGGAGATTTTTCCACAACATGCATCTTTACGCTGCCTAGCTAGTATCGAAAATCTTCCACTGTCGGCACTCGAAACCTAGGACCTCTCGGTCAGAGACACTGCAGTGTGACATCAGTTCATGCCTTGAGCCACCTTTGGCGGTTTGTCATACGTCATGATTGTAAGACAACCTGGTGTGCTCGTATGGTCTGCAGGTGGAAGAAATCTGCTTCAATGGGTCAGATCGTGACTTCCGCACAACCGCGCAAGGGTGGCAACTCTTTTAAATGAAATTTTGCACTGGGACAAGAGGGGGTCAAAATGGGACAATAGTATTTCAGCTGAGAAAGTCCCATCCTGAATATTCATTTTAATAATTATACTGTTTAATACTTACCTCGCAGTGCTCTTTCGACCATAAAATTATTTGTAGACCATACATTTTTTCCCATAGCTCAAGAAAAATGACTCGTATTGAATCACACGTTAAAATTTAAAACCAAATCGTTTATTAATTGATGTAAAAATAATTATTACAAGAAATTCTACTAATTTCACCGAATTTACAGATCTTTTTTTCTTGGTTTCCATCGTCATCATTTTGTAAATCAATTATCGGCTTCAATAAATCCTGAGATTCCGGCCAAAGGTCTACGTGTTTTCCCATAAGGTTTCGTCAGATTTGTAATAACTGGATTAGATGTAACTAGGAAGCGATGAAACAGATTACTCATTGTGTTCACACGAGAAATTTTTCTTGTGTGATGCTCTCGGTTATACCGTATGTTCGTGTGCCTCTTCTGAAAAATGTCCAATTGTAAGGAAAGCAGATTTTATAATTTGTGAACCGTGAAATAAATGTTTATGAACACCTGCCGGAAGGAAAAACCAAGGATAATTCTTAACAAACAATCTTGCTGAGTCTAAAACTTAGAGAATGAATGCTTCACTATTGATCTGCTTCCCACAACAAATTACATGCAAGAAAATATATATTTTTTATATTTTCTTGATTTACTCCTGTAATAAGTGAAGCAGTTTTTGGATCTGCTGTGTTATCATCATTGGTATTTCCACTTCCTCCAGGCTTTCCTCTATCTACTCTAAGACCCATATTCTGTTGCAGCATTTTCTGAACATGTTCTTTTCGAAATTTTAAAATGTCTTTGTCATTTCCTCTTGCTTACTATTTTTTTTATTTCCTACGTATTTATACCTATTTATTTTATTCAACGTGTAAAATGCACTCCAAGCAACGAATCCACGCGTGCAGCGGAGATAAGCCACAAAAAAATACGTTTTTATTCACTTGCTTTCTGAATACCATCTCAATGCCATTCATTCCTTTAGGGCGAGCTCCACAAATGTAGCACTCTTGAAATGACTTGTTTCCCATTATCGCGTTATATACTTTGCCATCTATCATTGTCATTTTTAGTTCATAACGAATGTTAATAACAGTTCCAATCAAGGAAAGAGTACACGGAACAAGAGCATTAATTTGTTTCTGAATTATTGCCACTTCATCCTTCAAAGATTCAGGTGTTTCATTTGCGAAAAGGAGACGAATTGGTCTGCAATAGTTTGATGATGATGACCAAGGGTTCTCCCACATTTATTTAGTTATTTATGTCAAAAACAATTAAACACTGTGTATGATGTGCTATTGAGAAAAGTGAATATTGTGCACGTTTTCAAAATTCTGTTACATATAATATTGTCTCACATAATATTCATTTCATTGTCCGACCCAATTTTGAGAAGAAAGGAACAAAAGAGCTTAAAAATGTCCGAATCATCGACATATTCACTGTTTTCAAAATTGTGTTTGTATTGTGAGTGACCCGTACTTCCATTACATCCCCGTTTTCCAATGAGCACTAAATTACGTTTTCTGTCTGTAAGGGGGCGAAGTTTGTCTTTTGCTATGCTCTCTTAATATTCGTTCTGTTGTGTGATGAAGTAGGCTCTGACACTTTACAACAGCGTCTGTTTCTGTGAAAACGATGTCAGCAGGGTAATATAAGCTTTGTTCTTCAACTTTGTGATATTACGGATATTTTATTCAACCTTTTTGTCTCTAGCACAAGTTCTAAGCATTAAGACACATCCTTTGACATATCTGCAGCCAACATAAGAGCTAAGGCTTCCTCGCGACAGGACGTCATGATTTTCGAAGTAGAGATTGCGTTGCTTTGACATGAATTTAGAAAGTTCTTTGCTCGTTTTGGTGTACTGAGAGTATTATTTATCAACACTGCTCAATTGTTATTCCCACTTCTCTTAATTTTTGGTATGTGGCGAAAACAAACTCGCTAGGAGCGTTTGATTCCCCAAGGTGGAAAGTTTGCCTTCTTTCTGTTTTGTCAGAGGCTTCATCGAAGAGTCTTTTCGGCCACGCTCTTGATTTAAAAGGCGCAGGCATCTTTCCACAGACTTTAGGACTACTGTTTAGAAGAGCCGGTAATTTAAATTATTTCTCTAGTCGATCCTTATAGCGCTCTTTGAAACGATATTTCATACGGTAACACTTCTGCCACTTCTTATTATAATTGCTAAAAAAGTATCCATATTGCTTGATAACGTCTTCATTCTCAGAACAACCAGAAATGTCAAAACGGCTTTTAATAAACTCTAATCAGATATTTATTGTTTTTTTTGCCCAGAACACTTCTATTAGATCCCATGACGAAACAGGTGAATTTTGAAATAACAGGCAATACGTATTGCTATTGAGATGAATTGAAATTTTACAGAAAATGTGCATAAATATGCTGCTAATTTTAACATGAAAACTGTCTATAAAGCCTCTAAAGTAATTTACATCAAGTTTACACTATTACCGCAGTTTACAGATTTTTTGTAGGTCAATTAATTTTTTGTTGATGGCAATATATCCTCCAAATCTATATTGCAAATAAATCAACATTTTTATTTAAAATCAATGTTAGAAAAACTTCAAAAACAATAAAAAAACAATGTTAGCAAAAACTTATTCCAAGCCTGCAGCTACGGTGCAGCTCATACGAGAGTCATATGCTTGCATTCACTGCTGCCAATTCACGTATAAAACATGTTCACAGAAAAACAAAAAACGATTCAATATGCCCCAGAATAACCATCCATTCATCATGTACCATCCATTCATCATGTTCAAATATTTTAGGAAAGGACTTTATTTATACATTTTTGTCCCACTTTGAGTTCCTTCTGTCCCAGTGTGAGGTTCATTGGCAAAAAATTATGATTTTCGACTTCTACCTCCCCGTAAAGGTAACAGTTATTGATTTATTCCTTCTTGGAAGTTGAAATCATAGGATTTGGTCATAGTAATTAAAACATTAAATCGTTAAGTTTTCCAACGTTTCGAAACATTTTATTTCACCATCAAGGCCGGTGATAAAAATAAAAACACAATAAATATAGACAACATGTATAGTACGGTTGTTCATTCACAATTATGTGTAATTTGGGAATTCTGTTGGGTGTCGTTGGCGTTCTTACATGAAGAAAATGAAGTCATCTCCGACAACTAATATATTTATTTACAATTATGTATATTAATTATGTGTAAGATGTACGTTCATAATGTTTTTTGTATTTTTCTCAGAGCGAAATCTCTCGAATTCTCAATGGTGAAATAAAATATCGAAAACGTTGGCAAATTTAATGTTTTAATTACTCTGACCAAATCCCTTGATCTCAAATTCCAACATTGAACTACATAGTCCAGATCTACAATGATTTATTCTTTATTTAAATGAACGAACCTGACTCAGTCCCAGGCCATTCAGCATCATGACAAGCACGACAATGGCACTAAATGGCACTGATGCTGCAGCTATGCTACCCATTGCAGCGAGAACGAGTATGGAGAAATAATGTCCCCATGTTAATGAAACATCCAACATTTGTGCCACAAACACTATCGCTACAACCAGGAAGTTGGCAGCTCCATCCTTGTTGATATTTATAGCGATTGGTACCACAAAACGCACCAACCTAGCAATACCAATATCATGCTTTGAATTATATTAAAATAGTTGTAATATACGTGTAAAACTAATCACAAAATGGGGGAATGAAATCGTAGGCTTCCGCGACCAGAGTTGCGAATACTCTTCGCTGCCCGGGGACGTCGCGTAGAAGGCTGACATGCCGTTTATTTATTTATTTATTTATTTATTTATTTATTTATTTATTTATTTATTTATTTATTTATTTATTTATTTATTTATTTTACGTCAAAAAAACAGTTAAAAACTGCGTATGACGTGCTATGGGGAAAAGTGAATTGTGTGCACATTTTCAAAATTCTGTGATCCCTACACTGTCATATAAAATTTGAAAGGGAAAAAGAACCTCCCATGTAATAAAATCTATTTTCAAGGATAAAAAGGCTATAAATTTTGGCTCTTATCCATGTTGTCCTTCGGAATAATCCTTCCTGGCGCGACAACATGGAAACGATAATTTGAAGAATTGTATTTCCCACTGAATTCTAGAAGACGTGCACAGAAAATGAAGTTACATTTATGTCCAGAAGCAAAACAAGGGACCATCTCAGCATTTGCTCAATGGATCAGGGAAACTGGACGAAAAACCTGATGGAGACGGGGGTCATTGACCCGGAGGCTGCAATACAATACTTGTTACAGGTTGTTTATACACATTTATACAGTTCAAATGGTAAATAATGCATTATGTATCATTGTTAAAATTAATGTTACTTTTCTTGTGATGCTCACCGTTTGACCACCTTGCCGTTTTGACCACCTTGTCGTGGTCTTCCTTCGATTGAGTTGGTTGGCAGACCAGTCTTAAGGAAGACCACGACGTGGTCGGAACGTCGGCATCACAACCATCGACGCGACGTCACTCGGACAGCCGAGAGCACTTGCATGGGAGAATGATCCCGAATTTTGAAAGTTGCTGAAAAATTGTAGAGTGTATTTGTGTGCATAAGAGCATTTGTATGGATAGAATTAACCCCTACCTGGATATGGGTAGTCAATTATCAGTGGACAACCGTCATCTTTCCAAGAGATAAGTGTTTTCTAAATTTTGGACTGTATTTAATTTGAAAAGAGGGTAGGTTATTGCAATTTTCATGATACACGAGTTCATGATACACTAGAAAATATACTTCAGTAGCCTCCAACTAATGTTGAGTTTAATGTCCTGCCAAGATACCTGTCACGCAAATCGAATTATAGAAGAATCTAGCAAATCGAAAACGCTGAAAGGAGATTTCTTTAGATATACACATGATCTTCAGAATGGGTGAAGTTCATGTAATAAATTAGTGAAAAGCTTATTTGTCAAAGGAAAACTACAATGTTTTAACATCATTATCTATATTTTATTTACCTTCTGAATTTACCGGATAATGTTATTTTCAATAAACAAACTTATTCTTTCAATTTTTTCTTACTAATAGACCTTTTCTTTGGATATCCAACTTAGCAGATTACGAGAAAAAAAATATCCAACTATCCTTCCAATATGGAAACCTACTATATGTTTCTTTCATTTCCTTCTTGCCAGAAATAAAGTTCTTGACATTAATTAGATAACTATAAACATAATTATCGTATAGCTTGTTGTGGAAAATATTTAGTTTTAATTGAATCCTCATTGAGAGCAACCTGTTCAGAGAGAATCTTCATTGACCAAATTTGTAAATTAGGATGGAGCAATTTGGAGTTGATATGGTAAGTGTGGAGGAAGAACTCCTTAGTCTCCTGAAGTCTACGGAACACAAGGAGTTTATAAATGCCTTGGAACAACATTATTACACATATCTTTAAGCGGGAAGTATATGTTATGTAAAGTAGTGTATAGGAAATTGTGTGGTCGGCATCCAAGTTCTATGGGTTCTTCACTCCTAAAAATTCATTTAGTTTGCGGCTTTTGATTGATTGATTTTTTCGCGTTTCCAGGCGCGTCAACTGCTTTGGTCATTAGTCCCGTTAGTGTAGGGCATATTCCTTTCTCGGGAGATGACGGTGATCTTCCCTCGCTGGATGGCGAGATCCGGTGCCGACCTACCGTCGGCTACTGGAGTTTCCCCCCTAACCAGGACTCTCCCACCAGCGGGGCACTGCCCCAGGCAGGACAAGCTCTAAGCTCCAGACCGGTCGCCCGGAATATGTGGTAGTGTGGTGCTTGTTAGTGTAAGTGTGTGTGTGTGTGTGTGTGTAAGGGGAGAGGATAGGACAAGGAAGAGGAAGGACTGATCGCGCACGGTCCGTGGCCCGTTTGGTAGGGTACTGCTCCGGCATTCACGTGGTGCTGATCGGAGAAACCACGGAAAACTACCGATCAGAGCAGTCGGCCTCTAGAATTCTCCTCCGGAGAGCGACTGAATTCGACATAGCTGAAAAGCTAGTGTCGAAAATCCTGTCGCCGTCAGGACTCGAACCTAGGATCTCCGGTCAGAGGCGCTGCAGTGACATCAGTTGATGCACTGAGCTACCACTTCCGGTTAGTTTGCTGCAAAAATGCATGATTAATTGACTGTCCGTCAGTAGGCCACAATAACAACTAAACCAACAATAATTTCTCTCTCCGAAATTCGTGTGCTACTCCCATGAATCAGATCAAATTGAAGACCCTGCAAATTTGAATAAAATACTAGGATTATTGAAGGTAATTCACATTAGGATTAAACGAAATTTTCAAATATTTTTCAAAAATGGACCCAATCTAATGGATATTATTTTTACTTTCTCGCTTACACAATATAAAGTTTTGTAATGCTGCGGGAAGAACCGCGATTTTTTTTATTTTTTACAGAAAAACTTTCATTACCCGACCAAGATAACGAAGAGGATAATACATTCTGTTCCTATAAGGAGAAAGTTACTTTCTCTAACACGTTTTGTTACAATTCACGTTCTATTAGTGCTTGATATCGATTTATGACAAAATGTCTGACCGTAACTCCCACCGTCCGTCTACAACGCTAGCGGTTAAAAGAATCAGGATTTTCACGAAAATGTATATTCACCGATCGATCTTACTTATGGCGTTACGGCGTTACGTTATGGCGTTATTGAATTTGAAACGGATAGTTTCATTTTGGGGGTACTTTATGTGAAGACTCAACGTTTTCAAAAATTTCTCAAAATTGGCCCCACATTTTTTGTTTAAATTTTCCCCCTAATAGTGCAAAAGATACATATATAAATGGCGTATATCGCATTTTAGTTGCAGTGCTTACATTTTTGAAAACTGCAAAGTTCAAAGTTTTTTTCAGTATCTTCGTACAACTATAATAATCAAGATGTTATCTTAATTAGGGTAGCATAATAAACTTTTCTTAATTATCTGTTCATTAAAAACAGATTTTAAAATAAACCCGCATTATTGAGAATTTTTCCAAAATATGAAAACTATTTTGTAATGTTTCCCGAAACATAGCCGATTTTTAATTGTTATTTATTTACTCAAAACGGTTATAATTTTTACTTTCTCCTATACAAACGTATATACGGAGTAATATACGTAGTATATTATGTAATTCTGCGCGAAGAAACGGCAGATTTTCAGCAAAAAGTTCATTCTCGAGTCCTGATAAGGAAAATGTGGCTAAATCAAAATTCTAAATTCAGAATGGAGCAGACTTTCTCGTACCAATTTTTTCTAATTTCTTTGAGCTGGTCTGGCTTAAAGGTCATCCTCCATTCTCAGGCCAGTTGCCATCTATCGTCGCCCAAAGAACATTTTTTTAAACTTTTTCCAAACACTGTCCTTTCCTAATAGTACAACAGAAATATTACATCAAGAATATTAAAGAAGAGTAAAACCTCGCCCGAAACAAAAATTTCTATTGAAAAATTTGAATCCGTTTTAAAGAAAATGGCGGGTAAACATTACTGTAAATGCGAAAGTTTAAGCTCTTTTTTACAGGAATCTTCACGATTTCGAAAAACTTCTTTTGAAGTCATTTAAAGCACTTCCACTCACAAAAGCAATAATGCATACAAATCGATGAAAATGTGCATATAAACGTCGAGAGATGTATTAAGAAAAAAATAAACTTGTGTAACTTAAAAACAAACAAACAAAGACTACACCATACTGTACTTTACATCATATTAAACAGTGTCATTACCACTATCCGTTAGAAAAGTTTGAAGAAAAAATTAAAAACCATTTTTGAGAAAATGGGTTTTGTACGTTTCTTTAAATAATGTATGACATTATTTAAGGCAAATTTACTAAAAAATACAATAACGTAAAGCACGATACAATAACGGGAAGCGACAATGGCCTTTATTGTAAATATTACCGACATGGAAGACAAGTAAAAAATAAATTTTTGTATTTTTTAAAGAAAAGAATATGGCGTTTATATCATCGTAGATGGTTTGTTTGGCATTAACCCTACCAAAACTTTAAAGAAAAAATCTGGAGCCTTTGTTGAAAAATTCTTGTTTTTATTATATTTAAAAATTGCAAATATTGCACGCACGATTGCACGAAAACTACTAAAATTTTCAAAAACATTTGCATGACATCAGTGAAAGAACTATTTACGACAACAAATTTCATTTCAAGGAAACATTTCCTTCTTCAGTTTTGTAGTTTTAGATGGCCGCCGAAAAAATTCAAACTTCAATTTCGAAATTTCAGAGATAACCATGAAAGTCGGGCATATGCAACCTTTTTAAGTGTACTATACTCCATTCTTACAAGACATTTAAAGAAAAAATTTAGTTTTTTTTAAATGTCGGGGTCCTACGTATAAAGTGGTCGTATTTTTTACGATGTTCCACATTGCTTTAGTTTTGTTTCTAGCGTTCAAAATATCCTCATTATTTTTCATTATTTTTGCCTGAACTATTATTTTCCTTAAAACTCTTTTATATTCTCGGAAGTAGACGTGGAAACCGGGTGATTCGTTATGATGTTTAGAAATAAAGTGGAGCCTACGTTTGTTTTTACACGATATTCTAATTCCTTGTGTGATCCAAGTATTACTTTTTCGTGAAATGTTTAATATTCTTTTTTAATAGGAAAGCACGCGTTAAAGAGAAATGAAAGCTTTGAGAAAAATAAATTATATTTTTCATTTGTGTCAATAGCGTTATAAACTGCCTCCCATGATTTCTTCAGCAAGTAGTCGTAAATAACTTTATGTTAACGTATGTAACTTATGTAAATGCTCTGCACATGCCTGTTTTATTTATTGTGTCAGTATTCATGTTATTAGTAATTGTAAGAATTTGTGCATTGTGGTGACTGTAAACTAGATTATTCGTTATTATTTCATCGCTAGTTTGGTTTTGTTAATTATAATTTGATCTATTGCTGTTTGTGATTTAAGAGTATTCCGTGTAGGACGTTCACTGTAATATCTAAATTAAAAGAATGAATTAAATTGAGGAACTGCTCTTTTTTGTGGGATTCGCTCAGAAAATCAATATTGAAATCTCCACATACAACAATGGATTTAAAAGAAAGATTACTAATTTCGTTCAGAGTTATGTCTAGATTTTCCAAGAAATTGAAATAATCTAAAGCTCGCTTCTTTGGAGGTCTGTAGATGCAAAGTAAGATAATTTTGAGCATAGTAAGATGTACGACTGTTATTTCAAAAACTTTTTCAACTGCATATACATTAAATTCTGTCAAGAAGGTAGAATCAATATTATTTCTTACGTAAATACAGGAACCTCCGTAAGCAGGACTCTTATTTGATTCCCTCGCTCTACAATAAGATCCTGCAAGGTAAAAACTAGGAATTTGGAATGTGTAAAAATCAAAGTTTTCACGAAATTTCATCAAATTTCACAGATGCCCCCACTTTATGACTTCATTAGTTTTAAATGTCATATTAAGTTTCTCTAAAACTCAACAGTTAACATGAGCTCAAATTTTCGCATTTTCAGAAACGCTCAAACGTTATTTTTCAAAAATGGCTCTAAATATTTTCTTAAAACTTTTCCAACAGACTGTGCTAATTGCACTCTTAAATGATCTAAACTTCATTTTGGTGTATTCTTTTGTTTTTTCAAAAAATTAAACAAATGTAATTTTGTTGAAATATCTCTCACGTTGTTAATATGGACATTTCCATCGATTTGTATTCATTATTGCCATTGTGAGTGAATGTGCTTCCAATTACTTAAAATAACGTTTTTTGAAAACTCAGTAGATTACTGTAAAAGAGCTTCAAACTTCGCATTTACAGTAACGCTTAAACGCCATTTTCTTGAAAACAACTAATTTTTTCAATGAAAATTGTCATTTAGAACGATGTTTTACTCGTCTTTAATATTCTTAAAGTAATATTTGGTTCTCCATTTGGAAAAATTGAGGAAACGTCAAAAAAAGTACTTTGGGCGGCGATAGATGGCAGCTGCCAAGAGGATGGGGTAAGACCGTAAAGGCAGTCCACACCAAAGTGTACGTAAGGGCTGGATAGAACCAAATATCGGAAGGAAATGTTCGCAGTCATGTGGCTCGTTTGTTAGGGTACTGTTCCGGAATTCGCCTGGTATGGATCGGAGAAACTACGGAAAACTATCAATCACAGCAGCCAACCGCGAGAATTCTCCTCCAGACAGCGATAGAACTCGACCTAGCTATCCAGCTAATACAGAAAATCTTTCGACCATCGGGACTCGAACCTAGAATCTCCGGGTTGAAGGCACTGCAATGGTATCGGTTTGTGCCTTGTGCCACCTCTCCTGGCAAATATTTTCGAAAAATTGAACATGACCGTATTTGAAGATGTTTTTGTTTTTTTGTTGAACCAATTCCATTAAAGAAAAAATATTGTGTCTTTATTATTTTAGTTGCAGGAAGACGGCGAGAAAAGTTTAAAATTATTTAAATTTCAACGACAATGTCAACTACAGTGTCCCGCAATGCCAGCTAGTAAGCCATGACACCTTTCATAAGAATTGCAGTTCAGGTATACATGTGCTTTTGCCTTTGATGTGTGTTTTCCACTACAATATGTGTTTTCTATTATTGAGTTGAATAGATAAAATAAGTGTTCTTTGGCTTGGCTGTTGGATTTGGAAAAAATTACGGAAGAGAGAGAAAAACAGAGAGAAAAAGATATAGAAAGGGAGAGAAAGAGATAGGGAAAGAGCGAGAGAGCGAGCGCGAGAACTAAAGTGAGAGAGAGAGAGAGCAGGAGTGGGCAAGAGAGAGCGGGAGCGAGAGAGAGAGAGAAAGAGAGAGAAAAAGAGAGACAGAGTTGCTGGAAGCCTAGCTATTAAAGAGTTACTAAAATACAATTCGCAATATGGTACAAAATCATAAATTAAAGGAGAAACATGCGTAGTGGAATAAATCTAAAACTAACTGTATAATTGATCACTTTCTAATATAAATTTTAAAGAATTCTTTATGAATTGTGGTTGTAGAAATAGGAAGGGGGCAACTGTTGCCAACACGGAAGTAATTTCATTTAAAAATGCAATCGATTGGAAGAATAGTTGAAATATGTAAATACATTTCATAAAACATAATAAGATCACATTAAGAGCCATTTATCTCTCATCGAGATTGGAAAAAAAACAGCAAATTTTGCCCCCTCATGAGTGTTACAAATAGTTATGATAAACAGAGCTAACTAACCTTGGGTCGAGGCCGTGCTTGAGTAGTCCATCGATTACTACTGGCATGGTTCCGATACTGGATGACGTCGCATAAGCCGTGACCAATGCGCTTCCCATGTCCATGCAGAACTTGAAAGGATTCTCTCTAGTGAGTAGGAATACCAACAGTGGATATTCAACAAAGAGAATGAAGAGGAATCCTGCATGTGTAGTCACCAAAAACATTCCCCATGTCTTCGCAAAGGCGAAGAAATCTTTTATTTTCAGAATTTCGGCAAGTATTAAAAAGAAAATAAATGCCGGGCATAACCATAAAACCCATGTTGCCACTTTCATAGATATGGAATACACAGTTTCGGATAAATTATACAATGCCTTTCCTTCATTATCTAATAATGATAGACACAAACCGACCATTATTGCAACAAAAATAAGTCCTAACATATTCATGCTGTCAAGATGTACTAATTCCGCTTTCAATTTATGCGGTTCTGTATCAGTATCGTTCCCCTCTGGTGATATTAAAACTGTTTTTATTTGCTGCAAATACATTCGAACCATATTTGCTGTGAAAACATTTCTGAACATATCCAGAAAGACGTCCACTATCGTACCTTGTTGCTTCTCCCACACAGAGGTTTCTGAATACGAATTAGATGTTCCCGGTTGAATGAGAAGCACCGCTGTTAATCCCACCAATGAAGATATAGCTTTGGTGCCAAATACGAGGACAATTAATTGCCAACATATCCTCCCGGAAACCTTTAAATCCAAATGTCCCAGAGCCACGATAATACAGGTAAGGATTAGAGGAGTAGCTGAACATTTCAGTGTACGTATAAGTGCGTCTCCAGGAAATCCCAAGTATTTTGCATAGGGGTCTTCTATTGACTTCGTAGTACTTCTAATAATTATTCCAATTCCACAACTAGTTAGGACTGAAGTTACCAACAAAATGGTTAATAAATTATTCAACACTATTTTCTTGAATCTATTCCATCCCTTAGGTCTCTCTTCTTCCATTTTGCTCAGAATAATTGGTTATGATAAAAATTAAAGCACAACATTTACCACAGTTTAAAAACACTGAGATTGTCATGGTTACAATTGTTTAATAAAATGTATACAAACTTTCCCAATGTGTATCATTTGATTTGATTTATTTAGTCAAATAACAGTAAAAACCGTGTATGACGTATGGAGTGAAGGACCATCTGCCCACGTTTTCTTGAGCTTCTGAATCATTTCCAAAAATTTTCCAAAGTTTTTCTAGTGATTTAACTATTTATAGTTAAATCACTAGAAAAGAATTCAAGAAAGCAAGATTAGCAGCATTCGAAAACTAGACTTCGCTATCGAGTTATTGTAAAGTTATTTGGATTGATAAACGAACTGCAGATTTTAATGTTTTTGTACTACTAACAAAATAATAAGATACACCCGGCTCTACTCTTACAACGATTAACAAAAAGTGAGCATAGTGAAGCTATATTTATGTCCAGAAGCGAAACAAGGAGCTATCGCAGCATTTGCTCGATGAATCAGGAAAAGTAGAGATCGAGATGGATAGAATATTAGTCGACTAGAAAAACAAAATGACCGCTGGAGTAGCAGCACGGACAGAAAGCATTTGAGTTATATATTTCAACCAACAACTTAGGTTTTTCTATGCAACTACTAGCAGGAAGTTTAATCACGTGTAATCTAACCTTAGTTCACTTCGAGACGCCGTACGAGAAAGTCGTTCAGTACTAACGAAACACGAGTGATTTACCTAACCGATGAACTATACGAGTTTCTTTCAAATACTTTTTTTCTTCTTTCTTCTTCTTCTTCTTCTTCTTCTTCTTCTTCTTCTTCTTCTTCGGCATTTTCCCCTTAGGAGCTTGCCGTTTTCACCCTCCACAACTCTCGATCTCCCAATCTCGTGGTTTGAGGCCTCTATCCTTCATAGCTTCTTGGATGTATTTTTCCCATTCTAAAGCTGGTCTTCCTCTTTTTCGCCTTTCAGGTGGTTGCCATTTTAAGATCTTGTGTGGCCATCTGTTTTCTAACATTCTCTGAACATGTCCATACCACTGTAGTGCTCTATTTTCCAAGGTCTTCGTAATAGAACAAATTATATTCATCCTTCTCCATATTTATTCATTTCGTGCTCTGTCCTTGCGAGTAAGTTGTAGGCATCGTCTCAGTTTTCCACTGTCCTTATCTTATCTCTTATTTTTTGTGTTTGTGGCCACATTTCCGCTCCATATAGTACTATATTTTCTACTACACAATGGAATATCCTTCTTTTGACATCTTGGCGGATATTGTTATTCCATAATATGCTGTGTAAAGCTTTGGTTGGTTTCTTTCCCATAATTACTGTCGAGTTTATATCTGCAGCACATGTACCCGAGTACCCGAAAAAAATACTTTTTTTAAAAATATTTATTGATCCTTTTTCGACAAGAATTTGTCTTTCAAGGGTACGAAACATTACAATAACATCATACAGAATATGAGGAGAAACTAAATAGTAACCTCTAAACAATTTACTGATATGTAGACTTTTTTTTAATTTTTGAGAGTGATAATAATCTTAAAAAGAAACTATGTTTATAAATAATACATGATTCATGAAAATTTTTACAATACATGATAGAAACTGTGAGAAGAGACAACTAAGGAGGATGTAAAAGATCTTTGGAAACGTGATTTAATTCGCGGGAATGGATTAACTGTTTGAGGTTAGTTAACTTATTTTTATAAGCAGGAGAAGAAGAAAAAGAAGCATAAAATTTATCTGAGAGACGAAGGATCCAGGATTTTAGGGGAAGAATATCGAGTTCACGTAATATTTGATCGTTTCTTATGAACCAGGGTGCTTTTAATGCTTTCCTTAAATAATTATTTTGTATAATCTCTAATTTGTTTAATATGAGTTTTTGCTGCACCAACCCAAATGGGACATGTATAAGTTAATGAAGGGCGAATTATATATTTAAATATAGTTAATGCAGAATCTACAGAGAGGTGCGAATTTTTATTCAGAGGTGGATATAATTTTGTTTCAAATACTGTAACCAAAAGATGGTATAGCAACGCATTGAACTTCACTTACACCTCCAAGAACAATGGATTCTCCAGACTACAGGAGAAACCCCAACAGTATGGACTCATAACAAGGTATGTCATCAAAGGAGTCTCATACAGGTGCTACATCATTAGATTCCTTTCCATCTAAAGAACACGCAATTTTAATCGAAAAGGACTTTTAGTTAAAGATAATATTAGCAAGGTTGCCTCTATTGTTGACGCTAGTGATATTAGATTTGTTTCACGTATATCTAACAACCGAATATGCATCTTTCTATATAGTCAAGGCATTGCAGATAAATTTACTGATAAAAACAAAACAATTGTTATAAAGAATCATGAACTCAGTGTTAGAACTCTCATTAGCGAACTTAAAGGGTAATTGTATCCAACGTGTGCCCACTTATACCACATGATGTAATTGAAAAGGAGTTCATAAAAGGAAAATTACAACGTTCTCCAAGATCTCATTCATAAAAGCAGGAATATCAGAACCAGACTTCTTGCATATCATGAACGTCAGAAGACAAGTGTACATAGAACCTGAAGATCTAATATTTTCTTTAATTATCTTTCCTCTAGGAGGTTTCCATCAGGTAATTTGTTTAGGAGACCCAAATACATTGATACTTAACCAAAATTAATATACTCATCTTAATAATACTCATAAAAGGTTCAGTGTTATTGATCTAACAATATATTCATTTTCTATTGTTTCTAAATGGGACTGGAGAACTACAGAAGAACTACATGGAAGTGACCATTCTCCCATTCTCATAACTTACCTCAATAATAAATATCGCAGTGACTGCCTGCACTAACTATCCTTTAAGAACATGGAAATTCTCTACAGGGAAATTTCAAAGTTCTAACTTTGACAGATACATTATCACCAAAAATAAATGAAATTAACATATTAGAATAAACTTTCTCAATTTCCTTCAATGAAAAAATCTGGAAACTGTCTGATCTCATCCTCAAAAATAGCTGATGAAACAATTCGAAAGTATTCAGGAAAACCAATAAGGAAGTAACTCTCTTGATGGAATAAAGACTGCAAAAATGCTCATAAATTATCCAGACACTCTTTCAATAATTACAAGCGGCATCCAATCATATAAAATCATATTGAATATAAAAGAACACGAGCAAAAGCATGATGAATACACAAAGAAAATAAAAAGCAGTCCTGAATTGACTTCATCTCATCAATAAATTGCTTCGTTAGGCCAGGAGACAATTGGAAAAAGTCAAAACTATCAATGGTTGCTACAAGCAGTACATCCAACCTAAATTTATGTTACACAACAACCAAATTACCTCTTCTAACGAAGAAATTGCGAACATTCTAGCTTCTACATTTGCTAATAATTGAAGTGACAGTTACTTCACCAATGAGTTCCAAATATACAAATCTAATTCGAATATAACAATGGATAGAATTATTCAACAAAATTCTTCAAATAATTCTACATAAAGTTATCCTGTACAATTAAAAGAAGTTGAGATAACGCTATCTCGCACTAGAAATGCTATAGAATATCTAGATCACCTCTTCAATGAAATAATAACCACTGGCGAATTTCTGACAAATGAAGAATATCTATAGTTATCCCTATTCTTAAACGTAACAAAGATCCAACAAACCCGAATAATTACAGACCTATCTCCTTAACGTCTATCCTGTGCAAATTACAGGGAAAAAATTGTCAGTAGAAGACTTAACTGGTACCTCAAATATAATATTATTTCACCATTCCAAAGTGGTTACAGCATTACAACTTTTTTGTATATAAAGTACTACAAATATATTATGTCAAAAGCGGAAATAATTTTACTGAGAAAATATTTCACAATTACAGTACTCGTAGTAAAGCCACTAAACAAATTAAAAAGCCCAAAAATTCATAAATCTCTAATATCAAGAACCTTGGTGTTCATTGGGCCTCAAATATATATAATCATTTACCATTAGCTCTGAAAAATAGTAAATCCTTTAATATTTGCACACACAAGATAAAGATTTGGATTTTAAAACATGATGATAATGATATAAAGAAGTTAACTCAAATATTGCAATAAAAACATTTTGCTGTCTAAATTAAATATCAATTCATTTATGTAAATATATATTTTCTCTAAGTAAATATACCTATTGTATCTCGATAAATCTTCACTTATTGTATAATTTAAAGCTAGGTTTTTTATTTTGTATGTTCACAAAAACTTATATTGTAAATGTTAAAAACTAAGAATATTGTAAAAAAGCACGCCACATAAAAATATACTATGTAGAAGTAGACAAATAATAAATTATAAATTCAGTATTGCTAACCATCACAACTGGTTATCGATGGTTAGTGATTCCATGAAATGTCCTTACCGCTGTAAAACAAGTTGGGAATAAATATTATTATTATTATTATTATTATTATTATTATTATTATTATTACAGACGAAATCGTTCCACAACTAGTCATCTTGTAAACATCCATAGTGAAATTAATGATGCCTTTATTACAGACCAACTTCACATGACAGTTAGCTTAGACATGGGAAAGGATGATCTGGGCTGTCCGGGTGACGCCGCGTCGAAGGCTGACGTGCCGACGTTTCGACCGACATATCGCGGTCCTCTTCAGGGCTGTACTGAACCAGGATGTTGGGCGCTCCGGTTTGTGGGCCAGGCTGTGATAGGCCGAGGTGACGGCCAATCGGGTGCGACCATGCGGAAGGGGAAAGGAGGTGGGGGACGACAGTGTAGTTCGGGAAATTCAGGGGGCCGGACGACATGGTGCGGTTCAGGTGGGCGGCCTCCCGCGAAGGTGCAAGCCACGCATCGTGGAGACGTAACCCCGCGTCGCCATTGATGTCCGGGGGATGTTTTGCATTCTTTAATCCTTCCTTTCTTCGACTTGGCCACCACCTCTCCTCTCTGGCGAGCACCTTGGTTTGGTCGAAAAGGAAGTCATGGCCAGTTCCCCATACGTCCAGAGCTATAGCGGAGCGATGTACTTTCTTAAATTTAAAGTCACGAATGTGCTCGCGTAGTCTCTTCTATATGGTTCTTCCGTCTCCCCGATGTAACTGTGACCGCAGCTGCATGGGATGAAACATACTCCGACGGTTTAGAGCGGTGAAGCTGGTCTTTGAAGCGAATCAATGATTGGCCGAGCTTCTGGTATGCCTTGAAAACTGTCTTAATTTGGAATTGCCTCAGTTTTTCTATCCTGTCCGTAACTCCTTGTACGTATGGTAGTCCGTCAGTCAGTCCGATCAGTCAGTCCGATCAGTCAGTCCGATCAGTCAGTCCGATCAGTCAGTCCGATCAGTCAGTCCGATCAGGTCTGTCAGTCCGATCAGTCAGTCCGATCAGTCGTCGATCAGTCGTCCGATCAGTCAGTCCGATCAGTCGTCGATCAGTCAGTCCGATCAGTCCAGTCCGATCAGTCAGTCCGATCAGTCAGTCCGATCAGTCAGTCCGATCAGTCAGTCCGATCAGTCAGTCCGATCAGTCAGTCCGATCAGTCAGTCCGATCAGTCAGTCCGATCAGTCAGTCGTCGATCAGTCGTCCGATTCAGTCCGATCAGTCAGTCGATCAGTCAGTCCGATCAGTCAGTCGATCAGTCAGTCGAAGTCGACGTCGATCAGTCGTCGATCAGTCAGTCCGATGGTCAGTCTCGATCAGTCAGTCGATCAGTCAGTCCGATCAGTCGTCCGATCAGTCAGTCCGATCAGTCGTCCGATCAGTCGTCGATCGTCAGTCCGATCAGTCAGTCCGATCAGTCGTCGATCAGTCGTCGATCGTCCCGTCCGATCAGTCGGTCGATCAGTCAGTCCGATCAGTCAGTCGATCAGTCAGGTCGATCAGTCGTCCGATCAGTCAGTCCGATCAGTCAGTCTGATCAGTCTCAGTCGATCAGTCAGTCGATCAGTCAGTCGATCAGTCGTCGATCAGTCAGTCGATCAGTCGTCCGATCAGTCAGTCGATAGTCAGTCGATCAGTCAGTCCGATCAGTCAGTCGATCAGTCAGTCGATCAGTCAGTCCGATCAGTCAGTCCGATCAGTCGTCGATCAGTCAGTCGATCAGTCAGTCGATCAGTCAGTCGATCGTCAGTCCGATCAGTCAGTCCGATCAGTCAGTCGATCAGTCAGTCCGATCAGTCAGTCCGATCAGTCAGTCCGATCAGTCGTCCGATCAGTCGTCGATCAGTCGTCGATCAGCAGTCCGATCAGTCAGTCCGTCAGTCCAGTCCGTCAGTCAGTCGTCAGTCGTCGTCAGTCGCGTCAGTCGTCGCAGTCCGTGCGGTCAGTCGTCCGTCAGTCGTCGTCCAGTCGTCGTCAGTCCGTCAGTCAGTCCGTCAGTCCGTCAGTCCAGTCCGTCAGTCCGTCAGCCAGTCCGTCAGTCTGTCAGTCAGTCCGTCCGTCAGTCTAGTCCGTCAGTCAGTCAGTGTCAGGGCAGTCGTCGTCAGTCAGTCGTCAGTCAGTCGCAGTCGAATGGAATGACGAGCGACTAAAGCATTCAGCCGATTTTCCCCAAAATATATACTCCGCAATCGATCTTACAAATGTCGCAGTACCCTTAATTTGAAACCGATATTTTAATTTTGAGGGGTAGTTTACTTGAGACTCCTGGGACAGTTTCCAAATTTTCAAAAAATGCCTCACTCTCTTATGATTAAGGTTTTGTTGGATAGTGTGACGGATGTCTAAGAGAATAATGCAGGTCTCACGTTCCTTTGAAACTGATTTTTCGAAAATTGCAAGAGTTCAAAAAAATTTGGAGTCTTCTTACAACTAAAATACTAAAGAGAGATTTTTTCCCTTAATGAAATTTTTCTCTTAAAGATCGATTTTGAAATAAGGTCATGTACAATTTTCCGAAAATTTGATTACTTTTCGCGTAATTTTCCGTGAAATTACGGGCGCAAAAGTATATCAGTATACGAGAAATATATCATAGGAGATCAAACGATTCCTAATTTAGCCGCTAGAATTCGCTGACCGCTCAAAATGAAAGATGACAAACACGCTACAGCCGGGTCTGTTTTAAGTGGGACACCCATTAGTATATAGAACGCTTTCAGAACAGACCGTACAGCCCTACCAATTGCTCCCGGTGCAAAATTACCGCATTCTCCAACAAAAGCGTTCTACACCAAAGAAATTCTATATGCAATCCATATCTATCTATTTTAAAGTCAACTCTAAATAACGAAATGGGAATTATTTAAGGAATCTAATAAAATAACGAATCAGGGAGTATTACATCGAGTCTATGAGACGTGCATTGAAAAACTTCAGACATCCTTGCCAAATTCACGATATGTTTATGTTAGTATGTCCTTAACTTGTTACAGCGCATTGCATGTTTGATGAAATAAACGATTCTATATATTCTTCCGTTTATCGCAAATATAAAATTAATATTAAAAGAATGCAGTAGATGCAAAAGAGATTGCTGGGCATACCACGGTTTGTCGTGACCCATTTTCCTTAACTACGTCACATTCCACAGGGTTGTTCATTCTTTTCATGGCGCGGGTCTTTGCGAAGGGAATCAGACATATTATCTGATTGATTAACGCTGATTTAATATCATCGCTCGCTTTAAATGCCAATCCAATCAATCAAGCTGGAGCGCGGCCCCATGGGCGGTGCAATTTCGACGAGGGTCCACTGGGTCCCGCTGATTAGCTTTGTTTCGGATGCAAATTATCTGGCGCAGAAGCTATGAATAACTCGCTTTGTATCCATGCGCCACATTTCAAAATTAATGAACCGGTTTCAAAAATAAGAGGAATATTGCAACGCAAACATTTATTCATAGACGTACGTGGAACGCATTATTGCAGAAGTATTTATGCAAATCGTAATGCACGCACACTTTGCAAAAGCGCGATTTGTAAGCAACTGGGACATCGAAAATTTTGCAAATGATCAGACATGTGCTGTCTGTGAAACATGATTTTGGCTCTTTGGAATACACTAACCCCAAACTGCGACTGTCCTATGTTGTCTAATGTGGAGGTCAATTTTGAAGCGTGTCTCCGCAGAACGCCTGTTAGTGTGTTGCAGCGTGGACGTGAGTTTTTCGCACGATGATCATGAATGATAGCATGTTCATGCATGATCGAATGATCATGCATGATCAAGCATGATCATGCATTGCTCAACACGCGTGCCACTAACTCCAGTTGTCGATGAAACTTATTTCGTTCGTCAGGGTCTGATTGCCTGGCATTAGACTATCCCTTACTTTCCGAATTAGACATTTTTGAACGCTCACCCTCCAATTTTGTTTGAATGGCCTTGAAACAGGACTAAACAAACTTTTGTTGAGTTCAAAGCATTCTAACCCGACTTGAGGGCGAACTCGCTTGACGGATAAGTCCAGATCCACTACCCACTGCTGAGTCAGGCCAGAGCCTAACAGTACTTAAATTTTAATAGATTGTGTCTCCTTGTTTACACGTCTCTAATCTTAAATAATATGATTATGTTAGTACCGTATATAGTGCCTAGGAACGTGGATATAATAGGACGTAATATTAATTATGAATATAAAACACCAAATAACTGAACACAATTTACCATCAAATAAACAAGTGCTTGAAGATTTATTTTATAGTAAAGGTAACAGAGTATAGTATAGATTTATTTTATTAAGTAAAGATAACAGAGGAAGTGGTAAACTTGTGTTTCGTTTCGCAAAAATTTATTAACTTGTATTCGAAGTGAAGATAATTAGAAAAACAAACGCAAACATGTGAATCTATTTTTAAGCATCGCGAAGAGTTTAGAAATATTTTATATAGCACATTCGAATGCTTTACTGTAACGTACCGTTGATTCATTGATGTTTTCGTGTTTCCGGGCGCGTCAACTGCTTCGGTCATTAGTCCCGTTAGTGTAGTGCATATTTTATTTTCTCGGGAGATCTTTCCCCGCTGGATGGCGAGATCCGGCGCCGACCTACCGTCGGCCAGTGGGGTTTCCCCCTAACCAGAACTCTCCCACCAGTGGGGCACCGCCCCAGCCGGGACAAGCTCTAAGCTCCCGACCGGTCTCCCGGAACATGTGGTAGTGTAGTGCATGTTAGTGTAAGTGTGTGTAAGGGGAGAGGATAGGACAAGGAAGAGGAAGGACAGATCGCGCGCGGTCCGTGGCCCGTTTGTTAGGGTACTGCTCCGGCATTCGCCTGGTGTTGATCGGAGACACCACGGAAAACAACCGATCAGAGCAGCCGGCCGCTAGAATCCTCCTACAGACAGCGACTGAATTCGACTTAGCTGAAAAGCGAATGCCGAAAATCCTGTCGCCGTCAGGACTCGAACTAAGGACCTGCCGGTCAGAGGCGCTACAGTGACATCAGTTGATGCATTGATCTACCGCTCCCGGTTGTAACGTACCGTTCTCAGGTACGTATTGCAAGAATATGGACGATAGGCTACACTGCAGGTAGCCGCAGACAAAGTCCACACACCTGCTACGCCAAGCTCCGACAGCAGCCGAAGATTTCTTTTACGGAATTGCTCCTGGTAGAGCTGGAGACACCTTCCGGGTCGAAGCCTCTCTGGGTTAGATTTCCAAAGGAATATTTTCGGAATCTAATGTGTTCAGAGCAAACTACTGAATAAAATTCCGTTGGCTTATGCAAAGTTTTTCTTGAGGAGAATCCACCAAATTTATTATTAAGTGACTGCTGATGACAATGGTGCAATTGTTTTCATTCTTAGCATTTTTTTTACCCGTGAAAAAACATAACGAAAAAATTAAATTTTCATGCTTTAGATAGCCTCTTCGTTTTTCTTGATCAATAACTAGTTCTTTTCGTTATTCTTTAAATTTGTTGTCTTCACACTTTTCGGAGTTTCAAACGGATATTTTGACTTTTAGGAGTACTTTACATGAAGCCTAAAACATTTTCAATTTTTTTTTCAAAAACTGACACCATTCTTTTAAAATAAAAATTTCTCTTCAGATAGCGTAAAGAACGCTTAAGACATTGGTGCAGATCTCATGTTCGTTGAAATCACAGTTTTTTTGAAAATTGGAAGAGATTGTAATTATCTTCCTTCAATTATAATATTGAACATAGAATATTTTCTTAATAAACTCTGTTCTTTAAAGACGGATCTTTAAATAGGTTAATTGTCAATTTTTCCAAATTATGAGTAGTTTTTATGTTATTATGCGCGAAATAAAGGCATTTTTTCTCAAAAACCGCTTCATTTTTTTTCTTTTAATTTTCTCCTCAGGTACATTGTAGGAGAGATATCGTTGACTACTTGTAACTACCACCGTTTCGGAGAGAAATGTCGCAGTTTCGAGTCTCGCTCAGGACTAATAATTTGTCACTGATCGTTCGTGAATTCTGTGCTACCGCATATAACTATTAAGAATTCCAGAAGATTTAATCAATATCTTTTGAAGCATTTCTACTAAAAAAGATAATAACTATAAATAAATAAACAGGAGGTGTCTATATGTCTTTTTTTTGAAGTTGCAACTTTTAAACATTTTTCAACTTATTCGATTTCTAAAACGTATGTCACGTCAAGTCTTTATGATCTTCTGTTTGAACCGGTTTGTGTAAACTAAACGACACTTAAATTCGAACTTAAAAACGAAACTTAACTACCTAAACGAAATTTAAATACATTACAAACACTACCCATGGGACCAACTTAGATATCCCTACCCGTTCAATTTTTTGTTTTAATTTCTCGGTCTTATGAAGAGAAAGTTAGGTAATCGTGTCCCGGAAAACGGCGGATTGCCGGGCCCTAACAAAAAGTGCATAAATTCTGGTGCTAAATTTAGAAAAAAATATTGGTAGTATAGAATGGCACAGACTTTTTCGCACTACTTAGTCTCCTAATCTCTTCCGCCTGAACTAGCTTATGGCTTATTCTCTTTCCAGTTGCCTTTTTTGTAGCCCAAAGGACCTTTTTTCCCATTTTTCCATTTTTGGCTCTCTTATGGTAAAACTGAAACCTTTAGTCTGTAAGATTATTATAAAAGAGTTACACACCCGTCTGACCCAGGTGGCCGTATTTTAATTGAGTTCACATACGTCATCTCATGTGTTATCGTCTTTTTTCAAAAACCAAGTGATGATCCGCCTCAGGATCATTGCTAAAATTAAAGGTAATAGCAGAAACTAGTGAATAATGAATGACAGAACAGTTTATTTGTTGTGATAAAAATAACCGAAATAAAAACAAGGGTTTGAGAGCAGAATGAAAACGATAACGTGATTTTCTATTAAACGATTGTTTTATTTTAATATTTTGCTTTTTATCTACTAACAGATTGTCTCATAATGAATGGCAGAAACGTGTAGGGCACGTAAAGATGTTCTAGATGATTACTTTTTGGCACTTAACATACGGTCGGCAGTTTCGTATGGTAGAGGAACGAGTGAAGGGCGAGGTATCGTAGTCCTGACCGTCGTCGGGTGACAGTTGCCGGTCGAAGACAGCAGAGGAACGGACCCGGGTGGTGCTGAGGTCGAGCAGGGACCGTGGCGGGGGCGGGAGGGGCGATAACCGAGCGCTGACGGGGGCGTGGGTGGGGCCGCGACAAACTAAGAGTGGCAAGTGGCGTTGGAAGGTGTGGGAAGACAAGGAAGGAGATGAAGGTGAGGGAGGGAATGCGTAGAGGTGACGTCATGGCCAAACGCGGGGTGAAGGAAATGGGTGGAAGCAGGGTGGTTATAAGGGGGGAAGTGCAGTGGCGGATGGGGTGGGGGACGGAAGTGAGGGGTTGGTATGTGTCGGTGGTGCGCAGATGCTTATGGTGAGGGGCTCGTCCGAGCCGATGTCACCTACGACGTGATTAATAGCCCTCACCGCCCGGCCTGCCGCGCCGGCGGGCCTTCCTCTCCGCTCGACTGCCCCCACACACACACACACCGGCTCCGTCAGCCGGCCAGGCAGAGATAAGCAGTCTAATTGTTCTATTAACAAGGATTATCAGGGATCGGATTCTGTTGGCCAAAAATTCTTTGAAAATGACCTGTAAAATGACTTAATAATATGAGGAAAATGAGGTATAAATAACTTAAAAATACGGGTGGAATGACCTTATTTGTTTAAAAAATACTAAAAAATGTGTGTGGTTATGTTTATTTATTCAATGAATTTTACAGTTTTAATTAAAATTGATTTATATAAAATTATATTTAATATAAATCTTTATTTTAGGAGGAAATGTAATCCTTAAAATAGATCTTCCAACCATCAGTTTTGAAAGGTCGTAGATAATACCGGAGATCCGTGTAATTTTGAGAGTTCGGAAAACCGAGTCCATTGCAGTAGTGAATTTCGTCATGAACTGATGATACAATAAAATCTTCGTTTTAGTGTGTTGTTCATGAAACATTCACTAACAAAAAAAACAGAAAAATAAAACAAAATGTGTGAAAATGACAAAAACGACCGTAAAGGGTCCCTAAAAATGACCTCAAAGTTGAAAAATGGCAAAAAATGACAAAAAAATGACTCGATAACTATACTTTCTATCACCTGTATGTCGTGATAAACATTCATTTACAAGTTAGCTTCGTCGAGAATGCAATGAAAAGATGACATATCTTCCGAGCCCTGATCTAAACAGTCGCGTACCAACGGGATGGCTCAACTCAAAGACGAAGGTTTCTTTCTTCTTTTAGGTACAGATTTACCGTTTTATCGATTAGGACTATTATTATTATAATAAAATGTTTAACCTTTAGTGACAGTTCCCTCTTTCAACCCTTATCGAATGTTTACTATATAAAGTTGACTTCGGTTGTAGTAAACTTCTGGGGACTAACATTTTGGGTTCACTATATCCGAGGTTCACTATATCCGATGATATCAAAATGAAATAGAATTTCTCCATAACGATTGATTTTTTTACATACAGATACAGCAAAATACATTAACAGCACGAACTGGCAATTTCAATGTCTTTATTTGTCCTTAAAAAATGCACCAAGATTGAAAATGAAGCAAGCAATCGCGCTTCGCCGCCACCAGTTGTAGACCACGCAGACACGACCTTTGTTTTCACAGTGAAACTGAGTGGCATACGGTCATCCATCAGTAAGGTCCCATTCCGGGTCAGGTACCTTCACCTAAGAGAAGACTTCTTCAATTAGAACCTTTGACCGACGATATTATTTTCAAGTTGCCTAGGGTTGGAATTTGTGGCACTGAGGCGATATATTCTTTTCCAGGAAGGAATTAATTTCTGTTGAATTTCCTATGTTCACAATAGCCAAGGTTCAAGTTCACCATAACAGAATATTATTATGCTTACTTGTAATGTAAGTGAAACGGGACCAATGTCTTCGGTTCGCTATAATTGAGGATTCGCTATATCCGAGTTCACTATAACCGGAGTCGACTGTAGTTCCAAATCGTCGCCACGGTAATCGTTTCGTGCTGGGTTCGGGCACATCATTAAACACGCAAAAATATTATTTTTACATCCGATAATCTAAAGAATAGTATTGCAATAAAAAACAGAGTGAATGTACAACTTGTCCTTGAAAAATGAGAAAAAGCATGTGGCATCTATAGATCCGCAAAATGGACCATATAGAAAAAGTTCAAAATATTTTGATCTTTCCAGAACTCAAATACTCAAAATATTTCAACGAAAAAAGCGATTTTTAAGTATAACTAAATACATGTATATGTACTATTACATGAATTTACTAAATGCATTAGTCCTTAAATATCTAATATCAGTGGTATGCTGAAGCAAAAATGTTGCTAAGCAAAACCGCACAAAATTGTCAGTGAGTAGCACGAACAGTGCTCACGACCAGCAAATAAAATATTCTCATATAACAACGCATATAATTAAATAGTATAACAAAAACAGTGTTATCGGAAACTACAATAGCATAATATATAGATTGATTCATTCAATGATGTTTATGGACACGACAACTTTTGTCATTAGTCCAGTCAGTTGTGAACGTTTTACCCCGGAGTTGGAGGCAGTCGTCCTCCTGGACAGCGAGCTCCAGAGCAGACCACGTCGTCTTGCTACAATGAGTGGCATGACCCGTATAGGGGAGTTGATTGATTGATTGACTGATTTTTTCGTGTTTCCTGGCGCGTCAACTGTTTTGGTCATTAGTCCCGTTAGTGTAATGCTTGTTTTTTCTCGGGAGATGGCGGTGTTCTTCTCCCGCTGGATGGTGAGATCCGGCGCCGACCTACCGTCGGCTAGTGGGGTTTGCCCCTAAGCAGGACTCTCCCACCAACAGAGCACCGCCCCAGCCGGGACAAGCTCTAAGCTCCCGACCGGTCTCCCGGAATATGTGGTAGTATAGTGCATGTTAGTACAAGTGTGTGTGTATAAGGGGAGAGGATACGACAATGAGTCCTGAAAAGGAAGAAGAAGGACAGAGCGCGCGGTCCGGGCGGTCAGCGCGCCGTCCGTGACCCATTTCGTAGGGTACTGCTCCGGCATTCGCCTGGTGTTGATCGGAGAAACCACGGAGAACTATAGATGACAGCAGCCTGCCGCTAGAATTCTCCTCCAGACAGCGACTGAATTCGACCTAGCTGAAAAGCTAGTGTCGAAAATCCTGCCGCCATCAAGACTCGAACCTAGTACCTTCCGGTCAGATGCGCTGCAGTGACATCAGTTGATGCACTGAGCTACCGCTCCCGGTGAATAGAGGGGCTGATCTTATGGTTTCAATGCAGTTTTCAGCCTCGAACATTCTAGAACAACACTATTTTGCTCTACAAGGGTTTTGGCAAAAACATAAATATCGGCATTTCTTTCGTTTGTCATTTAAAATTTTTCTCACCTAAATTCAGCTTACATTATATTTTGTGAGGGAAATTCATAAGTTCAAAATTTTATTTTATCCTTTCCTCTTTAACATATTATACAGTTTACTACAGTCCAATGGAGGTATCTTGTTCATCCTCACAGTCCGACTTCTTTGGATCATGACACCATTTACTTTCGTGGGAAAGATCTAAGTGCAAATGGTCGAAGAAAAATATTTTAACTGAATTTCGAAAAACTGGAGGCTAATATATTTTAAGATTTTGATATTTCGAAATGGACAATTCTTATCTAAAGCCTCCTCCGCCCGTGCTGCAACACGTGAATTCAAGAGGTCCCTGGTTGGCCGCGAGCGGCAGCGTGGAGACGAGGAAGGGGGGAGGTAAGAAATTGGGGGCGGCGTGTTACTCTGCGCGCCCAGGAGGCCATTTGTCATAAGCCTCCTGCCTCCCCCCCCCGCTTCCCACAGCGCCAGAAGAATAGCAGAGCGCCCTGGCGGCACTCCCATAAATTAGTTCTTCCTTTGTCGGGCTGGCTCGTTCCCTACTGTTCACTCTTGGAGGAGTGTGAACAGTATTTGCAGTCGTTAGAGAATTTTTTTTTCTTTGCATCTTTTCATCTTCCTCCCTCCTTCCCTCCCCAGCGCTCCCACCCTCTCTTTCTATCGCGATCCCATCGCGTCCGCCGCCTACTTAATAGTCCCCCGCGTCGCTCCTTCAGCGCTTTTTGCCTCGCTCGCGCGCGCGTCCATTTTGCCGTGCGATGCCGCGGCCAGACGCGCTTTCAGAATCGCGCGCCGGCGCGGGCGCTTTCAGTTCATTTCGCCCGGGGCAATGGGCCAGAATGCCTTCTTCCGATATTCAGAGGAGAAAAATTAAGCGAAAACGCGAGTGGAAATCGTAGATTTCCACTTGTATTGGAGCATAATGTTGAAAGGTTGGTCCTTCAGAGGGCCGATTCCCAAGAAAATCGCATTAATATTCACCAATAATTGAAGCATATACAGTCGAGGGTGGCATCTTACTTTTTATTGCCTAGAAATTGTTTGTAACCGTTATTCACTCACTTTTGTTGTAACAGTCAAATTAGCATTGTGTCATGAACGTTTTGAGGTTTGTCATGTTTGGTTTCTAAGACACTGAAGTTCCTTTGAACGCACATTTTCAATTGACATTAATCCAATACTCTTTGGTACTTTCTATTTCATGTACTGTATATTCACATATTTTGTTTGGGATCATTCGATTTTTTTTTCTAATAATGTATTTTTTGTTATTTATTTATTTATTTATCGTCAAAACCCGTTCAAGTGCCGAACTATGGGAACAATTGGATCTATGGACGGTTTCTTGATCTCTGGGTTTTCAGCCCTAACTCATTCGTATAAAGTTGAATTACGAATAGGTAGTAACGAGTGTATTTGGCAAGAACTGGTAAGAAAACATTCCCTTCTGGGCAATAAAATCTATTTTCAAAGGCAAATCAGCTAAGATTTTGGCTATTCAGATTCCCTATCAACCGCTTCGTGATGAAATCTAGTTACTGCCGCGGGAATAGGAAATGATTATTTGCATAACTACATTCCACAATGCGTTCTAGAAAACATGCACAGATAGTGCAGCAACATTACTGACCAGAAGCAAAACAAGGAGCCATCTCAGATTCATAGATTTATTTATTGTTAGTTTGGTTTGGTTTGGTTTCTTCGTGTTTCCGGGCGCGTCAACTGCTTTGGTCATTAGTCCCGTTAGTGTACTGCACGTTTGTTTCTCGGGAGATGGCGGTGGTCTTCCCCACCTAGATGGCGAGATCCGGCGCCGACCTACCGTCGGCTAATGGGGTTTCCCCCTAACCAGGACTCTCCCACCAGCGGGGTACCGCTCCAGCCGGGACAAGCTCTAAGCTCCCGACCGGTCTCCCGGAATATGTGATATTGTAGTGCATGTTAGTGTAAGTGTGTGTGTGAGGGGAGAGGATAGGACAAGGAAGAGGAAGGACAGATCGCGCGCGGTCCGTGGCCCGTTCGGTAGGGTACTGCTCCGGCATTCGCCTGGTGTTGATCGAAGAAACCACGGAAAACAACCGATCAGAGCAGCCGGCCGCTAGAATCCTCCTCCAGACAGCGACTGAATTCGACCCTAGCTGAAAAGCTAGTGTCGAAAATCCTGCCGTCGTGGGGAGTGGGAACCTAGGACCTCCCGGTCAGAGGCGCTGCAATGACATCAGTTGATGCACTGAGCTACCGCTCCCGGTTTTATTGTTAGTGATTCCGAGCACGTCAACTACTAAAGTCATTAGTTCCGTACGTGAAGTGCATGTTTTTTCACCAGGAAGAGTGGTGGATCCTCCGCCTGATGGCGAGATCTGGTGGCGACCTACCGTCGGTCAGCGGGGTTTTCCCTATCCAGATATCTCCCATCAGCAGGATCGCGCGTGGTTCGTGGCCCGTTTGTTAGGGAAGTGCTCCAGCATTCGCCTGGTATTGATCGGAGAAACCACGGAAAACTCGCGATCAGAGCAGCCGACAGCTAGAATTCTCCTCCAGGCAGCGACTGGAGTCGATCTAGCTGCAAAGCTAGGACCCCCTGGTCAGAGGCGACATCAGTTGATGCACTGAGCCACATCTCCCGATGCCATCTCAGCAGTCGCTAAACGGATGAGGGAAACTGGACAAAAAACGTAATCCAGATGGGACTCATAACTCAGAACCTGGGGTACAGGTATATTTATCCTTTTAGTATTATTTATTTATTTATTTATTTTACGTAAAAAAACAGTTAAAAACTGCGTATGACGTGCTATGGGGAAAAGTGAATTGTTCGCACATTTTTAAAATTCTGTTATACTGTATTATACTGTCTAAATGGTAACTAACACATTAAATGTCATTGTTAAAAACAATATTAGTATCAGCAATGCAACAAGAGGTAATCAGTATCATCAGCGGTATAATTTAACCCTTTGTCATTTGACCTCCGTACGTACTACATCGAGAAGTCGGCATGCAACTGCTCGAACGGAAGAACTGCCGAACAACGAGTGGGTAAGCCTCAGAACGCCCAGTGGCGGCCGAAACGAGGGAGCGAAATAAGCTCGGTTAGCAGCTTGGTAGAGCGCTGCGGTCGCCCCGGTGGCGGCGAGGCAGCGGTCGTGACACCGGTCCCCATGGCAACCGCCGCCTCCCCGCCGCCCCCGCCACCTCCGCCGCCTTTGCCTCCGCCTCCGCCGCCCCCGTCCCATCCGCCCGTGCTCGCGTCCGCCTCCTGTCATTTTGAGAGGTGATTAAAAGTTGCAGCAATGCCGAGAGCGGCGCGCAGCGGTGCGGGGTGGGGGTTGGAGCAATGCCGAGAGCGGCGCGCACGGGCGGGGCGTGGCGGGGCGGGGCGGGGCGGGGAGAGTCAAGGATTATGGTTGACAAAAATATTGAGCGAGTCACACGGTTCCTAGGCAGCCGCCCCCGCAGGCGGCGGTCGCTTCCTTTTTAATGAATGGGCGCGCGGGGCAGAGAGCGTTTGCAGCTGCGGACGGTGTAACCCAGGCTGTTGCCTACGCAACGCCAACGATTGGTACATAGAATTTTAACTTTACGCCACTGGTTGTACGGTGCTCTCGGCACAATAGTACTGTATTTTGAGAATAATTTTCTCTACTATTGTTGATGCTGTTACATTTAACATGGTTAGGTATCTGTGTATTTTCATCTCTGAAATGTTAAAAAAGTTCATTATAAAACGATGATGTAATGATGGGCATTAATACACGACTGTGATAAAACGATGCGACCAATTTCACACGAGTGTATTAATACCCATTACATCGGTTTCATGCGGTACTTTTTCTACGTCTTTTATAAATTCAACTTTTACATTGAATCGTTTCGTGGCAGTTAACTTGCAGGATTCAGCCAAGGCCACCTAACCCTACCTCGCATGCTGCCGCAGGTGGCTGTGATTACCAGTTCGCCTGCGAGGGAGTACTGCGCTAGTCAAATAGGATCAAAGTGAAATTACGATCCAATTTATTTTAAATAATATTCCACGAAAAAATAGTACTGGTAAAATAATTTTAAACTCTCAAGCATAATATAATATCAAAAACAATTTTAATGTACACAATCGAGCGAAACATTTACTAGAACAATTCTCAATGATTAATAAAGTGTCAATACTTGTAAAGTTTTCTGTGATTGGTCAAGAATCTGTTTCATAATGAAATCTGTATCGTAATGGGTATCATATACAATTGGTTGCAGCCTACAAATGACAGCATTATACAATGGGAGTAGAAAAAATATCTTTGCAAGAAACATTTTATAATAAAGCAGAAAAGACCCTGAAGATCTCCAAATAACAACTTCTTCCTCTCTATTCAATGCGCCTAATACCAATTTTTCATTTATGAAGACAGTGTGTAAATTGCATCAAAATCGCCATCGCCATCAAAATCGCCAAAATTAACAATGAGCTAAATGTTTTTTTAATCCACGCCTGCCTCCCCCCAAACTTTTTCATGGATTTTTAAATGTCAGGATAACAGGTGTATGAAATGTTATATATGAAGCAAATACAATTAAGCAAGATAAATCATTTTCTTATAGTAATCTGTTTTAAAAAAGTATTTCTTCAAATATGGTCATATAAAACTTTTTGAAATAACGAATGACTTTTGGATACTTTTTGCTTGAAGAGAAGGCAATTTATATTTTTTCTCGACAATGCTTCAATTTTTGAAATTTACATTGTTTTCTTAATAGAGTACTAAAATACGCGCTGAAGTAATCTCTTAAGCACTCTCTGAGTTTTCAAAAATTGCAAAAGTTAGAAATAATGCTCCAAAGAAGGTCATGTCATAGTACCACAAGTTATATTCTCCATTAGGGGATATAAAGTTGAGAAAATGTTAAAACGTGTCTTTTAGGCTTTTATAAGTAGAGAGTGAGGGTGAAAACGGAAAGCTAACCCACACCAAAGAGATTATAAAATTGAGTAGAACCAGAAATTCTGTGCCATCACTATTTCAATACAAACATGTTGTGTGTACGTATTATTATTTGCATTAACTTTTATATCGTGCAACTCGTATTGCTATTAGTGAATCTAAAATGCGATTATATAATAAAGGAAAGCTCTTCAAAGAAAATTGTGTTCACAGTTACAAAACAAAGAGTCTACATACCACGTTTTCTTCACTGTTGCCGACCTATGGTTATGCTTCAGAAGATACACGGTGAACCAGCAGTGGCTCACAGAAGTTACACGGCAGTCTCTCTGCAGTGACAAACGGGTCTTGTTTCACGTTTTGAGAAATTCGTTGAAGTTTCTCTGAGTTGTGTAGACTGTGGCGATGTAAGAGGATAATTATGATGAATTAATCTACTTTACTTGGAGAACTCGTGGAGCAACGGACGTGGGACGTTTAATTAGTGTGATGTTGCATTTCAACACTAGTGGAGCACCACAATAGTTGCAAAGAAAACTGGATATATAAATCATCTAGATTTTTCACAACATAAAGCTACTAAGACTAATATAATTATATATATCAGAATCCCTCTCCACAGTTGAAGTAATAAACTGCAAATTAATATCGGAAGTAAACAAATGCATTCACGAAATCCACTACAATATTGCAAAATGAGGAAAGAAAATTGTGATCTCTACCTACTCACAAAGAAATTTTTGGAACTGAAATTGGTGATTTGGAAGCCAAAACTGCTGCTACGAATATTAACCAGATTTACCCAGCCGAATAATCAAATTGAAAGATTTCTGGAAAAGCAACGACTGCAAATTAAACCTTCTTTGGAATAGCTTTCGGCGAACATATAAATCAAGCAATATCTACAAGTCAACAAGCATATTTTTCTCATTAAATATCAATAAGAAAATTGGTCACACGACAAACAGTTCTTTCAGGATCCAGATCCTGAAAGATCCTGAATGTCCAGACATTCCAAATTAAGCGAACTTTACCTATTGCAAATATAATCTCCCCCGAAATGCGAACTTTGTAATACCAAACATGTCCTTGATCACATCTATAAACTACGTCAACAGGCACAGTACAGGAGCAATACAAAAAGTCCCACCAACTATGGGCCACTCCAATAACTTCTAAACGGTTCCTGATATCCAAATGCAGTTTTCGTTCAATAATGCGGAATCATGGGGCAATGTGTTGTAGAGATATTGTTTGGAATATTTTTAGTTTTCGAGAAATTTAATCTTTGATTTTTTAAATCATACATTTTTCTCAGTAGCAATAGCTGGATCTTAAAAAGAGAAATGCAATGATGTAAAATATATTAATATTTTGATAGTATTTTGTGAATAAAATGATACTTTCTGTCATGAGATTTTAAATTAAGCGTGCGCTTTTTCCTGCAGCAGCCGTCGCAACTGTCGCTTTTGGAGAAGGTGGCCTTCACGGACTCTCCCCACTCCTCCCAAAAGCGCCGGTGCCGCGAAGGCAACCTTCCCCAAAGGCGACCGTTGCAAGGGTTGCTAGAGGAAATTTCGTACATTTAATTTAAAATCACATGTCAGAAAGTATAATTGTATACTCGAAATACTATCGAAACATTAACACATGTTACATCATTGCGGTAATATTTATCATCTAGCTGTTGTAGTGAGAAAAATACATGGGTCTATTTAAAAAATCTAAGATGATTAAATTCCTCGAAAACTGAAAATATTCTCAACAATATCTCCGCGGCATATTCATTGCTCCGTGATTCCGCATTGTAGACCGAAAATTCGAAAACTGCAATCCGATATCGGGAATCATTTAGAAGTTATGGGGGTGGCCCATAGTTGGTGGATCTCCTTGTGTGTGTGTGTGTGTGTGTGTGTGTGTGTGAATTCGCAGGAGTCGAATTCCATCTTTTCATCTTCAAATTAAGATAGAAAAATCAAAACAAGAATGAAACAAGCAATTGTAAATGGACAAATTAAATATATTCTACCATTTCCCTATTTCTCCTATTGCGAGGTCGCCATGCTTTCGTTAGAAATTTAGCAGCTCAGGAAAACAAAAAACAGTTTCTATTTTTGACTGAAAACGCAAATACTTATTCCGTCTATTCTTATAATTTGAGTACTGTCTCCTCTAGTTTCGGTTAACTATTTTTCACTTAATACGAAAAACTTCTGAGAGTAAGCGGGCCTCTAAAGGGTCTACGTGTTGTCATGTGAATTTGGGGCTCGTCGGTTGAAACATTGGGAAAAACAATAAAAAACATGACTATTCGCTTAACAGTTAATATAATTAAATTAATTAGCCTTATATGTACAACTATACCAGTAAAAAACGAACAAAATCAATTACACAAACAAAAACAACTCTCAAAGCACACTTTGCTATTAGAAATCATTTAGTCTCATATGCGTAAATATATCAGTAAAAAATGAACAAAATCATTACACAAACAAAAGAAAAACAATTCTTGAAGTACTCTTTGCTAATAGTAATCAATTCGCCAAGGCAACGGTTAACTTCGACAATTTAAGATCGGTTCAGCAAGCAGAAACATTTCTATTAATGTTGAAACAATACCACATGGAGCCCGCCGTCATCGGCGGCGTGTCCGACCCCAGTTTTTGAGAAGAGAAAGAACAAACAGGAGAGAAAGTTACCGCTCTCGAGAAGCCATCCCAGCACGGCTTATCGCCGGCAGCGGCGTTGGCGTGGCGCTGGGAGCAAATCCGTGGCTGGCGGCCGACCTCGGGGCAAGCGGCGTTCTGCTGGGCGGCAACGGTGTCGCTCCTTGGCCCGTCTCTCTCTCTCTCTCTCTCTCTCTCTCTGTCTCTTTCTCTCTCTCACAAACACAACACACACACACACACACACACACACACACACACAACACACACACACACATATAACGACGTGTGTATCTGCGCGCCCGCTTCGCCTTCCCGAGCACGGACCACTCCATCCTCGCCTCACACTCACACCGTCGCCCTTTCTCCGCCTGGCCTCCTCTCTTATCGTTCCGCAACCCTCTCTCCCCTCCTTCCCCTTCACCACCCGTGAGGAGGGGAGGTTCTCCGACTGGGCTGGCTCTACGTAACGAGCGGAAGGATGAGGCATGCCAGTCCCATCTGCACGGTCGCAGTACAGACTAGATTATCATACTCTGTGCGCACGACACAGATAGCGTAGCGACAGCAAGGTTCAAAGATAGAGTCGCTGGATGATTGATTGTTAGTGATTCCGGCGCGTCAACTACTGTGGTCATTAATCCTGTTAGTGTAGTGCAAGGTTTTTTCATAGGGAGGTGGCGGTGATCTTCCTCTGCTGGATGGGGAATTCCGGCGCCGACCTACCGTCGAGTAGCGGGTTTTTCTTAACCAAGTATCTCCCACCGGCGGTGATTGCGCCAGCCGGGACATGCTCTAATCCCCGAACGGTCTTCCGGCATGTTTGGTAGTGTAGAGCATGTTAGTGTGTATGTATGGGGTGCGGATCGAACAAGAGGTGGGAAAGATCGCGCGCGGTCCGTGGCCCGCTTGTTAGGGAACTACTCCGGCATTCGCCTGGTGTTAATCGGAGAAACCACCGAAAACTACCGATCAGAGCAGTCGGCCGCTAGAATTCTCCTCCACACAGCGACATAATTCGACCTAGCTGGCAAGCTTAGACCTTTCTGTCAGAGGCACTGCAATGACATTAATTGATGCACTGAGCCACATCTCCGGGCAGGTTGCTCGGTATTAAAAGTTCGTTATGCGCATGTTGTGATACATTTCGCTACTCACATATTGTAGTAATGCAGGAGTATATTTTGTTTGTTGTTCTTGAGCAGTGTGTGTGTTCCTTTTCGGAAAATCTTTTAGTATGGATTTGATAACAGCCTTTTTGATCCTGCAGGCCACTAGTAATATAAATTTATAAGTAAATTAAAATAAAGAAATTTTAGCTATCTAATTCAAAACCAGCAATATATTTGGCACAATTACTAACATGTATTACATGCGTACAATGATTTGCATTGACAATACAATGACAATTGCAAGCAAAATTCAATTTGCAATATATTTGCTCTGCCTTCATAATCTAAATGTGTCGTGGCTATTTTAAGCGGATAGTTACTCTCTGTAGGATCAAATATTCGTCTATATAGAGACGGTACGGATATGAGTAGGTCCTGAGGGGAACTGCGTCTACAATTCATTTGACTTGCCGCGCAAAGCAGTGCGCGTTGAAAGCTTTGGTGACGACTGACCAGCGACATAGGGGAGGTATTTTCCCACGTCACTATTCACACGTCACACGGGGATTCTGAAACTCGAAAACGCGGAACTGCCAGTGATCGAGAAGGGAAGAAATAAGAGTTTCACATAAATTATGTAATGTAAAGATTCAGAGAATTTTGAATAACGGAACAAAACAGTGCGTGTATTAGTTTGAAGAAAACTTAAAAGGCTTTGTTAAATGTTTCTTTTGGGGAAAGTATAATGAACAATTATATTGAAAAGTCACTCTGTTTAAATGTCATATGCCTGCTAATGATGTGTTAGGGATTCTTGCTTAATTAACGATAACCAATTTGTGTGTGAAATAAATATTAAAGTATTTAAGTTAAGAATCGGTAGACATTTTCAAAGAAGATGCTAGCCCTGCACAATGTGAGAAATTCTGGTCTAAAGATTAGACGAAGTGATTAGGAGAATTTTATTAACAGAGGAAGTGATTCGCAATTTGGATATTTGTGAAGAGTACATCCTTTTTTCTTTATGTGTTATGTTTCTTTATTACGAGGAATGAATAAATCCCAATTTTACCGAAAATTGTATGGTTTTCTTCACATGTGATCTCCATCAAAGATTTCTCCCTACCAAGACCCCGGCGCCTTTCAGGTTCCCCAAATGAAAAAAAATAATTATTGTGGCGAAGTACCATCATAATGTACACTTAGCCTCAATAAGCAATGGTTGGTTAATTTTTCGTCTCTGAATATTTCTTGAAAACCACGAGGACGTATCGGCATTATAAACTGCTGAAACAACAACCGTCTGAACAAAAGCTTTTGATTATTCAAATTGAACTTATGAAAGAGAGAAGGATTTTTTTGCCAATTGTATCAACTTCGAAAAAATTAATTATAATCGAATAAAAAAATTAATACTTATGCAAATAACATCTACAATTTGAACAGTATTATATATGTTTCAATTTAAAATAATTAAAAAAAAAAAAATAATAATAAAAAAAAAAAAAAATATAAAATAATCAGTGAAATTGTGAAATCAACTTATATATTTTTAATAAAACATTTAAATACATTCTTTTGCGGTTCAAATTTCTATCACTGTTATCTCTAGAATGCAGACATTGTGAAATTCATTTAGGACTAACATTCACTTTGAAGAACTCTGAGACGATAGAACTGATACATTTATTTAGAAAAAAAAATAGTTTCTGGCCGCCCTGGATGGTTGAGGTGGGTAAGAGCGCGTACAGACTTAGTACTTCGGTCCGAAGGGTCGCGGGTTCCAGTCCCACCTTGGGCATGGTTTTTTGTTTCTTGTCTCTCTTGTATGTGTTGTCGCGGAGGGCCTCGCGTTCTGCTGACCCCAGATCAGAGGAGCCCGCAAGTGTGTTGGTGTCTAGTGTATGGTCGAATATGCGTCCCATCGAGTCGTAAAGAATAACCAGCTGTCTGATGACTAAAAACCTCAGAAAAAAACTAGTTTCTGTATATAGGATGAGACTGTAACTCTGAAGAAATTTCGGAGGATCACTGAGGCAAACTGTTCCAACTGAATTGCCCGTGAACATCTGTGAACCGAACCCACTGGGATTTAATGTGGAATAAAATATTCCTAAATACGTATATTCATATAGACAAAATATATTAAAAAATGGAGTCAAGTATGAACTAAAAAATGAATGGTACCGGTCGGTTTGACATAGGGGCAAAATATTTCCAGAGTTTTTGAATAAACTTTGTCCTCGAATAGCGTAAAAGACGCTTGAATTAACGTAGCCTCCTTCAACTGCAATATTGAAGACGGAAATCAATTTCTTTATAAAACCCGTTATTAAAAGAATGTTAGAATAACATCTGTACAATTTTTCGAAAATATGAGTAGCTTTTGTGTAATTCTACGTTAAATTTTGGCATTTTGTAAATAATAATTCTCTCAAAAAAAAAAGGTTCCACAGAAAACAATGTCATAGGAACATTTACCAATGACACTGCAATTTAAGAAATAGACCCACTTTTCTCAGATGCCTCGTTAGAAAAACCCACGTATGGTACTTTAATACGAATGTCTCTCTTATCTCTTTCTGCGTAAGTGATGTTACGGCTGGTGTTAGACCTTGAGAAGCACGGCCGCCTTGGGCTTAGGCTGACAAGCCTCATACCTCGGGCCCCCGATTGATTGATTGATTTTTTCGTGTTTCCGGGCGCGTCAACTGCTTTGATCATTAGTCCCGTTGGTGTAGTGCATGTTTTCTCGGGAGATGGCGGTGATCTTCCCCCGTTGGATGGCGAGATCCGGCGCCCACCTACCGTCGGCTAGTGGGGTTTCCCACTAACCAGGATTCTCCCTTACCTCTCCTCTTACACTACCACATATTCCGGGAGACCGGTGGGGAGCTTAGAGCTTGTCCCGGCTGGGGCGGTGCCCCGCTGGTGGGAGAGTCCTGGTAAAGGGGAAACCTCACTAGCCGACGGTAGGTCGGCGCCGGATCTCGCCATCCAGGGGAGGAATATCACCGCCGTCTCCCGAGAAAAAACATGCACTTCACTAACGGAACTAATGACCAAAGCAGTTGACGTGCCCGGAAACACGAAAAAATCAATCAATCAATCTAACTTACGAAGCAACCAGGAATTACATTCACAAAGCGCAGTAAATTCGGAGCGGGCGATTGTTTGTTGCCAAATTACACAAACATACTCATATTTTCAAAAACTTCAACATGGTCTAATTTGACGATCTGTTTTTGATAAACATATCATTAAGAAAATAGTGTTTTTTTTTTATTTTCTTAAAATCAGGCATTCTAACGAACAAGAGACCTGTACCATTCTCTTAAGCGTCCTCCAGGGTATCTAAGATCGCAATTTATTCAAAAAATTGTTTGGAAAAATTGATTTAATGATAATAAAAATAGCCAATATTTGACACAAAATTTGGGAAATAATATTCATGTTCTTGAGAAATTGATCATGTCATTATTTTTAGATTGTTTTACATGAACATATTTCACTAAGAAAAAATGCATATCTTCATAACTGTAGTTGTAGGAAGGCGCCGAAAAATTTTTAAATCATTTCAATTTTCGAAAAATCAGCTTTTAACGAGCATGAGACTTGCGTTATTCTCTTAAATCGTCCATTACGCTATCCAATAACAAAGTTTAATCAAAACGTTCGAGCCATTGTTTTGAAAATTTTAAAATTGACCCAGGGGCTTCGTGTAAGGCACCTCAAAATTAAAATATCAGTTTCAAATTCAAGGGCCCGCGACATCAGCCAGATCGACGAGGGACTATGAATTTTGGAGAAAATAACCAATTTAGCCGCTAGCGTTGTTCAGAGACGGACAGACAGACGAACGGACAGAGTGATGGACAGACAGACAGATGGACTGACAGACGTGTTGCCGTCAGTCGAGTATTCGGTATCAAGGACCCATGAAATATGGATTCAGGCTACACCACGTGTTAGAGGATTTTTTCTAAATTTAGCATCAGGATTTATCTATTTTTTCCGTTGCCAGGGCCCTGTAATAAAAGTTTTTCTGCAAAACGTCGCCAGTTTTTCGCGCAGCATTACATAACTTTGTTTCTACCGCGATAGCGAGAAAGTCAAAATGAAAGCGTTATTTCTTCCTATACAAGGTGAATTTTAATTAAACCGACAAACTGCAGGGACAGATTCATGACTGGAAATGAAGGGAAAAAGGTCCCGCTCAAAATTCAGGCATTGGAGGATCTGCTTCGATTTCGTAGCGGTTGCATCCTCCCATATCGTCGGCACCACACGGCGGATAGGCCGGGTTTACTGACAAGGAAGGCCTACCAAGGGTTACAACTATTATGCAAAATTTATTGTGTAATGCTGGGATGAATTGTATGGCCTCAAATTCTTCCCCTACAAAGTAACTACCAAATTGGTTCAAAGTGATTGGTCCCGGAGCTTCTATCGCAATCTCTCTGTCCTCGTGACATTTACCGTCGAATAACATTCGTTTGTAGCCCTTCGGGCACCCGCCTCGCACATCCACGCACTTGCCCTCTGCGCGACCTTGAAAAGCCGCTTGGACATCCAGAGCTACCACGTGATCTTCTGCACAAGGCCCTTGCTCCAGAAGCTTGTGGCAACCTTGGAATCCCGTAACCCATACTTTCTCCTTGCCGAAACATTCGGCTTGAGAAGGCTCGCATTCCAAAGATGGTATTTTCTCTGGTGAACGTTCCTGAAATGATTGTAAAGGATTATGAAGGAATACTGATCGTTGTATGTCAGGGTTCCGAAGATCGGGAATCACACAAGAATCGTCCTCCGCGGGTTGTTGAATGGTGATTGGTTCGAATGGTTTATCCCGACATTCCGTATCTCCCAGAATGTGAACTGTGATTTCCGCATCACCTCCGCAAATAACATCCCGCACTATCTTCTTCTGGTAACATTTGTCATCGTACGCCATACGATATCCAGAACATGGGTCCATGTACTTCGGACAAGAGCCAACAAGACGACCGGAGCTGAAATCAAAAACGGATAATTAATATCTTACACTTGTATAATCGTAAACTATATAAATGCGTGTGTGTGTGTATACACTTACGAAAAAAGGGGGAATGCGTGAAATGTCAAAACGTTTTCTCTGCTGAATTTATTACTCAACAATTACTCGTATTTTGAAAACAAGTAATGGTGCAGAGTGTACGGAATTTTGCATACTACTTAGATTTCGTATTTCTTCGGTTTGGGGAAGCTTTTCGTTTTTGTCGCACTCTTTTGTAAGCTTTCATCTATTGTCATTCAAAGAGCATTTTCCCAATTTCTAGGTCCCCCTAATGTTAGATCTTAAATATGAATTTAAAAATATAGTATTATAGAAGAATAAAATTATTAGACACAATTTAAAGCACATGTAATCATATATGAAATAATGTGAACAAATCACTGCTAATATTAACGTGAGAGATTATATTTTTAAACTTTTCTGAAAAAAGAAAAGAATAGGGCAGAATGGTGTTTATGTCATCCTGTAGAGTATATTTAGCTCTATCCCTACCAATAGTTTAAAGAAAAAATTCAGTTATTTGTGCGAAATTCTTGTTTTTCTGATTATTTAATATTGCATTTATTGCACGTAATATTGCGCGAAAATTATTAAATTTTCAAGAAAACGTATGTGCAACGAAAGAACTAATTATGTACAATAAATTTTACTTGAAGGAAAAATCTCTATCTTCATGTTTGTAGTACAGAAGACGCCGAATAAATTTCAAACTTTTGAAATTTTTTCAAAATTAAGAGTTAGTGAATATAGTACATTTGTAAATGCATTTTACTATCTTCTTACTAAAATTACAGAAAAAAATTGAAGCCATTCTTGATAAAATTTTGAAAATGTCCCAGGGTATCATGTAAAGTACACCCAAAAATTAATTAATCTTTTTAAAATCGCAGAACTTTGAGTGAGGCCAGTTGACAAGAGTTTTGGGACTTTCATATGAATAGTTTAGGCGCAGTGTTGTTCACATACATCAGACAGACACACGGACGGACGCACAGACGTTTTGAAATAAAAACCATTTCGGTGTCAAGGGCCCACAATTTCTGAAATCTGACTTCATGACGTGTTAGAGGGAGTAATTAATTACATTTTAGAATAGGATTAATTCACTTTTCTGTATCAGGGCCCTGTAAAACGAGTTTTTCTGTCGAAAAATCGCCATTTCTCTCCGTACATACGTACGTATAGGAAAAAAGTAAAAATGGAAAGAGTACAAGTAATTGTTAAGTGAATGTTTCTTTGTGAGAATGAATGTAGACTGAAATATGCATGTCCAGAAACGCGTCCGTATGTTGTGATTTAGGTCTGTAGATGGTGCGTTATTAGTAATTTCTTCATTACATATAGGTAAATTAGATCTGATAGAATGTTCCTGCCGTATAACATCCGTCTTTATGCAGTACTGACGGTTCTTTTGCACTTATTTCCAAATTAGAGGAGTTATACATGTATAGTATTAATCAACATTGAAATAGAGAAGATGTCAACTTATATTATTATTCAAATTCCAAATAACAGTTCACGAGTAGATCAATTACATGGATCAGAGGTGGCCAACTTGCAAGGCCTCACGAGCCGCGACTAAAACCTTTAATATAAATACGGGCCGTATTTTCATTACTCGTGCGACCCACATGTGACCCTATCTTGTTGATCTCGGCAGTTTTCTCGGCTGCTCTGAAACGGGGGGGGGGATGGAACCATGTAGAAGCCCTACCCTACATAACGGGGGAAATATATTGGGATAATTATGAGTTTCTGAATTTACTGAAACAAAAATCCTTAAATCTAAACTTCACCAATTTTTACATTAAGGGGTGTTGATCCCGAGGAGGCTCGTGCGCTAGGCACAATAATCTTCACCCACATCGATGTAAAGGACTTTCGCGTTTGTCTAGTAGCCTTCCGCGGCTCGCATGCAGCCCGAGGGCCGCCAGTTTGGCACCCCTGACTTAGATGAATTTGTGCTTCGAATGCAATATGTGCTGCAAATTTGCATGTACATTTTTACAGTACATATGTGTCGCATCTACATCATTTGAGTAACAAATAGGAAGCTGCCTTCTCCAATGAACTCAGTAAAAAAAAAAAAAAAAAAAACACCCACTTTGGTTTCACTTACCCGTGTTCCAGTTCCGTTCTATTTACCCCGAATTTACAGTAACACCCTGAGTTTGCAGAACAGTCCACAACATTTCGTCCAATATAATCGCATCTATCTAGATTGGGGTTGTAGACGAGGTTGTGTCGGAAGCAGATCTTGTCTTCGCGAGTGCACGGGACGGGGCGGCCGATGAGGGAGTCGTTGGCAAAGTAGCGCCGGTAGCCACGCAGCCCGACAGGGGCGGGCGGGGCGGTGGGCGGGCGTGGGCGGGGCGCTGGGCGGATCGCTAGGCAGGTCGCTGGGCGGGTCGCTGTCACATTCTTTGGGCCATTCCCAAGCCGTCACTTTCCACGAACACAACAGCAACAGCAGTCCCGCTGCCTTCCACCAGAGGTGCCCGCAGGAGGCTCTCATTCCCGAGTTCATCTGAAATAATGAATAACAGATTGTTAGTGATAGCGGATGCGTCTGGCTAAGGTAATTAGTCCCGTAAGTGAAGGTAAGGGCATGTTTTCCCTCGGGAGGTGGCAGTGGTCTTCACCCGCTGGAGGGAGAGATCCGGCGCCGACCTACCGTCGGCTAGTGGGGTTTCCCCCTAACAAGGACTCTCCCACCAGCGCGGCACCGCCCCAGCCGGGACAAGCTCTAATCTCCCGACCGGTCTCCCGGAATATGTGGTAGTGTAGTGCATGTTAGTGTAAGTGAGTGTGTGTGTAAGGGGAGAGGATAGGACAAGGAAGAGGAAAGAAAGATCGCGCGCGGTCCGAGATCCGTTGTTAGGATACTGCTCCGGCATTCTGCTGGAGTTGATCGGAGAAACCACGGAAAACTACCGATCAGAGCAGTCGGCCGCCAGAATTCTCCTCCTGACAGCGAATGAATTCGACCTAGCCGACAAACTAATGTCGAAAATCCTGCTACCGTTGGGACTCGAACCTCGTGTCGCGATAAGGCATTCCGGCCGCTCGTCACTCGCCGCCGTCAGCCGCCTCGTCCGTCGCCCTCTTGCTGCCCGAGGCTCGTGTTGCGCTGTCACCTGCCCTGGAATAGGCTTCGCTGCGAGGTAAGGCCCAATAAATTCCAACTACACGCCTGCTGTCTTTCCCTTGCACGAGTTGCCGTGTCCGCCCCCTCCCCCGTAACCTGCGGACCTCCAGGGCAGAATTAGTTCAATGTCATATAGATAGATTTTGACAATGACGAACAGATGTCATATGACAATGACATGTAGATAGATATAGACAATGGCATATAGATAGACATATATATTTTGCTTGTGGACGTAAATGTAGCTTCACTATGCGCACGTTTTGTTGAGCTCTTCTTTTGCTTATAGTGGTAGGAGTAGAGCTGAGGGTGAGTTACTATATTGTTAGCAATACAGAAAAATTGAATCTGCAGTTCGTTTACAGTTACAAAAAAGTTTTCTATTACTCGAAAGCTAGTTTTTGAAATGTTCATATCTCGCTTTTTAAAATGTATTATTGTTATAATAATAATTATTATTACTATTATTATAACTATTATTTTTTCAACTTTGAACTATTAATAGTTGAATTGTTGGGAAGGGATACTCTTCCCCACATGTCATATACAGTTTTTTACTATTATTCACTAAATAAATTTTAATTATATTATATTAACATAATATAATAATGAATACTAAAATACATACAATTTAATACACTACAAAATTACTCCAATTAATGCAGAGGCCCTTCACATACTATTGATCCTATTGCTTACACTATTACTGGAATTTAATCTTAAATCTGTGCTTAAGATAAGTCCTCGATTAAATACCCTGAGCTACCTCTCCAGGTATCTGAAATAAAAAAATTCATCATTTCGCACAAAGCGATGCCAACGAACTTTTTATTTTGACTTTGCCTTTCTCGCCTATTACGTAGTTGTTAGCAAAAAAGTATATAATGCTTCAGCGGAAATATCCACTTTTTGATCGGAAAACATGTACTGTGGGTCCGTGATATCAAAAACCTGGATAAATGTTGCTCCTATATGAAGCAAATTGTTTTGTATAATACTGTGACGTACTAGGATGAAAAACACAGACGACTGTTCTGATTGATATTTACAATATATTTACAGTATATTTACAATTAATGTACAAAGATAACAATACAAAAATCTAACCCCTTGGCAACCTTTCAATTCTCTTAGCCGCGAAACCCCGCGACCGTCCCTAGGCCTCGCCCAGAACCACTGCTTCGAAAGCAGCAAAAAGCAACGCGAGGTGCGAAGCTGTCGGACATAGAGTCCCGTAACTATACCAGTTACATGGCCTGTCGCCAAACCGATCTTCGACCCGAAGATCACGTGCAATGATAGCACTGGAGATACCTCTCGTCTTTCGACACCCAGCGTATACCCGAGGCGCCCCTCGAACCAACGCCGTCGGCGCGGCCTTAAATATCCGTTGGCTCGCCCCCACCCTACCAGCAGCGGGGGTCATACGGCTCGCTGGCCAGCCCTTCCAGGGCTGCAACCGACATCTCTTAGCCTCGCATCCGTGCGCGTCCCTTTCAGGGAATTTCCAGCCGGGATTCCTACGGGTTTTCCAGCCGGCGCGGCGAGGCGCCGCCGCTTTACACCCCCATTTTGCATCCGGCTTAGAGCGGGTTTCCCCGAAGCGGCCCGGCGCGGCCCGACGCCGCGGCGCCGAACCACGCGACGCTACGCTACGCTATTGCTTACACTATTACTGGAATTTAATCTTAAATCTGTGCTTAAGATAAGTCCTCGATTAAATACCCTGAGCTACCTCTCCAGGTATCTGAAATAAAAAATTCATCATTTCGCACAAAGCGATGCCAACAAACTTTTTATTTTGACTTTGCCTTTCTTGCCTATTACGTAGTTGTTAGCAAAAAAAGTATATAATGCTTCAGCGGAAATAGCCACTTTTTGATCGGAAAACATGTACTGTGGGCCCGTGATATCAAAAACCTGGATAAATGTTGCTCCTATATGAAGCAAATTGTTTTGTATAATACGTTATGTAGTCAGAATCCACGTTTATGTGTCCTTGATATCGACAATTTGTTTATGTGCGGTAAATCATCCCTCTGTGGTTAACACTATCGATTAAACCTTTCACACGATTTCCTCTAAAACTCACATCCTTCGATACATCTCATCACTTTAGAGGCCCTGCAAATGGAAACGGATTTTTTTTATTTTTGGGGTGTTTTATATTACGCTTTAACAACACTTTCAGAATTATCTGCGAAATGGCTGCACATGTATTTTATTGTTATCGGAAAGAGCACAGTAAAACACGGTAAAAGTACCCCCCCCAGGCAGCCCATGTAAGAAACAACCCAGTAGCAGTGAATATAATGTATATGTTAGCAATAGATATGCTTCTCTTGAAAAGAATAGTGATCAAGACAAAAGATTCAACTACCTGGACGACGAGAAAACTCATGAAGTCGAGGACATAAAAATTCCCCCCATATTTGTGAAAACATTCCGAACATTAATCATTTCAACAAAGATATAAAAAAGCAAATTACCAATTCACCTCTGGCACGATTAACAACAAAATTAAGCTGTCTTTCAAGTACAAGGCGAACTTTAAAAAGGCCATTAAATATCTATTAAGCACCAATAGACAATTCCCCACTTATAAGGATCCCATGAAAAAGAAATTCTCAGTAGTTTTCAAAAACATTCATCAGTCAGTAACTCAAAAAGAGGTATACGAAGATTTGTATCCAAAATATCCTTCACTGATCAGTGTCACAAGATTATACAAAGACAATATTCCCATTCCGGTCATTGCAGCTGAATTAGACGGGCATCAAAGTATTGAGGAAGTGTTAAAAATTAATGCAATATGTAATCTGTGTGTCAAAATTGAAAAACGTAAAACAAATGTGCCAATACAATGTTTGAGGTGTCTGGACTTTGACTGTAAAATAAATAACTGTAATAATGAAATTGTATGTGCATTCTGTGCAAAAGACCATTACACGGTAAAAGGTCCACAAAGAAACTTTGCAAAAAAACACCAACATGTCACAATTGCAAGGGCCCGCACCGAGCGGACTTTCGGTCCGCAGAATGGAATTATTTTAAGAAAATTTCAGAGACCAACAAAAGCAACTCTAAAACTTCTACCTCCCAGGAAAATTCAAATAACAATACTTTGGCCCCTATACTCACAAATCGCAATTTTCCTAATCTTCGTTAGAATCGAGCCTTACCAGGTTTTACATATCAAGAAAACAAACCAGCAAAGCACTCAAAACATACACCAAAATGTAAATAATAACAACAATAACACAAACTCAATAATGCGCATTCTAACCATAGTAAACAGTATTCAAAATTCAATCACATCTTACTTTAATAACAATAATGCCAGAACAGTGTAATAAAGAATTAATCATACTAAACTGGAATACTAATAACATCTCAAACAAAAAAATGAACTTAAATATTTCTTAAAAGATAAAGGAATACCAATCCCACGCATCACTGAAACGCACTTCAGTCCAGACAATACATTTAACCTATCAGGATACAATGTAATAAGAAAAGACAGAGTAGATCAAGAAGGGGGAGGATTTCTCATACTCGACGAAAAATCAATTCCGTATATGCAATCTGAGACACCTCACACTCCAGGGTTAGAAACTATTGCTATTAAAATCCTCATAAACACTAGCATAACCATAATAGCAGCATACAAACCAATCCATATTAAAATAAAAAACACAAACATAATTTCCCTTCTTCAACAGAATACCCCAATGATTTTACTAGGTGACTTAAATGCAAAACATACTAACTGAGGTTGCAGAGTTTCCAAAAATGCAGGCTCTCAACTACTTAAAATAATAACAAACTTAAACTTGAATACTCTTACGCTATACGAACCAACCCAATTCCCACACGACAGAAGCAAACACCCAGATGTATTAGATATAGCAATTACTAACACTAGAACACCATATCATTCAACCCCAGTATTTGAGATGGATTGAGACAAAACATACATTGGGAATCATTGAGAAAAATAGTGAGAGTCAAGACACCACAATTCAAAATATTAAACTCTCCCTTAGAAATAGAAAAGTCTGTCACGCAGATAAACGAAATAATTATAAACACAATAAGCACTTGCAAGACAACAACCCTCATATTCCTTCACACAGACAAAACAAGACTACCCAAAGAAAGAATACAAATAATCAACACACGCAATAAAACTAGAAGGCTATGGAGCAACAAAAGAATTCCACAACTGAAAAAAGCTAAATCTCATTAATCATATAACAAAAAAGCAATAAATCTACACCCCAACAATCCCTCAACACCAAAATAGAATCATTAAATACCCCAAATAAATCACTTTGACAAAACAAAATAACCATGCCACCCCTCAACACGACACAAGTATAAAATATGCTCCACAAGACAAGGCAAAAGTACTAGCAGAACACGTCACTCAAACATTCAAACCTAACAATACACCCGTACACCAGGCAATAATTGATTCAAACAGAGCACCTAACTATGACGTCCCTCAGAAAATAAATTTCATTTCACCTTCCGAAGTTAAAAACCTCCTAAAAAAATTTCCCAAAAGAAAAGCTCCGGGACATGACCTAATTAGCAACCAAATATTAAAAAACGTGTCCACATCCACAATTGCATATGTAAATAACATCTATAATTCATCACTCATATTAGGCTATTTCCCACGTTCTTGGAAAATATCAAATATAATCCCGCTCCCCAAACCAAACACAAATCATAGTCTTGCAGCTAATTATAGACCAATAAGTCTCTTCCCAATTATTTCTAAAACATTTGAAAAAAAAATGTAAAAAGACTTAGAACAAAAGTCTACCAATGTATTCTTGAACGCCAACAAGCTTGACCATTTGCATTTTGCTTTCCATCAATCTGCGCCATTTTTAAAACGTACTGCGCTCTTTCCGATAAGAATAAAAAATAAATTATTTTAAAAATATGAGTAGTTTTTGCAAACTTTGCGAAAAATAGACAATTTAAAAAAACATTTTCTCAAAAACAGCCACAATTCTTTTTCTCGAATAGAGCAATGTTCGCTTATATAATTTGCAAAGTCTTCTGTAGACAACACCTATGCCCCTAGCACCTAAACAATTCACAAGATTTTTTTCTAAACTTAATATTCATAAACAATTTCCAAAAGAAGGGCTAATGCAACCTATAATCGGTGCAACAAATCTGTTGCAATTTTTCGGATTTATGTACAGAATGTATCAGTGAACTGACTGCAACTCTTCATCCAGCATCTGCAGTCTAACGAACTCTTTTAAGACCTTTTTACACGGTATAGTTTTTGTGCACATTCTCACACAGAAAATTCAAGACCAAACTAGATGTTTATGAAGCCAAATGTTATTTCTTAGTCTGCACGTTTTCTGAACGAGTTGCCACAAGACGTGGCTAGAGATTATACAGGTAGTGTCGGCCCTGCACACAGAGAAATTGTCTTCATATATTCACGGCATTTGTTTTCGAATTACTTTGTTAATACTTTTTTAAGTATTAATGAAACGTGCGGATAAAAACTAGAAAGGCCATCATGGTTGTCGCTACAAGTATGATTGTGTCTGCGAAGGCTTTTCGAAAACGCTCCGAATTTAGGAAACTTAGCTATGGAATCGAAATTCATTAACTTCATAATTTGCGCGTGGTAGAAAAGAAACAGACTATAAAAGCCCAGAACTCAAATTCGTGACGCCAATGCACAAAATCTTACGAATTGCACCTACCTAACTACAGAATTGAAAAGGATGGACGTTTTCGACAGGTCGCTAGAGACGTACGCTTCGTTTTCGACGAGAATCAAACGCTTCGTTTTCTGTAGGAAACTAGTAGAGCTGCAACAGCACGCACTTTCACGAAAATTACATTTTACATTAACGGGCGATTTGTATACACAGTTAGATTTATGAGTACATGTGATTCAAATAATGTATAATAAAGTTTCTGGAAAGCTCGTCATTCCGCGTTTCCAGAAACGCAAAAATGTCATTTTCTCAAAAACTGTTCTTTTTCTTTATATTGTTTAAACAAGTACGTTTAAAGAAATGACTGTATAACAAGATATCCCACTTTGATGCATTCATTTGTTTTTTCAAATATTCAGAAATGCAATTTTTTGGAAATATCTCTCACGCCAATTTATATAATATAATTTATATAATATATAATATAATTTATATAATATATAATATAATTTATATAATATATAATATAATTTATATAATATAAAATATAATTTATATAATATTTAATATAATTTATATAATATATAATATAATTTTGTTAGCAATTTGAACACATTATTGCATTTCGAAGTCAATGTGCTTGAAATGATTTCCAATGTGATTTCTCGAAAACTGAGAAGTATTTTGTGAAAAAGAGCTTCCAGTAGGGGTTACATGTGGTACGCAGCAATAGTGGAAAACAGGATAGAGTAGTGGGAATATGAAATTATAATCACTAACTGAAGTATATAATTTGTGACATTAGAGTCAGAAATTCTGAATACTCGCCTAAAGTTACACAAATATTAAAAACAAATTCTTCTGAAGATAATAACCACACTATTCTTGTTACTTACCAACTCTGATGCGGGCGTAATGTACTCGAGTTTTCTATTCTTCTCGCTCTCGAGTCCACAGAGTTACTGCCGGAGAATGCGAAACGTCGACACGCAGGTTAACTCCGAGGTTTCTTCAAGGCGAACCGGTTTTTCACGGCTCAGTCCGCAGTTAACAGGTTTCGAGGATCTCACGTGTTTAAAACAGATGTTTCGCGAGACGAAGACGCCGCATTATTTTTTTTGGAAGGGGCGAAAAAAAACAACAAACAAACAAATACAAAAAAAAACGCATGCTGTACTATGTGAATGACTTCGCGCAGACGAGGATGGAGAAATTCTACATTCATTGACCAAGTAAAGCAATGGACATTACAGCTTTTGCTTAGTGAATTTATTTATTTTTATTTTATTTTACGTCAAAAAACATTTAAAAACTGCGTATGACGTGCTATGGGGAAAAGTGAATTGTGTGCACATTTTCAAAATTCTGTGATCCCTACACTAAGTCATATACTACTTAAATTTTGAAAAAAAAGGCTCCCATGTGATAAAATCTATTTTCAAGAATAAAAAGGCAATACATTTTGGCGCTTATCCATGTTGTCCTTCAGAATAATACTTCCTGCCGCGACAACATGGAAACGATAATTTGAATAATTGTATTTCCCACTGAATTTTAGAAGATGTGCACAGAAAATGAAGTTACATTTATGTCCGAAGCAAAACAAGGGGCCATATCAACATTTCCTCAATGGATCAGGGAAACTGACGAAAAAACTCGGAATCAAGGAAAACTGGACAAAAGACGTCGCAGAGATGAAGTTGTACATCCAAAAGCATGGTGATTAAAATAACATCGCAATATAATAATAATAATAATAATAATAATAATAATATAAATATCTTTTATTACTAACTGAATTACCCCTCATTGCTGGGGGATTTATCATAATTTATTAGACAGGAAGAGGAATTCAATATATTCCCGCCCTGAGGCGGAGCCTACTTCTATCTGTTCTATTGTATCTCCCTCCCCCTACCCGCCCCTCTTTGCCTCGCTCCCATCTGGAAATACCCGGTTTACCTTACTCACTAAAACACTTTCTCGCCGAAACATATTTATATTTTTCCTTATTGAGGTTCCTGGCCGCAAACTTCCTTCACTTCATAATTGAAAATAATAAGACAATATAAACTAAACAAAATAAAATACATGTACTAATGTATATTCTTTTTGTGGAATTTGATGTGATTCCAACATTTTCAATCAATTGTCTAATTGTAAAACTTACTCTTTTTTTATATTTTTTCTTCACATGTTCGTATAAAGAAAAGTTTACGTGATCTTGCCGCGGCAATTGACGTTTAAATATTAATAAAGTAAACTTAATTGAATTCGAGTACATGTTTTAGAATTTTTGATAAATTGTAGCTGACGGAATGGAGCCATTAAACAGACAATTATAATATCTCCAAAACTCCGAGATCAAAATGGATCCCGGCTTGACAAAAGTTTTTCTATTACGTAAATAAACCCCTTTTGTTCTGTTTTCAACAGCCTTGAAAATCAGCGTTGGCACACATTCAATTTCTCCAAATATAATTATCCACTACCAATGTTAATAATCATTTCTTCATCACCCAAAGGTATGCTTTCACTCTACACTACAATAAAACATTTACCTACAAAAATTCACAGCTTCAGCATAACACGTAAACCACTCACAGTGATTTCGCTCGCACTATCGCTGTTGCAACTCGCAAAGACATAACAATATTAACAATATTAACAATATTAACAATATTAACAATATTAACAATCAATATTAACAATATTAACAATATTAACAATATTAACAATATTAACAATATTAACAATATTAACAATATTAACAATAACAATAAAACGATAACAACGATAACAACGATAACAACAATAACAACAATAACAGCAATAACAACAATAACAACAATAACAATAATAATGCTTAATTTACTAAAACTAAACGTGTATTCATAACTTTCTACGACAATATTACATTCATCAGAAAATGATTTCTTCCAATTATTGCATTTCTGTGGTACATTAAATATATTGACGTGTAGTCGCATTTAAAATTAATATCCAAATTACTTTTACAAAGCGATAAAAAGCGAAAAATGTCTAGAAAATTCAATGTTTTGAAAATATATCAAGGTTTGCGGTTGTAAATCATAGCCTTAGTACTCCTGGTCTTCAAAGGAATCTAACATAACAGTTTCATTGAAATTGGTCCAGTACATTCAAAGACTATCGTACTGTAACGCCACGACCTCTTTTGTTCTATTTTCTTGCTTTTATGTATTAGTTTAGAAGCTATAGAATATTATTACTACTCTCGCAACTTTTCTTGAACGATGACCTTGCTTCTCCCTCCCTTTAGCAATAAACAGGTGAAGGCAAAAGCTCGCAGCGAGCACTGATGACAACATTCCACGCATTAAAACTTTGTTGGCGCGAAAGAGAAGCTACTCAAATCTAGTTGCTTTCATAGTCGAGAACATCTGTTCAACTTTATTACCATTATCTAAAGAAATTCCTGAGGCATGTCCAGGTCCTTCAAGTGAGGCACCTAAAACTTCTATTTAGTGTTCCTGCTCTTGCCTACCTACAGCAATGACCTGGCCACACACGTACCAGGTTGAATTTGATTTACCAGAGGTTGGCTTACTGTAAATACTCTGTTGGCCGACTTAATACCACCACTCTCCCTGCAGTTCTTTAATCCATCGTTCAAGAAAAGTTGCGCGAGTATTATTATCATTATTATTATTATTATTATTATTATTATTATTATTATTATTATTAAAATCAGAGTTTGACCACATGAAAACAAAATAAATTATGCTAAAGCAATGAGAGTAGATAGCCCAAATATTACTAACACTTAAATTAGAGTATCTTGTCTTAAGAGGTGTCGCCCGCGTGGGGGGGGGGGCAAACACCTAACGAGTTGATTAAAAATGGAACCAGAACTAGCATTTACTTTTACGTATACGTGCGTGTATGCAGAGTAACATGTGTAATATAGAGAACGTTATGCTGCTGAAAATCAATTTTGCAGTTTCAAGAAATTCATGTTCCCTGACACCAAAAAAATGTTTCCGGTATCAGTCGTCCGTCTGTCTGATAGTGAAAAAATTTAGCGCCGGACCATTCATAGGATTTTCTTCCAAAATATATGTTCTCGTGTTGATCTGGCACAACTTGAAGTTCTGCAATTTTAAAAATAATGTATAAAATTCGTGGATATTTTACATCAAGACGTGGAACTTCAAAAATATCTCAGACATGACTCCAATTTTTACTTTCTCGCAGTAGCAAGAAAAGAGTAAGAAGCTAGAAAAGCAGTATAAAGAAAGTATTGTAAAGTTATGGGAAACAGTTACGTAATATTGAAATATTGCAATTCCTGCGCTTCTAACATCTCGGTTGAAACTAGAAAATGTCCAATTCAAACAACTCAAGCAACTCGCTTGTGATGAATTCATTTCGACTGTGAGAAACAACAATTATTTCCTACTTGCACAAATTAAACAAACAAATAAATTTAACTGTTACAGTTTTTGAAGCACATGATCCACAAAAGCAATAATAATTTCACACCAGCCTGCTTTGATTACATTGAAGTGAGCTTTCAATTTTTGAATTCCTAATCAGCGATCAAAACGTCTTAAAGTAAAGAACTGTGTTTTTATTCAAGTTAAATTTATTACCTTCCTTCAATCTATTTTCTTTCATAAGAATATTATCTATCATGATCGACAACAGGATAATTTTAAGAAATTGGGAGTCTGTGTTGCCATTTTGCCAAATTGTATCTTTATTATTATGTCTCTGCATTTTGCGAAATAATAATGCATCAAAGGAAGTGATTGTCGCAAGAGATGTTGGTAACCCGCTTAAACGTTTTATTTTGGCTGTAACCTGCCTTCAAAAGCTTTTCAAGTTTGTATGTTGGCTTTTGAAAATGTTAAAATAATATAAATTAATAAATGAACAAATATTATTACGTACAAATTTGTAGATAAGGCAGTTAAATATAGCTGACTTGTAGCTTGGCCTTTCACATTGTGTATATTGAAATGAACGTGTTCATTTCATGCACATAATACAAAAGTTTCCAACTCTCAGTGCTATCGTATCGATTAAGAAAAGCTATTTTAAGCACATTATAATAAGTTTACGAGTATTAAAATACGTTTTTTATCATTCTGTTTTTTACGTAAATAAAAGTTGTGTGTCTGAAATTCCTTTGCTTGTTAAACAGAGAGCAATGTGATTCAACATCACCTCAAACGAAGCACAGGAAATTCGAGTTATCTATTTCGATTTTTTTTAATTTTCGAAAATACAGTGTGTTTGTCGAAAATAAAACCAACACTACGTCTTTACCATTCTTTGCTACATACCTGAAAAAAATTAAGAAAAAATTGGAGCCGTTCCTGAGAAAATAGACCTGTTAATGGTTAACATATTTCTTTTAAAAAATGTTTTATCTTCATAATTCTAGTTGCAGGAAGACTCAAAAATATTTGAAAGATTTACAATTTTTGAAAAACCATGGATTTCAACGAAAATGAGACTTTCACCATTATCTTACGCATCTTTTACGCAATTCGATCAAAATTTAATAAAAAAATTGTCATTTTTAGAAAAAAATTGTTTAAACAAAATTAAAAATTAGCTATACTTCACGTAAAATTACAATTTTTTGGAAAATTATACATGCTCTTATTTCAAAATCTATCTGTAAAGAACAGATTTATTGAAGAAAAAATCTGTATCTTCAGTATTTTAGTTGTAGGAAGACCCTGAAAGAAATTAAACTTTTGCAATATTTGAAAAATCACGGATTTCAACGAAAACGAGACCTGCACCATTCTCTTGAACATCCTCTGTACTATCCAACAACAAAATTTATTTTTAAAATGATGCCATTTTTATGTAATTTTGAAAACTGTTCCAGGGGCTTCATATAAAGTATCCCCAAAATTAAAATATTGGTTTTAAGTTCAATGGACCGTGACAGCAGCCAGACGAATTGAGGAATATCAATTTTGGAAAAAATCGGCGGAATAGACGGTTTAGCCTGTAGTGTTGTTCACGGTGAGACAGACGGAGAGAAGTTTTGCCGTCAATCGATTTTTCGGCATCAAGAACCCACAAAACATGGATTCTGACTACACAACACGTTATAGTAATTTACTAGATATATCCACTTTTTCGTTACCGGGGGTCAACAATAAGCGTTTTTGGGTCGAAAAGTCGCTGTTCTCCCCGTCAGCATTCCAATACGTTCTCTATACTAAATAGAGAGAAGGATTAAAGAGCAGCGAGAAAGTTCAAAGAGAAAACGTTTGGGGGATTTTTGCCATTTTCTCTGTGTAGCCGATCTTTCTGGAGGTTGAATTCGATTTTTGTTCCCCAAAGAAACATGTAATCGTTGGGAACAAATAATTTTTTCTGGAATTTTCTCTTTTCTATTATATATGCCTTTCGTTGTTATTGTGTAATGTGTCCGAACGTAAGCAACAAGGATTGTATTATAACATAACATAACCTATCTTATTGTTTCATAGATAATGAATAAAAGTACTTTTATCACGTATAGTGTGGTCTTCTCCAAAACGTGGAGTGCTCATATTAATTTATTTATTGAATAGTCATGAAGCAACTCTGTTGAATTAGTTGTAAAAGTATTAGATATGGAATTGTTTATTGTCTGCCTATTGATTACATTACATGAAGTTCAAAAGGTAATTCCTTCAGTTCATAAGCCATGGTGTGATAGCCATCAGAAAGTATTTGTAGATTTTAATGAAATGAACTGGTATATTGACGTAAAATGAAAATATTGTTATACTAATGTGATACGCTCTTTTTATTTAATTATTGCAATCATGGAAAAAATTCATAAGTGGGAAAGTTTTTCGAACATATTGTGGAACAAGATTTATGCACTTTTCCGACGAAATTCCTCATTTTCTGACGAAAAACTACATTTCCTGCCAAAGCGTTACAAAAAAGAAATAGAAAAGGTAACTCAGCCGATGGGGAGAGAATGAGTGAGATCGGTAATGAAGAGAAAAATAACGTAATGATATTGAAAAAGATAGATAAATATCCGCTGCCTGACTCAAATATAATTTTTTGACAAAAGATAACGTTAATATAACGTATATCTTCTTCTTCTTCTTCTTCTTCTTCTTCTTCTTCTTCTTCTTCTTCTTCTTCTTCTTCTTCTTCTTTTGCTTCATGGATTTAGGACTTACGGCCTGTTTCCACGTCAAGAGAGTGAGTCTCTCCATCTTGTTAACGGCGGCCAACATTTCTTCTTCCTTTAGGATGATACTTGTACCTACATTATTATGGGAATTCTGTTTGGAGGCATGCGTTGAATATGATTATGCCAGTTGCTCCTAAATGATTGAATTCTGTACATCAGATTGAGTATATTCGGTTCGGTTCTCACGTCATCATTATATTGTGTATCTAAGATATTGTAACTTGCTACTGAACGTAAAAATTTCATTTCGGCACTTTCTATTTTTCTTCTGTCTGTTCTATTTATTGTCCAGTTTTTGCATGCATAAGTTAGCATGGGTACTGCCATTGCTTTGTAGAATTTGAGTTGCGTGGTTTTCAAAGTCTTTGTTTTTTATTGTTCTTCTTGTGAGCTAGGTCGAATTCAGTCGCTGTCTGGAGGAGAATTCTAGCGGCCAGCTGCTCTAATCGGTAGTTTTCCGTGGTTTCTCCGATCCACGCCAGGCGAATGCCGGAGCAGTACCCTAACAAACGGGCCACGGACCGCGCGCGATCTGTCCTTCCTCTTCCTTGTCCTATCCTCTCCTCTTACACACACACTTACACTAACATGCACCACACTACCACGTATTCCGGGAGACCGGTCGGGAGCTTAGAGCTTGTCCCGGCTAGGGCGGTGCCCCGCTGGTGGGAGAGTCCTGGTTAGGGAGAAACTCCACTAGCCGACGGTAGGTCGGCGCCATATCTCGCCATCCAGCGGGGGAAGTTCACCGCCATCTCCTGAGGAAAAAAACATGCACGACACTAACGGGACTAATGACCGAAGCAGTTGACGCGCCCGGAAACACAAAAAATCAATCAATTATTGTTCTTCTTATTGCCTCACACATGTAATAAAATGTACTTAATTTCCGGCTTACGTCATTTTTTTGGCAGTAAGACACGTTCTGACAGTGTAAGATAGATATCTGTTTTATTAACAATTTTTTTTTCGGTTGAAATGCCAGTATTTAAATGTTTCTACTTACGCTACCATCAAAAGATATAATATTTTGCCTAGCGTATTCAATATGGAACTGTGCTGGCTCTCAATACACGGCCTCTCTCTGGCAGAAGGCTCAGCGAGGAATGTGTTGGGCGAGGGGAAATAAGGGGGGGAGCGGAGTGAGCAAACATGGCTGCCGGCGGCATGGGTTTCGGGGATCCAGGGCCCAGATAATAAGGGCCTTTGACTGGAGCACCCCGGCGGCAGCTCAAAGGCAATGTTTTAGAGCGAGGAGACCGGCGTGCGCAGATATTGCTTCGGTAGCCCACTCTTCCCACTACGCCGAGCTCCTCTGCTGCCTTCTCCGCTCTGTTTGTTTGGTGCCGTTTAGCTGCCTTTTCGTTCTTTCTCCTCCCCTTATTTTCATCTTGTTTTTCTCAACTTACAATCGTTCTTAAATTATTGTATCTCTATGTACCTATTAATCTTCGCACATTGTGGTTTGTAGGCTTTCTTCACTGCGTAGGTGGTCGTTTCCCAGAGCCAGTCCTTCAGTGGGTGTTTACAGTATTCTGTCATGTTACAGTATTCCATATCCTAGATGTGGTAGACACGATGTGATTGATTGATTGATTTTTTCGTGTTTCCGGGCGCGTCAACTGCTTCGGTCATTCGTCCTGTTAGTGTAGTGCATGTTTTTTCTCGGGAGATAGCGGTGATCTTCCCCCGCTGAATGGCGAGATCCGGCGCCGATCTACCGTCGGTTAGTGGAGTTTCTCCCTAACCAGGACTCTCCCACCAGCGGGGCACCGCCCTAGCCGGGACAAGCTCTAAGCTCCCGACCGGTCTCCCGGAATACGTGGTAGTGTTGTGCATGTTAGTGTAAGTGTGTGTAAGGGGAGAGGATAGGACAAGGAAGAGGAAGGACAGATCGCGCGCGGTCAGTGGCCCGTTTGGTAGGGTACTGCTCCGACATTCGCCTGGTGTTGATCGGAGAAACCACGGAACACTACCGATCAGAGCAACCGGCCGCTAGACTTGTCCTTCAGGCAGCGACTGAATTCGACCTAGCTGGAAAGCTAGAGTCGAAAATCCTGCCGCCGTCAGCACTCGAAGTCCGTCTCGCTCGTCAGTGACATCAGTTGATGCACTGAGCTGCCGCTCCCGGTACACGATGTGACACACGAGCGCTTGCACTCACATGGGAGTGGTCACAGGCGACGTGTCAAAACATGACCTGAATTTTTTACCCGAATGTAGTACAGTTCAAAGCAGCTAAGATAGTTACAGCTCAAAAGTTTACCTGCTCCAGTGTATTGATATTAATTTTTTTAAATTTCTATACATACATGTGCATATGATCAGGTGACATTTTGTCGTGCACTATCCTTCACGAATACATTCAGTTAAAAATTACCTATGGCATGTTTTCACGTATCACTCCCAGGATTCTCTGTCAGTGCGTTCTTGCCGTACATTACAGTCGTATCCCTTGGTTGAGTTCAGTGTTAGCTCAATAGGAATCACATGCTCGCAACCTAGGTAGCGCCAGCCTTTCTGCGAGCAACCTGGCGACGCCGACTCCTTACTTACCGGTGGGAGCACAGACACAGGTAATGGCGCTGTCTGGCTGAAACACGTAGATGCCTTTAACGTTAGCGGGACGGGCCATGAAAGATGGAATGGGGTTAGTAATGTGATCCACGAGGAGGCGAATGACCCCCATGGCAAACGGGATTCGAACCCGCAACCCTTCCGGCCGAGATTGCCACTGCGCAGTCTATTTAGCCATTTCGGTCGTCCGGACAGGCTTCCTTCTTGATTGCTTTGTGAAGAACTCAATAACGTGCCGTTTAGCGTTAGATATTATGTGGAGGGAAGTTTTAGAAGATGAGTGGTAAAAGAAGAATTGAGAAAACAAAAATTTTACTCAAAGAGCGCTTGATAGAATAATCGGCTCTGAAATATCTTTTACAGAGTAGTTTTTGTTATAATTTTATTCCCAGAGGTAAATCTGTTTACTGATCCTTTAATTATTGTATTATTTAACCGACACGCTATAAGATTGGAAATTATTTTATCACTTTATTGTGCCACTATTAAAATTATTTAATATTAATTGAATTTTAAATATAGAGAAAGTTTAAAAGTGGACAAACCTGTCAAAATGTCTTATTACACTAGTTCTAATTACATTATTGTCCCCCATAAGATTCCCATTACTTTTTAATTTCGTCTCTCAAGGGCTTTGGAAAATAAATCAAAGTTCTGGAATAGAATCGGACTAGAAACTCGGAGGAGTCTCACGAACATTAAATTGTATACTTTCTCCATAGAGATGACGTTACTTTCAAGTGTTATTAGCACGGCAAACGCCTCAATCAGACATAAGTTTTCAATATTCTGATGCCTGGAAATTTCAAAGAACTTGGTTTAGGAAGTAACTGCTGATTGTAAGTACAGAGATCATCCCGGAAAAATGCAATTGCCATATTATAGTATTTTCGTCCTAGTGCAAATCCAGCCACGTCGAGCGCAGTTAAAGCTCTGAGAACAGATGAACGTTGGTTGTGCTTCTCGGCCATTAACTCCACGAAGGACAATTGACAAGCGAGATAAATGAGAGCCGAGTGATGAATGGGGATCAGTTAAAGCGTTGTGTCACCGTTAACGAGAATGAAAGAGAAACAGGGGTGACTTAAAGCGCACATCACATTCGAACATAATGTTTCTGTGAGACTGTCAATCATATGTTGACGGTGATGCAACGACCGTTGCATCCTGGACGTCCCGGATTATGGGATTTTAAAAAATGTTTCATTAGAGTAGAAAATATAGTTATTAAAGACATATCGTTATTTTGATCGGGTGTGGTTCAATAACTTTTGTAATACTACCTTATAAGAAAATAATTCGAAGAAACACATTTTCAATCATTTCAAGATATTCAATAATTTTCAATATGTCCAAAATTCATTTTTTTGTGTCTGACAATATTTTAAAAAGAAATGATAAAAAGATTTATTCACTACAAAATAAGTTAGATTAATATTCTTTTTACGAAGATTCAACATTATGAAAAAATATTACAGAATGAATTTTTCATTAATATAAGGAAAATGACTTTTTTGAGTGAATCATTTTAAAAATGATCGTGAGATCATGGGACTGAAAAAAATGTTGTAATTTGATATTTTTATTTATTCTGTCATACCAATATATTTTTCCATTTCGTACTCAAGAAACAGTACAGCTGAGAATTTTTATCCTAAGATATTATCAATTTTTTTCAATATATTCATGTGTATTATTCTTGAAAATTATTTCGTGACTGAAGTTTCAACACTAAGAAACTTACTTTAATAGGCGCACCGTGTACGTCGTATTGATTTTGATTTTGTCCCCACGCTGTCATTGCTCTCTGAGAGAAAGGGTCATGCCGTCGAAGTAATGCGGAAGCTTTTTTCTCGTAAACCGCCACCAAAAGCTATACAACATATTGTCTGTTTCAGAGAAAAGAGGACCATCCAAAGATCAACGCGTCAAATGATGTCACTGCAATGAATTCGACCGGGTGGTTCTAGGGTTCGATTCCCCACAGTAAGAGAATTTTCGACACTAGTTAGATAGCTAGATCGAAGTCAGACGATGTCTGGTAGAGAGTTCTAGCGGCCAGCAGCTCTGATAGGTATTTTCCGTGTTTTCTTCCATTAATACCATGCGCATGTCAGAGCAGTTCCTTAACAAACGCACAGCGCGCAATATTTGCCTTTTCCTTGTCCTATCCTCTGCTCTTTAACACACACTTACATGTACTACACATGTCGGAGAAGCAGTCGATAGCTTGTGTTGCTCCGACAGTGGCAGTGCGTCGCTGGAGGAAGATTAGAGAAAAGACCCGCAAGCCGATGTGTACGTTCTACGGATGGCGGGGAAGATCACCGCCACCTCCCGTTATAAAACATGCACCGCACTTACGGGGCTAATGATGCCCGGCAGTTGACGCGCCCGATAACATGAAATAATCAATCAATCGGAAGAGAAGCAAGTCGTAAGAGTGAGTAGTTGGTAAATGTTATTTCACGTGAGTACGCGGCTACTTCGCCGTGTTCTGCACTATTCCAGCGCCTCTGTGGCTGAGTGTATGGACTGACCTCTGAACCCCAGTGCGCGGGTTCGATTCCAGCTGAGACGCGTGAATGTTCTTGCCCTTGTGGCATGCAAAAGGATCCGGGCAGGTGCGCGGCAAAATTAAATTTCTCTGGTAACATCAGTTCTAAGGATATCTCACGTTCTCCCAACGGAGAGTTCGGCTATTGTTATCCCAGACGGAGAATTTGTCGCGGAGAATGTCACAGCCAGGTGTGTAAGGGGATGCAGATGGGGCTGCCATGCTAGACGAAGTTATCGCCGGGAGATGGCTTCATAGGAAGTTTGGATCGAATATTCAACTGTGGAACTGCGGCTAATGGCCATTCCCGCGCAAAACAACGCAGACGACAAGTAAATAAATTAATAAAAGCACTTTTTCCCGAGCAACGTTCCTGCATTGGATACGTTTTCTTAAGCCAGTCTCTTTCCCATATTATTCTGCCATCAGGCAGACGTCATTGCTGGTTGCTATTAGTATGCAGAAACGAGTACAGGGCAAGCGATGCCAGGAACAGAGGTCTGCAAAATGACTTTCAGACGCATAATTCGATGGTCCCAAGTACAGTGTTTAGTGGACGCTCTTCTCCAGAGCCGGCAATCACGTCCAGAATTGCGCCCCACAATACTTGACAATCAAATGCCGAAATTAGCCGCTAGGAATTAATCCGGCGCAGAGCGAGGCAAGGCAAGGGCGGACGGAGAGCGTTGCTGGCCACGAGGAAGCGCGCAATTCCGCCTCGGGGCGCCGTGCCACCTTATCCTCGCAGCCAGGCGGCTTCCGGCGCGACGCAATGCCGCGGCCTTGCAGCGGGGCCGAGGAGGCGGCGGTGGCGTGGCAGCGACGACGGCGGTGGGGCAGCGGGGGCGTGGGGTGGGGGTGGTCGCGTGGCGGGGGCGGTGGCGGTGGCGGTGGCGGAGGCGGGGCGGGGTGAGACGGGGCGGAGCGGGGGCGGTGGCGGTGGCGGTGGTGGTGGCGGCGGGGGCGGGGGCGATGGCGGTGGCGGGGGCGGCATCGGCGGTGGTATCGGCGACAGTGGTGGCGGCGATGGCGGTGGTGGCGGTGGTGGCGGTGGCGGTGCGTTGAGAGGTCGTAATGCTGAACTGTAGCCCGAGGACGTCTAAGGAAACTACTGTGCCTACCCCTTTCGTGCACGCCCTTCTTGTTTCACCCTCACACTTCTGGGTTAACTTCTCGGGGTGTATCTCGTATCGACTGAAGTGGCTCAGGGCATAAATTGTTGTCTCTGCCATGTCTCTGACCGGAAGATTCATGGTTAAAGTCCCAACGCTGGCAGGATTTTCGGCACTATCTACATGGCTAGGTCGAATTCAGCCGCTGCTTGGAGAATTCTAGCGCCAGCTGCTCTGATCAATAGTTTTCCACGGATATCCAAACAACACTAGGCGAACGCCGGAGGAGTACCCTACCAAACGGGCCACGGACAACGTGAGATCTTTCCTTTCTCTTCCTTCTATCCTTAACCCTTACTTACACACGCTTACACTCATACGCACAACACTAACACACATGTCGGGAGACCAGACAGGAGTTTACAGTTTGTGGGGTGGTGCCCGCTGGCGGGATATACCTGGCTAGGGAAAACCTGCAAGACAAAATAATCGTGAGTAGGTTGATGGACGATGGGTAAGTTGGGTGGGGAACCCCCGAATCAAACAGCACACCGGGAGCGGTAGCTCAGTGCATCAACTGATGTTACTGCAGCGCCTCTGACCGGGAGATCCTAGGTTCGAGTCCTGACGGCGGCAGGATTTTCGACACTAGCTTTTCAGCTATGTCGAATTCAGTCGCTGTCTGGAGGAGAATTCTAGCGGCCGGCTGCTCTGATCGGTAGTTTTCCGTGGTTTCTCCGATCAACACCAGGCGAATGCCGGAGCAGTACCCTATGAAACGGGCCACGGACCGCGCGCGATCTGTCCTTCCCATTCCTTGTCCTATCCTCTCCCCTTACACACACAATTACACTAACATGCACTACACTACCACATATTCCGGGAGACAGGTCGGAAGCTTAGAGCTTTTCCCGGCTGGGGCGGTGCCCCGCTGGTGAGAGAGTCCTGGTTAAGGGGAAATCCCAGTAGCCGACGGTAGGTTGGCACCGGATCTCGCCATCCAGCGGGGGAAGATCACCGTCATCTCCCGAGAGAAAAAACATGCACTACACTAACGGGACTAAAGACCAGAGCAGTTGACGCGCCCGGAAAACATGAATCAATCAATCAATCCTGACCTCTAATCCCCGCCTCCGCCCCTACGCTGCTTTGCCCACTCGCGACTCCAGCCGTCGTCGCCTTGGCCCGTTACCCTCGCGGCCCCAAGCTGCTCACTGGAAGCACTCACGGAAGTGCTACCGCATGACTCTGACGTCACGTGGCCTTAGCGCATCTTGTGGCTATTGCAGCAATTCCACTTGCCAGGAATTCTGCTTAGTTGAATTACGTATTCAACCTGCCATTACGAAGCCGTTTCGTGGGAATTGAATCGTCACATAGATAAAACGAAAAATCATTTGTCAGGTAGTATAGTGCTCGTTATAAATTCGTTTCAAAACTCACATTTGATATGAGTCATGAGAGTTATGAATCTTAGAAGCGGCTACAAGCGACCCTTATGTGTAGGTTTGTTGACTATTCTCGAGCGACAGTATATAATTACTAACAAGCTCATAATCATCTTCAGCCAACTTTTCTCTTATCTCACTGCCTTGGTAACAATTTTAAAGGTTTTCTAATTGTATGATTGCACGATTAACGAGAAGTGTTGTACTGACTTTGACAGTACTCTTTAAACTAGAAGAATTAAGCAGTAACTTAGCGTGGTATTCTTACTAAGAAAGCTGTCGAGTTAAGTTAAGGGTCGCGTAGTGTGATGTGATTCATGAGTCCGTAAATCATTCAGAATAATTATAAAATTTTTAAATTGATAGGAATGATGAAATTGAGTATCGTCAAGTTTTGAACTTCACGGCCTGAGCGCTGCAAAAGGATATAAAATCTCTCTGACATGAATAAAGGTGCAACAAAAATAAAATATTTTTACCATTTCCAAATTTAAATATTGTACTTTCAAATTAGAAGGGAAATGGCGTCTCTAACATATCTGAGGACGCTACGTCCCTGGATTTAGGAATGAAACAATTTATTTACAGTAGGAAGCCTAACTATATTGTAAATAATAATAATAATAATAATAATAATAATAATAATAATAAGTCATTTACCCTTCTCCGCACACGTAAATAAAGAACATGAAAAGCAGTCGAATAATGTAATATAATTTTTTAAATTGTAATTGTGATATAACAATTTATGAAAGAATGGCGTACAAATTGCAGTTACAAGAGGATAACAACAAAAGAACAAAACATGGAAAACATAATCTTCATTTTACAGTGTTAGTATACTAAAAGCCAATTGGGACAGCGGATAAAAAATCCTCAGTTAGCCATTTCTCGTGTCATGTAAAAGAACGAGCAATATAAAATCCTCCGACAAATCCCGTACTATCACATCCCCCATTCACTCACCGAAGAAACTAACGGGGTCGAGAAAATTGTTTGGTCGATACTCGTCTGTAAAAAAGATAGTTAAAAGATGTCGATAGAGTTGAACTCCCAGATGGTGCCAAATTTCACATTGCTCAAGAACAGAGTTCATAAAAAGGGTGGGTCACACAATGAGCAGAAGCTGAGTTACTCCATTATAACTCGAACTTTGCGTTTTATTCATGTGTATCTGTATTTAGCCATTATATGTCCCGTAAAGGGCAATTACCCTCGGAGCCGTTTGATTGATTGATTTTTTCGTGTTTCCGGGCGCGCCAACTGCTTTGGTCATTAGTCCCGTTAGTGTAGTTCATTTTTTATTGGGAGATAGAGGTGATCTTCCCCAGCTGGATGGCGAGATCCGGCGCCGACCTACCGTCGGCTAGTGGGGTTTCCCTCCCCTAACCAGGACTCTCCGACCAATGGGGCACCGCCCCATCCGGGACAAGCTCTAAGCTCCCGACTGGTCTCCCGGGATATGTGGTAGTGTAGTACATGTTAGTGTAAGTGTGTGTGTGTGTGTGTGTGTAAGGGAAGAGGATAGGACAAGGAAGAGGGAGGACAGATCGCGCGCAATCCGTGGCCCATTTGGTAGTGTACTGCTCCGGCATTCGCCTGGTGTTAATCGGGGAAACCACGAAAACTACCGATCAGAGCACCGGCCGCTAGAATTCTCCTCCAGACAGCGAGTGAATTCGACCTAGCTGAAAAGCTAGTGTCGAAAATCCTGCCGCCGTCGGGACTCGAACCTAGCACCTCCCGGTCAGAGGCGCTGCAGTGGCATCAGGTGATGCATTGAGCTACCGCTGCCGATTCGCCGTTTGATTCCGGGGTTCTCCATCCAACTTACCCATCGTCCATCACCCTACTCAGGATTATGAAATCTAATGAAGTGAAATTTGCAAAGCAGTCAAAGGTACTAAATTAATGTTTAAAAATAATTCTTTAAACTGAAAATTGTGTTGTTACTCCACATGGGTATATATTGTCTTTTCTATTTTTAGTTTCATATTATCTTTGCATATATTACAATAACTAGTAAATTTTATTATTATAAGTTGTTTCTCCTAACCTCATTATATTCTATTTGCTTTTATGTAACCTGTATCACAGTACAATAATAAGAATTACTACCCGATGAAAATCTCAATTAAGGATTATTAAAAAGGTGACATGCTAAAATATATTAATTATTTGTTCCATATGGTCAATTTTTAACTTATTATAACCGAATAAGAGTTGTTCATAACATATTCATCATTATTTCCTTTGCCGAAGTCGTTTCTTGAACCTCAATTCTACTTGAACCCACAAAGTTGTTTCGAACCTACAAAAAGATTAGCTCTTGCTGGGATTGAAACGCAGGCTCTTCGGTTTAACAAACCATTCATGTGTCGGCCCGGTGGCCGAGATCGCTAAGACAGTAGTGTCTTAGTGATCTCGGTCCGAAGGTTCGCGGGTTCGAGTCCCGCCTCGGGCATGGTTGTATTTGTGTTCGTCCTTTCACTCCTTATCATCACCATATCGTTTCATCCTCATAGTTACCATACCGTTAACAGCAATAGTGGTCGCTAATGACCCAAGATGTTGATGCGACCTTAAATAACCAATTAAAAAAAAAAAGAAACATTCATGAGGCCCTTAACCACCATCCTGAGATGGGAAACAATCTTCCCAATGCGTAAGAAAAAGTTGCATTTGCAATTTTCGGAAATTTATGGATTTTATACGACCCTATTTAACGACCTAATTTTGAGCAACAGATTTCATTAAGAAAAATCTCTGTCTTCAAAATAATTTCGAAGTAAGTTGTATTTGTATTAAGACGCCGAAATGTTTTTCCACTTGTGCAATTTTTGAAAGTTTAGAGAGATAAACCAAACTCTTAACTGCCTCTTCTTATACCGCATTCTTTGCTCTATCGGCTAAAACTGTTAATCTAAAACTTTCGAGCAATTTTTGATAACATTTTGAGAATGTCGTTGAGGCTACGTATAAAGTATCCTCCAAATCAAAATATTCGTTTCAAATACTCAGGACCTCGATTTCGGCCAAATTGATCGGGGAATATCATTTTTGGGCAAAATATTCTTGTTTTTGTTAAGTTTGTATCAGTTTTGGGAAGCGTTTTGCCGTAAACCAATTTTTCAGTAGCAAAAAAATACAACAAACAAACAAAACAACCATCGTAAATTCTGACTATTAAAAAAATAATTTATTAGGTATAGGATCAATAATTATCTATATTTTCAGTCTCAGGGACCCCCAGAACGAGTTTTTGTAAGGAAAAGTCGCCTGTTCTTGCTGCAGTATTAAAATACTCCCTTTTAATTCATAATTAAGTAGTAGAGAAGAAAGTAACAAGGCCCTGTCAGTTTGTTCGATGATCTTGTCTATTCGTCCATCGTTTGGAAATGCAACGGAGACGAACGAATCTAGGTTAGATGTGGCTTCATTGAGTGCAAACACTTCCCAATATCTGTCCTCAGTGGTTGCCTACGACACCTTTGGAAGTAATTCTTATAGTTTCCATTCTTTTTTCAATTTTTGATTTAATAAGGAAAGCGTTGCATTTTATAATTTAAACCGGTATTAACCGTTTTAATCAGTGATTTTTTGCATAGTAATTGGAAATTAAAATCTTATAATCTTGAATGTACATTGTAATATGGTGTTTATTGTGTGTTTCTAGGCTTATTATTTTTCACAACGTTGACTTGCACAATTTTCATACAATATATTGTGTGCCTCACTGCTGCCATAAGGCCATGAGATACAAACTTCACCTCCAACGTGGAGTTCACTGCTGTTACAATATTTTACACATTAACACAAAGTTGATAAAAATGTAAAAAATTTACCCTCACTTCACATTTATGATGTTCCTGTAACCCAACTACTAACTTGATGAAAACGTCCTCCAACAACTTTTAAGCAGAGCCTTATCTCCAGCGCTGAAATATTCAATGTGTCGTTTATTTCCGGCACCGGCGTCCCCGCGGGCCATCTTTCTTTCTGTTTGAGGGGGCGAGGCGGAACAAGCGAGCAGCGGCGGGCGCCGGCGTATTTCCAAACAAGTGCCGGGCGCGGCGCGCTCGCTTATCGCCTGGGAGCGACGCGTTACCGGTCCCCGAGGGCACGGCGCTGGCGAAAGTGGCGCTCCCAGCGGGCGACCTCGCAACTCTTCGTGCGGCCCTCCTCCGACTCTGCCCCGCCCGCACAGACGCTCATTTGGCGCAAGTGGCCGGACAAAAATCAGGGCAAAAATTACATTCGTGTGTTTATTTCCACGTCCAGTGGGGGCAATCATTTTTGTTCAGAGTTAGAGTTCAAGGTGGGTTTGGGGATGCGTCTGTCATGTTCTTATTCACCCGGATGAATTCAGGGTAAAAGTAAACCTTGCCAACTCAAACCTTCACAAAATTTCAGCAGGAATACCGCAAGGCTCGCCACTATCGCCAATCCTATTTAACATCTTCATATCAGATATACCATTTCTAATTAATTCTCAAATAGCCCTTTATGCCGACGACACCGCACTTTTGCCAAACATAATGTCTTACAAACAGCCATCAATTACCTTCAGGATGATCTTAATCTATTCACAAACTGGGCAGATCAGTGGAATATGAAAATCAACCAGAATAAAACACAAGCAAAAAGTTTTTCACTACGACAAATAAAGTCTCACACACAACTAAAAATAAATAATATTCTTATCAAGTGGGTGGATAATTCCCAACCTATTAAATATCTAGGTGTTCTTCTTGATACCAAACTCAAATGGAATAAACATATGCAATCTACAATCAATAAAACTAAAGCAAAAATGGTACAACTCTATCCAATAATCAATAAAAAAATCTAATCTGCATTTAGATACTGGAAAATTAATTTATACATCGATTATACGACCAACGCTTACTTATGCTTGTCCAACTTGTCAAAACTAACCTGAATAACTTACAAATTACACAAAATAAAATCTTACGAAAAATAGTGAAAGCACCATGGTTCATTTCAAGCACGCAAATACATTACGAATTGCAAATCCCGAACATAACTGACTTCATAACAAATTCCCAAGAGACTGGTTTCGTCCCCAATAAATAAATATTGTGTGAATAGATCAAAGATATAATTACATATTTCAAAAAGCCCAAATATAATTTTCTATTATATATCCTTAAAATGTCTATTAAAACTGAATTTTTCAGTTATCCTACCGGAACCCGCAGTTAGGTTATAACCAAATGTTAAGGATCTGGTAAAAATTAACTCCTCTGAAAAACATGTATTGTTGAACAGATAGAAATAAACTGAAAAAAAAAATCACCCGAAAAGTCTGCTCCAACTTCTTTTTGAGTTTTAAACAGAAACGCAATACAATGGAAGACAGTCCTGTTTCCTAACGCTTCGATAGTGCCTCAATTTAGTTCTAACAAATGCGTTCAGTGTCAAGTGCACCTATGTTACTCCACTGTTTACCGACCCATTGTGTTTGGTTCACAAAAAATTGAAAAAAAAAATGTTGGCAGTCCTACAGAAGATTCCCACATATCAAAGGAATGTTTTGGGAAGTTTTGGAACAAATTAAGTTGTTTACTACATTTTTGTTCTTGATATGACTTAATACGTAAACGCAATGAATATACTGCATAAACTGTTGAATGACAGCTATAAATATTTAAATGCTTCACCCTGGTTACACCATTTTGCATTCATGCAATCTCGAATGCGTAATAGTAAATTGCTTTAAGAAACGGGAAAAGTTCCATCATTCGTCGTAAAATAATCAAAAAGAATAAAAAGTATTATTCTTTAGATTCCTATTCGGTAAAACGCTGATTGTCAAAATGATGTCACTTACATGAACATACTCTACACTACCACATATGCCGGGAGACCGGTTGGGGATTTCGAACTTGTGCCGACTGGGGCGGTGACACGCTGGTGGGAGAGTCCTGGTTCAGGAAAACCCTTTTAACCGACGGTAGGTCGACGCCGGATGTGGCCATCTAGTAGGGGAAGACAACGACCACCTCCCGAGCAAAAAATGCACTACACTCACAGGAATAATGACCATGGTAGGTGACGCGCCCAGGATCACTAACAATCAATCAATCAAAATGTAGTTAGTTAGTTAGTGCCTTATTTTACGTGGCGAGACTCGGGCCATGGGGCCCGCTCTTCCGTTCCGCGAAGAATGAATTTTCGTCAGAAAAAACTATTATTATAGGGCCATAGTAACGAAAAAGTGGATAAATTCAGAAGTTAATATCAGAAAAAAATCTCTAACAAGTAGTGTAGCCAGAATTCATATTTTGTGGGTTTTTGATACCAAAAATCGAATGACGGCAAGACCTTTTTCTGTCTGTCGTCTGTCTGTCCGTCTGTGAACACCGCGGTCTCTCGAGTTTGAAGCCGAAATTTTAATTTTGGTGGGTACTTTACATGAAGGTCCTGGGACATCCTCAAAATTAAAAAAAATGGCTTCATAGTTTTTTTTTATTAAATTCTGTTGTTGGACAGTGTGAAGAACATTTAAGAGAAATTAAGAGAAGTTATGTTTAAGAGAAATAATGTTTTCAAAATCTTCTTTTGAACATTGCAAAAGTTCACATTTTTTTCAGAGCCTACCTACAACGAAAATATTAAAAACAGATATATTTTCCCTTAATGAAATCTGTTCCTTAAAGAGAGATTGTGAAATAAGGTCAAGTATAATTTTTCAAAATTTGAGTACTCTTCACGTAATTTTGCGTAATAATTCGGCCGAGAAAGTACGTGCTGTAGTTTGTGTTAGCCAGAAAATCAACTCCATTTTATACATATTATTGTGACTTTCCGTTTTTCTTCTTCGAACAAAAGGTTTAATTATTTTATTTTGCATCGGTGTATTGGCTGTTTCTCACTTAGAAGAAAAACAATGAAAATATAAATGAAACCTAAAATACAAATAAGTAAATAAATAAAAAAATCAATAACCCGCACACGTAACTTCGTTCCCTGCATATTAAGCGTGAAGCGTAGGAGGAGCAACACTTCGGTTTTCTTTGCTCGTGTTGCAACAGCGTTCATATTGCACCAGGCGTTTCGTCTCCGAAGGTATTGAGGTGATGAGTAATATGTAAGCAGGACATGTCTCACGTGTCACCGGGAGCGGTTGCTCAGTGCACTGATGTCACTCCCGCGCCTCTGCCCGGAAGGTCCTGGGTTCGAGTCCTGACGGCTCACACTGGTTGAATCGGGCGTACAACGTGGTCATAATTGCAAACGCCAGTGGATTTGCGTAAAAATTGGTGTCAATGGGTTTTTGAGGTCGCTGAATTTGAATATCAGGAAATGAAGTTTCAAAATCAAAATGGTGCTTCAAAATCGCGGATCAACTCATTTAAAAAAAAAAGGGATTCTGGAGATCACTGTTCCGAATATCCTAATGAAATTTCAAAATTGAAAATAGCGGGTTCGAAATTGCTAACTGCTCATAAAAATGAACCCAATATGTGTAAAAATATTGATAGAATGGTTCTCGCGGTCGCTGATGACGAATATCAAAATTCAAATTCAAAATTGAAGCTTCAGTGTGAAGGGATTGTACGTAGAAATATGGTATACGTAAAGTTCTGTTTTGAAGTTTCTGAATACAAATATTGCAAAGAAATTAAAACCGCTGCTTTAAAAGATATATCGGATTTAAAGGGTAAAGAAATTTTTTAGAGGGAAATGTAATTTAAGAGAGTTTTTGACTTCCTTGGTTCATTGATTTACTTAACGTATAAAAAGTGAACAATCGTTATGGTCGTAAAGGACCATCTGCGCACCTTTTCCTGTGCTCTGGAATCTACATCCCCTTCCTTTTCCTACACAATTTTTTGAATTGAATTATGAAAAAAGGGAGCTTTTGGTAAAATTTGATATGTTAATTGATCATATTAATTCTACTAATGTCCTCTTCTTTGGAAAGAAATCTCTACAATTTGTCATTCACACTATAACTTAATTGCGTTAGAGACACTATTATGGTAATTTATGATTTCATGTCTTATCCTAAATAAGAAGAAATAAAAGAGGTCATCTTTCATTTTTGCAATTTTATCTGCTATATTACTATCTGCTATATACTTCCTTAACTTTTGCAATCATACAATGTGTCTTTCTGTATTGATTTTTTGTTTAATTTGAACTGCTATGAATCCTCCCGTTGCATCCCCCCCTTTTTTTTGAAATTTTATCTGCTATCTGTAACTAAATACTTTAGATGTATCCATTAATTGTAATTTAATTTTCTATCTTATTGTGTATTTATAATTTTGTTGTATCTTTCTGTATCTTGTAGACTGACGATGACGGCAAAGCCGTCGAAAGCCGGCTATCTTAACAAAGCTAATATGTTGACGAAGATGACCTCTTTTATTTCTTCTTATAAGAACGTCAACAACGCTCATTCAGAATTCCCACAATTTATCCTAAATACACCGATATTGACGGAATATCTTGCCCCAAATCGTGATCATTTTAAAATATCTGTGCATCTCGTGACGTTAGGCATTTATTTATCTTTTGATTCTTTTGATACAAATGGAAAGAGGGAGTGAAAAGAGACACATAACGTAGGAAGTGGATTTACTAACGACTGAAGACTCCTGGGAGATCCAAACTGAGCATGAAGATCATGACACCGGAAAACAAAGATCACTTCGATGCGTCATTGCAAGTCAGATGCTCGAGAACGGAAATGCTTAAGAAAACATGCCGTCATTCAAGGTCAAAGGGCCATCGAAAATCAGCTGACACACATGTCCTTTAATCATGTGGTGAACAATTATTTACAAAAATTATTTGAGGTAACTATACTCACAAATACGATAATGTATAAGAAATGCATGTAAAGTACATATTGACGATATAAGAAATATTTCAAACAATATTTTTGTTTAATTTAAAAAACAGCGATAAAACAATTCACCACAATGGCATTTATGTCGTGTTATTAAGTCCATTTAGAACTATCCGTTTAAACAATTTAAAGCCAAAATCTGGAGCCCTTTTCGAAAAAATTGCATTTGAGCGTTTCTGAAATTGCGGAATACATTTACAATAGTATAATTATATTATAAGCAATATTATAAATTATATGTGTGTATTTATGTGTTACTCAATTGCCACCTGTCTGTCGGGAATCAATGCTGTACAAGCCTAATTTCGTCGGCACTTACATATTGAAAAATATTACATGTTATTGAAAAAATGATCAACTGTAGTTTGAGATAACATCGTTAAGTTTGCTTTTACAGCCGTAAAACTCTTAGTCTTAGTTTCTACGACAAGAAAATAAAAATCCTTCAAGTACACTAAAAATCTTTAAGTGCTCGGTGGCCTATTTATATTGTTTAATCATTCCAAGAATTTGTATTCGTTATATTCTTATTAAAAGTAATTATCAGAAGAAGAAAAAATATACCGAGGAAATAAATCACCGTGGCGTCGAAGACACTTCCAGGATATCTAGTGTTAAATCTCGCTATGTAGCATTGCAGTGAAGTATCTATAAAATAAAAAGTTGCAGATATCTGCAGCTAAATGTGTGTTATTCTGATTAAGGGCATTCTATTTGATAAATAAAAAAATTGATTGAGGCAGGAATACGCAGGAAAAAAAATATAATCCACAATACACATGACTAACATTGTTAGCTACACAGGTTAGAATTTAGCCGTATTATAATAAAATAATTAGACACTTTTTTTTTATATCAAAAGTGTCTTCTATTCGGAAACACTAAAAGAATCCTAGGAAAATAATTTAAACACTTTTTTCAATTTAACAAACGTAGTCGACAAGAAGCAATGAATTCGGTGTTTCCAGCAACGGTAACTTTACGAGACCCTAAGGACGACAAAATGATTGAAATAACGTTCTGGAGCTAAAGTAGTGTTTTCTTTAAAATATACTGTAAATTATATGCTCCAATGTCTTCCAAACGAGATTTGATATGTCAGAATTCCGAACGCGCACTATGAATTTTGCCTTTATGGTCAGGTTTTTGGCCCGATTCAACCAGTGTGGCGGCAGGATTTTCGACGCTAGCTTTTCAGTTAGGTCGAATTCAGTCGCTGTCTGGAGGAGAATTTTAACGGCCGGCTGCTCTGATCGGTAGTTTTCCGTGGTTTCTCCGATCAACGCCAGGCGAATGCCGGAGCAGTACCCTACCAAACGGGCAACGGACCACGCGCGATATGTCTTTCCTCCCTTACACTAACATGCACTACACTACCACATACTCCGGGAGACTGGTCGGGGGGGGGTTAGAGCTTGTCCCTGCTGGGGCGGGGCCCCGCTGGCGGGAGAGTCCTGGTTAGGGGGAAACCCCACTAGCCGACGGTAGGTCGGCGCCGGATCTCGCCACCAAGCGGGGGAAGATCACCGCCATCTCCCGCAAAAAACATGCACTACACTAACGGGACTAATGACCAAAGCAGTTGACGCGCCCGGAAACACGCAAAAATCAAATCAAATCAAACACACCTACACAGTGTTTGAGATTTTGTTGCCATATGGAGCCACTGTGACGCCGCTGGCGGCGGCTGGGGCTCCGGAAGAGATAGCGAGGCCACGTTGACCTGCGGCAACTTCAATGCGGCGGTGGCGACGTCGACGACGATAGCCCCGCGGTCACTCGCTTTGTGATCCTGGAGGAGGGGGGAGGGAAGGCGCTGGGCCAGAGCCCGCCCACGAAACGGCTGAACGAGAGGGCGCACAAAAGAGCCCGCGCTGATAATGTTGACTCGGCTCCCTCGGGGGCTGCCGTGCCGTCCCAGAGATGCTCGCATCACGCCGTTGAAACGCAAACGGCCGCCGGGATATGTTCATTCTAAACACGCCCATTCAACCGAATGCTTTTTCGCTTAAACGATGAGTACAACGCCTTGCATGGGGTAATTTCTATTCTGTTTTCTTTCGTCAGTGGTTTCATTGGATAAAACCTAGTGCATTTTCATATTTGTAGGGATTTTTTTTGTGAATATACAGGGATTAATACAATCGTATTTGAATTGACAGAAAGCGTTACAGAATGCACCTGCAGTGCATTGCGTAGCCATACGATAACATGACGGTGGTGTACTTTTATTTCCTTTCCCTGGACTTCTATTTGAATTTTGACTTTCTTTTGTCTCTTCAATGTGTTAAGAGTGAGTTCTGGTAAAATAAAATAGTTTTCCCGTCGTGATGAGTCGAAGTAGATTTGAGTCATTAATTTTCAGGTTGCGTACGTCAACATTTTGATTCTTTTTTACTTTAAAATAATAAAGCAAGAACATTCTTATTTCTAATTTGTTGTTGAAGTTAGAACAGTCGATTGCATCCTACGCTTTTTATTTAAGACAAAACATACTAATATCGTTTCATTCCATACTTGGGTGCTGCCGTATGGCAACGACTTCGAACGACACATTATTGGCAATGCAGAAAATTTCTATTAGTGAGGAACATAAAATGTTTTATCTAAATGTCAATTGGAGTGTAAGAATGTTTCAATGTCTTTTCTATCCAAGTGGCACGGAATGTTACAAAAATAATTATTCGTGATGTTTTCACATCATTTGAATTATTGATCTATGGGAAGAAAGAATGAAAACTCAAAGGAAAAGAAAAGAGAATGTGAAAACATATACTGTCAATAATTATGTTTTGTTATGAGTTTAGTATGTTGAAGAGCGCATCAAGAAGATTTTCAGTGAGAATCAATTTCAGTTCAAACATTTCAGTAGATAATTTTGAAATATTAAAAAAATCCTGTTCCCGTGTAAATTCTATTACAATCGTAACATCGTTCCATCCACCCTCCGGACTAGTGATAAACTGGACGGGAATGACTATTGTTAAGGCTTCAAATATAGCTAACTTGTGGGAGAGCTTTCAAGTTTCGGGCGAAGATCCGCAAACAGGTCTTCCAGAGTTTTTGTCAAAATGGAACATTCTGAAAACGCCAAGATTTAAAACTGTTGAACAGCTTGGCGTTAGAATCTGCTTTTAAGATATAATATTGAACAAAAGATCCTTGACGAAAGGAAATCTATTACCTTTGTTTTTTTATTCCATTGTTCTATTGGCGTATGAAGCAGCATATTTCGCTTTGCTGCAAAGCGCCAAAATGCGGGGTCACGGAGAATATAGCACCATGGAACTTCAAACACGCGACACTAAAGTAATAAACGATTTAGCTCCCGACACTCGCGTATTCCTCGGTTTTCACACACGAGGCGAACCGCTTACCGGGAGCGGTAGCTCAGTGCATGAACTGATGTCATTGCAGCGCTTCTGAGCGGGAGGTCCTAGGTTCGAGTCCTGACGGCAGCAGGATTTTCGACACTAGCTTTTCAGCTAGGTCGAATTCAGTCGCTGCCTGGAGGAGAATTCTAGCGGCCGGCTGCTCTAATCGGTAGTTTTCCGTGGTTTCTCCGATCACCAGGCGAACGCCGGAGCAGTACCCTACCAAACGGGCCACAGACCGCGCTTGATCTGTCCTTCCCCTTCCCTATCCTATCCTCTCCCCTTACACACACACTTACACTAACATGCACTACACTACCACATATTCCGGAAGACCGGTCGGGAGCTTAGAGCTTGTCCCGGCTGGGGCGGTGCCCCGCAGGTGGGAGAGTTCTGGTTAGGGGAAATCCCACTAGCCGACGGTAGGTCGGCGCCGGATCTCGCAATCCAGCGGAGGAAGATCATCGCCATCTCCCAAGAAAAAACATGCACTACACAACGGACTAATGACCAAAGCAGTTGACGCGCCCGGAAACACGGGAAAACCAAACCAAACTAACCAACGAACATTCTTCCTCAAAAACAAAACCGGCAGGAAAAGGCGTCCGTGGGTAGCGCGCATGAAGTAAAACCAGATGCATTAAACATGACCTCTTTGCGAAGCACGACTACTCGCGGCAGCTCTTTCCATGGCGTCTAACTCCGAGCGGGGAAGGGGGGCTTTAATGCACTCGCGGAGGCGGCTGCACCGCCTTTGCGGGGGCGGCCGCCAACGCCCTTTGATGCGAGGGCGGCCGCGGGCGCATTACGCATGCGAGGGCCGATTTCTACGTCCCCTCGCGTGCGCTTCTTCCGGTAGCCCTAATGGCGACCTCTGAACAGCACGCCACCCGGCCGGGCCGGCGCACGCCCTGCCCGGAGTTCTGAAGCGCTTCTGCAGGGTTCTGTCACTGATAGGTGCTGGGTGGCCATGTGCGATGGAAGTTTAAATCCAAAGGGAAGTCGTTTCTGCTGCATAACTGTTTCCATACAATTAGAGAGAATACTGAGCATCACAAGAAAAGTAACATTAACTTTAACAATTATACAGAATGCATTATTTAATATTTGAACGGTATACATTTGTATAAACAACCTGTAACAAGTATTGTATTGCAGTCTCCGGATCAATGACCCCCATCTCCATCAGGTTTTTCGTCCAGTTTCCCTGATCCATTAAGTAACTGCTGAGATGGCCCCTTGTTTTGCTTCTGGACATAAATGTAACTTCATTTTCTGTGCACGTCTTCTAGAATTCAGTGGAAAATACAATTATTCAAATTATCGTTTCCATGTTGTCGCGGCAGGAAGTATTATTCCGAAGGACAACATGGATAAGAGCCAAAATGTATTACCCTTTTATCCTTGAAAATAGATTTTATTACATGGGAGTTTTTTGTTTCATTTTTTTCGAAATTTAAGTTGTATATGACTTAGTGTAGGGATCACAGAATTTTGAAAATGTGCACACAATTCACTTTTCCCCATAGTACGTCATACGCAGTTTTTAACCGTTTTTTGACGTAAAATAAATAAATAAAACACTTTGGCTTTTCCGGATTAAATATTTCTGTCAAACGGAATGTAAGAGATTTTTCTTGTTTCTTTTTTGCCTCTTGTAGAGGATCACAGCTACTTCCTCGAACATGACATGAACTACACGTACGGGACTGTTAATCATAGACGTTGATGCCTCAAATGCACGTTGAATCAAATACAAAGGTGAATAAATGAATGAATTTGTCAAACATATCGGCTGAAGTAGCTAAGGCATCAGTCAATGAAGTGCCGCAGACTGGGAAGTTCTAGGTTTCGAGTTGCGACGCTGGCAGGATTTTCGACTCTAGGGAGGTAGCTGGGTCAAGCCTCTGTGTGGAGGAGAATTCTTGTGGTCGGCTGCTCTGATATGTGGTGTTCCGACATTTCTCCGATCAACACTAAGTGAATGCCGGAGCAGTACCCTAAGAAACGGGCCAGAGGCCGTGAGCGATCTTTTCTTAGTCTTCGTTGTCCTATCCTCACCCTTACCTTACACACTTACACACACACTTACATGCACTACATTTATTTATTTATTTATTTTACGTCAAAAAACAATTTAAACTGCGTATGATGTGCTATGGGGAGACGTGAATTCTGTGCACATTTTCAAAATTCTGTGATTCCTACACTGAGTCATATACTACATAAATTTTGAAAAAAAAAGCTCTCAGGTAATAAAATCTATTTTCAAGGATAAATAAGCAATACATTTTGGGCTCTTATCCATGATGTCCTTCGTCAAGGAATAATACTTTCAGCCGCATCAACCACACATGACGGAACATACATTACCACACATGACGGAAGATCAGTTGGGAGCTTAATACGTGCCCTGGCATGGGCGGTTCCCCGTTGGAGGGAGATGTCTTGATGGGAAAAATCTTCGCTATACTGGGGTTTTTACAGAGCAGCCTCTCAAGGTCGCTCAAAGCCCGTCGACACGGTGGCATTTAGGCAAGGTTTTTCGCGTTTTTCTCGGACATGCCGCTAGAGTCGCTTCATCTGCGGCACTGCATGATACGGTAGCGAGCATGCGACACTTAGCGGCATGGCTGAGAAAGGCGGGAAAAACCGTGACTAAATGCCACCCTGGTGACGGGCCTTCAGTGACCTTGGGAGGCAGCTCTGTAAAAACCGCAGTATAGCTGACGTGTAGATCGACACCGAATCTCACCAACCATCAAATTGCTTTCGTCATTAGTCCCGTAACCACCGAAAGCCACCGATCAGAGCAGCCGGCCGCTAGAATTCTTCTCCAGGCAGCGACTGAATTAGACCTAGCTGCAAAGCTAGTGTCGAAAATCCTGCCGCCGTCAGCACTCGAACCTAGGACCTCCCAGTCAGAGGCGCGGCAGTGACATCAGTTGATGCACTGAGCTACCGCTCCCGGTACCAACCATCAGGAACACTGCCACTTTCTGTGATAAAAATATGCACTACATTTACGGTGATAGTGATAATACCAGTGGACGCCCGGAAATGCGCAATAATTAATCAACAAGGAATAAAGGTGCCGAGGGGCGCGGTTCAGTGCAGCGTCGTCTTGCTGAGCCTGTGCCGGGAGCGCGGTGGCTCCCCCAGCTGTTCGACGAAGCGCTCGCAGTGATTTATCGCGCGGCGTCTGTTCGCTGGCCGCTGACATCTGCGCAGCGCAGGACGCTGCCTTGGCGAAAGCGCCGACGCGCCGCCCGCGGCTATTAATTCCGAGCCACGCCACAGAGCGCGCGACGAGGTGCGGCGCTAGCTCCACGGAACAACTCACACGATGTCATTACGCGCAAGATTTCTGGAATTACTTAGCCTAACGAATTCTGCTGCCACGTATTCGTTCTGATACACATGGGTCTGCGTACTATGGTTCGAGGGAGAAATATGTAGGTTTTACCCCCGTTGAGGGAAGAGAACAAAAATGCAGAGTTCGTCGGGGTACAATAATAGTAACATGCCTGAAAAATTGTTGTTGTTGGAAATCAATTTTAGTTTGAGCGATACCATTTATTTCGCGATCAAATACAAAGAGTTGTTTTATATATGCAGGTCCGTCTTGTAAATTATCTTTTGAAAATATTTACTAATAAACATTCTATTTTCTAAACAATTGTTGTTACAAAAATTCAACTAACACTAGAGATTTTGGAGATATGTAACTTTCTTTGTAACCCACGATGTATGGCACATGTTATGTGTCATTCCAATCATAATGTATCGGAGAAATTCAGTAGCCAGAAATTTTAAGCGATAAGTAGGACATCCAGAAAAGCTTACTGTGCGAAACAAATCATAGAAATCTTTAGATCCACGTAAGGAAACGAATTTGTGCAATTTTACGAGGTGATAGTGGTTCCGTACTTGTGGTGGCAAACATTGCAGCCTCAACATCATGGTTTCAAGAAACATTGAGGTTGCAGAAATCAAATTCCGGGGAATTATTGCAGAATACAGGCTTCTATCTAGAGACGAAGTAAAGACATGTAATACCATTTGCAAATCTTCAACCATAATATATGAATTCCTGAGCAAAATGAGAAATGGTTTCACAACATTCAACGAATGATCCGTACCATCAAAGAAGCATCTTCACAATATATAGAAAAGAACTTGGAACAAGGTGGACCCAGAATAACGTGAAGATATGATTCCCTTGGAGACGGAACTGCCCAATTGGTCTGGTTTAAGTATGATGATGATAAATGCGTCTTAAAGGTTTTTTTGTGATTCCAAGGTTTCAAAATAGTATTGATGGTAAGGCGTTGATTTCGGGAACGGAGGACAATGACCTTCGTGAGATCGGAATGAGATGGTGAACAATTCTCTCGTTCAATCGTGGTCAATTCTCCCATTCGGAATCAATGTTACCGGCAAAGGTGGCTCAGGGCATCCATTGATGTGGGTGGGAGATACCTGGTTGGGGAAAATCCCCGTAAGTCGATGGAGGTCGGCACCGGATCTCGCCATCTCCCGCGATGAAAACATGCACTACACTTACGAATCTAATGATCTGAGGGGGCGCGCTCGTAATCACTAATCAATCGGGATCGGTGTTAAGATATGATACTGCGTAATTATATCGTATGTTACTGTTCGGTTCCGAGTTCTATGGATTGACAACAGCTTAGTAATTAAAAAGTGCTGGCGGCATGATGATATAATTTGTGTAACAGCAAATATAAGCGCGTCAATAAGACTAATTGTAGTTAATGCTGGTAGAAACAATGGTTTCGTTAATGGCGCAGAACTAATTTTCTAAGCTAGTTCTGCAACAGGCGACTGTCAGATGAATCAACAAAGTTTGCAAAGTGAGTGAGAGAAAAATTATTAGAAAAACTGCCTTCTAGGACAGTATTTGTTCTTGATAATGCTCCATATCATAGTGAGTTAATAAAACTCCAACTGCATATGCATTAAAATGCAACATGGTTCAATGGTTGAATGCAAAATGAATGCATATTAATGAAAACCTGAGGAAGCATGAATTATACCAACTAGTTCGGCAACTCAAACCTCAGAACAAGACGTACAAAATTGTCTAGCTACAAGTAGGAGTCATTCTGTCATGCGCCTTTCTCCTTTCTCCTGTCATACTCCTTTCTCCTAACTGAATCCAATTGAAATGGCATGGGCAAAAGATAAGAGGCTTATAAAGGAAAGAAATATCTCTGGGGACATGTCGACTACAGAATTGTTAGAGCTTACAAACTAGGCTATCACTCAAGTCACTATGGACTGGAAGGGTTACTGCGTTCATGTCATGCACCTTGAAAATGAATTCTGGGAAAGGAACGGTATAGTGCCAGATATTATAGACAGTATTGTTATAAATATGGGCTCGGATATAGAGTGTGAAGACACTGAAAATAGCGATGGTTCATCGGTGGAAAATGACTAGGTATGATCAATGTCTTTAACTCAATAATAGTCTCCTTAACTTCCGTATCCCTACTCTACCCCCTCTCCTTCGCTCTGCGACTGACACAGCGAAATGGCACGCCGTCACAGAGCCGGAGACATCAGAACTCAACTGTACAGTGATCAATATTAACAAAGTTGGCCTTGTTGGTGGAATTAGATACGGAACAAACGCGAGAACCCGAAGAAAGCGGTAGCGATGCCGTTTTCTTAATCACATATTTCACTGAAAATAACCGGCATTAGAATCAAAGGATTCGTAGGGGGGCAGCTAAAAAGGCAAATACTGCCCTACGTGTCACATCAAATTTTGAGAGAATGCATTGAAAGGAATTTTGAGAGGGTCCATTATCCTGTCGGAAGTACCACCTTCATCTACCTACAGAAAAGTTGTCTGTTCTAAAAGAGTCACATGTGATCTCCAAAGTCGTTGTTATTTGGGAAGTGAGTTAGATGGTGTTAATAACTTTGTAATACTCTCACAAAAATCAATGTAAATTAAGAAAATTCCTGGACTGTGTACGAGCAATTTTTTACAGATATGCTATGGTTCAACTAATTTATATTACTGTGCGGAAAAATATAAAAAAAATAGTGCATCCTCCGGCCATGGTGGTCTTTTTACACTCTCCGGAACTCCGTAAAATTACAAATACAACAGAAGTTTCGATTTGACGACAAGTGAAAGAAAAGCTCCCAGGAAGAGGCCGCATGCTTTAAATACCTATTTACTTTGTGTTATAAACACCAACACATTTGATGTATTGATCGTGAAGAATTGTTTAAAGTGTATTTACTATATTTTGTTATTGCATACTCATGGGAGTGAACCGTGAAGTTTACGAAGTGGATGGGGTAACCTTCCTGCGAAAACTAGTAGATTCGACCTTCAGGTTAAGTTCTTTTTTAGTTCCAGCGGTGTATCTAACCACCTCTGGGTGTGAACCAAATCCTGGAAACCGTTTGTAATAAAAAACTAGAAAAATTTTAATCCATTGCAGTGTCTTTATTTTCAATCCATCGCATTTTGAGGGGTTTAATGATGAAACACGTGTTTTTTCATCGAACCCAATAATACTTTAAGTAAATCGCCTTTAAAACCAGGCTCAACAACGGCGTGCTTCACAGAAACACAGGCGCACCATCCCCTTTTCCACCGAGAGAGACATTGGGCTGTCAGGACATATTTCATCAACTGTTTCCGGTGCACCTTCTGTCGTTTCAGGGCCCCTGACAGCAACTGCCACAGAGGAAAACAATATCCACTTCGCAGCGATCAAACTGTCAAACACTGTCTCGAACACCGCGCAGCGTAGCAGTACAGCGACGGACGAGAAAAATAAAACACATTTTTAAAACCGGTCCGCGCAACAAATAACATATCGCCAGCCATACATCAGGCGCGCAGCTGCTGGGACCTCCACCGGCCGCAGTGTGTGTGTGGGGAAGGGGAGGGGGGCAGGTTTCGCGAGACGAGACTGCAGGAAACGTGACGCACAGGAGACGAGCTCGGTCAACTCTGTGCTCTGAGGGGGAGCGAATGCCATGAAACTACACGTTTTCCGGGTGAGGTGGCTCAGTGCATCAACTGATGGCACTGCAGTTCCTCTGACCTAGGTTCGAGTTCCGACGGTGGCAGGATTTTCGACACTAGCTTTTCAGCTATGTCGAATTTAGTCGCTGTCTGGAGAAGAATTCTAGCGTCCGACAGCTCTCATCGATAGTTTTCTGTGGTTTCTCCAATCAACACCAGGCGAATGCCGGAGCAGTACCCTACCAAACGGGCCACGGACTGCGTGCGATCTGTCCTTCCTCTTCCTTTTCCTATCCTCTCCCCTTACACACACACTTACACTAACATGCACTACACTACCACGTATTCCGGGAGACCGGTCGGGAGCTTAGAGCTTGTTCCGGCTGGGGCGGTGCTCCGCAGATGGGAGATACCTGGTTGAGGAAAACCGGAATCGATGGTAGGTCGGCGCCGGATCTCGCCATCAAGTGAGGGAAGATCACTGTCACCTCCCGAGAAAAATGTTCACTACACTTACGGCACTAATGACCTCTTAGTTGAGGTGCCCGAAATTACTAACAACCTAGCTACCTAACATAATTCACACAAAAGTTTCTGTACGGTACTGGACAGAGATATCTGATCTTAAAGTTGGGAAATAGACTATAAAGTTTATGCATGACAGGCATTTCTCCCTCATGATTTTCACCCAGAGAAGTACGTATTACTTACAAACCGAAACATTAAACACTATACCGAAACATTAAACATTGTCATCTGTGCCTGGGTCGAGGCGTCTCCTGGCCAGACAAGGGAATAAAATCTGTAAAGTTTACCTGACCAACACTGCATTATCGTTAGATTCTCAGAAAGAAAAGTTGAACGTTGAAATAGAAGTTCAGAGTACAACTGAGGTTTTGGAAAGATCTTCTTTTCATATACATAAGGTGAGTGCTTCAGAACAACAACAAAAATAAGCTTGGTTGCCGATGAGAGGTTATAAGAAATAACATTTCAAACATATATCTCCCCCATGTATGTGTGTATATATATATATTTATATATATATATATATATATATATATATATATATATATATATATATATATATAGAGTTTGTAAAATATCACTCTGTAAGACTTGAACCCCAGATGCTGTTACCATGTAGAATTAATTGACGTTTTGAATTAACAAAATACTGACATAAAAGAATTATTGGCTGAAGTATTTAGTTTAAATTTATTATGGCTTATGGCCATGCAAGTTATATTGATTCAATGTATGCAAACATAAACTTGATCAAATAAATAACAATAAAACTGTAGAACATCAAATGAAATATCGTTAATTCAAATCAAATATGTGGCGTAATAAATAACGCAAAAGGGTTATCAAATGGAACATTTAATTAAATGTATTAGCAATGGATTATAAAAGCCCAAAAGCAGCTAATATTAATTTAATAATGGTTATACTATCGGAACATAGTGTGTCATTGCCTTTACCATATAACTCGAGAAAAATACTTTGATTTTCAAGATGGACTAAAGCAGATAAATGTTCATCAATCCTCTAACCAAATGCACGTCTGGAACAAATAAAACTACCTGATGATAGCATTACCACAGACCAATCTGAAAAGAAATGTAATTGGAGCGAGGGGACAGTTCCAATCCCTCGTGCATCACATCAATTCCTTAATCTTTCCGTTACCCCCTTCCCTGCCCGGTAATTATGTGCGAGATCTGTGTGCAATTTGTCTGTGTGCTTAATTGAGGAACGTACACCCAGGGCAGTGTTACAAGCGCCGAGATGGTCTAGCTCAGGATACCACAGCCCACCACTGGCGTATGCGGATGTAACGATACAGAATCGGCTTAAAGGGCACCCAGGAGCAGGAGTTTCTTCTCTGAGAGAATTGTCCCCATAGGAGCGGTAGTTGCTAGTGTGGCGTCATACGGGTGTAATCAGTACACAGACGAGAGTGGGTTGTACTAACAGCAGGTTTATTCACAATTTAGACCGTAGTCACAAATAACCAATGCACTGTATATAATTAACTAACTAAATAGACCCCACTGCAAGGAGAGATATTTACAACGGCTACCACACCGCAACATACTACTTATGTTTCGCCGTGCGTAGTACCGCCTGCCCTGAGACCGACTACATATCTCACTAGTCACGACAATAACTGCCGGCTCCTTGCGCCGCCTGCATGTTCGCACCTCTCACGAACGACCTACGCTGCTACCTCCAAGATCACAAAGAAGAAAGAGCTATTGTTTTCACGGCCCTTAAATAGCCCTCGCGACGCTGCCCACCGCCTCCATTGCCTCCGTCCTAGCGATGGGCACACCCTGTCAGAAAAAACCCGTGCGTCATAGCTTCTGCCTTTGTCTACGCATCCGGTGCCCACCACGCACTACGTGCCCACACTGTTTTAGCTACACGATGCTACACTAGGGATGTTCTGGTATATCATTTAGGCACCCACATACAGCAGCCGAGATGAGGACGGGACAGAACTGAAAAGATAGCCACGTTACAAAAGAAAGTTGAACTTACTAATATGAAAAATGCTTTCGTTATTTATTTTTCTCTTATGAAAAGTCATTCTAACCCACACTTAACAAGTAAACATGCCGATTTTTGATTTTGAGTTATTGTTCGTAAGTAAAAACATACACAGGAAAACTGTATGTGATGTATGGAGGACAACTATAATCTATTAACGCTTCTGAGAACATCTAACGACATACCTGAGCTCCGCTCAAACTCTAAGAAACACATATCGAAGATAAATTGGTAGTAATAAACAATTTTCATGGTTCGAGTGCTCAGTAACTAACCTTTTACTTCGTGTGTTTTTTTTGTAACATCGTGATGGTTCTGAATAATCTGTGGTCTGCACAATTCCTGAAGAATGCACAAAGCGTTTGCTTGAAATGGATACTCCTCTCTCGATCCCGCTTCACTCGGCGCCAAGGCCTGTTACCAAACAGTGTCTAAGCAATCGAACAACAGCCGAGAAGAGGGAAAACGAAAGAGGATTGAAGATAAGTACAAAATACAGAAAAAGAAGGAAAATAAAATTTAAAAAATGCAAGAAGAAAAAGAAATGAAAGAGAAGGTAGTCGATTTGACTTCGCCCATTAGTGTTCTGTATTCGCGTAACGAATAACGTTTCATGCACTTGCTGGTGTCTCATGAAGTCAACGGGGTTGTGAGAGCTATAATTGCAATAATAAAAATTCTCTTTCGAGTGGCGTCTAATTAATGGACACTAAGGCCCCTCATCAGAATGCGCCCCAGCGTTCGAATAGCAACTCAGATCTACACTGTACCCCCAACACAGGTGCCCAAGAAGAAGGAGAAGAAGAAGAAGAAGAAAAGAAGAAGAAGAAGAAAGATGGAAAAGGAAGAGAAGAAGAAGAAGAAGAAAGATGGAAAATGAAGAAGAAGAAGAAAGATGGAAAAGGAAGAAGAAGAAAGAGAAGAAGAAGAAGAAAGGAAAAGAAGAAGAAGAAGAAAGAAGAAAAGGAAAAAAGAAGAAAAGAAAAGAAAAGAAAAGAAAGAAAAAGAAGAAAAAAGAAGAAGAAGAAGAAGAAGACAGATAAAAAAGGAAGAAGTAGAAGATGAAGAAAGAGGTTTTCGCTTCGCTGAAAACCATGTTCAATATTCACTTAAAGAATACTATTTTCTACACATTTATACGCCTCGAGAATACAACAGCGTCCGAGAGCTATTACAACAATGATCAAAATTCTCTTCTCCGTGGTATACGAATAATTAATTGACGCTACGGCCTGCCACCAGACCGCGGCCAGGCGATCGAACAGCGGTCTACGTCTCCAGCGCCCCCACCGCAGCGCCGTCCCGGAGGCGGCACAGCGGAGCCCTGACGAGAGGCGGAATGCGACGTCTCACTCCCAAGGCGTCGCGACGCGTCGCCGGCCGCGGCCCCCCCCCTCGTCGCCCCCGCCGCTCCCCGCCGCTCCCCGCCGCTCCCCGCCGCTCCCCGCCGAACCCCGCCGCTCCCCGCCGATCCCCGCCGCTCCCTGCCGCTCCCCGCCGTTCCCGCCGCTCTCCGCCTCTCTCCACCGCTCCCGCTGTTCCCCGCCGCTCCCCGCCGCTCCCCGCCACTCCCTGCCGCTCCCCGCCGTTCCCCACCGCTCTCCGCCTCTCCCCACCGCTCCCCGCCGCTCGCCCGCCCCTCCCCGCCTCTCCACCCGCCTCCCCGCTTTCCCCACCGCTCCCCGCCGCTCCCCGCCGCTCCCCGCCACTCCCCACCGTTCCCCGCCGCTCTCCGCCGCTCCCCGCCGCCCCGTCCCGCGCCTCGCTACCACGCTCCCACCGCTCCCAGCCACCCCCGCTCCCCGCCGCGCTGCCCTCGCACCATGCCCCCCCCCCCCCCCCCCCCCCCGCGCTCACCCCGCCGCCCCGCCGCCGCCGCCTGCCTCTGGGCCGAAGTGGCTGTTTGTCGCTGCAGCTTGTTTGCTTCGCTCGACGCCGCGCCGCCCATTTCCCTCGGCCTCCGCTGCCCCGCGCGCGGGGAAGCCTAGGTGCGGTCGGCTTGGCAACGTGGCCACCATCTGGGGACCAACGGGGCCCGCGTCGACGCCATAGGTTCGGTAAGTAGAGTGTATGTTATGTCCCTGGCGGTGGCGGTGTTCCTCCCATGTTGCAATGTGATATATTACTCATCGGCTTGCGGATATTTCCTCTCGAGATATCTCCCTGAGCGGGGCATAAACCCTATGCCCAATAGTCACCAGTAAAAATAGAACATTCTCACGTGCCCACGCCCGTGCGTTAGGGTACTTTTCGGTATTCGCCTGGTCAATTTTCGGTATTCGATCGGAGAAGCAACCTATAACTAGCGAAACTAGTTTTCTGAGCAATTTCTCAACAACCGGAAACTGGAAGCTAGAATTCTCCTGCCCATATTCGTTGAATTCGTTCTAGCAGTGTAGTTTATGTCGTGTCGATAATCCGTCCCCGATCGTACTTGAACCCTGTGACCTCTCGTCCTACGACTCTGCAGGGACAACGGGGTTGCCTCTGAGCCATCGTGGCATAACACACCTTTTGTAAAAATATTATTATTGTTATTATTATTGTTATTATTGTTGTTGTTATTATTATTATTATTATTATTTATTTTCTCATCTTATCGGCACATTTGAAAGAATTGCGCAGATATACAGAATCAAAGCACAATACATCTATTTTTAAAAGGAATTTATTATTATTATTATTATTATTATTATCATCATTATTATCATTATTATTATTCCTAGGATTACTCCAGTCACGTTAAGCAGATATAAGACGTAATATTTTCAACTGAAATGTAACTTATATCAACATCCACCACCAACTGTCGTCTATGAATCCCGCAAGTCCTTAAGATTTCAGAACATTTCTTTAGTAAGCTCATTAAAAAATAACACGAAGACTAGCGCTTTTTTCTTTGAGAGTCCCTTTGCTCACAGAAACTGGCATAACTTCCTTTTTCTGGTCCGACTCTTATCTAGTACACGGACTGCATTTGATTGTAGAGTTGTCTTGTATTCAGTTATCAATGTTATATTTACTGGCATTAATCAATTAATTTTGAATGCTTAACTACTTGCGCGTTAATTTCTGTTGGCCACCATAGAAATATAAAACTAGGTTTTTGGCGACCACACACGAATTCAACCCAGGCGGAATTTCCGGCCGCCCGCAGGTGCCTCAAGGGCTTCCGTTCGGCTTCCGCCAGCAGCGACCTTGACGCAAATGCAGGAGCGCAGCCTGATGTCGTTTGATTGATTGATACGGGCGGGTCAGCTGTTAAAGTCATTACTCCCGTACGTGTTGTGCTAATTACGGAATACCGAGAATTGGTTGTTTTCCCCCCGCTGGATGGTGAGATCCGGTGGCAACCTACACATCCGCTTAAGAGGCTTCCCTCTTCAAATATATTTCCCCTGCATGACCTGATTATACGAATCGGCCGCAAGCATTCTCCTTCAGAATCTGAATGAACTCGACCGAGCTCGTGTCGAAAATTCCGCCACCGTCGGCAGTCGAACCCTAGGTCTTCACGGTCACAGGAGATGCAGGGGTAAGAGTCGTTCCCCTTTGCTAACTCACCTTGCCCCGCAGGCACTATGTAATGCCACCACCACCACCACCACCACCACCACCCCACCACCCCCCCCAAGCTGCCAAGCAGAACGAATCTTCTGGTCTTCTGCCTCGGAACAGAGCCGAACGAGGCCTCCAATGCATTTCTTGTCTCTCTGGGCTTTTTATATAATCTTTACAGCTTAATTTCAAGTATTTCTTAATGAATTTAGCCCACACAAAATTCTGTCACATTCAGTTTCATTCCAGCACTAATACTTGTGTATTCTGTATTTCTTATTAAAAGCTTGCATTACATTTTACAAATTGTTTATAATGTCTTTCAAACTCTTTTAGGGTTATGCAGTAATTATATTATAACGTTCTATTGATTTTGTACGTTTAGCTCAACTGCACAACTACTTATTACAATATTGGGAGGAGTTGAAGAAATTGTGATATAACAGGATATTAGGATATATACGTCACGTGTGAATATTACGGATAGAACTAAACATAATGAACAAAACTACTCATCAAACGGGCAAAGTTGCCTCCGTTGAGAGCCGTAAGTTGTGATCTCGGAAGACGAATAAATTCGCAGACTTGTCGTAAAGGGGTTCTTCCTAGCACTCAGTCTCAATTCATATCAACATCTCTTTGCCCAAAGCGCGACGTAAACATCTTCTGGCTGGAAAGTTGCCAAGTAGTGCTCAGACGCAGGGCGAGGAGGGGAGAAGGAGGGGAAAGGAGGGGAGGGGGAAGGAGTAGGTTATGAGCGGCGGTGGCTGCAGCCAACCAAGTGGAGCGAAGAGAAACTGCTGCCTGGCCGAGTGCTGCGCGTCTAACGCGTGCTAACGTCTAGGCACGAGTGCGCCCGCGGCTCCTATGTTATTGTGCTTTGAATAAAACAAAGGGAGCGAAGGAATTCTGAGGTTAGGAAGCCTCCTTCGCATTGTAAGCACCAGTCCTGAGAAACTCAGAATACTGTCAATATATTCACTTCGGAAATAAGATGAGTGCGTTATTATTCGGAAACTCTCAAACCGTATTTGGTCACTTTTTATCATTCCTTTATTTATTTATTTATTTATTTATTTATTTATTTATTTATTTTATTTTTTATTTATTTATTTATTTATTTATTTATTTATTTATTTATTTATTTATTTATTTATTTATTTATTTATTTATTTATTTATTTATTTATTTACGTCAAAAACAGTTAACAAGTGTGTATGTCGTGCTATGGGGAGAAGTGAATACTGTGCACGTTTTCAAAATTCGGTGATCCCTACACTAAGCCATATACTACTTGAATTTTCAATTTAAAAAAACGCTCCGATGTTACAAAATTTATTTTCAAGGATAAATCAGCAATACATTTTGGGCTCTTATCCATCATGTCCTTGGTCAAGGAATAATACTTCCTGCCGCAACAACATGGAGACGATAATTTGAATAAATATATTTCCCACTGAATTCTAGAAGACGTGCACAGATAATGAAGTTACATTTATGTCCTGAAGCAAAAAAAGGGGCCATCTCAGCATTTGCTCAATGGATCAGGGAAACTGAACGAAAAACCTGATCGAGATGGGGGTCATTGATCCGGAGGCTGCAGTACAATACTTGTTTTTCACCACTTTCCCCCTTGTTGTTTAATATATACACCGAAGATATTCCCACTTCAACACGAATCAACACTGCTCAATTTGCCGATGACACTGCACTCTACATCTCAGGGAACTCTTCAAACACAGCTTCAAAATCATTTAAATTTACTTGCAAATTGGGCTAATATCTGGAAAATAAAGTTAAACCCTACAAAATCTGTATCAAAAATATTCACATTAAAACCATTCACACACCCTCTTCCACTTTCCATCAATAACGATACCATTAATTGGACACCAACAAACAAAACAATAAAATACTTAGGCTTAAACTTCGATACTGACTCAACTGGAAGCAACATATACAGGTAAAATCTCAGCAGGCCAAAACTAAACTAAATCAACTACGACCCTTACTGAATCAACACAGCCACCTCTCCACATCTAATGCACTATTACTCTACAAATCAATAATCCGGCCGACTCTACTTTATGCTTGCCCCATCTGGACCAACGCTGCCAATACAAATCTAAACAAAATGCAAGTGATCCAAAATAAAATATTAGATTAATCACAAAAGCACCTTGGTTCATCAGTAACAACCAACTACATAATGATTTGAATATAAACACAACTTTTCCCAAAAACAAGCATCATCCTTCTATAAACTGGGCAAAAACCCCAATTATCCAACAATACTTATCTGAGGTGCTTCCTGCTTCCTCTCCCGCTTTATATTGTTTAAAATAATTGTAATGTGTATAATTTTAAGTTAGTTTAAGTTAGGATTAGATACATTAAGTCCATCAAACATTTGCACAGTTAATATGTAAACTGAACAGTGTAATGTCAAAAAAAAAAAAACATACTTGTTACAGATTGTTTACATTTATACAGTCAAATGGTAAATAATGCATTAAATATCACTGTTAAAATTAATGCTACTTTCCTTGTGATGGTCAGAGTAGTCTCTAATTGTATAGAAACAACAATTGTACAGAAACGATTTCACTTTGGACTGAAACTTTTTTATGGAATTTAATCGTTTAATGTCATCCGGCAAAGGTTTTATAATAATGTATATTATTGTATGTGAATTTTTTGTAATGAGCTGTTGATACTGTCACCTATGAATATGATTTATACTGGAGTCTTGTAGTAATAGACAACGGCTTTTTCTGAAAATATATTCCCGCCCTTAAGCAAGTAATTTTTTACAAAAGCGAGTGATTCGTAAAATTGCTAGATAATAAAGAGGGGCTTTACAAAAATCACGTGGTTGTGATTTGGGTATTATTCGTACAATTCTTTTCTGTAATCTAAAAGTCTGGGAGCTATAAGATGTATTTTCTCAGAATATTATCCCATATCTCAGGCGGGAATGAATATTCGCGAAATATACACAACGAGTAGTATGAAAGCTGACTGAATTTGAAAGAATTCTGAAATTCTTCTTCCTTTTCCTTGTACACACCACCTCTGTTGATAGAATTGCTTTCTTTTGTGACAGTTGGATTTTAAATTGCAGTGCAGTAGACATCATATCTCCACGAGTGTGTTTTTCTCCAAAAAGAATACCCATTTTCTTCTTCAAAAGTTTTACTAAATAAAACTAGAAATTTGTATATTATTGACACTAACACAAGGTTTAATGACAATGAATATTTACAAACAAAGACTTACAAATTCTACGAAGGCTTCGGATTGGAACTTCATATTGTGTCAAATTTTTGTACTGAAAGATTACTAAGATATTTTTCTTTGAAATATAAACAAATCTGGTTTGCTACAGTTGTGTTTGCAGAAAAAGAAAAAAAACTTATTTGAGCCAAATAATTGATTTTCATCAAAATACACTTGTGGGTGGGGGTGAGAGGGGAAGAGTGAGAGAGGGAGAGCGTATTCGGTCGTTTTGACTAACCTAGCATTTTCATCCTGCTACTCTGGGGTAAGCAAATTTAATAGAGATCTCACCAACCGTCCATGTGACTAGACAAATGACGTTTGTTATTATTCTTTTCCTGCAATTGCGTAACGAAAATTATTTTCTGTGTATCAGAGACAAAACTAATTACAGTACTTTGTATAAAAATACTATCGTTTTCGTATGGTACGGATTTGCAAACCTTGTAGAATTCCCATGGATAAAAATTATAATTGTTCCTCCTCTAATTTCATCTCCCTTGAATGACCGTCGTTGAAAGTGTTCTTTTCCGCCAAACGAAAGCTACCAGGGGAAGTATTGACGGTGCTGCTTTCTCGCGGAGGCGGAGGGAAATCTTTTCTGGGAATATTGATGGTCTGAATCTCTGGTTTCCTTGACGCGCCACTCCCTCCGCAGATCTCGCCCGCGAGCGCGTCGATTCACGGAGTTATTTACAATTCTGATTACCGAAAGCAATTCCATCGCCGCCACGCCTTCCCTCTCCTCGCCTCACCGCCTGCTTAATATCGCCAGTTCTTTCCTCACCTTCGCGTTTAACTTCGGGCAGGAACTCGACGCCTGTACCATCCACAGGTAAATGCGGATGTCTGAAATGACTTTTCGATCAAACAGTGCCTAAGCCGCTTTCACCGTGGGAACACCAATATTTAGAAGTTTGAAATTGATTGTTTCCTCGACGCAATTGCTGTATTAAAATTAAATACTGTGTTCTTAAGAAATTATTAAATAATCATTTAAATATTGTAATTTTTATATTTTATTACGTATAAGCGAAATTAAGAAAAAACTATCACAGAAAGAGGCACAACTATATGAAGATCAAATACGATATTTGGTCTGCTTGACACGTTCCATGGACAGGTAATTTCCTGGGTCCACTGAAGTAAAAATCTGCAGATATTAGTCTTGTATCATTATATGTAATACAAGGTCTAAGGGAAAGTCGTGATATTTGAGAGCGTAGGCTTCCGCGACCAGAGTCAACTAGTGAGAGTGGTATTTGCTTTTCTATTCTGTCGCAAAAATATTTTTGTTTGGCAAATTCGAGGCATGTTTAATTTATCGTAAACCGAAAAATCCACGTAAGCTCCCATCTTGTTTGGTGTGATTTTCAATACTAACCAATGTGTAGAACGTTTGGAAGAAATACAAGAACAGTACTTCATAAAAATTGTCGAAAACGATTTTGATGATAGACGTTGGATATTAAACATTGCTTCACATTAATACTATAACTACTCTTTATTTTCTAATATACATTTCTTATCCCGTATTTACATGTTCTAACTACTTTCTTGATCACTATGCAACAATAGATATTTATTATCTCGTAAGTAATATTTCATGCAGGACGTCGAGAAACATTCAGACCTAAAATTACTATGACATTTAAAATCTTCCAGATACAACTTTCCAGCTTGTTCCCCGCCTTTTTTCATTACTAAAAATTGGAATTAAATCTGTGTTTTGCGAAAAAATACTTCCATAACTTATAAAACTTTGTGTCTCTTATTCCGTTACGAGACCCACACGTCTGAAAATTTTTCCAGAATATTCTTTGTTCTTAAGGATGAAAATTCAGTTTCATGCCCACAAAATTCAAATAGAAGTATATTTGTAGAGATTGACGGTACCGTGGCAAATCAATGATAAATGGAAAAAGCTCGGTCACCATTCCTTTCTATATTCATTTCCTTCGTCTTTGTTTTGCTATGTTGAAATGAACCTGATGAAAGTGGTACTATGCACAGATATGTAGATGCGATTCAATGAAATTCCAGATGAAATGACGCGCAGATTCATTGTCCTCGTTGGTTCTATGAACTCTCCATCAATGTGGATCGTAATTTCAAAGGATATTCAACACTGAATGCTTGATGGAATTTACTGATGCATTATTGAATTCCAATTATTAATTATTATTGCTGCATGCCATCATAAAGTGAGCAATGAATTTCTGACTGTTAATCGTAATGATTCTATGTCCAATATGCGGGAATCAAATTATAATTTTCTGAGATTCAATAATTCTGTGGCAATGTGGTACGAATTTGCTTTTATAAAAGGAAATATTTTTTAGTTGCTGCGGTGTGGGTGTGGGTGTGTGTATTTGTCGGTGTGTCTAGTGGTGGTGGTGGTGGTGGAAGTGTTAATAGTCGCAGTAGTATTAGGGGTAGTAGTAATGGTAGTGGTAGTAGCTTTATGTTTAAAGCTACCTTATATAGATATTTTAAAACATTAATACGAGATTTTCTAACGACTTAAGAAGAATGTGTAAGAAAAAGGATAACTGCACAATGAAGATAACAAAACTTATGCTCGTCCGAACGATTATATCGTAGAAAAGGAAGAGGAGAAAAATACCACAGAAATATACTAAAAATGCACTGTACTGAAAATCGAAAACATTATATATAGGGCCATTGTTTCTTCTCTTTCTGAACTTATTTTCCAAGGCTAATTAAATAAGAAAGGTGTAGAAATTCTGAAACATTACAATCATTACTCACATAAAAGAGAATTAAACATGTTTTAGAAAACGTTAATGAATGTTTCCTATTTAACGATATCGGTAGATGAATATTTGTAGTGGACCATGGCGAGAAATCCTACTATCCACATTAACCCCAAAACGTACAGCATAAAAAATAATTACAATTACTGGATATTTTTGGTGAAACTACTAATGTACATTGCTGTCAGACATTGCGTTTATATTGTCCATACACTGACCTTTGTTTTTAAAAACAGGAAAAGCTCTACTGTCCCTCTCCTGTCCATCCCCTGTCCCTCTCCTGTCCCCCTTTGAATTTAAAACATTCGCTCTATTCTTCGCTGATTATAACACACTCACTGGCACCACGAATCGTCAACTGCTTGTCTTAGATTCATTGCAACTCGCACAACGAAACGACCAAGAGTACGTACGTGTAGTTGGCCATGGGAATGACCTAATGAACATGTGATGCAACTAACAAAGCTATTAGTTAATAGGACATACAATTATTAAATCATTTTTTAAAACTTTCGATAATGTAGATACATAGACACGGCCGAGCTGTCCCTCTTCTGTCCGTCTACTGTCCCCCTTCTGTCCCTTTGCTCCCCTCTGCTGTCCCTCTGCTGTCCCTCTGCTGTCCCTTTGCTGTCCCTTTGCTGTCCCTCTGCTGTCCCTCTGTTGTCCCTCTGCTGTCCCTCTGCTGTCCCTCTGCTGTCCCTCTGCTGTCCCTCTGCTGTCCCTCTGCTGTCCCTCTGCTGTCCCTCTGCTGTCCCTCTGCTGTCCCTCTGCTGTCCCTCTGCTGTCCCTCTGCTGTCCCTCTGCTGTCCCCCTTCTGTCCCTTTGCTACCCTCTGCCGTCCCTCTGCTGTCCCTCTGCTGTCCCTCTGCTGTCCCTCTGCTGTCCCTCTGCTGTCCCTCTGCTGTCCCTCTGCTGTCCCTCTGCTGTCCCTCTGCTGTCCCTCTGCTGTCCCTCTGCTGTCCCTCTGCTGTCCCTCTGCTGTCCCTCTGCTGTCCCCCTGCTGTCCCTCTGCATTTGTGAACACTAGTAGCACCTAAACGATGCGCACTATCTTTTCCAAATTCTAGAAATCCCTGTCGATCTGGCTGCAATTGAAGCTTTGAAATTTTGAAAAACATTCTTTAAAATTTGGGGGTACTTGACATGAAGGCCGTGAACATTTTCAAAATTTTCTCAAAAACGGCTCCGAATTTTTTTCTTTAAATTTCTTGTAAGAATAAAGTAAAATACACTTATAAAGGTGGGATAGATCCAATTACCACGGTTAACTCTGAATTTTCGAAAATTGCAAAGTTTGAATTTTTATTCGTCTTCCTAAATATTAGTAGTTTGAAAATATTGGTAATTTTCGGCAATAGTGCGTGAAATATTTACAATTTTTAAAAAATAGCGAAAAAATGGTTTTCTCAAAAGCGGCTCCAAAATTTTTCTTAAAATTTTAGGTAGGGGTAAGGCCAGATGCACATATGACGTAAACACCATATAGACCTTTTTTTAAATTACAAAAAAGTAATTTTATTGACTTGTCTCTCACGTCGGTAATATGCACGTTAGAGGCAATTTCTTCACATTGTTATGTTTACGAGTATGATTGCTTTAAATAATACCAAATAAAGTTTCTTGAAAATTCAACAGTTTTCTGTTCAAATTAGCTCAAAATTCCTCTTTTTCAGAAACGATCATACACCATTTTCTCAAAAATGGCTTCAAATTTGTCTTGAGATTTTCCAACAATTAGTGCTAATTGCACTGTTTAATATGACGTGAAGTTTATTTTGGTGCATTCTTTTGCCTTTTCCAAAATTACACAAATGTAATTTTTTTAAAAATATCTCTCACGCTTTTTAGATGCACATTTCAATCGATTCGTATACATTATTACATTTGTGAGTAAAATTGCTTGAAATGACTTTAAATTAAGTTTTTCGAAAGCTCAAACGATTTCTGTAAAAAAGAACTTCAAATTTTGCATTTACTGTAACGCTTATGACATTCTCTTAAAAGCGGCTTCAAATTTTTCAATGAAAATTTCTTAGGACGAGGTTTTCTTCTTCTTTAATATTCTTGAAGTAATATTTCGGTTGTATTATTATAAAAGCAAAAAGTTGAGAAAATGTTAAAAAAATGTTCTTTGGGCGACGATAGATGGCTCCTGGCCAAAGAATGGGGCAAGAACTTCAGATCACACCAAGAAAATTAGAAAAAATTGGTAGAAGAAAACCTGTGTCATTTTGAAGGACCTCTAGTTATTTTTAAAATATTCATAATTATTGCATTATTGCGATAATGGTGACGGACGTTCCTCGTTCAATTTGTAAATAATTCAGTTTAAAAATTAGCTGGGCACTATTCGTAGTATATCTAAAACTGCTTCTGAAATTACATGCCATTCAATTTTCAAGGATATTCATATAGTCCTCTGAGAGTTGCATGTTTGACGATCAAAATGAATAACTAATATTGCACTCGACACGAAATCCGTGAAGCACCAACATTTGTCTTGAATCGCATTCACTGCAAGCTTTTCAAGACTACAAGCTCTCCAACCCAAAAGCAAGTAAATATGACACCTGGTTCTAACAAATAAAGCAAAGAAAAAGTATAGAGAAACAATTTATGCATTATTTTAACTTTGTTGCATACTGATTACGCAATATAGAGATAGTCTTGTAATCCTGCGGAGAAAACCGGAATTTCCCGACAGAAAAATTGTTATTGCCGGACCCTCGGAACAAGGAAAATCTTGACCCTGTAAGTAGTAAATTATTTACTCCAACCTCTTGTGTAGTTATAATCCATGTCAGTAGCACTGAGCAACAATAATACTACTAACAAAATTAGAAAGACATGCATTATAATGTGTACTGGTCCCAACTCCCCTAACAAACTTTCATGGAACAAACAATTTTATCAACGTAAAAACAGTTCTTAATCCCATTATCCCGATTTACATATCCATTCCTATGATGAGTGCCAGTATTTTGCAATCTCTTATGACTTGTAAATTGCTCTAAAATATTGGTTTTCAATTAATTAATTTTACTTTCGAGGGAGAGGCAAGTGGAGTAACAGCAAGCGCGAAGTGGGAGTCCGGGTTGAATTCCCGGGTAATCCACTGGGAATTTGAGCGTACAAATCAGCTCTCGGTCGGTTTTCTCCACATTTCCCCTGCCTCTCATTTCAGCACCTCATCATTTACCTTCTCACTTCCGCTATCGTCAGCCCATTATATGCTCACCCTTGAGTCTCAATGACATTAGTTTAGGGCGGAGAGCTTATTGGTCGCCGAAAAAATTGGGAGGGGTTGGCCGGGGAGCCGGTACGTCGCACGCCTAGCGAAACCCTGACCACAGCATTGAAAGTATACAGAATGGAAAGTAGAAAGTATACTTGTATTCCTCCGCCATATTCATGCTATGTTTGCCATATTCAAACAAGTATAACGCCACCCCCAAAGGTACTTGGATCACCTACATTTGAGCTGCTCATCGCTGTTGCTGTGTTCTGATTTTTAGAGCAGTTATTTTGTAGTTTTTAGTTGCTAATTTTGTGTAACCATTTTATGTTCGTTGTTAAGTATGTTCCGTTGTCTTACTCTAACATGCACTACACTACCACATATTCCGGGAGACCGGTGGGGAGCTTAGAGCTTGTCCCGGCTGGGGCGGTGCACCGCAGGTGGGAGAGTTCTGGTTAGGGGAATTCCCACTAGCCGACGGTAGGTCGGCGCCGGATCTCGCCATCCCGCGGGGAAAGATCACAGCCATCTCCCGAGAAAAGAACATGCACTACACTAACGGGACTAATGACCAAAGCAGTTGACGCCTCCGGAAACACGAAAAAATCAATGTAATGACACTCAAACCACATCCAAAAACACACTGTAAGATGAAACCTCGGAAGCAGGAGGAGGAGGAGGAACCAGACAAACAGCGAGAAACTTCGGGCGCGATCGGCTCTAGTCTAGCGAAAGGCAGGCTGCACAGCAGGATGTGTGGCCGCGTTTTGCATGTGAGCGGCGGCGCCGTGAGCCGGCACCCTTAGGCTGCGAGGACACAAGGGCGATTAGCGTTGCGTGCCGGGGAACCCGGTAATCTGTAGCTTCGAGCTCTGTTGTAGCTGTTTGCTAAGGCGCCAAAGCAGTAATCCACCTCCATTATTCAGCGCTGCCAAAGTGCAGGACGGGGGCTTTCGCGGAAGGGGCTTGCCGCGAAGCATCGGCCGGGAGGACCCTGCAATGATTTAGTGAATAGAAGTGCTTTTGCAGCAGCACTCATCCCTGACTGATTTTTTTATCCGATCGCCATTCTTTGCTTTCATGTTCCGAGTGTGTTAAAAATTCATTTTTTTAGCATATAAAACTTCTTGCGCAAGCTAAAATGGCTCTGTATTATATCCGACGTAATGAAGTTTACTATCGAATTCGTTAAAATTGCGTTAGTGCTACAGGCATACATTTGAAGGGTTTCTTAGAAGAACCAAACTAATCCGAAATGGAAATGCTTCAGGAAGCGTCCAACACTTCATAGCGGAAATGTGCGTAGTAATGTATTTATGATTTATCCCGTCTCGTATCTTTCAGTGTGTATGGCACTTGCCGAAAGGAAGTGTTCAGCAGATAGCGCATTTGTAGGGTATAACGTGGTGAAATATCCCAAATATGGAATTTTGGGCCTGTTTGGTTTTTGCAAGAAACTCTTCGAATCATCGAATGAAATGAAAATATTACATGTAGTTAAAATAATATTATCTGTTCATTAGTAATTACACAATAGTGGTATTGTGATTTCATTTGATTTATTATTCTCAAAACAAAGAGTAAAAACTGTGTGCGTTGGAATGGGAAAAGCATTCTCTTGCACATTTGTGTGTGTTTCACAATCTCTATCCACCCTTTTATTAAATATTGTTGAATGATGAATAAAAGTACGTTTTGTAAACTAGAAATGTTCATTCCCGAAAAAAGAAAACATTTGCATCGATAATCGGGATAGAGATTTAATTTTATTGCATTGGAGACAAAATAGCATTCCCACACCTCTGGCTCAACACCTAGCACAGGAGACCTCAAGAAAGCGTGCGCACGGTGAAGCTATATTCATATCCAGAAGCAAAAAGGGTCGTTACTCAATAGATCATGTGAAAGAGAATGAAAAAGTTGATAGAGATGTCAAGGAACAAGATGTATCGGCATGAGGTCCGTAAATAATCAACTTGCATTTTAAATAGTATAAGTTTACCAAACATCTCTCTTTCCCGAGAGGTGTCTGCGGCATTTCCGTTCCCAGAATGCCTCCACGTTTTTCTTTTAGTCGTTACAAAAATATATTTATAATAGATTATAATTATTAGATATTTCTTATTATTCCTTTATAGTAGGTTTTTCAGTGTATCTGGGGATGATATTTAGCTTGCAATGATTGGAATGCTTTTTAAGATCGGAATGATAGTATTGCCACTATTTCCGAAGTAATACGTTTAAATAACTACATAAATGAAAGTCTAAGAGTTACTTTTGATTTTCGTGCTTTAAAGAATGAAGAACAAAGAGAAATTGGTAGATTTAACATAATGGTTTCATTCAGACACTTCTTAAGTAATTAACTATTGTTTCTTTGTATGTGCCTTATTATATCGAACTAGATATACATATGAAGCTCCACCAAATAGCTTTGAAAAGGTTGAACACACTGGGTTGCAAACTTTGCCAAAACAATTCATGTCACTTGAAGACCTCCCAGAAGACGTTTCGACCATATGTTTGCAAATGAAACTATTAGTTCCCTACAGGTTGACAATTTTAGCCTATGCCATTATTTCTTGAGATGTTACGTAAAAGACCACATCTAATGATTGAAGATGACTCATTATAAAGGCATGTATTATATTCAGCAAAAAGGAATTGGTCAGATGGGGAACCATCATCAGTGTATACGTGCAACGGTGCATTGATGCAACGGTGTTTCAAGTAGATGAACTGAAATTATTGTATCACAGTTTTTTAATATACATGGTCTTTTTGCAAACCGTCTGATTGTCTTCAAAAATTGTAAATAAGACTTTTTATAAAATTTTATTCAAAATATGGTTGTAAAGATGTTTTATTTCTACAGCAATTACTCTCTATATATGAATGTAGTCAGAAAGGTACTCTTGTAACAAGTATTGTACTTCAACTTTGGGCTCAATGATCCTCCCTCCGGTCAAATATTTCGACCAGTTTCGCTTGTTCTTTTAAGCAAACCCTGAGATGGCCTTTTGCGTTACTTCTGAAGATAACTGTGGTTTCATTTGGATCACATTTTGTTGAGTTCTCCATTTACTAAATGTTGTATGTGTAGGATCCGGAGTATGGATGGTTATTTTGCCAGAAGTACACTGAGGTGACAAAAGTCATAGAACACCTCCTAATATCGTGATGGAGCTCGTTTTGCCTTGGGAAATTGCAGCAAATCGATGTGGCATGGACACAAGTTGTTCGATGTCCTCTACAGAAATTTTGATCCATACTGCCTCATTAGCCGTCCGTAATTGTGAAAGTGTTGTAGGTGCAGGAGTTTATGCACGAATTAACCTGTCGATTATATCCCATAAATTTTCGATGGAATTTATGTTGAGCGATCTGTTGGACTAAAGCATTTGCTCGAATTGTCCAGAATGTTCTTCAAAGAAATCGCGAACAATTGCGACCCGGTGAAATCGCGCATTGTCATCCATAAAAATTCCATCATTGTTTGCGAACATGAAGTCCAATGTTGGCTGCAAATGTCTCCAAGTATCTGATCATAACCATTTCCAATCAATGATCAATTAAGTTGGATCAGAGGACCCAGTCCAGCCCGTGTAAAGTCAACAAGGCCTGCTTGCACAGTGCATTGTTAACAACTTGGGTCACTGGCTTCGGGGGTCTATGCCACACTCAAACCCTACCATCAGATTTTAGGAACTAAAATCGGAACTCGCTTGACAAATCCTCTCAATATGCTCAATCGATATGGTCAAGAACCCAGAAGAGGTGCTGCAGACGATGTGCTATTAGCAAAGGCATTCGAGTCGGTCTTCTGCTGCCATTTCGTAAAAACAAATTTAGCTGCGCTGTTCTAACGGGTAAATTCATCGTACGTCCCACTTTGATTTCTGCGGTTATTCGCGCTTGCTTGTCTGTTAGTACTGACAACTTCACGCAAATGCCGCTGCTCTCGGCCATTAAGTGAAGGCCGTCGACGACTGCGTTTTCCATGACGCGAGTTTATGTCTAAAATTAGGTATTCTAGGCACACTCTTGATATTGTGGATCTCGGAATATTCAATTTCCTAACGATTTCCGAAATGGAATATCCCATTAGTCTAGTTCCAATTACCAATCATTGTTCACAGCCTATTGACTCTCGTCGTGCGGCCATAAACACGGCGAAAACGTTTTCATGTGAATCCCTTGAGAACAAATAACGCTCTGCCAATGCATGCATTTTAAACCTTTTGAATGCGTTACTACTGCCATCTGTGTAATTGCATATTGCTATTTCAGGACGTTTATCACCTCAGAGTACTATAAATTAAAATTATTTTTTCAATGCAAGTAAGTCTTCTATTTCTCGCGAGCGGTAATGGATATTTTTTCAAATGTTTCTAACCACATTTGGTAGGAATCCTTATTAACAATTTAAGTATGTATATTGAAGGAGTGAGTGTAAGGATTCGAAGCTCACGAAACTATCTGCGATCATTATCTCATAAACAGTTTGAATACATTTGCAATAAATGTATTATGACGATATATCTCAAATCTCACAATAGAAAATCCATATCCCAAAAATACAAAGTGTGAAAAACAATCAGGCAGCCGGACTTGTCATCGCTGCGTCGGGCAGGTGAAGGACGGGGTCGAGGGCGATCGCGGAGGTGCCTGAGGCAGCGACGGAGGCAGAGGGCGGAGGGCGGAGGGGGGTGGTTGCGAGCGCATTCGCGGATTATCGAGGCTTCCGCGGGCGACGAACCTGTTAAGCTCACCAGCGCCGCTCGCACCTGAGGATCCCCTCCGACCTCGGCCGCCCCCGCGCCCCGCGCCACAAGCACCCGCACTTGCGACATTGCCACGCGCTCTCAACATCTTCTTTTGATGCACTCAATAATAATAATAATAATAATAATAATAATAATAATAATAATAATATAGTACTTGTTATAATAATAGCATTTTTTTAATAGCATTTATTGTTATAAAATAGCATTTATTGTTTAATAGCATTTATTGTTTAATAGCATTTATTGTTCTAAAGCATTTATTGTTTAATAGCATTTATTGTTATAATAGTAATAGTATTTATTATTATAATAGTGATAATATCATGCTTTGATATTATATCTGTTTGATAGCATTGTAAGACCAATAATTTTGGGAAAATGGAATAATAATTGAATAGAATAATAATAATAATAATAATAATAATAATAATAATAATAATAATAAAAATTTTAAAAAAAAAAAAAAAAAAAAATATGAAAAAGAAGTAATGTGAAAAATTAAAGAAAATTGTATTCGTCCCATGTTGTAATTTGAATTGTTTCGGACATTTTGATGCATCACCATGTGAAATTGTTTTCCAAAAAGCAGCACGCACTCAAGAACAGCAAATAAAATACTCTCATTTAACTCTGTAATAAATTGAATATTTTGATGAAATCCGACCTCATGAATACTGCAATGACGTAGTATGATATACGCAGTCTGTTCAAAAATTTCGCCAAAAAGGTACAATCGTCCGAGTGGTTGGGTGAAATGTCCCCCACATCCCAAAATAAAACCCGCCACGTTCAAGGTCAAGTTCGGTTCAAGGTCAAGGTGACGTTGACATTTGTTATGCTAAGGGTATTGTTTGCCACAAATATCTTCTCCTGAAGACTCCACAGTGAAGCAAAATACTATATTCGAGTTCTGAAACGTCTAAGGACGCCATTCGCCTCAGAAGGCCAGAAATATGGAGGAGTTGAATTTTCCATCATGACAACGCTTCACTCCATTCAGCCCCAGAACTCGCGAGGTTTTAGCCAAACACTCGATCACTGTTCTTCCTCACCCTCCCCACTCACCTGCCCTTGCTCCTCGTGACTTTTTCTTGTTCCTCAAACTCAAAAGAAAGGGAGAAGACTTGAGACGATTCCCGAGATTATGGCAAATACGATGGAGCTGAAGGACATTACAAAAGAAGTGTACCAGGACTGTTTCAACAAGTGGAAAGACCGTTGTGATAAGGGTGTGCGTTGGGGAGGAGAGTTCTTTGAATCCGACTCAGACATATGACTTATAAATAAAAGTACATTTTATTTTATGACGCCAGTCCGCGTATTTTTTGAACAGCCTTCGTTAAATATTGTAACCGTTATAATATGGTTGCTTGAGTTCATTCGTAGGATCGTGGCTCAATTGTAAATTACGAAAAAAAACCGAAGTCGTGCTCAAAGAAAACTCATCTAATTTCATGTTAATGTTATTTTAAACATACAGAACATGCAATATACCATAGAAAAGAAACAAATCTGAATACATTAAAAAATTATGCTATCATGGAATTCCTTTCAAGTAGTTGCGCGATTTTATTTTCTTTCAAAATATCATCAGATTCCACGTATGTCTGAGTCTATTGAATGCGAGAAGCCATGATTATAACTAGGGAACGGAATTTATTGTAATAAAGAAAGCAAAATACGTATATATATATATATATATATATATATATATATATATATATATGTACTTATTTTTTCAAAAATATGTAAGAAAAATAGGAAATTTTCTGAAAAAATTCGTTTTAATGTTTGAAATTTCATTCTTCAAGCGTTTTACGAGCACAATACGTTGCCGATCAGATCTTAACATGGATTCAGAGAGGCTGAAAGAAAGTTTTACATCTACAGAAGCACTTATTGGCGAGTTTCATCCGCAACACATGATACTTCCGTATTATATACTTTTCCGAGAAGCCGGCGCTCAAGTGAATAGTACCGTGTAGTCTGTGATAGAAGACGGGGGGGGGGAGGATACGGGCAGCATACGCCTGCTGCCCAACTCCAGAAAAGCAATAAGACAATGATCTGGATTCTTTTTATCGAGTTACGCATGGGGTCTATGAAACACGAGTAAGCACGTGGTTTAAGTTCCTTCTGCTTCCCATATATCCACTCCTCCTTGATCCCGAATACGCGATTTCCAAGAATCAGATGGGGGTGGGAGAGGTATGTTTGACAATTAATAGCGATGGTCCGGCGTTAATACAAGCGTCATTGCGTGTTTTTTTTTTTAATTTCAGAAACAAAGTTAGTTTTCAAGTAAAATATATTTCGCACATCACATGTGAAATGTTCATTTTCGACCTATAAATATACTAAAATGTTACGAAATATGTAGCAATAGATAAAATATGTAAAAATATGTAATGATACCGAAATATGTAAAATATGTAAAATAAAAATGGTTCCAATTAGTTCAGAATGTCGTATTATGTCTAAGAAATATTAGTGAATGCAGGTATCTTGTCCCTGTAAAAATATGTATTTCATGAAAATCCGTTCCCTAATTGTAACTCAATGATGAAAAAGAAGAGAACTAGGCATCACGTATACAATGTTAAAAGTTATGTGCCCCCTTTGAGCACTTAACGAAAATGTTACCATAAACGGGATTCATTACTTACATATTTGTTTATGCTAACGTCTAGGGAGAGCACTATACTCGCGTTTTTCTGACGTGGCATTTGTGGGTAGTATCTCAAGATGGAATTCGGCACGACTTTTTGCGTCTATCTTGGTCCAGACACAAGATGTCGCATGATCGTGACCGTATCAAGCAGTACGACAGATCAAGCGACTTAGCGGCAGGACTGATAATGACGCAATAAGTCGTGCCGAATTCCATTTGGAGATACTACCCACAGATTCCACTTAGAAAATCCCAAGTATAGAAGAGGACGTCACGCGCAATCACAACACGTTCTTGGAGAAAAAAGGGTTTGAGGTGCTCTGTGAACACAGTGAAATGCCATTATGTCTTACCGGATTGGCGAACTCGAATTTTCTCGTAGCCGTGGCAGGTCCGTGGGAAAGAAAGGGAGGAAGGAAGATAAGAAAGGCGGTTGCTACTGACCTCTGCTCGGGGCCTCGACCTCCCAACGACGCGAAGCTGCCGCAGCGGGTTGGGCCGGCAACACACACGATGCGTGTATTAGCGTTTTCCATTCGTCGCAACGAAACCCACCCTAGTGCAGGGCAAAAACATCATCGTTCCGCAACAGTGCTGCCCCACACACGTGAAGGGCAATTACGAATGAAACGGATTCCGGAACTGGGCCAGTGTGTGTGCGCTACCCAGTGAGATTATAGAGATTATAGTTCTTGGTCTGTCACGCTAATGGAACTCCAAAAATAATAATTTTGAATTCTGATCATTGTTATAATTTTTATGAAGTCTTTTGGTAATTCTTACTTCTCAGTTCATAAATTATTAACGTGTGGTTTCATTATTTAAAAACTACGAAAACTTCAAATGCATATGTGTCGAAATTTCATTTTTCGTGATTCGCCAGTGATCGATATAGTACACAAGATTTTGAACCGAAAGGCTTCTGCAGAATTGTTTGGTTATTGAAAACCATAAAAATATTGACATGGGTATTTCCGCTGGTATGTGTGTAGGCGTCCGAGAGACATTTCTTGGCACATGTATTTGAATGATTTTGTAAGGGTCAGTATTTTTATTTTCATTTTATTAGCGTTTCGAAATTGAGACATACCTACACTTTAGTTTTTAAATAGCACTGGGTTTGTTAACATGAAGTTATTCAAGGTTAAATATTAGGAAAACACAAACTGGTATTCCGAACTTCGCAAGTCACAAAAAATTATTTTAAGACATTTCTTGCAAAATATAATATACATCATCATTCCAAGTATTCCTGGGTGACAGTAGATCCTCAATTACCTTCACAATTTCACCACGAATCCAAATCAGCATGGATAACTTCCTTACCTAGCCTCACAATGGCCCGGTGCAATGGACTGCACTGACGCGATCATCAGTGCAGTTTAGGGCGCCGGGAGTGCGCCCTGGTTCCGTGCGATTGTGTGAATGGAACATGCGCTTCTTTGCACTGGTTCGCCCTAGCGGTCGAATGGAACACGAAAGCTGCCCCGAGGCCACTGGGTGCACACCAGTGCGGCGAATGGAAAACGCTATATGAGATTTTTTCCCAGTGGTGATGTGGCTGCAGCATGTAGAACGGTGCTCCAACACCCAAGACCAGAGCGCGGAGGCGCTGTTAACCACTTGTCCTTATATCACGCGTACGGCCCAACAGCGCACTTTCCCCAGCTTCTTTCTGCCCTCGCGTCCAAACCCTTTCTGCCCGCTCTTGCCTTCCCCTCAACACGTGACCGTGACGTCATGAAGGGGTGGCACGTCCGTACCGGCTGACTAGTTTGCCCGACGGTGACGTCATTGCGCGGGCGGCCGCCCGCCGAATTCGAACCCCGGGCCAGCGCAGTGGCCCAGGATTGATGATTGGCGACCACATGTTTCAATACATAAAGTACATTTCTTTACATACTAAGAATGTCAAACAAGTAGAGTTACAACAACATACACTTTCTCTCAATTGACGTCCCTTCGAAATTTCGAAAATGCAGAGTTCAATAAAAATAGGTTCTTCCCCAATTTTGTAAGTTTAGTTAAATCCGAGAAAAAATTAAAAATAGCGCCATTTTTTGAGAAAATATTTTTTTAAGTACAAAATCATTCAACACAGGAAGTCATCATATCTCGTAAACTAACATCTTCAACTCAGTGAGATATTGAGTTCTTAAAACGCAGTGGGTCCACTAGATTCATGCGCGCTTCATGAAGTGTTGAGGTAAACAATCTCTGTCTCAAGTATTTAAGACTGTAAGAAGGCACCAAAAAAGTGTGTGATTTGCAATTTTTAATACTTCAGAGTTCAAAGAAAATAAGATCTGCACATTCGAAGAATTTTTTCACCATTTTTTTTTGAAAACTAAAAAAATAAGCTTCATGAACTACTCCAAAATGAAGATATCGTTCCAAATTCGGTGAAATCATTTGCGATCATCCCTGACCGATTTGGACAAGTATTAACCACAGACAGTCGAAAAGACACGTTTTGCAGAATAGACAATCGATTTCTCGGAATCACTACCCCACAGAGATCACTAGCCACTAGATTACGTGTTGGAGGCAGTACAACACGTAAGTAAAAAAATGTAACCATTTTTTTCATTACCATGCCTCCAGAAAACGAGTTCTGCACGAGATTCGCCGATTTCTGGCTCAGATCTACAATACTTTCTCTTCATTATGTAAGTACGTAGTAATCGAAGAAAGGGTAAAAACACTTGCGTCTAACGTGAAACATATCGCAACTAGTAATGATATTAATTGCTCTGGACGTGCTCCAATGACCATCGGTGGCCGTTGCCACCTTGGCGAATCGTTGGCTCCTCCCTCGCCGGCAGGCGCGTCCGGCCCTTCTGCGGCGCGCCGGGCGCTTTAACGCGTCGCTCGGCAGCACTTGCGCGTTGTGACGCCCGTAATTACGAAACCGACGGCGCGGCCTGCGGGCGCCGGCGCTGGCCACAGCTGCCCGAAAGCACTGCGGGGTAATTGCGCGGGTTGCGAAGTCGGGACCGCAGCGGCGCTCGCGACGGCGCGGTTAGCCGCTCAGATCCACGCCGCCCCCCGCGCCGCCCCGTCGCCCCACGTCGCCCCCGCCCGCCCCGCGCGCCCCGCGCCGCCGCCCGCGCGCCGCCCCCGCGCCGCCCCGCGCCGCCCCCGCGGCCCGCCGCCCCGCGCCGCCCCGCGCCGCCGCGCCCCCCCGCGCCGCCCCGCGCCCGCCGCCCGCGCGCCCGCCGCCCGCGCCGCCCCGCGCCCCCCGCCCCCCGCGCCGCCCGCGCCCCGCGCCCCGCGCCGCCCGCGCCGCCCCGCCCGCCCGCGCGCGCCGCCCGCGCCGCCCCGCCCGCCCCGCGCCGCCCCGCGCCGCCCCGCGCCGCCCCGCGCCGCCCCGCGCCGCCCGCGCCGCCCGCGCCGCCCCGCGCCGCCCGCGCCGCCCGCGCCGCCCCGCGCCGCCCCGCGCCGCCCGCGCCGCCCCGCGCCGCCCCGCGCCGCCCCGCGCCCCGCGCCGCCCGCGCGCCCCGCGCCGCCCGCGCCGCCCCGCGCCGCCCGCGCCGCCCCGCGCCGCCCGCGCCGCCCCGCGCCGCCCCGCGCCGCCCCGCGCCGCCCGCGCCGCCCCGCGCCGCCCCGCGCCGCCCCGCGCCGCCCCGCGCCGCCCCGCGCCGCCCCCGCGCCGCCCCCGCGCCGCCCCCGCGCAGCACAAATCTTTTCGCCCACAATCCGGCGTCCGACTAGATATCCTCCTCAGTACCGACCCGCTCTCCCTCCGTTTCCATTACTTCCTAAATATTCCAGTTCCTATTCGGGACCCCTTCCTACCGTCCGTCACCCGCTTCGAATTTGCCTCACAGACACGCCTCCCTTCCTCCCTCATCCTGCCCCTGACTTGCTGCTATTCACCACTATGACACTCATCTCTGCCCCTGATCGCCTCCGCTACGCTCCCAGCCCACAACCGGCCCGCCCTTATCCTCCCCCTGACTTGCTATTCCACCACTGACACTCATCTCGGCCCCTGATCGCCTCCGCTACGCTCCCAGCCCACAACCGGCCCGCCCTCATCCTACCCCGGGCAGCCTATGCTGCCGCCACTCCCCACCCGCGTCCCCGTCCACACCCTCGTCACGCCTGTACGACGCCTTCCCGCGTTGTCCCAGCCGTCCCTGAAGCTGTCCCTCGCGTCCTCCACATTCCCACTCCTAGCTTAGATCTCGCTGCTCTACCTTAAGCCTTAGAGTGCGTCAGAGCTCGAAGACGTGCCTCCCGTTCGGGCCCTCAGCGGTTAGGGCTGAACCGAGCACTCTGCTGCACACTGGCTGGTCGCCTCTCTAAGCCACAGCTTGTGCACTGGATCTTCCAACTACCTTCACCTTTAAGTGGCTGCTCTCTCCATCTACCTGGCCTTCCTAACATCGGCGTCCACTCGCCCTGGTATGTCCCGCTTTTCCCCTCAACGTAACGTCGTACCCCCTGCATCTGCTCAAAACTAAAACCGGGGGTCCTATGTTCGAGTCCTGACGGCGACAGGATTTTCGACACTAGTTTTTCAGCTCGGTCGAATTCAGTCGCTGTCTGGAGGACAATTCTAGGGGCCGGCTGCTCTGATCGGCAGTTTTCCGTGGTTTCTCCGATCAACACCAGGTGAATGCCGGAGCAGTACCCTACCAAACGGGCCACGGATCGCGCGCGATCTGCCCTTCCTCTTTCTTGTTCTATCCTCTCCCCCTTACACACACACTTACACTAACATGCACTACACTACCATATATCCCGGGAGACCGGTCGGGAGCTTAGAGCTCGTCCCGGCTGGGGCGGTGCCCCGCTGGTGGGAGAGTCCTGATTAGGGGGAAACCCCACTAGCCGACGGTCGGTCGGCGCCGGATCTCGCCATCCAGCGGGGGAAGATCACCACCATCTCCCGAGAAAAAAACATGCACTACACTAACGGGACTAATCACCGAAGCAGTTGACGCGCCCGGAAACACGAAAAATCAATCAATCAAGAAAAGATGGCACTGGCGCAATCGTAGCATACACTCATCCCAAGGAAGGAGGGGTCAGTGGGAAGACCAGCGAAGGGGCGAGTGGTGACGCAAAGGGATGGTGCCCTTGGAAAGGCATGAGAAGGTGAGAACGGTGAGGGTAGTGATTAAGAATGTACACCCCCATCACCTGGACCCCACCATGACAACGCATAAAATACTTAGGACTTCATCTGGACACAAAACTATCCTGGAAAACCCACATAAAAAACCAACTCCGCACTAATCAACAAACAAAATCTGTCATACACAAACAGTACAACACTATACAAAACAATAATCAGACCACTACTGCTTTATGCATGCCCCATATGGACAAACGCAGCCCCCACAAATGTCAATGAAATTCAAGTAATGCAAAATAATTTTTTAATATTAATCACAAATGCCCCATGGTTCATACGTAATCAACAAAATCATTCAGAGTTAAACAAAAATACAGTAATAAACCAAATAACACAAACATCACACAACTTTTACCAAAACCTAACAGACATATCAGCAGCATCCCATTACAAACTACCAAAAATCCAACCCACACTCGAATAAAAAATAGATTCCCTTTTGAAGCATTCCTCAAAATTTTAGCCAACCACGATTCTTAACACCGAGGTTCTCCCCAAGAGGACTCTCCCACCAACGGAGCACCGCCCCAGCTAGGACAATCTCTAATCTCCGGACCGGTCTCCCGGAATATGTGATTGTGTGGTGCGTGTTAGTGTAAGTGTGTGTGTAAGGGGGAGAGGATAGACAAGGACACACATCTTCATTCCCTGCAAAGAAATAGCAATGATTCCGCTATACTTGGGTTTTTCTAACGAGGCATCTGAGATAGTATCTCCATGATGGAATATGCGACTTTTTGCATCTTTCTCGGTTCTACCGCAAGATGTCGCAGGATCGCGACCGTATCATGCAGTGCTGCAGATCCAGCGACTCTTGCAGCACGACCGAAGAAGATGCGAAAATGCGATATTCCTTCTTGGAGATACTACCTTCAGATCGTTCGAAAAACCCACGTATGGTATTTTAATACGAATGTCTTCTTATCTCTTTCTGCGTAAGTGATGTTACGGCTGGTGTTAGACCTTGAGAAGCAGGGCCGCCTTGGGATTAGGCTGACAAGCCTCATACCTCGGGCCCCCGATTGATTGATTAATTACTTTTGTCGTGTTTCCGGACGCGTCAACTGGTTTTATCATTAGTCCCGATGGTGTAGTGCATGCTTTTCTCGGGAAATGGCGGCTATCTTCCCCGCAGGATGGCGAGATCCGGCGCCGACCTACCGTCGGCTAGTGGGGTATCCCCTAACCAGGACTCTCCCACCAACGGGGCACCGCCCCAGCCGGGACAAGCTCTAAGCTCCCGACCGGTCTCCCGGGATATGTGGTAGTGTAGTGCACGTTAGTGTAAGTGTGTGTGTAAGGGGAGAGGATAGGAACAAGGAAGAGGAAGGACAGATCGCGCGCGGTCCGTGGCCTGTTTGGTAGGGTGCTGCTCCGGTATTTACCTGGTGTTAATCGGAGAAACCACGAAAAACTACCGATCAGAGCAGCCGGCCGCAAAAATTCTCCTCCAGACAGCGACTAAATTCAACCTAGCTGAAAAGCTAGTGTCGCAAATCCTGCCGCCGTCAGGACTGGAACCTAGGACCTCCCGGTCAGAAGCGTTGCAGTGACAGTTGATGCACTGAGCTACCGCTACCGGTGCCATCTTTGCGCTATGCTGTTTCAACGTGCGACATTTTCCTCCATTATTATCCTCCGATGCCGCGTTCATCCTTGCGGCCGCCGCCACTGTCAGCGTAGGGAATTGACAATGCAATGCACAGCGCGACCACGGCGGCTTCGAATTTCATTTCAGCGAGCGTTGGTGCTTCGGAAAGCTAGTTGCGGCGTTCTATGCAGCTCCACCCTCCAATTTCCATCGAGTGCGTTTCCCTGCATCATGTCTCGAACGCGTTCGGGATTAATGCAATTACTGAAGTGCAATGTTGCATTGCAGCGTGGCCTTGTATTTTTAGCGAAGTGCTCTCTTCGTGTGAGGTGTTGGCTGTGCTCTTCGTGTTCTGGTCACTGAAAAATTTAAAATATTGCATGTAATTTACGTAGGATTTGACAGAATTATATAGTGATTGTAAAGTGCTCAGAAAAACAGTACAGCAATCTTTTACGAAAACTAGGTTTGAAATTTGCGAAACAACAATATTTTTTTTCATTAAATGTGGTTATGAAGTTTTAAACAACAGCACACCTTACATACCTTTTTAACCTTTGGTGTCACTGATAATAGTTATACTAATTTTGGAGAAATTTGTTTAGGATTTAGCATGTTCTTTGGGAATATTGATACCAAAAATATTTTTGATGCTCTTCCTTGCATATCATCTCTCGCTTTATTTTTTCATACATGAATATGAGTATTATGCTTTCTATCTGCATCAATCCTTGATCTCTTAACTTCCAAACAATTTTTCAATGTTTCCAAAAGTGTGTGTAAGCACTGTTTTCTTAAATGTTTTTCGGATTTTCAACTTTGAACGTTTAGAAATAATTTTTCAGCATTAATTTGAAAATGCCCTCATTACTTTTTTACTTTCATCCTACACTGACATTTACTCAAACTCATCTCCATATTTTGATTTATTAGCATAAATGGTTGTTCTTGACTTGCCTACAACAAACGAATATTTACGAATTCTCACATAAAAAAGGCAATTAATGCCTTGGAATACTTCAAATTCGTTTCTAATCATCATCAATCAAGTTCGGTAGCAATTAAATCCGAAATTTTTCCGCGGAGAGAAATTCTCTTCCTTCTATGTCCTTCCCTGTCCCCTGTTCTTTTGATTGATTGATTTTTTCATGTTTCCGGGCGCGTCAACTGCTTCGCTCATTAGTCCCGTTAGTGTAGTGTTTTTTCGCGGGAGATGGCGGAGATCTTCCCCCGCTGGATGGCGAGATCCGGCGCCGACCTACCGTCGGCTAGTGGGGTTTCCCCCTAACCAGGACTCTCCCACCGGCTCTCCCACCGACTCTCCCCCTACCAAACGGCGCGGCCCGTTTGGTAGGATACTGTTCCGGTATTCGCCTGGCGTTGATCGGAGAAACCACGGAAAACTATCGATCAGAGCAGCCGGCCGCTAGACTTCTCCTCCAGACAGCGACTGAATTCGACCTATCTGCAAAGCTAGTGTTGAAAATCCTGCCGCCGTCAGGACTCGAACCTAGGACCTCCCGGACAGAAGGGCTGCAGTGACATCACCGCTCCCGGTCCTCTGTTCTCATGGTGCAGTTCGAACAACAAAGAAAATGCCGAGGATCATCCAGTGCCCAGTGTTTCATTAGTGGGGTTGAGCGGGAAGTAAAACCAGCGCGGTTGGTGGTCCGCCAGAGCTTTCATGTCGCGAGCGCGTGACACACAGCGCGAGTGGCGTCATTCAGACGCAATGATTGGCGACAACGCACAGCCGCAAGCGGGCCGGGCGTCGAACCGCAGACCCCGGCGTCGAAGGCCTCCGCGACCGCAGGCCCCCCGCCACTCGCCGGGACCACCGCCCACCGCCGCACCACCCGCCGACCACTCCCCGGCCGACGTGCCGGCGCCCGCTGCCCGCGCGTTCGCATGTGGCCACGTGTCAGCCGCCCGCCAATCACGGCAGCGGAAACAAACGCTCTCGTATGGCAAGCGGGGCGGCCATTTCATTACGGCATTACAGCAGACAGTGCTTCAGAAACTTCATTATCAGCGAGGGAAAACCAACCCCGCCGACGGCACGCCCAAGTGCGCGGATATTAAATTCCAATCTAATTCGTTTTAATGGAACCCAGCGTAGATGTACTCGTACGTAAACACCGAAAAAGAATGCCTGTGTGACATTTCATGAGTTTACGTGTTCAATAGTATTAAAACATTTCAACAAAAGAATAATTTACGGAATCTATCCAGTATAAAATTCAGCAAATTACAAGATTACAAAATGCGAGAATTTCAACAACACACTCTCTGTGATAATGTGAAGTAGAACTGCAGGAATGACTTCGAATGAAATGAGTTATCGTCCAGTTTTCTTCATGAGCCGTCATCAATTTCATGAAGACCATATTAGACGCTACCGTATCTTTTGGTGTTGTTTTGCATTAAAATCGCGTTATTACGTCAAAGAAATAACGTTAAAGATTTATCAACAATGTTTATATAAATTGACCGTCGTTAATCGCATGTTCAAAATGTAAACACACTTCTAGAACAATAATGGAGAGCTAAATTAATCGTTTTTTCAGAAGCACTGTTGTTTAGAATATTGTGAACAATCATCGAAGTAATCATAGTTATTAGCTATTATAAACAATCCCAATTAGAGATATAAAAATATATTAAATGACCGGTTAAAAACTTTAGACACTCGAATCCGTTGTAATAACCTTAACTTAAAAAATTCAGTTCATATTTTAAAAGCCTTGTCCCGAGCGTTTTTTATTGCAAGAAAACTTCCGTGGTATATACAAGATTTGATTTTTTTACATATTTTAGTAATTCAGATTTATTTATTTACTAATTAAGTAGATGTTAATTAGTAAATAAATAAATCTCAATCACTTAGACTCAGATTTATTTTCATGTTTCACTCCTATAATTCCCACACAAGAGAACACGTACCACAATTCAACTAATTTCATAATTCCCTCATCACGATCCTCTTCATCCAGGTAAGTTATACAGTGTAAATGGAGCTCCGTATAGACAAGCAATAACGAATCAGTAAAAACTAAAAGTGATTTACTTACGTTTTTAACTTCATATTTGTTCGTCTTAGAGGGAAATGACCTAAAATCCCCACCGCCACCATACAAATTCTTCATAGAACACGCGAACGGCGCTCGACAGTGAAGGCAGGTCCGCTGACCTTCGCCCACGGCGCGCCCGCTGCTGTTGAGAGGTCGGAAAACATCTGGAAATGGCTTTTCCTTGCTCCATTCGCGCGTCATCGCTCCCTGGGCGCGGCCGCTGCCGCGGAGCTGCCAGAGCCGATCGGCCGCGCCGCGCCGCGCTGCGCGCTTGTTTACGGCGCCCCGCGGGATGCGGCTGTCGCGCGCACTCCGAAGAGGAAAAAGTGAAGAACGCGCGCGCCAACTTGGGGAGGCGAGCCAGTCTCCGAAGTTGGCCACGCCCCCTCCGGCGACGACTGGCGATGGCTCCTCCAGGAATCGCCTGACACTCTGTCGCTAAGCGTGTTTCACGGTGGGCGCCAACGTTCGCTAGGCGAGCCGCACGTCGTTTAGCCAACCCTGCTTTAAATTCTTAACAATGGCTTTGTTGTTTACGTTTCATTGTCGTTGATTGATTGGTTAATTAGTGTTTCCGGACGCATAAACTCCAAGGAACATTAGTCTCGATGTGTATTGCGTGTTGTAATGCGGGAGGTGGCGGTGTTCGTCGCCTGGAATTTGACAGCCGGCGCTCACACACTTGACGACATTTGGGAGTTAGACCCACCATGTAACTCATGTATCATCATATACCGCCAGTTCACCTTCCTCTAAGCTGGAATGGCCTCTAAGCTTCTGGCTGGTCTCCAGACATGTGTAGTAGTATAGTGCATGTAAGTAACTTTTTAGTTGATGTAACTGATGAACTGAAAGTAACTATTTAATTGATTAGTGATTCCAGATGCGTAAACTACTAAGGTCATTAGCTCTGTAAGTGTTTTGTGTGTTACCCTCGGGAGGTAGTTGTAATCTTTCCCCGCTAGATGGTGAGATCCGGCACCGACCTACTGTTGGCTAACGGGATTTTCCCTAACCAGGAATCTCCCATCAGCAAGGCACCGTCCCAATCGGAACAAGTTGTAAGCTCACGACCGGTCTCCCGGCATGTGTGGTAGTGTTGTGCTTTGAGTGTGTGTAAGTAAGAGGCGAAGATAGGACAAGAAAGAGGAAGGAATGATCGCGCGTGGGCCGTAGTTCGTTTGTTAAGGTACTGATCCGACATTCGCCTGGTATTGATCGAATAAACCACTGAAAACTACCGATCAGAACAGCCAGCCGCTATAATTCTCCTCCAGACAGCGACTGAACTCAACCTAGCTGTCAAGCTAATGCCGAAAACCCTGCCACTCGAACTCAGATCTTCCCGGTCAGACGCACTTCAGAGACATCAGTAGATGTCCTGAGCCATCTCTCCTTGTGTAAACGTAAATGTATGTGTGTATGTAAGGGGAGAGAAAAGGAAAAGAACGAGAAAAGAGAGAGGGCGCGCGCTTGTTGCCTATTTGTTAAAGTAGACGCTTTTTACTTTCTCGCTATCGCGGTAGAGAGAAAGCTAGGCAATGCTGTGCAAAAAACGGGGAATTTTCGGCAGGAAAACTCTTATTACAGGGCCCTGGTAACGAAAAAGGGGATAAATCCAGTTGATAAATTTAGAAAAAAATCGTATATCACATCGTGGTGTAGTTAGAGTCCATATTTTGCGGGTCCTTGATACCGAAAAATCGAATAACAGCAAAACGTTTGTCCCGTCCGCCCGCATGTCTATCTGTCCATCCGTCTGTGAATAAAAGCGACTAAACCATTCAGCCGATTTTGTTCAAAATTTATATTCCCTAATCGATCTGGCTGATATCGCGAACCCTTGAATTTCAAACAGATATTTTAATTTCCGGTTGTACTTTACATCAAGCCCCTGGAGCATTTTCCAAATTTAAAAAAATAATGCGCCATAGTTTTTGATTAAATTTTATTATTGTGTAGTGTAAAGGACTTTTAAAAGAATGGATCAGATCTCATTTTTGTTGATAATCCTGATTTTCGAAAATTAAATAAGTTAAAACTATTTTCGGAGTCTTCCTACAACTAGAAATTTTTTCCTTAATGGAAACTGTTCCTTAAAAATACACTTTGAAATAAGGCCATGTACAATTTTTCGAAAATTTAAGTAATTTTGCATGAAAATACGGGCGAAAAAGTATGTACTTTTTTACCACCTCTAGTTATTATGGTAAATTATGCGTGACATTTGGCTGTCATTCTGTCAAAACTTCGGCGCTTTCTTTCCTCATCTGAACTGAAGAACTGATCTGAGGATGTTTTATTATTAATTCTACAAAGCTCTTTTTTTAGTAATATACTTAGCCCACTTCGCCGCACAATATTAATACGCTGCGTGATGTAGTGCCGAAATGGGGCGTCATCTTTCCTCAACTGAACTGCCAGGGGTACTCTCCCGCGTCCGCGCTCGTGACACCGAGCACATGATCTCGTCGAGTGGAGATAAATGCTCCGCATTTTGCTGATGATCATGTCGCGCTTAGTACACTGCGGACTACTCTGCAATGGGCTCCCAGGAGAGGCATCATTTGCACGGGATGAACGCACGATTAGTGGGCGGGGGTCGGAGCGGGGGCGGGGGCGAGGCAAGGTAGGGGTGGACGGGGTGGACAACGCAGCGTCGGCAGTATGACAAGCGACGAGCGGATGCCACGGTATATCTGGGAATTGCTTTTAGAAAAATTGTATGAAGGTATATCTACCACGATATATATATATATATATAGGAATTGCTTTTAGAAAAATTGTATGAAGGTATATCTACCACGATATATCTGGGAATTGCAGTTAGAAAAATTGTATGAAGGTATATCTACCACGATATATATGGGAATTGCTTTTAGAAAAAAATTGTATGAAGGTATATCTACCACGATATATCTGGGAATTGCTTTTAGAAAAATTGTATGAAGGTATATCTACCACGATATATCTGGGAATTGCTTTTAGAAAAATTGTATGAAGGTATATCTACCACCATATATCTGGGAATTGCTTTTAGAAAAATTGTATGAAGGTTATTCATACAAATGAAGGTCTCCTCCTGTGTTATATATCTGCTTAACGCACAATTTTTAACTTGTGAATGAGCGTAAAGAGAATTGTTGAGGTGTACGGATGGATTGATGCACAATTTCAAAGACACTGTTAGTTTACTGGATGGTTCATAAGCATCAAGAGGTAAATAGTTTTCGCAATCCTGTATTTAAGCGCCTTCCTCCCTTGTCTCTTTTCTGTATCCTGGTTATGGCGTGATTCTAGTGTTTTTGACCAGTTCGATAGTGTCTACTGAATTTCATTGATATAACAAACGCCGATTGGTCTGAAGCCATTACATTGTTGAAACCATGGATGTTTGTAAGTTTCTGTTAATAACACAATATTATTTCACCACTAATTAAAACTTACGAGAACTTCACTAACTTCAGAATAGTTTGCTGATTTTCTCTCTCAAAATTACGTATATCGATGCTCAATTTTTTTAATATTTCAAAGGAATCACACTCTTTGACTATTTGACCTTCTCAAGAAACCACTGATAGATTCTATACAGTTCTACGAATGATATGTTTCTTAAATCCTAGAGTAGATAACATGCATCGATTGATTGATTGATTGATTTGATTGATTTTTTTCGTGTTTCCGGGCGCGTCAACTGCTTTGGTCATTAGTCCCGTTAGTGTAGTGCATGTTTTTTCTCGGGAGATGGCGGTTATCTTCCCCGCTGGCGTGATCCGGTGCCGATCTACCGTCCGCTAGTGGGGTTTCCCCCTAACCAGGACTCTCCCATTCCAGCCGGGACAAGCTCTAAGCTCCCGACCGGTCTCTCGGAATATGTGGTAGTGTAGGGCATGTTAGTGTAAGTGTGTGTGTATAAGGGGCGAGGATAGGACAACGAAGAGGAAGGACAGATCACGCGCGGTCTGTGGCCCGTTTGTTAGGGTACTGCTCCGGCATTCGCCCGGTGTTGATCGGAGAAACCACGGAAAACTACCGATCAGAGCAGCCGGCCGCTAGAATTCTCCCCCAGACAGCGACTGAATTCGACCTAGCTGAAAAGTTAGTGTCGAAATTCCTGCCGTCGTCGGGACTCGAACCTAGGACCTCCCGGTCAGAGGCGCTGCAGTGACATGTGTCGACCTACGAACTCTTGGCATTTACAAAATCTGCCCCTGCCAAGTTCCGATACACCGAGGAGGCTGTCCGTGGGCGTGGCGTGGCGGGGGGCAGGGGAGGGGAGGGAGGCGGCGGGGAAACCGGGGGGGGGGAATGGCGGATGGCGGCCGGGAGGGCCGGCGGCGGGTGATTATGACGAGGGCTAAACAGAGCAGATTACCTGGACATCAGCGGCGCCCAGCAGCTGACGCATGGGCCGGCAGGGGGCTCTGGCGCGGCTGCGTGCGTCACCCAGGAATGCAGGCACCGCAGGTGCGCCATGCAGTCAACCAGGTCGCAAAGCAACTCTCTCCGTTGGATGAAATTCCTTGCCTGACGTGTTGCTGATCTAGAGTTGAGAAGTGTCCGATGAATATATTTTTGGTCTTGAGTCAGTCAGAGATTCTGATATAACATGTTGGGCGATTTTTCAAACTTCAATTTTAAAATATTTTTTGATATAAACATTACTTAATAATTCATTAAAATTAAATTCAGGATCAAAATTATTCTACAAGGTCAAATTTATTTTTACATTATAAAATGTATGTAAGTACATGTACATTAATAAAAAACATTTGCTAACTGACCTAGTTTATCTGGGTTGATGAGATGTTTGGGGTTGTGTCAGGAGGTAGTTTGAGAACGAGACATGAGACCGAATGATCAGCATGTTAAGAATAGACAGAAATAATGACTAGAATTCAATGTCTAAGTTTAGGGTGATCTTGCACTTAAGGCTTCTCTTTTGTAATGCACGTTCCCCTTGAGAAATTCCTCTCATCGCCGCCACAGGTTTATCGGTTCTGGCCACCACCGCAGCGCAAACACAAGGCATCAACATCGCTTTCCAGATCGTTAGCACCGGCGTCGATGCAACGGGAACGGATTTTCGATCAGGACATCTGGCAACACAGCACCCGAGAGAATTCTCGTAGTGATATGAGGAGTATTGAAATGGAGAATACATTTCCACCAACTAATGTGCTTTTAAATAATTTTTATAGTCATGAACACACAACATGACTTATACATTTTTATGATGTCTATTTATATTAGAAGCCACTTATATTAGTGTTGTTATGTCTTCGTAGCGTGATTGAAACATTGCAATGATCCGTTAGTTTAAAATGTCATATTTAAGGAATTAAATAAGATGTCATTGAGTGATTAACGTTCTACTTGAAATGAAGAGATTCAAGATTTATTATGCTAGAAATGTTCTCCAGCCACATTGTGAGATCTCTCTGTATTTATTACACTAAAATAACAGTCTTATAAAGTATTTAAGAAAAAGTTATTAGACACTTAACCCCGTAAGTTTGCTACTGCTGCATTAGGAACTACCCTCCAGGCCGACCACAAACGTATTTATGTCCAAATAATTAAAAGTTTGTTGATTACGCGTAGGCAAAAAAAAATAATAATAATAAAATAAAAAAAATAAAAGGCGCAGTCATATCCCACAACACACATTACGATGCAACACACTTGAGTTTCGTTCATAACTTGGAAACAACGTGTTCTAGATTATTAAAACTAGGTTTTCGCTTTTCTGTAAAGAAATCATTTACGTATGTTTCATACGCCCTAATGTACACAGTGAGATCCTTCTAGACGTTGTATTACTACATTTTTGATGGGTACCTCTACACTTTGGCGTAGGTTGTTAGAAACATTCAAATTTGGATACCAGAAAGAAACTATTTTCAATATTAAAACATAAATTTAGAAACTACGAAATGCTCGCACTATTCCAAATATCTACATTAGTATTGAAGATCAGAAACAATTTTTATTAATTTATTAATAGCTACATTATTTTCAATTTTGAATTTAATGGAAAATGTCTTAAATGTAATATTTTTCTGCATCCCTGTTTTAAAATGAAAGCTTGAAAAATATTATGAAATATTACCCAAATTTTTGATGTTATTTTTTTAAAGGAGTTCCTCTTGTGTTATTCATTGCGAAAATACAATGATTCTTAGCCTATTTCGTTTTACGGTTTAGCATATCTAGAAAATATCTGATATCTAAATGTTTCCATTTATGGTTTATTTGGCAATAATAATGATGAATGGATGAATTCAATAAATTTGAAACTAGTGCTACATAAATCAAGAAAACCAGACACAAGGCTGAATCATAAAGTAAGAATAAACAGCGCTCAACATGCAATCGATTTCGATGCTTGTCGGTTTTTGCCCTGATCGATCGCTCTTTTAGTTCATGCGCTACTCAATTGGAGACACACATTCCGTATTCTTCTGAAGTCACGCAGAGGGAATATATTATTCACAGCAAAATAAAAGCTTCCATAATACTTTTCACAGAGTATACAGCAACATTGAAGCCTTTTCGTGAAGCTTTGTGATCGCATGCTTGTTTTTAAAGTTTAGTGGGATACGCGGATCAAAAGTCTCGAAAGTTGTTCAATACAACAGTTCGTACCCATCAGAAGAATCCTCAAAATTAAAGCAGGTTATTTATCGTCATCTCGTTTCTTATACAATCTTGATATTATTTTGAATGGAGTTCTATAAAATATGGAGATCGAATCTTTATCGATAGATTGTGTACTTGCCCCCACTTCAGACCTTTATTATATTTATCTTATGCCTGCTTTTCATTGTTTACAAATGTAACTGTGTTTCTATCTATCATAACATTTTATTTCGACACGCCTGAATGGCTTGCACGTGTTCACCAATTCATATGCATTATCGTTTAGTAAAATCTTTAGGTGTATATGGCAAATAGTAATAGAATGCAAAGAAGAAGCATTATTTTCCCAGAAAATCCAGTCTAGTCCGCATTTTCAGGTTTCACGCAATCAAACACACTACTTGTTTGCGAAGAAACAAGTTTGGAAGTTAAGTTGCGCATACCGTTCCTAAGAGATTTATGCCTTCCATTTCGTGAAGTGTGGCCGTGGCTTTTCCAGAGTGATGAGTTCCACCTCCAGGTTTCGCGGGCGTTTCCGGCCCGCCGCCGCCGCCGCCGCCGCCGGGGCCCAAGCGCAGGATGAAATAGCGCGCTCTTCCCGCGGAGGCGGCCGGAATGACAGATGAGCAGCGGCGCGCGATCTTTTGTTTTCGTTGCGGTGGGACGAGACGAACTTCTCGTGCCGATTTATATTCGCAGCGCGCAGCTTGGGATTTATCCTACAAGGTTGTGAACACCATCAAGTGACTCGCCGAAGTATTAAAGGTTAAATAATTTTGACTTGGAATAAAATATGGAATAAAATGTTTCCCAAAAATAAAATCGAATAACTATCAATGTTTTTACATTCGTGGTTACTGTAATGGTTTGTACTTATTTTATTGAACCCATACCAAGATAGTCATTTCGGTGACTATTTCTTTTAAGTGATTGATTATTATTTTCTGTTTCCCAGGAAGTTATCCACAATGGTCCCGTAAGTGTAGTGCATATTTATCACGGGGGAAACTGTGGGGATCATTCGCCCGCTAGATGGCGAGATCCGGCGCCGACATACACGTTGTCTTGCTGGGTTTTCCTCAACCAGGTATCTCCCATTAACGGGGAACCGTCCCAGCCAGAACAAGCTCTAAGCTTCCGACTGTTCTCCTTACATCTGTGGCAGTCTATAGCATGCAAGTCGAGTGTGTAAGTAATGGGTGTGGTTAGGACAAGGAAGAGGAAAAGATCGCGCGCGATCAGTAATCCGTTTGTTTGGGTATTACTCCGGCATTTTCCCGGTGTTGATCGGAAAAACTGTGGAATCCGCTCGGAGAAACCGGCCGCTAGAATTCTTCTCCAGACACTGGCAGAACTCGACCTTGCTATTTAGCTGGGGTTTAAAACACTGCCACCGTCGGGACTCCCGGTCCCTAGGACCAAACCACTGCAATGACATCAATTGATGCCCTGAGCCAGCTAAGGTAATGTGAACAATTCGTATATGACAATAGAGGGTATAGGCAACTTAATATCTCAGTGCTATATTTTAAAATGACTATTCTTCAACGCAGTTAACGGATTTGGGAGAGGTTGGTAATCTGTAGATATTTGTGCATAACAAGTAATCATTACTTAATGTTTAATTTACAGGAACCGATTTTAAACAATTAGTATGATTTATTCAATTTCTTTCCTTTAGGTGAGGTAACAACATTTTATTCCTTTAAATCATGATTGCGTTCCATGTTCTAAAGCAGCACCGATACACATACTTAGGATCTTATTTAAACAATAATACATATCATTCTTATTTCTGAGTGAATTTATGGAGAAAGCTTTGGTCCTGACAGATCATTTTAGTGTGTGTGCCTTTACATCCTGCTGTATGAAGGACGTTACGTTGGTCATGAGAAGTTACGGATTGTTGGTTACTGATACTTGATAAATGGTTATTAATGATATGACGTTGGAATAGCATATGTCGACCTATGAACTGCCGTCTACACCTCAAGGACATAGTAGCAACACCTATACCTTACGCAGGTCTCTTCCCCCTCCCGACTTCTGCAAGCTGTGGGCTCCTGGGCTGAATTAAATGGCAATGTGTCTCAACAATCATTAAATTCCTCTCTGTTGTTGTTATCATTACAAAAACAATATTATTATTATTATTATTATTATTATTATTCGTAATTTGCTTTAAATTGTCAGTTTGTTTTTGCTATGATGATTGGAAATTATTTAAATGAAATTTTAATTTTACTTTTCATAGGAATCGCATTGTCTCAAATGAATTACATTGAACAATACGTACATTGCTCGGGTTTTCCTACTTTTAGATACTGATATCTTACATTATTAATTAGGACAAACCTATAGATATTTGATGCATCATCGCGTCAACATCTATAACATATGTGTGTGCTTTTACTATATGTAACTATGTACATAGTCATATAATATTCCCAAATTTACATTTCAATTTAAAATTTACTACATACATTCCAAAATTTACCCAAATTTGTACACAAAATTCTGAACAAAGAAAAAATTATTAAAAATAAAGATGAGATTGGGACAATGGAGAAACAGGATGTCGTATATAAAATCTATTGTACTCAATACCCCAAAGCCTATATTGGTCTGGCCCTGAGAAAACATGAGCAAAGAGTTTCCGAACATCAAAGGAATATAAAAGAACCATTGCAAAAACTAAACTCTCGAGGAGTCTCGAGATATCATCTTGAGACAGAACATATCGTGGATCGGGGCAAGTAAATATTCTCGACCAGGAACCGCGGAAAGGCGCGAGGATAGTATCAGAGACGTTACATATAAAACTCAATGAAACCTGAACTACTAATATAGAATCCAATACCTTTACTGAATTTTACGGCAACATGATTACGTTTTAACAATAAAAATCAAAATTAATTCTTCCTTCCTCATTGTCCTGCCTCCTCTCTTCCTTGACAGTTGAAAAATTGAAATACATACTTGGTTCGTATACGTCTCCTGCTTTCAAATTAGACGAGCAACTGCAAGGAAGGGGCAGCAGAATTACGCTCGCTCACAGTGTTAATATGTTTTTATAATATTGTAAATAATATTCTAAATAATTTAGAATAGTTAAATTTCGTTATTTTTTAAAAAGGGGAATTTATATATGTATATTAAAATGTAGTAAAATGATACAACTGTATTCTTTTTAAATGTGCATTTGTAAACAAGATGTCTCAAGATGGCTATAAGATTTAGTCGAAACGTCACATCAAAACTACGATGTAAATAAATTTAATCACAATGAAGTACAAGAATAAATAAATCTGGATGTCTGAAATTTGAAGTGGAACTGTTTGTTTGAATGAATAAATCATACAATATTCCTTTCAGTGGAATCGGGAGCGGTAGCTCAGTGCATGAACTGATGTCACTGCAGCGCCTCTGACCGGAGGGTTCTAGGTTCGAGTCCTGACGGCGGCAGGATTTTCAACACTAGCTCTTCAGCTAGGTCGAATTCAGTTACTGTCTGGAGGAGAATTCTAGCGGCCGGCTGCTCTGATTGGTAGTTTTCCGTGGTTTCTCCGATCATCACCAGGCGAATGCCGGAGCAGTAGCGTACAAAACGGGCCACGGGCCGCGCGCGATCTGTCCTTCCTCTTCCTTGTCCTATCCTCTCCCCTTACAAACACCACACACACACACACACACACACACACACACTAACATGCACTACACTATCACGTATTCCGGGAGACCGGTCGGGAGCTTAGAGCTTGTCCCGGCTGGGGCAGAGCCCCGCTAGTAGGAGAGTCCTGGTTAGGGGGAAACCCGCCGGATCTCGCCATGCAGCGGGGGAAGATCACCGCCATCTCCCGAGAAAAAAACATGCACTACATTAACGGGACTAATGACCAGAGCAGTTTACGCGCCCGGAAACACGAAAAAATCAATCAATCAAAATCTTTCCGTGGAGAACGGTGACTGTGTGAACCGAAAGAAGGTTAAGCTCTCGGAGGAATGTGGAGTCGTCGAGAGGCGGTGGCGTGGAGGGGGCGGGGCACTTTGGCGAGGCATTCGCAGCGCCAGGCTCTTCGTGCGCGGTGCTGTATTAGCTTTCGATTACGCGTAATGGAAACCAAACAGCGCCTCGCCGCGCGCACGACCTGTGCGCCTCTTGCTCCTGCTCTCTGCCGGCGATATTTAAATGTCGGGTCGCGCCCTTCAGACGCACTCGGTGGGATCTTGATTCTTTTTTTTTTTCTCCGGCGTTTTACTCAGTGCTTGTCTCCAGGGACGGCTTATGCTTTGCGTAGTTATAAGTCATTCGTAGTAGCCATCGAGTGACTGGAGATAGCCGGCGGCGCTAGCCGAATGCGTTTAGTACGCTCCGTGAAGTCACGAAGGTTAAGCGCATTCGAGACTCGCGGGTTCGTGGTTGGGTGACCGGCCAGGAACCCCGGGATCTAACGGCGTCGAGCCCCTGGCCGAAGGGATAAAAGGCACTGACTGACTGCGACGTGACGAGACTGGACTAATATTAAAAAATAATAATGCCCATTACTGGAGGATTACTCCCAAGGGCAAAAGCGCTCAACGCCCTTTAAGGGGCTTGGAGACGCGTTGCGTCAAGGAGTGGACGCAACAAATAAAAAAAAAAGATACATTTAGTCGCTTTATCTCCCTCAGTGTCATCGACTTCTGAAAGTTATGTGGAATCACCGCAGTAACTTCTGTCACTCCATTTTTCGTCAGCCAACGGTGTTTGCCTTTCAGCTTCGTTACAGTGACCAACCCTTTGACTAACAGTACTGGCATCCACTGTTGCATCACCGTACACATTTTTCAATGTTTTATGAATGCGAATGGACATTCACCTGCCTCAAGAATTCAATCATACATCGCTGTCTTATACAAACATCGATGTCGGCCATTTTTCAAGCCACTGCTGTACTGCCACATGTTGATGCAGAAAGTTCCTACTACAGTGGATTGTAGAAAAAGATTTAAGGAATAGTGCGAAATGAGAATTTTCCGCTTAACTTATTTTATAAAAGCAGAAAATGATAGGATGCTTAACTTTTTGACTGGCCTTTGTGTACTAATTGGCTGGCTGCGATAGCACAGAGACTACACCTTTGCCTCTGCCGCACCCTTTCAGAGGTATGTGGAGTCGAGTATCGGGTGGCCGCTTTTCGACACAACAATTAGAGCTAGGTCAAATTCAGCCGCTGTCTGGAGAGACATTTGTGCAGCCGGCTGCTGTGATTGGTAGTTTTTTGTGGTTGCTCCAATCATCACCTGGCGAATACCGGAGAATAACTTTCCAAATGCGTAATGGAAGCCGTGATATTTTTTCTTTCTAATTCTTATTCCATTCTCTCTCTTTGAGTACTTAATTAAGCTTACATTCACTAGTTTGTTGAACATATAGAGCCTGAACAAGAGCGAAAAACTTGTCCAGGTTGGGGCGATTCTCCTCTTGGGGAGATATCTGCAAGAGGAAATTTCGCATGACGACATGTAGATCGGAGTGGGATGTGAGATCCAATGAGGGAGGAACATTAGTAACTCGCGGGATATAACGTGTCCTCAACTAACAGAGCAAACGACTAAAGTATTTGTGGTGACTGGAAACACTAAATACTGACACACTCACCAATTTCGTAAAACTACAATTTCTCTGCCTCTTTCTAGGTGATCTGTTTAATTTTAATTAAATTAGATCTTTTAATTTATGTCATGGTGGAATTCGTCGCAACAAATCCCTATATTATTATTGTACTGGATCAGTCAAATGCAGTCAAAATTTTTTACTTTCCTTCTAGCATTCATGGAACGTCAAAATCTATATTGGGCGTAACAAAAAATTAATTATTTCTATTTGGACGAAAATAAAGTAGAAATTTCTAACTTTCTCCTTGTCAGAAGAGAGAATGTTTCTTTTCATTGTAATTGAACCAAACGTTACAATTTGGGTACTGAACATTGGGAGACAAATTCATTGTCACTGGATGAATTAAAATAATATACATTTTAATTCAGTTTAAATTAAATAAATGAAAGGCAGCAATTTGTTTGAATTTCAGATCATTAGCGGTGTGAAAAAAATCATGTAGTTTACGGTTAAAACGTACAAGATGTTTCTTTCTTTGTTTCATATCCAATCGGACTAAAAATCTATTTAAATATTTAACTACATACAAGTATTTAAATACTGGTCTATCTCTATTTTATTAGGGTAGCAGAAACCTAATTTTCTGAAAACCATTGAATTGTTGTCTAGAATTATTTTACGAGATATCCAACGTTATTGCCAGGGACGGTTTAATTGCTTGCAGTTTCCGCCCGAGCTTCGTTCCTGCACTGCCTCTGGCTGGGCTTCTTCGGAAGTAATCCTCAGCGACGCAGGATCCTCGCATTCGAGCCCTAATCCTATTACCTTTGCGCTAGTCCGGGCTGCACTGATCAGCAGCCCTGCTGCATCGGCGATCGCTAGCACCGGATCCAGAACAATCCCCTGGATTATGTTCTTTCTTCACCCACTCGCTTGAGGAGTATGCGGGATCGTCCCTTGTGTTGGAGTCTCCGACTTAAGTATAGTCCGCTACGTCTACTGTTTGATATTAAAATACAATAAAAAATTAATTAAATTAAATAAAATATTTTTTAATTTAAAACTTAATTCATTTAAGTTAGGAAGATCATAGTACACTGTAAATGGTAATCAATTGCTTTTATATTCTCTCGTTTACAACATGAAAATAACTACATGTGTATAAGTAACCAGTTTCAAAAAACGTAATGTTTGAAATGATAAAAAATAGGCCAAGACAAAAAAGACCGAGACATCCAGAACACATTGAATCCGTAAAAAAGCGTATTAACATTTAATTAGCACATCATTGTATACTTTTCTACCACAGTTAAAACTAGTGCTGCTAAAACAGCACTTGCTTTTTTGCCCGTATTTTCACGCTAAATTATACGAAACAAGGAATCTGAGTATACCACTTGATAGAGGATTATTTTTCTAAATTTAAAAACTGGATGTATTCACTTTTTCGTTACCAAAACCCTTGAAGTAAGAGTTTTTCTGCCAAAAATTCGCCATTTGTTCGCACGTATCTCTCTCCACTTCGTACCGCGAAAATAAAAATGCAGAAATCAATTTAATTTAGTTCGTCATTTTTGGTATATCACAACTGAATTATTTGTTTAGTGTTTGCATTCAAATTCAGACCTGTAAAGTGGTTTATCGACTGCTCAGGTGCAATAAAAAAAATGCTACCATGGTGACAGGCGTTCAGTGACCTTGAGGTCCAGCTCTGTAAAGACCGCTGTATAGAACCTAGCAATCAATAGCCCCTTCCAGAGGAAGTGCCGTGCGGCGTGGGCGGGAGCGAGTGATGCGCGCGAGGACAGCGCGCGCACAAGTGACGCGCGACCCGCCACGCGTGGGTGCGTCGTGCGCCACGCCGCGCCGCGCGCGCGCACGCGTGCGTTGTACGACCGCAGCACGCGCCCCGCAGCTGGCGCCGCTGGGCATCTGCGAGACGCCATGCAGAAGCAGCCCACGGGTGGGGCCGCGCCACTTGCCTCCGCTCCCGGGTTTCTGCGCTGGCTGCTTCTTTGCTTTGGCGACGCTTCATGCTACATAGGCGTCGGCCATTTCACAATCCGTGTGAATGAATGGACAGGATAAAAAGCATTCTCGCAGATGTGTTATCTAGGGAGTACACAACGAAGTTGCATTTCTGGTTGAAATTCCGTCGTGTTAAATACAACAAATGGAAATTTACAAACAGTAATTATACACAACAAATAGGCTTTATCGTTTGGAATCCAAAGTTGTACGTGTAAATATTTAATTTTAAATCTATTCTGAACTGGAATTTGTTAATTTTGTGATTTTAACAATAGTGTATAACGAAATCGACGTATTGCTCACCACTTACAACATTCACTACTTTTGGGACTAATGGCTTCAGCAGATGACGCGCTGAGAATCAGTAATCAATCAATAAATTTATAATTTTCAATCTGAAAATAATTGTGTGCTACACTTCCGCTAATTCTTGTTATTACTTATAATTAATAAAATATTCTTTAAATGTTTGAAAGAAATGAAAAGAAGTGAAGACTATTTTATTTTTGAAAGTACTGGTATGTGTAATTAGTGCTATTAAAGGAAAGAGGCGCGAAAAAACTGTTCGTATATTTCAGCGTCCCTTCCTATTCTAAGTGACGGAAACGGAAATTGGTCCATAAAGGAAGACCTGTCATTTAATAATCACAAATCCCATGAATAAGTTTGTTCTTTTCATGCATTTAGCACATTCTCATCTTTAAACTTTGTTAACGTTTAGAAAGAAGTTTGAGATTTCTTCTCAAACAAATTTTATGATTTCTTTCTTTAAACGAAAGGTAGTGGGTCGTAGATGTGTTATCACTTACTCTTATTTACTGATTTGATAGTATAAACACTACATTTTAATATATCTTTAAATTAATAGAATGAACTCTTATCTGCCGTCATTTGTCCATTATGTTTTGTTGAGCGAGTTGCAATCCATATAACGAAAGCTATCGACATTTCGACGTCTTGAATAAGCAAAGATTACCGAGTACAGAAGACTCCGATTATAGGGAACTCGGGCAGAGTGAATCCTCGGTTATAGTGAACTTAAGTCACTGGTCCCATATCACTTTCATTACAATTAAGCATAAAAATATTTGGTTATAGTAAACCTGAACCCCGGCTATAGTGGACGTAGAAAATATCTGGAAAATAATTCCTGGAAAAAATACTTGGAAGTATCCTGGACATTAATTCTTCCTGGAAAAGAAAATATCGCCTCAGTGCCACAAATTCCAACACAAAGCAGTTTGAAAAAATATCGTCGGCCAAAGATCTTAATCGATGAAACATACCCTGAGGTCAAGGTAGCGGGCCCGGGATGGGTACCTTACTGATGACCTTATGCCACTCAAGTTTCACAGTGGAAACAAAGTCCGTGCTCTGTGTGGTCTCTTCGCGGAGGCGGAGGCGGAGGCGGAGGTGCCGCGCCATTGCTAGCTTCACTTTCAATCTTGATGTTATTCGATATTGCACGGGATAAAGCGCGTAGAGTTCTACGAAGGCGACCGGATGCACGCGACTTTTTTCGCAACGACTGATACAGCAACTTTCCGCGCTGTCGCGTGGAAATGCGATCAGTTTCATTAGCCGCTTGCGCCATTCCACTAACGAAAGCATCTCGAATGTTATTAGGCAATTAAAAGGCCTTCGGAAAGTGAGAAGCTATTTCAACAGTACAAGAAGCATTGAAGAGTGTCGAAAATGCATTTCGATACTTTCTCAAAGACGACAATACAGACTCAAGAATGGAGAGAACACGAAGTTTGGAGAAAGACAGAAATTTCTAATGAAAAAGTACGAATCAAACAATTGAAAATAATCGATTTCGAAGGACAAATAAAGAGATTGGAATATTTGGTTCGTGCTGTTCATGTATTATGCTGTTTCGCTATATTCGTAAAATCAATGGTTATCGAGAAATTCTATTTAATTTTGACATCATCGGATATAGTGAACCTCGGATTTTATTTATTTATTTATTTTACGTCAAAACAGTTAAAAACTGTGTATGACGTGCTACAGGGAAGTGAATTATGTGTACGTTTTCAAAATTCTGTGATTCCTACATTAAGCCATATACTACTTGAATTTTGAAAACAGAAAAACATTGGCGTGATTAGCGGATATAGCGACCCAAAAATGTTAATCCCCGGAAGTTCACTATAACCGTTGTCGACTATACAGTCGACTTGTAAACATAATGGCCACCAATCGTTCGATGATTGTGTTCCTTCACAAACAACATAGTGTTTTTAAGTTGATTTTTATGCCTAACATCTTTAATATTAAGTTGGATATAAGGATTTGTTATGATAGTCCACTTCAACGTATATGTAGAGATTTTGTAAATATTAAACATTTCAACTACATTTTAAACATTTACAGAAACATTTTAAATTATGTGTTTCCAGTGAATAATTATTATTGTATTATTCCAGAATTTGTTAACTTCTTTCATTTCATTAATATTAAAAAATTGACACGATACGGCAAGGAACAATATTTTTGTAGTTATCGATTTTATATATAGTGAATCCGAAAAACATTTCTGTAGAAACTTTTCTACTGCTCTTCTTTTGTGCTATGTATTACCAAGGTTTCAGCTAGTTATTTCTGAAAATGTATTCAATGTACTAAGTGTTTTCAATTATAAAGCAAGTGAAAAAAATCAGTCGGTCGAATGCAAAGCTGAAATAATTATAAGAAGGAAATTAATTTATTATTTCCCGATCTGTTTTACAGTTACACACTTTAAAATGTGTTGTCTGGACCGCTTTTTAGAACTGTACTCGATAATCAACAAAAGCAAGAATGTGTGTCACACTGTACCTTGTGCCTCTTGCTCAAAAATGTATAAAGAATTGCATAAGTCTCTGAACAAACTTCGCAACGTTGCTCCTGAAACTGAAAACTTGAAAGCTGTGGTGGAGAGAACAATATTAGGTTGAACAATTCATAGGCAATGGTATCAGCTTTATTTTCAACATATTAAACTTTTCGCTACGATACACCATTGAGATATGTAAACGAAAAATGTATATTTCACAGCTTATGTGGAGTGGCTGGATGTCAAAAAAGTTCCTAGATCTTCCAGAAGTGCGGAATACAGGAAGGCACAGCTATTTACTTTTGCGTTATCTTAAGTAGAAAACTAAAATTAGGATATTTTGCCGAAGCGCTCAATAACCAAAAATTGAACGAAGCAATATTTCATGTTACATTTTGCACCCTCCACACACAACGTTTTTCGAAAATACAAGACAGAAGATGGAAAACGGAACGGAAATCGAGCAATTGGACAGACGTGGGACAAGGGGAGGGAAGGACAAAGGGGGGCGAAGGGAGGGGACAGAATGGGAGTGCGGGACAGAATGGGAGTGCGGGACAGAATGGGAGTGCGGGACAGAATGGGAGTGCGGGACAGAATGGGAGTGCGGGACAGAATGGGAGTGCGGGACAGAATGGGAGTGCGGGACAGAATGGGAGGACGGGGTGTAGACGAACCTTATGCCAAAGAGACTACAATTTTTCTGACTTCCATTCGTGCTGCTGCGCCCACGGCCGCCACACTGAACGTTCCTTATCAGTCCGCATGCGGCTCCAATGGGCGCAATTACGAGCTGCGCCGAGCAGTCAGCAGTTTGCAGCCGCCAACGCTCGCCCAATGACCGCCCGCAACAACAATGTTCTCGTTTGCTCCGATATATCGATTTTCGTTGCTCGCTGCGATGTTTCCTCTCTGGATTTTCAGCTGACTGTTCACTGTTGGGGAAGAGTACTTGCCCGGGATTAAACGTCACATCGCGGGTTTATTTTTCAGAAAAAAATGAACAGTAGAGTTGATTGAAATAAGAGACAATAGATTTGATGAGAGAACGGAAAAAATTAAGAGAGAAAACTGGACTGTGAACTACATAAAAGTTCTCTTGTTTATTCAAGCGACTGAATTATTTTAAGCAAATGTGTAACTATTCAAATTATTTTAGAGTTAATCTTTAAATATTCCATTACATAATTCACATTCGTGCCCATTTCCATGTATTACCGCAGTTACTGTGTTACATGACTTATACATGACCCAGCCTTCTAATCGGTGGTGTAGAGAGATTATTAAAAGAAGATTTGACAACTACTTCTTGGCCACTGCTGGCAACATAACTGTGGGTTATGTCCGTACACTCATTTTGTCAGTTAAAACTGCGTATGACGTGCTAAATGAAAAAATGAATTGTGTGCACAATTTCAAAATTCTGTGATCCCTACACTAAGTCATATACTACTTGAATTTAAGAAAAGCTCCCATGTAATAAAATCTATTTTCAAGGATAAATAAGTAATCTAGTTTGGGCTCTTATCCACGTTGTCCTTATTTCCTGCTCTTATCCATGTTTACATTAATACTCATTTGTAAATGGTTTCATCACTATCGCTTGCAATGTTATCACCCTGCATCACGCTCATTTGCTTCTCGACGAGTCAAAATAGTCCTTTCTTAGAGTAACTCCTGTATATAGAACGATTTTCCTAAGGATGAGCCAAAGTGACAGTTCGCGAAAACAAGTGAACATCACATGTATTTCAGAGAAGTGTCCCTCCGCCGCGACAGCTGTTCAGCCCCTTCGTAAAGTGTTTGGTTATGGCTTCTGAGAAGACATCACAATCCAGAAGTCTAAGAGTTTCGCTGATGTATATGCCCGTACGCGAGTCCAGGAAATAAATTGAATTACGTATGTGGAAAACCTCTTAATATGCTCTCACAACCAGTATAAGATATTTGCCACGAATGTAAATAGAAAGCTCTCAATCACAGCTCGCCACATAACAACACAAAGGCCGGAACGCATCTCGTATTCAAGTCTCGGTTTTAAAATAAACAATATTTATCACACAAAAAGTAAATTCAATGTAATATACAAAGGAAAAAAGAATTTTTACAGAAGAGCACATAACACTGCACTCCTATTCAATTATTTTCTGCGCACTATATTTTTGTCGGACGAGGATGTCAGAAAGGACGTTGAAGCCATTTACAAGTTAGCCAACTGCAAACGAACAAATGCAGGAAGGGAGTCCATTGGGCTCAAGGGCACGACGACCATAGAATCTTCAGTTATGTTGCCAGCACTAGCTGTCACTTTGGCTCATCCTTAGGAAAATCGCCCTATACCGTGGATCTTTTGGTACATACCGCATGTCACCTTCAGTACCACGCAGGTGGCATTGTGAGGCTCGCCGCTTGAGGCATCGTGCGGCTTTAGGCATACCGCATGTCACCAACGCCGTAAGGCGTTTGTTCCTCCCATTGATACCGCGTCTGCTGATCCCCCGGTGCTTCGACGATACAGCTCAAAGGCCCAGCCCAGCAGATTATAAAGTAATAGAAATGCAAGTAGATAACTAAGTAATTCTATGCATGTACTTGGAAAATATTCACAAACATGAAAATAAAAGGTAAATTAATTTATGTACGATATCACATACGACTTTGGAACATTCAAACTTGTAAATTACTCCATGTACGTTTTTGAGAACGTTTGGTAAACCATTTACAAGGGCTTGTCTATGAAGTCAATAACGACGTGTCTTTAATACATCAACGCGTAAGATCCATTAATGTTCGCTGACTTGATGGAGGTGATGGGACTTCGAGATTACTTGAGGCAAAAATTTACACGCGTCGTGGGCCTTCGTGGGGCGGGTGGGATTACGAGCATAACTCTAGGAGGCGCCGGAAGAATGCGCTCGAGGAATCCGGAGCAGGCGGGTGAGTTACGGAGGCTCTAATTGAAATACTCGGCGCCACCTGAGGGGCCACGAAGCCTCAGGCGGTGGCCTCAGCAGAGGTGATTGGGGGCCGAAATTTCGGTCGCCAGACGTCGGACGTTTACGTCCGATGTACTAGATTCGTTGAAATACGTGATGGTAAACTGAAATGGTCGTAGTTAATCAAAACGACCTCCCATAGCGTCCGAAAACATCGGAGAATAACAAAGATTTATTTCGTTTGGTTTTGTCTGTCCGACGTCTCGACCGAAATTTCGGCAATATCGGCTCCTGTATGACTGTTGCCTAAGCCGTCCAGACCCAACGAGCATCACCCTGTCTCACCCCCCCTCTGTCGCCCCATTTGGCATCCCGCACGCGTCTTTCGCCTCGCGTCACTACGCCACGCGTCACCGTGCATTACTCCTTTCATCCCCTTCACCCCATTCAACCCCAGCCCATTGAATACATCACTCCTTCCATACCGCTTCACCCCATTCAACACCAGCCCTCCCGCGAAAAGTTTTTTTAATTGCATCCTAAAACGATGGGCCCTGAACGGGCTCATTTTCAGACAGTGTATGCTTCATTTGTTAATACACAACTTATTCTCGAGCAACCGCCAATCTTTGGGACTCTGCACCACCTGGACCTTTTATTTCGAAGCCTTTTTCTGGACCCCTACCTTTTACACTATATTTTTGAACACCTCTACACGCATCTTGCCACTGAAGTTTTGAACCTACGTGACTGCTTTTTGAGATTTTTTATGAACCTCCTTTTTCTTTCTTTTTGAACCTTACACCCCCTTTGAAGATGACTGAAGACTTAGAAACTTAGATTTTAGAAGAATTTTATTGAATACCAGCATTTTACCTGCTTTTCAAAGATTTTTTTATTCTAGAGACCTATTTTATTATACTTACTTTTGAACTCCAGTCCCGCCACCTTTGGAAGACTTTTATTGGATATCTATGTTGTATCTGATACAGGGATAACCTCTTCATACATGCTGAAGGATGAAGAGCAACTATCTGAGGCTGCAGTGGATTTCTAACAGTGTAACATCTTCTGACAGGTTGTGAAAATCTCTCAAGTCTCCGAGTTAGATATGATGTGAAAGGGAATCTGAAAGAAGACCTCGGAACAGACTAGATGGAAACTGACAAAACATTAAAATTACTGAAAGAGACGAATTTTATCTTTAAAATTTAAATTGTACATTTTTAAGTTTTTACTTTAATCAGTAAAAGGCTAAAGGCCTTAGTTGCCAAGCCTTCAAACAAAATTTAAGAAAATTATATGTATAAAATGGGGAGAAGAATGTTCAAAAGATAAAAATGTCAGTTTTAAATCTATATAAAAGAAATGAACAGAATGGAATGTAAAAAGTACAGAGGTGCTGCTTTGTGAGTATTGTTTATAAAAAAATCTCAACAGTCCTAGCTACAAAGTTAAGAAGACATTACGATCAAATCGTAGGAGATTACCAAGTAGGAAGGACAGAAGACCACGGATAAAAATTTGTCTAACAAGTGTTAGTAAAAGCATACGAACAGAAGGTAGAGATACATCAACAGATAAAGAATACGAAACTATAGACAGAACTGAAATTATTAAGGCAATATATGGATTTGAGTACCACTTAAAGATTGATTCAAATGACCTTCAGGACTCGGGTGATGTTAATGTTCCGGGGAGTATCCAAGAAATTCACAACCAAACGTGGATTAAAGCAGGGAGATGAACTGTCACCTTTGTTTCATCAGTCTGTGGATGTCTCTCGTCGAGTGAACACCGTCCCGGAGCGCTCCGAGCTTAGGCGCAGGTAGTTTTCCCGCAGGTGGTCAAAGGCTTTGTGTACTGCACCGGCGGTGTCGTCGCAGCGCAAGGATAGAAAGATAAGTGTTGCACGTTTCTTTTATTGGTGTTTTTCTTTATTCTTTTTGTTACCTTTCTATTTTATCTTGCTTTTACATATTCTATCTTGACTTATTTCTTCTCTATCAAATTTACCAGTGTCTCAGTTTTCCCTCTGAATTTTTTTTCGTAAATTCTCCCCATTGTTATTTATATTCGCCTGTTTCAATTTATTACTTTACTTTCCACTTTCGTATCATCATGGAAGGACAAACAGATCCAACCTCTAGCTCGGCCAGTATCAATGTAGAGTTGAACACGGTATTGCAAGAGGTGGTGAAGTGTCCTGTTTTCCCTCGAGTCCTTAGCGTCCGTTCTCACCGGAATGGTCGCTACAAAGTTAGAGGAGAGCATGCGCTTAACACAGATTTAATTAATGATCTGCGCAGGAACTTTCAGAACGGGATCGCGAAATAAAAATCTTACGGCTGAGCTGGAAGCGACAACCGCTCAACTAGAAATGTACACGCGGCGAAACTCCCTACGGATCTTCGGTTAAGGAAAATGATAAAGAAGATCCAGACCAGCTGGCGATCGACGTAGCAAAAAGATAAGTATTGAACTTGATCGCAATGATATCGATAGATGCCACAGAGGGGCCCAAAGATCCCTGGGAAATCTCGTCCACTCATCGTAAAATTTGTTAGTTACAGGAGGCCCCGGGGAGGTCTTCCGCAAAGAGAAATTTGAAAGGTTCTGGCGTGACCATTCGGGAAGACCTCACAAAAGCCCGCCTGGACCTGCTGAATGAAGCTATTGCTCGCTTCGACCTGAGGAACGTGTGGACAGAAGACGGAACAATCGTCATAAAAACAGGTAGTGGCCGGGCCCGCGTGCAGACAAAGGCCGATCTGCAAGCTGTAGCCGCTTAGCGTAGGAGCGCCCTCCCCTACAACCCCACCCTTTCTAACCACAGCTAAACGCATTCTTGGTATTTCCAAGACTCTTTCTATTCTTCCAAGACTATTTCTACTCTTTCTTAACACCCCCTTTCTCAAGGCATGACGTCACTAACAGGTAACCATAATTCAAGCCAACCTTATGCATCAGTACCAGAACTAGATACGCAACAATTGCTAGACGCCACTAGTTCCTATAATAATATATCAATACCCCCTTCGCGATCATTTTATGTAGGACACATAAATGCACAGTCCCTCTATTGCCATATCGATGAAGTTAGAGAGCTAGTTTCACTACACCATTTTCATGCACTCCTTGTTAGCGAAACGTGGTTGAAGGCGTCTCTTAATACGTCTCTTTGTTTCATTTCCCGGTTCCCTGTTTTCTAAGAACCGACAGGAATCCAAGTGTCGCATTACGAGGAGGGGGTGTCGGTATCTATATTCGAGATGATCTTGCTTACAACATATCGTATCTTCAGTAGACGAAATCAATCAATTTAATGAATACCTCTTCATTGAAGTCTCGATTTTTGGCAAAAAATGTGCTTTAGCGGTAGTGTACTGCCCACCTAAAACTGGAAATATTGGGGTCATGGGCAATGTAATGGCATGTTGCGCAAGCAAATATGAAAACATAATATTGATGGGCGATTTTAATTGCAATCTCCTGACACCATTACAATCTGCCGAGAATTTTAAGCGTTTCTTTCGGAAATAAACCCTTCGATTCTGCCGCAAATCCAACTCATCACACTGCCGGCACAGACACTGGATTGACCACATGATCGTATCAAATCGCGAGAAAGTAAATCAACATGGACAGATGTCAGTTCCCGGGAGATCTAAACACGACCTTGTATACCTATCATATCAAATGAAATGCCCGAAATATACGCCCAAAATTTTTAAATACCGTGACTATAAGAGCTTCAATTCGGAAGCATTTACCTCCGACGGCTTATGTGTTCCTTGGCACCTTATCAACCAAGAAAATTGTATAGACAGAAAAGTAAACACCTTCACGTGCTTACTGACAGAACTTCTTGATAGGCACATACCAATTAGAAAAGCTCGCGCGACACGACCTCCCGCTCCCTGGTTAACGGATGAAATACGTGCGTTAATGAAACAAAGAGATGCCGCCTTTAATGTATTTCGTAACACAAAGTGCGAACATGACAGAGACGCATACAAGAAACTGAGAAATCTTGTAACGCAAAAATCTAGGAACGGCAAAATTAAATATTATCATAGTATTCTTGGCACGAACAGAGATTCAAAACAAGTTTGGAAATCGCTGCGCACCTTAGGTTTAGGTAAATCACGAACCCCAACGCAAATTGATGCATCTCTTGACACTCTTAACCAGCGTTTTGCTAACATGGCTCCTCACTTCGACTATTTCTCAAAAAACAAAACTCTCTCAACCTTACGAGACGTTTCGGAACACACTCAGGAAGAATTCTTCTTCGCATCTACAAATCATTATGACATTTTTAAAACCATTCAGAGCCTCAAATCAAACGCCGCAGGCACAGACAAACATCAATGCCAAATTACTAAAACTCAGTGCCGAAGTTATATATCCCATTGTAACCGACATAATAAACTCTTTTCTAGTAAGTGGAACGTACCCCAAAACCCATGGAAAACCGCACTTGTTCACCTCTCCCTAAAACTACCACAAACCCTCCAGAATACAGGCCAATAAGCATTCTACCTACAATTTCAAAAGTTCTGGAAAAAGTTGCGGGCGCCAAATTATAAGTTACCTCGAAAGCAAAAATCTGATATGTGATCAACAATACGGCTTCCGATCAGGTAGAAACACAGGAACTGCCCTCTTAAATATTATCGAGGAAGCTCGATCCTCCATTGACAAAAGCAAAATAACAATACTTGTTCTCCTAGATTTTAGTAAAGCATTTGATTCGGTCGACCACGAAATTTTGCTTGAAAAAATGAAAATATTGGGTTTCGCTAAACCCACAATAAGATGGTTTACTCAATATCTTTCAAATCGACAACAAATTGTTGTATCTGATGAAAAGCAATCCTCTGCCGTTAAAACTTCCCGTGTATTGCGCAGGAACAGTTCTAGGACCCTTAGCATTTTTAATTTATGTAAAAGACGTAGGACAATGCCTCAGTTACTGTGAGCACAAAATGTACGCTGACGACCTTCAGATCTATGTAGTGGATACCCATCGGAGTTAAACTCATTAGCCCAGAAAATAAACCATGATTTAAATTCTCTCAATAAATGGGCAGAATCCCTTGGTCTCCTATTAAATCCAATGAAGTCTCAGTGCTTAGTGATAGGTTCTCGCAACGCTCTGAACACGTTGGAGAAATCTCCCCTACCGGAAATTAGCATTGGTAACTCTCCTGTCCCCCGGTGTAGTGATGTAAAGAACTTAGGAATATATATAGACAAACACTTAGCTGGACCACGCAAGTAGGTAAGATTTGCCAAAAGTCTTTTGCAGGCCTCCATTCCTAAAACGTGTCAGAGAACTACTACCATTAACACTCGCATAAGCCTAGTAAATTCACTCATAATGCCTCACTGATTATGTGATTTCTACTTACGGACTTAAAGGTCAAACAACAACGCAAATTACAAATAGCACAAAATGCATGCATCCGTTTCATATTCGATCTTAGGAAATACGATCATGTATCGGACTTTACGGTCCAACAAACATTCTCTCAATCGAAAAAGGAGAACTTTACATAGCCTCCTCCTACTCCATAAAATTTTGAATAATAGCTATCAAACGCACTTATCGCACAACTTTAAAATGCTGACGCTGGAACGATCACGTTCCTCGCGATTACTATGCATACCTCGGCACAACACGGTATCCTACAGTAAGTCATTTACTGTCACTGTAATTAGAATATGGAACCCCTACCCCCATATCTAAAACAAATTTGTGGTTTCAGAAAATTTAAAACCCAACTCAGTGACTGGATCAAAACGATTAATTAGAAATAACACAAGCCCCTATTCCCATTTTCACACATTTCCCCTAAACACCACGTCCGCTATCATCACTGATCAAATTCGATTACATTTAAAGACGTCAAGCTCTTCTCCTGTATTTTCCCCCTCTTTACGCTATCGCTGAAAGCCCTAACATATCATCCTGTCTAATCAAATGCCTCAAAACAAGTATATTACATACTAAATAATAAGACTTTCATGCATTTTCACACTGTAATGTATAATATTTTCGTGCTACATTTGTGTTCATCTTGTTCATTTGCCTGCTTTCTGTTCCTGTTTTTTTTTTCTCTGTTACAGATTATCTTGTAGACCTCAGCCAACTGCCAATACCCAACCTACGAAACCACCTCTATGTACATGAATAATGATATTTATACTATCTTTCCCTCCCACTTTCCCAGTTTTCCTAATTCATTCAACTCCTCTATTCTTCATCCTGCTCTTTCACCAAGACTAAAGTCTTTGTATTTTCTTCTCTTGAGTTACGGCCCTGCCGCCATCCTGATTGAGGTTTTCCTGGTTTACTCAATCGCTTAAGGCGTATGCCGGGATGGCCCTAGTCTTGCATCCCAGAAATAAAGTAAATTTTCCTCCTTCTTTAAAATTTTTTCACAGTTGAGGCATTCCGGATATAGGGGAATTTCTGGCATTTTTGGAAGGTAATATTATTGATTTACCACGCCCCTCTTGTAAATAGAATCATGGATTTTTTTAATGCCATGTTAGCTTTAGAATTATGAAAATTGACTAAGAAAATACATACACACCTGGTTTCATTAGTTATGCGTAGCACATCACCGTTAGCTACTACGATCATTGCAATTTCGTAAGTAACGTAAAATGTCAGTTATCACTATTTCCGCCCGAATGCCTGAATTGTAATTATGTAAATGTAAATATTTAACTGGTTCAGGCCTTACGGCCTGAGCCTCGCCAGAAATAAAGACATTATTATTATTATTATTATTATTATTATTATTATTATTATTATTATTATTATTATTATTATTATTGTTGTTGTTATTTAACATAGACATGAGAAAATAGTACGGAATATTGAGATCAATCCTAACGGAACAATTTTTAATAGAACAGTTCAAATTGCATCAATTATGCAGACGTAGTGATCATTGAAAGACAGAGAAGCATGCAGCAATTAATGATGGTTAAGGATGATTTGGAAATAATTAAGAAAACAAAAAAATTTACAGTTTGAAAAAATAAAGAAAATGTATAGAACAAAGAAAAAGTATTAAAAAACAAAATATAGGAAGCTAGGAAGCAAAATATTGAGTGGGAAGTGCCATTGAAATTAGGTTCCTTTCACGGAAAACAACGTTACAATGTAGGAAATTAAGAAGAGAATAGCGGCAGCTAATAAATGTTATGGTAATCTGTACCAAATCTTTAAAACCCTTAAAATCTCCAAGACCAGTAAATTGAAATTACATACATCATTAATCACTAGTATTGACAGAGTGAAACTTGGACTCACAAAGAAAACAGCAAATATACTAGTTGTAAACATTTTAAACGAAAAGACTGGAATCGTTGCTTGACCTAATTAGCATGAATGAAGAGAGAGTCGTTAGAAAGGTATATATGTATAGGAAGCACGACCGGTAGGAGAGGAAAAAGAGGAAGGAAAAAGGGCAAGAAAAAACCAAAAAACAACCGGAGAGCTGATAGAAAAAGAAAATAAGATGAAGTAGAAGGTAAAAAATATAAAGTGTAAAATACATTCAATGTTTATTTCCTTCCGCATAGAAAAATTCAAGTTATTGACTTTAAAATAAAAAATACTATTTTTTTCACCGTATAGTTTTCCTATTCTTTCTCATTTCTGTTACAATAAGATTTTTGCACTCTGTTTTGGGGAAACATCTCTACTTTAGTATGGAATGCGAGTGGAGCAACACATTGACGACCAGAAGCCCTTTGATCATAAGGCTGAGTCGTAGGCCTCGAGTTTGCTGAATTATTTCGACTTCAGAATGAGGGCAGCTCGCATTCCTCACGCTTCACTCGCACGCCAACTTCCGCCGCCGCCGCCGCCGCCCTCTCTGCCGCCGCCGCTCTCGCCACCGCCGCCGCCGTCTCCGCCGCCGCCCTCGCCACCATCGCCGCCGCCGCCCTCTCTGCCGCCACCGTCCTCGCCGCCGCCGCCGCCCTCTCTGCCGCCGCCGCTCTCGCCACCGCCGCCGCCGTCTCCGCCGCCGTCTCCGCCGCCGCCGCCGCCGCCGTCGCCGCCGCCGTCTCCGCCGCCGTCGCCGCCGCCGCCGCCGCCGCCGCCGACCGCCGCCGCCGCCGCCGCCGCCGCCGCCGCCCGCCGCCGCCGCCGCCGCCGCCGCCGCCGCCGCCGCCGCCGCCGCCGCCCCGCCGCCGCCGCCGCCGCCGCCGCGCTGCCGCCGCCGCCCGCCACCGCCGCCGCCGCCGCCGCCGCCGCCGCCGCCGCCGCCGCCGCCGCCGCCGCCGCCGCCGCCGCCGCCGCCGCCGCCGCCGCCGCCGCCGCCGCCGCCGCTCGCCGCGCCGCCGCCGCCGCCGCCGCGCGCTCGCCGCCCGCCGCCGCCGCGCCGCTTGGGCCGCTCAAGTTGGCGCGCGAGGGCCGTGCAGCCACCCGCCTCGCGGCGCACTGTCTTCCGCGCCCGAGACACTCAACGACCCTTGCGAGCGTGGCCTTGCCTCACGCCCAGGGCGGAGGCGAGCAGTGAAGTGCAGTGGATGAACAGTGCAGTGCAGTGCAGTGCAGTGCAGTGCAGTGCAGTGCAGTGCACAGTGCAGTCTGCCAGTGCTGCGTGATCTTAACTGTGCATAGATTCAGTGCGGAGTGAGATTATAGAAGTTTCTTTTTTTTAATGTAATTTAGTGTTTTATAAATCAGTGATTTTTTGTTATTCTTCTTCTTCTTCTTCTTCTTCTTCTTCTTCTTCTTCTTCTTCTTATTATTATTATTATTATTATTATTATTATTATTATATAACTTGTATGTTAATTATATAACCTTATTTATGTAATTAGCTTCCACCGGGTTATACCCATTTGCAGCTTAAATAAATTTATTTTGATTAGTAAATAGTGAAAACAAAGTCATAAGTCGCAGTTATTTGTTAAGTATAAGTACATAAAAAAGGCAATAAAAATAAATTAACTTAATATAAATTAAATATATTAAAATAAAATAAAAATAACATAAAAGGAAACGGTTAAAATAATAAGCACATTAGGGGACGAAGGGAAGTGGGAATCGGAAATGTAAGGGCAGAGGCGTTGGTGCGGACGATCTTCTGTGGTGCTGTTTGTTTTCAGGTGCTGAGGAGGCCAAACACTGGAAGGAGAACGCCTGACGCCCGCGCCAAATAAATAAATAGTTTAAACACAAAAATCGGATAGATTAGCATGTACTCGGCATCTGACGGCAGGTTTTTCCCCCTTCAGGGGTTTTTTCCTCAGTCGTACCTTATGGTCTCTTATCCTCTCCCCTTACATACACACTTACACTAACATGCACTACACTACCACATATTCCGGGAGACCGGCCGGGAGCTTAAAGCTTGTCCCGGCTGCACTACACTAACGAGACTAATTACCAAAGCAGTTGACGCGCCGGATACACGAAAAATCAATCAATCAATAAACCAACGGTGCTTATCCGTCTGCACTCCCTCTCCAGAACTTACCTGCCTTTACTGTACAGCACTCCAACTGCATGCTCTATCTTAGCACACACTCTTTCCCTCCGACAAATACACAGACCTTTCTTTTAGACGCAAAATTAATGAACTTGAAAAGTGTACTTAGGCTTGCTTCTTTTCGGTTTCTATCAGAAACACTAACTTCGCCCTATTATAAATCAAAAAATCGTCTTATCCCAGAAAATACAGAGTTTTAGGTAAATCCATTCTCCGCTCACAACTTACATATGCATTCCCGATCTGGTGTCATTCTGCTACATCCCACATAAACAAAATCCAATTTTTTTAGAAGAGAATTCTTCGTGGTATCATCGAATCACTTTCAAACAACGCAACACATGGCCAGCAAACATTTCACTCTCTCAGCCTGAATCAGTGAAAAACCACTGATTGACAGTGACTATTCACTGATTGTGGTAGTTATAAATCTGCCACCGGCAATCAGTGAATTGAACTGAACGAATCAGTGAAAAACGGGTCCACTTTTTGAATCAGTGAAATTTCACTATTTGAATCAGTGAAATCTGTGACAACTAATTGAACCAGTGGAATTAATAGCTGTTGCAATCAGTGAAAGTAAGGTTTCACTTATTTGAATCAGTGAAGTATCACATCGCTTCTCCAGTACAGAAAACAAAGACTATTGTGTATTGTTTCCTAAAATTTCGAATCTGCCATGCTACCGAACAAATGACTGATACCCGACATCACAATGGAGGCACCTGGCTACTGATTTCAAAGACAGGAATAAAATTGATGAATGATGGTATGTATCAAGAAGCGCAAGTTCTAAGCTATTAATTCACTTGAGGTAAAAATGTTAAATGGCTTACCAGATGAACTCTAAAACACAAACCTTCACAAGGAGCTAATTACAACACAAATATTTGGTAAGGTAAAAAATACTTAAAAAAAAGACAGATCAAGTTCGAAAAGTCTGGATTTCTTTATCAGAAAATCTATCAAAAGTATATTTGGATAAGGAGGAAAATTTGCAATTCTACAACTACTTCATAGAAGAGATTACAGAGGTTGAAAAGAGATTACAAGAAGTTGAAAAATGTACCTGAGTACCTCAGATGAAACAATTGAGAAACTTTTAAAGAAAGTTTTAGAAGATAAGCAACAAATATCTGAAGTAAAAAATTTGAGAAAAATTGCCAATGATTTTATTATCAATATATTTAATGGAAGACACTCAAACGCATGCCAATGGATAAACAAGTTTGAACGCTGTTTCGGGGAAGAGAAATTCTAAAATTTTCCCTTGACAGATTGGTACTCAAGTATGATTTTGAAAAATACAGTGAATCAGAATGGAACAATTTGAAAAAGAACGCATGCATAAAAGAAATCAGAGCTGTACTAAAACAACGACAAAAATGGGGATAATAAGCCAGTGGCATATTTTTCGAAAAAATTGAGTGAAGCTCAAAAGGAAAAAAAAGCAATTTACCTTGAGTGCTTGGCAATAAAAGAGGTTGTGATATATTGGCACCATTGGCTACTTGGAAGAGAATTTTTGGTGCACTCCAATCATAAACCTTTAAAAAATTTAAATAGAAAGCAAGAACACATTAAGAACTGGGTGATTTGCATCTCCTGGAAAATTAAACCAAGAGGCAGACTGTTTAAACAGGCATCCAGTTCTAGAGCCTGATGAAAACTCAGATGACATATTAAAAATTGTAAACCCAGTGAAATTAGAAGACATAAAAAAGGATCAAAGAAGATGCACAGAACTACAAAACAATAAGAAGAAACTAATATTCTAAAATGAAATTTATTATAAAAATTGAAAAGAAGAGAAAAACTCATTATCAGAAGAATTTAGTAAAAAAAATATGTCAAAACAATAAGAAAAACTAAATTTAAAAAATATGTACACAATACTTATTGTTACCTGGGAAGAGCGCAGATGATAAAGTAACACCATTCTTTACTGCGAAAAATATAAACATAAACATAGAGAAGATTTGTGAAACTTGTGACATCGGCTTAAAGAATAAATCATGAAGAAAATCAAAATTTGGATTAATGTCACACCTAGGTCAAGCAACGTACCTTTCAAGATAGTTTCTATAGATACCATCAGAGGTTACGGAGGGTCTCGGTCAACAAAAAATACCTACACCTACTGGTCGACCATTTCACAAGATATGCTTATATTTTAACATCAAAAAATCAAAACGCTAATGATTTCGTAAAACTAACTGAGGAAGTAACAAAAAACCATGATGTCTAGATGGTACTAACAGATCAATATCCAGGAATAAGTTCAAAAGAATTAAAACAATTCCAAATAAAGAAAAAAATTAAATAGATTTTTACTGTCATAGATGCGCCAATGATCTCAATGAAAGATTAAACCAGACTTTGGTGAATAAAATAAGATGTATTATGAATGAATAAAAATTTTTTTCTAAATGAAAAAAGCTGTGGAGAAATACGAGACAGAACATACAGTGACACAAGTCTCAACAAAATACTTCTAGAGGGTAAAACCATAAATATCCTACCACATGAATTAAAAATAAAATGCACAGACGAAGATTTAGAAAGAGAGAGGAAAATAGCACTCAAGAATACAATAAAACCTCATAATGATAACAAAAAATATTCAACCAACACAGAAGATAAATTGAATTAAAAAAGGAGATCTTGTGTACATAGAACATGAAAATCTCCTGAATATGAAGAAATTAGATGAATTTAGAATTGAGCCATACTCGATATTGGGAAAATCTTTAAGTCAATCTATGAAGTCAATACCAGACACAGAACAAAAGAATCAAATTTCTATGATATAACAAAACTTAACTCCAATGGTAGAAGGTTTTGATAATTGAACAAATGCAGAAGCATTGTTCATTTCCCAGAAGGAGGGTTTATTACAGAAACCCAACTGAGGTTTTATTTCAAATTAAATACTCGGAGGATATAATCATTATATACTGCAAAAAATGAAAAAAATTGCTAATGTTGAGTATGTCAAATTTGTTGTAAATATTAATTTAAAAAGTAAGTCAAATGCTGCCATGGGTGAAGGAATATTTTATTATTAAAAAAGGGCAGATGTTAAAACCAACCATCACCCTGAACAAAACAAGAATAGTTTTTCTATCCTTTCACCCATATCAAATATTGCTGGACATTTTTCTTGAATGTTTTTCTCCTTTCCAATTCCTCCAGATGCAAATTAGAGCCCTCCTAAAACAGAAACATAGATAGGTCAAGAAGTTATGTGAGGAAAAAATGGTTACTTTATTTTCAGATTACATACAAAATCATACTAACTGGCAGAATTATGAGGTCTGGATAGGAACCTCAGGAGTGGCAAATGGCTTTGATGTACCATCTGCACTCCCCCTCCACTCTGCCAAACTAGCCTCGCCATGTAAATGAGTAAAATATAATGTGTTTAGTGACTAAGGAAAGCAAGGAACACTGATCAAAATAAATCAGTATTACAGTAGTCTTTGGCAAATTAAAATACCTTTCAAAATATTCAGTGTTAGAGTCCCCAGTTAGCTCCAGCACTTTCTCTTACACTTTTTCAAAACTCCACTCCTGGACTGGTGTCATTAAACTAAATTGGAAAAACCAAAGAAAGAGTTAATATTTTGTTGGCATGCCCGGCTCTGCTGTGGTGTAATCGAGAGCATATTGGACTTTTTACAACTTTCATAAACCAAATTATCCATTGCACGTCAGATATTTCACACTGTATCCCAAACAATAAATACAACAAAGGTATTAATCACATGTTCATAACCTATTTCTTAGTATGGCTAAATGATCACCATAAAATAAAACGACTCACAGTTATCAACAAGACGAGTCACAGAAAAGCGAAAACTACTTACTTAACGCAATTAAAACAATCTTCAGACACAGGTCAGTTTTCTCACAGGAAACCTCTATTTCACTCGTTCCGCCGTGGGATTTTGCTTACACACACAACACCACGTGAATAACTGGACCGGTCGGTACGGTGGCGCGGCCTGGGCGCGGCACTGCCACTGACAACCAGTGAAATGCTGGCAGTCATTATGAAAAGGTTCACATATTCACTGATTGTCAGCGAAACTACACATTTCGACTGAAGATATCAGTGACTTTGCGCTCACTGATTGAATCAGCGACAATTTCACTGATTCAGATTCAGAGAGCATGGAAGGTGACATCTTCCTTGGAGTCTTGCTGTCGTATGACGTTAGCTCAGTCGTAAGTAGTGGCGCATGGGAATTTAATTGGTAGGCGCACATGTGTGTAAACGAGAAACAAAAACATGTTTGCATTTTTCAGTCAAAATCAACAGTTTCATTGTCTTTGCACTTCTTTGGAAATCATTAGTATCTGATGAAACCGTAGACACCTCACACATGGCCGGAAACTTCTTATTAGCGCTTATTAAACTAATTAGTACGAGAAAGTCTGTGCCATTCTGCAGCACCACTAGTTTAAATTTATTTTCACACACAGTTTTTACCTGCTTTTGACGTGCTATGGGGATATGTGAATTCTGTGCATGTTTTCATGGTTTTGTGATCCTACCCTAAGCCATATACTACTTGAATTTTGAATGCAGAAAGAAATGAGCGGTTTCTGCAAGGGTTGTTAACAAAAATGATGTAATCCGATGTAATAAATCTATTTTCAAGGTAAATTAGCTATAAATTTGGGTTCTTATTCCCCATCATGCCCTTCGTGAAGGAATAATACTTCCTACCGCAACAACATGGAGAAGGAAAATTTGAATAACTAGATTTCCCACTGATTTCCAGAAGACGTGCACAGGTAATGAAGTTACAAGTTAACTTCAGCGCGCATTGCAAATTAGCAGAAGGTAGGTATGGCTTTGACATTTTGGGCAGATTGTCCGACTTTGCAGGTTGGCTGGCTGTGTCACAACGCCTGGGCCCAGTATAATTCGCACTCTTTGTAGGAAGAGAGACATATGGCGAACGTGCCGTATTCCCTTCACCGTAACTAGCAAACTGAGCTTTTCTTCATGACTAAGCTACAGAAACTCAAACGATTTTAAAGGAAACATACAACTCTTTTCTTTTTGTCGCATCAACATCTAGGTCATTACATTAGCGACCAGTATTGGAGTGAACGGTATGGTAACTATGAAGATGAAACGATATGGTGATGATGATAAGGGATGAAAGGACGAACACAAATACAACCATGCCCGAGGCGGGACTCCAACCCGCGACCCTTCGGTCTGAGATCACTACGACACTACTGCCTTAGCGATCTCGCCCACCGGATCGGCACCAATTTTTGTCCCCATTGGGAATCTAGGAAACTTGTAATAAGACCGCGGATATTTAGGTTTTAAAACGTTCGTTTTAGGTGCCTAAAATAGGTTCTTTCAGCAACTCAGGCTTTTTGAGAGTGCTTGATTTATAAAAGTTTAAATCTCGGAACGCGCCCTCACATTAATTATTAATTTGAAAGAAATTGTTCTATATTTATACAATAATTATATAATTATTGACTCACAATAAATTACTAATACTTTCTCACGTTTTCAAGAGAAAATGAATGTCTCTTAACGGTAAAGATCACTTTTCTTTTGCGGAAATTCACTCGCTTTTTCTTTGAAGCGTAAAACTCATGGAGACTTTTATCGCAAGATCCTTGTCCAGTATATACGTTTCTCACTAACTTACAGATTAACTGAAAATTAATATCATGCTGTCCGTTGTGCTGACACAGAAGAAAAACGTTAAAAGTAGTCACAGACAAAAGAAATTAGGTAAACTAGCCTCATTTTAGGTTTTTAAGTGTGAAATAAGCCCAATTAGGCATTAATGTTGAAATAGGCTTAGGTGCTATGTAATTGTCGGGTTTGTTTCAAATAATACGTATACATGAAACTTCATTTATTATAAGATGCCCAAGAAAAAGTAGGATTTTACCTAAATATCCACGGTCTACTAATAGTATAAACCCTGACCTGAAGGCTATCCCAGTACTACGGTTTCCGCAGCTCGACTCCCGCTTGCCTCCCCACTGCTCACTACAGCTCTCGTGAAAGGCGGCGCGGCGTCTGTTGCTTCGTCCAGAACTCGCGAAGGAACGCGGGAGGAGTAATTATTCGGAGCAACTGCTGGCGAAGCCCTAAGTTCTTTGGCGTTTGCGAAGCTCCTAATTGGACGCGCAGCGCCTTTGCCTCACGAGCGTTCGGCAAAGCGACGACAGATGGCAGCCGCCTCCGCCGGCCAGGATGTTTGAAATTCGGCTGCCGACTGGAGTTGTTTAAGCAGTCGTAATTTTCTCAGGCAAGTGAGCAAGTACTCCGGCGAAAATCGTTCCCCTTAAGCAACTACATGTACATTTGGCGGATCTTAGCATCTCCCTGCTCGACGCACAGTTGAATTTCTGGCACTTGGCCTAGCTTTCTTTAGGGTGTCGTTTATGTGGAGACAATTACGTCTTCATCGAGAAGACGATGCACGCGCCGAGACGAAGATGATTGTACCAGATAATTAAGTTAATAAATTCATTTCGGTTCATCTTTCTTTAAAAATAAATTATTTTTCTCATAATAAATTACAATAATTTTCATACGCGATTATTACGAATGTCAAGCGTATGAGGATGTTTATATTCTCTGCAGAAGTATGAGTATTTGCAATAAGAATCCTTCATTTACGATGATTGTGTTTAATGTTATGTGTTAACTTTCTTCAAAATGAAATGAAGTTAATAATATTTCACAATACGAGTAACATAATTTCAAACATTTAAAATTTTATTGTGAAGAATATCGCACTTTATTTGCTTATTCTGCATCACTAATCGACTGAATTAGCTCTACTCAGTTTTTAAAATATATGTAGACATATAAGAAAAAAAATTGAGTAGAAATTAAGTTGTTCCTTTACATCTAAATTACGAGCATTTGAAGCACTTAATACGAAAGTTAAAGTGGATCAGTCTTCCATTATGCTACTAACCTGTGTGCAAACAAATTTTTGGAATGTATTTTCTTCCAATAATCTCTGTTCTTGTGATAATGGAATTGAAAGTCAACCAAACAAGCAAAAAACAAAGTCCCGGAAACAAAAAAAAGCCCAGTTTGCAGAACAACCGCAAATCAAATCTTTCATGACTTCCAACCCAGGGTTATTTGTAATCTCGGCCCTTTCAACGCACGTTGCTCATTCCCCAAGTGCGGTCAGTCTGGAAGAAAACACGAGCACCCTATCTATATTACCTCATAGCAATTTTCAAAACTGAAAGCCGAGGCTTGAAAAAAAACCGTTCCGCAGCTGCCAATCTCACCTGAAACGTATCCGGAGCCAAAGGAGCTGTGGAGCAGTAAACAAGTCGGCGGTCTCTTTGCGCACGCGGTCGCACCGCCTGCCCGTCGAAGCGAATGGCGCGCTCCCATCGCCCCCCCCTCGCCCACTCCACACATCCTACGCACTGCACACTGGGCCGAACCTTCACAGTTCACGCAGGGGGGATTCACGGTGACGTAGGTTGCCGTGATTTCTGGGGGAGAGTTGTAGACCAGATTTCTGAGATCAGTAACTGGTTATAAGCTGATGGACAAGAAAAGGAATTGAGAAATTTGTAAAGAACTTGGTGTATGTAAACTTCAAGACAAAGTTAACTACTACCGAAACTCCTGGATGCAGCACATTTAAAGACCGGTAGCGGTAGCTCAGTGCATCAACTGATATCACTGCAGCGCCTCTGACCGGGAGGGACCGACTAGCTTTTCAGCTAGGTCGAATTCAGTCGCTGTCTGCAGGAGAATTCTAGCGGCCGGCTGCTCTGATCGGTAGTTTTCCGTGGTTTCTGCGATCAACACCAGGTGAATGCCAGAGCAGTACCCTACCAAACGGGCCACGGACCGCGCACGATCTGTCCTTCCTCTTCCCTGTCCTATCCTCTCCTCTTACACACACACACTTTCACACACTAACATGCACCACACTATCACATATTCCTGGAGACTAGTCAGGAGTTTAGAGCTTGTCCCGGCTGGGGCGGTGCCCCGCTGGTGGGAGAGTCCTGGTTAGGGGGAAGCCCTACTAGCCGACGGTAGGTCGGTGCCGGATCTCGCCATCCAGTGAGGGGAAAATCACCGCCATCTCCTGAGAAAAAACATGCACTACACTAACGGAACTAATGACCGACGCCGTTGACGCGCCTGGAAACACGAAAAAATCAATCAATCAATTATTATCCTAAAGGTAGTGAGGAGACGGGATGGGGACTCCGAGCCGCTCCAACCATAGTTCAGGTGGTCCCCAGTTGGGCTCCCTTGGACCCGATACTCTGGGCAAAGAGGGAACCTCGTTTCCGGCGCATGTGAGTGGCACATTTAGGTGAATCTCTTTTGACCACGGTACTATCCTGGATAGCTAGAAGCTTTGAGCTGGCTGGGCGGCCCGACCCAACCATTGTATGGGGAAGTTGCCGTGAGGGTCAACTGCGTTCTGGCGGGACCAAGATACCAGCTCAAAGGCGTACTTATATGCCTACGGGTGGTGCGGATAGGGTTAACGCCCATGTGCCCACCCCGGGGTAAACTCCCCCTGGTAAAGTACAAGTACGAGGTAGGCGCACGACAGACATTCCACTGGCCCGAACCCTCACATTCCACCTCCACGCAGCTGTTTCATTCGTTAAGTATTTGGTGTTTCCTGGCGCGTCAACTGCTACGGTCATTAGGCCCGTGCGAGGAGTGCATGTTTTTATCACGTGAGATGTTTGTGAAATTCCCCAGCTGGATAGTGAGATTCGGTGCTGATCTGCTCGGAGTCTTACGGGTTTTCCCATTCAGATATCTCCCAGCAACGGGGCTTCGCCCCGACCGGTATCAGCTTTAAGCGCACGGCTCTAGAGACTGATCTCGGGACTTAAGTGGAAGTATAGTGAATGTAAGTGTATAAGTAATTAAGTGGTTAGCAAAGGACAAGGAAGAGGAAGGAGATTTTGTGATGTAATGCCCGTTTGTACAGCTCCGGCATTCGCCTGGTGTTGATAGTAGAAACTATGGAAAACTACCGATCAAAGCAGCCTACCGATATAATTCTTCAGATAGCAACTGAATTCGACATAGCTATCTACTTAGTGTCAAAAATCCCGTCCAGTCGAGCCCAAGGACCTTCCGGACAGAGGCACTGCAGTGTCATCAGTTGATGTTCTGAGCCACCTCAGACCGCAGTTCTGTGTAGGAAGAGAGAACTTGATAAATGCACGATTCGAGATAAACACAATACAACATTTTCCCACGTAGGGAAATGTCACGAAAATGATTACATAAGCGGGAACATAAGCGCTCTGCTACCTTTGTTTAGTTTTGTCTTCCAGAGTGACGAAGCATGAGGGGATAGGTATCTGCCCGCGGAAAAGTGGTCGCTGTCAGGTAAGTAGTATGAAATCGGGTCATGAGACGGAAGGAAATATCGCAGAAAGGGGGCATGGGGAAGGTAACCCGTGTAAGACAACGTAAATTCGACCTTCTCACACAAACATTTGTCCATTATTTCTGACCAAGTATTTGGTACAAGACGAGATTGAAAATATATTGTTATCCGTGTATCCTTAGTATCCTTGTTTAGTTTAAAATATTAGTGCCGCGAGTTAGTATTTTTTCCTTTACTTTCTCAAACGGAATGTTTATATGCGTAACGTGATTTCTCACATAACCTGAAACTGAATTTTGAACATATTAAGTTTTAGGTTTGCAAGATGCATGGGAGTGAAGAAACTCATAAAAACTTCCTCGCGGAAGTAATCGAATGCAAATTTATTAGTTTATGCAATAAACGCAAGTGGTTCAAGATTGATTGGAATTTAAAAATATCAGTATTGGGAATACTCAAATATTGATCATTGACTAAATACTTTAATAGCATTACTTTGCATGTTTTTCAACAAGAAACTCGCTCTCCATAAATCTTTCATTAATTCTAGCCAAGTTGTGCAGCAGCAACTTTTAAAACTCTATTTGATATACCAGATACGTCTGAACAAGAAAAAATTAATTAATTGGGAAAATGTGAGAAAAAACTTTACTAAAAGTACAACGACTGTAGTAATGTTCTTTATCATATGTGTAAAAGAGATACTCAAATAAATTATTTAACAGTCCCAGTAATTTTATCTATTACTCGCGTTGTTGCTTGGCTATGCAAATATATTCCGCTTAGGACAGGTATATTTTCCGAGTAATAAATTTTGACGCATTACTTTTTCATGCTAAAAGCTTCAAAGGACGGACAGTATTCTCCAATTTGATTTCGCAAAGTTGGGTCTTGAGTTTGTTCGATTGATTGATTGAATGATTGACTTTTTCGTGTTTCCGGGCGCGTCAACTGCTCTGGTCATTAGTCCCGTTAGTGTAGTGCATGTGTTTCCTCGGGAGTTGGCGGTGATCTTTCCCCGCTGGATGGCGAGATCCGGCGCCGACATACCGTCGGTAAGTGGAGTTTGCCCCTAACCAGGGCTCTCCCACCAGCGGGGCACCGCCCCAGCCGGGACATGCTCTAAGCTCCCGACCGGTCTCGCGGAATATGTGGTAATGTAGTGCATGTTAGTGTAAGTGTATGTGTGTGTGTGTGTGTAAGGGGAGAGGATAGGACAAGGAAGAGGAAGGACAAATCGCGCGCGGTTCGTGGCCCGCTCGATAGGGTACTGCTCCGGCATTCGTCTGGTGGTGTTCAGAGAAACCACGGAAAACTACCGATGAGAGCAGCCGGCCGCTAGAATTCTCCGCCTGACAGCGACTGAATTCGACGTAGCAGTAAAGCTAGTGTCGAAAATCCTGCCGCCGTCATGACTCGAACGTAGGACCTCCCGCTCAGAGGCGCAGCAGTGACATCAGTTGATGCACTGAGCTACCGCCCCCGGTTTGGGTCTTGAAGTTTGTTCGGTGATCCCCATAGCATTCGGGCAGGCAGGAACAAACTATTTTTCGGATCTTTCACACCCTTTCTGGAGGAACTGACAGAAACGCATTACTGCCATAAAACTTAGTGCTACAGTTTTACTCAAAATATTACTATGTTCTTCAGCGGGTCCATGACGATTTGTGGCGCTGGCTAGTACGCAATTGTCCAAATAAAGTGAAGATTATCCTTTTTATGTAATACCTTTACACTTAACAACTTACATCTTAACACCTTACTGCTTTAATTTTGTATGGAAATTATTACTTTTGACCGCCAGAGTTCCAAAGGTTGCAGAATGTTTGACTCTAGATGGAGATGTAGGTCAAATTGAGTCGCTGTCTGGAGGAGACGCTGTCTGAATTAAGAGTTTAGTGAAGTAGGGGCGAAACTTTTATTGAGGAAATCGTCGAATTTGTGACGCACGATTACAATTGGATAACATGGATAAGAACCCAAAATTTATTCTTATTTATCCTTGAAAATAGATTTTATTACATGGGAGCTTTATTCCTTCAAAATTTAGTAGTATATGACTAGTGTAGGTATCACAGAATTTTGAAAATGTGCATACAATTTACTTTTCCCCATAGCACGTCATACGCAGTTTAAACTGTTTTTTTGACGTAAAATAAATTAAAAAAATTATTTTTCTACTTACATAGCCAGCAGAAGGATGTGTAAAGAAAGTAAAAAGCTTGTTTCATTCGTCCCTTTGGAAATAAGCTCTCCATTTGCGCCCACTGCGAGCGGGCTTCGCTTTGCCGACCTGTCAGAGGTGAGCAGGCTTTGCCTCCGCGTGCGGTGGCGTTGGACGAAGGGGGCGGGGCAGGAGGCGGCGGCGGCTGAAAAGCCACGGGGGCGGGGGCACAGGAGGCGGAGGTGCGTCGAAGCCCCGGCAAAAGGGGTCCCTCGACCTTCGTCAAAACATCGATCCCAGCGCCCTCACCCCTCGCGGGCGGTGCTCGCTGCAGGTTCTCGCCTTGAGGTGATCGGAGAGGGAGGGAGTGGATGTGAAGAGGGGTGGGGGGTGCCAAACGCGCCACAACATCGATACGTTACGGCCCGCCCCCACTTCCGCCGCCGCCGTCTTTCATCTGTTCGGCGCCGTCTTTCTTTCCGACGTCCCCGCCGCAGCCGCCGCCCTGCGGTCACTCCAGCCGCGGCCGGCGCCGTGCTTCCGGCAAAGTATCATTGACCCCGGTTTCTGGGGGCTTTTCTTTTTACTCGGCGCGTTCGATGGAGAAACGTTGGGTCGGGATATTTCCGCGAGCGAGGCCGGCGAGGGACGTGTGCTGGGGCCAGCAAGCTGGTCTCGTGCTAATGGCTTCCAATATCCAAAAATGCGTGCGGCTACTGGTTCCGATACACAGTAGATTGATTTTTCGTCACAAACAAAAAATACTACTTCGGGTAGGGGAATGTTCAAGTTAAGGGATGAACGTTTTAGAAAGTAAATGGGAGTAGCCTTGTGCAGCTTGGGTTCCAAATCGATTGTTTTGTTTCAACTTTTACGTGCGAATTACATTCTCAACCATTAAATTTCATTAATAGCTTTGTCAATAGAAATGTATTTAGTCTTCACTATAAAGTAGAGTGTTGTATGTGGTTCAATTTGTGTCGAAAAGGATTGTTACGAGAAGAGAGAATGTAAATGAAGATGCCACATGAATTTTCTCTCTATACACTAAGCTATGGAATTAAATCATCGTTTAGATAACATCAGAATCAGCATTCACAACTTACATTCAAAAACTATCAATACTATTGTCTCACGCCAGTTAATTCCATTTCCTTATACAGGTGATACAGTTCTTTCTTTTTTTAATTTGTTGCGTCGTTGTTGATGCAACGCGTCTCTTTACCCCTTGTTGGACGTTGAGCGTATTATTTTGAGTAATCCTCCGTTACTCAGTAATTACTATACTAGTCAAGTCTCGTCACGTCGCAGTCAGTCAGTGCCTTTTATCCCTTTGGCCAAGGGCTCAACGCCGTTAGATCTCGGGGTTCCTTGCCGGTCACCCAACCAAGAACTCGCGAGTCTCGAATTCGCTTAACCTTCGTGACTTCACGGAGCGTACAAACGAATTCGGATAGCGGCGCAGGCTCTCGTTGCTAATATGCTGAGAACTTATCTCCTATGTAATGTACAGACTGAATTTGCCAAAATTATCCTTTAGTTTTGTAAACAATTAAAGTTAAACTTTGGACTAAGCGCTTGTGCTCGTGTAACATGGGCTACAGCAAGTGGGCGCGCGGCTTCACCTAGCGTTAGGGCTCACCAATTTTTCGGAAAACACTATCGCCATAGCCCCGGAAGCGAGTGCCAGGCAAATAGTGCGCAGGTCAATGCATCCCAGCCCGTCAATTGCCGAAAATTGTGGGGAGATTAATAATTTTCCATTTCCAGCGGAAGCAGCATTTGCGCAGCACAGACATATAACTTCCAGATCAATTCTCCGGGCATTTCTTGCGCAAATGCAAAGAAAACCAGCAATTTCATTTTTTTGGTCAGGTGAAGCGTGTTTTTCAAGAACTGGCACAATTCATGTGCACAATTTGGATGAGAGGACCGACGAAAATCCGTATGTTGCACTTAGTGTAGCTCAATAAGAGCGATTCTCTGTAAATGTTATTCTCGGTTGGCATTGTAATGAATGTATCATCGGTCCTCAGTTCTTATCCGAGTGTTTAAAATACGTTCAGTAACTAAATTTTATAAAGCGGGTACTCACAAAACTTTAGGAGCTGGGGTTAGTGAAAGACCTCGTTTATGTTGTCAAAGTCGAGAATCGTGATGACCTTTTTCGGCATATTAAAAGCGTGGGGAAATAAAGGTACAACTCGGCAAAGTTGTGCACGTCACGGAGGCCATGCGTCAGAGATGCCTATCGTGCGTTCACGAAGGAGGAGGCCATTTTGAACACATAAAGAGCCCCTGTTAAACGAGGTGAAAATACGAAATTTTGGCTGCATTCGCAAATAAGATAAATTATCGTAAATGACACTAAAATAATTTTTCTCTTTCCTTTCACATTGTTGATAAGAAGTCAATAATAAAACCGGGAACAATATTTAATGTAATATTTTTGCTACCTTGCTGCAAAAAATGATCAATGATAAAGAACTTTTTTCAATATTTTGAATAGGTTTTACACAATTTCCTTTTGCACTCATGAATAACTTAGTGTTCTCTGTCATCGGGTCCTGTATGAGCAACGAGGACTGTATTGTAACCATGTATTATAACCTGTATTATAAGCATTGCAGATCTTCGTATTTGAGAATGTTCATTATGACAGACATGGTACGGTAGTAATACAGCTTATCCAGAGCCACTATAATATACGTCGATCAGAGTTACGATCGATAGGAAAAGAAACTTACGTGAATAATAATGAAATATTTCGTGTAATAATAATAATAATAATAATATTAATAATAATAATATTAATAATAATAATAATAATGAAAATAACGAAACTATGATTTAAACATCTCTATCCCCCAGTCGAACTTTAATGAATGGAAGCAACAAGAAATACATGGAAGATACCCAAAACACTTGTTTCGAGATGATGTAGACAGACGTTCCTTGGTGGAGTGGCTTTTGGAGAAACAAATATATCCTGAGACCGAGGGTTCTATAATATCAATTCAAGACAGAGTTATCAAGACCAGAAACTATCAAAAGTATTGTTTAAAAGAAGATGTGGTGGATAAATGTAGGAAGTGTGGAGCTATAGGAGAAACTATAGGACACATCACAGCTGCATGCTCTTCCCTCTCAGACAGTGCTTACTTAGGAAGGCATAATCAAGTTGCGAAAATCGTGCACAGGGCAATTGCAATAGAGCATAAATTATTGGATGAATCAACACCGCCATGCTATAAGTACACCCCTCCTCCAGTGCTGGAAACAAGTTCCAACCTTTTGTACTGGGACAGACCAGTTTTAACTGATCGTACTGTCGATTACAATAGGCCAGATTTTCTTCTTATAGATAAAAAGAAGAAAGAAGGAGTAATAATAGACATCGCAGTACCATTATCCCACAATATCAAACAGAAAGAAATAGAAAAAATTTCGAAATATGAAAACTTATCTTAAGAACTAAAACATATTTGGAAATTAAATTCTACCAAAACAAACCCACTCGTGATATCGGCGGAAGGCCTGGTCAGTAAAAACGTCCTTAAAAACTTAACAGAACTTAAACTACCCAAAAACGTTCTGAACATGGGAGAGCGCGCAGTTTTGTTGCAAACTGCCCATATCCTAAGAAAATTTTTATCTTAAGTCCAGATATAAGATGAAATTCTTCTTCTGTGACCGAACCTGTCCCCAAAACAACTCCGGGGAAGGTGAGCATTTCTACCAGCAAAAATAGCTGAGAAAACGTAGGAGGAAGAGGATGATGATGATGATGATGATGATGATGATGATAATAATAATAATAATAATAATAATAATAATAATAATAATAATAATAATAATAATAATAATAATAATAATAATAATAATAATAGCTGGTCCGGATAGCCGAGCCCGCTAAGGCAGTAGTGCCGTGGCGATCTCGGACGGAAGGATCGCGGGTTCGAGTCCCGCCTCGGGCATGGGTGTGTTTGTGTGTGCCGTCCATTCATCCTTCATTATTATCATCATCATTTCATCTTCCATCCCCCAGGACTAACAACCCTGGGGGTATAAAAATCGGATCCAGCCTAATGCTGATCCCCCTAAGTAGTTACATGCAAGACTTGCAACGTGATAAAATGATACTGAGCCCGTGCAAGTGCATGTCCTGCGTGGTCCAAGATGGCCTATTCGCGAGCAAATAATAATAATAATAATAATAATAATAATAATATTGTTTCAAGCACCGGAGTCATCCCTAGGAGTCTGCTGTGGAGCCTTAAACAACTGGGTTTGAATGAAGACCTGTACAAACTTATGCAGAAGGCAGTTGTTATTTCAACAACAATGATAGTGCGAAAGTTCATGGGAAATAATGTATTGTAAATTCTTCTTTTAAAAAATAGATGTATTGTGCTTTGATTTTATATATCTGTACAATAATTCATTCAAATGTACCAATAAAATGAGGAAATAAAATGATAATAATAATCATGAACTCTATTTACAATAGATTTTTCTGCCTTAAGAAACTAAACTATCACTCATTTAATATTAGAAAGAAAAACATTTTTTGAAAAATACTTTGGTCTTTAATCAATTTCGAGTTTACTTGAATACTGAGTTCGATTTCACGTGATTGCTGCAGTAAGCCGCATCCCAGCAACCTAATAACGTTGCGAGAATAATTAATTTTATTGATTAAAATTGCAGAAGGATTTACATTTAATCTGACATGAATGTGATTATTCAGTAAATGTTCGGAATGAATTTCAAAGCCACGAATGCTCGTAACATTGAAATTCATTTGAGCATTTTTCTACATAGTAAGTTTACATTTCGTTTCTCTGTCACCCTGCAAACGATATCTTTCAACTCGAGCACAGGTAATGTACTTGTCATTGTTGTTAGTTCATTGCATTACACTTTTAAAGAATATTGCGAGGTAAAGAGCTTAGGTAGCACAATTTTAGTAGACACTTATTTCATGTTCCCTCATCCACTGAATTATCTCGAAATTGTAGCATCATTATCATCAGATGAACATTCAACATTTCACAAGTTGAAATACCGTGGAAAGTAGTAGAGATCAAACTTCGTAGGACAACCATGCTAAAATAATCATATGAGACTGGCATGAGCCCGCGCTGTTCAAAGTCCGTGCATCTCTTGAAGGCTCCGTGCCAGGACCATTTGCCTTTGTGAAGCCTCCACATTTGCTGCGGCAGCCGAAGAGCGCATAAATCACCGCCCGCCAGCGCATCACGTAGGGACAGGGGCGGGGGCTCAGCCTTCTGGCCAACGCCCGCCTCGCTCTCCACTCGCCCTCAGCCGTGGCCCTCTTCACCACCATCACCGCTCCCCGTTCACTGTCCTCCCTGGATCGCTGAACGGCATCGTTGACCGCTGATCGCTGATCTACTGACTTTGGATTTTTGGGACTGTGGATATTGAGACTGTGGATTTGGGGACTGTGGATTTGGGGACTGTGGATTTGGGGACTGTGGATTTGGGGACTGTGGATTTGGGGACTGTGGATTTGGGGACTGTGGATTTGGGGACTGTGGATTTCAATGGCAAATGCACTAAAGATAATTGAAATTACATTGACCCCACCCTACATTAGATTCTGCCGTTCATTTTAGTATATTGCATTAGTTTTGATAACAAATGTCCACACTGCCTATGACTAGGGTGGTGTTTTGGAATAAGAAGAGTTGAACTTCTGCCGAGCTATTCAGCGAACGTTTGCTTAAACTCCGCAAATATTCTGCAAGCTTTTGCTTAAACTCCGCAAGCTAACGGATTGGTCGGCGCCGTATCTCACCATCCATTGGGGAATTATCACTGCCATCTCCCACGATAAAAAAAAGTACACTGCACTTACGGGTGCACTACACTACTGGTGACCTTAGCAATTAACGCACCTGGAATCACCAATCAATACCTGCCGCGCTGAACAAGATTTCTCCAGCCTCATCAGCTTGGAAAGTGCACGAAAACAGCAACATGGCTGTATGTGATACCCAAGGACAGAATGTGGGTGTTTTGGAAAACTTTTGAAACCCCACGAAATTATACCGCGCTTTGGCGCACGCCTTTGCTTTGGCTTCAACATCTTCGCCCTGTGTTGAAGGCGAGCTGACCAACCGCTTCGCTGGACCAGCGACCTTTTCCTTGCGGCAGCGCCGCCTCCGCTTTCAATCCCGCGGGCGCTGGCGCGAATCCCGAGCGCATGCAAAAAAGCCAAGATGGCCGCTGTGCGACATATCGCTTCCTCGTTCCCTGTCGATAAGGCCGTTCCTGATGTCCGGCCTCTTCGCTCTGACAAACGACGCCCCCTCCGCTTCCCCCACCCTCTCCACATCCACCCCTTCCACCAGCCTTTCCCCCTCCACCCTTCCTCCATCCCACCCCCTCCACCGCCTTTCACCGCCCCCTCGACTGACTTCAGGGATATTTGTAGGTTGAGCCAATTGCATTCAAGTATATTCGCATATATACAGATTGTGATGTATTAATTGATTCATATACCAAGAACTAGAGTAAAATGAATGTGGAAAACTATTTTTTACTGATAGGTTATTGCTTGTTATGCCTTCAATACGATTCAGTCGCTGTATGGAGGAGAATTCTAGCGGCCGGCTACTCTGATCGGTAGTTTTCCGTAGTTTCTCCAACACCAGGTAAATGCCAGAGCAGTACCCTAACAAACGGGCCACGGACCACGCGCGATTTTTCCTTCCTCTTCCTTGTTCTATCCTCTCCCCTTACACACACACACACACACACACACTTACACTAACATGCACCACACTACCACATATACCGGGAGACCGGTCGGGGGCTTAGAGCTTGTCCCGGCTGGGGCGGTGCCCCGCTGGTGGGAGAATCTTGGTTAGGGGGGAAACCCCGCTAGTCGACGGGAGGTCGGCGCCAGATCTCACCATCCAACAGTGGAAGATCACCGCCATCTTCCGAGAAAAACACATACACGACACTTACGGGACTAATGACCAAAGTTGACGCGCCCGGAAACACGAAAAATCAATCAATCCATTAATCAACCTTCGATATGGAATTCGATATGCACTGCATAACACGTGGATCGAGAAGATCGTGTTTACGAGGGAAATATGAAAACAGTTGAAAGAAGCTACATGATGTTCTCTTCTGGAAAGAATTATGAGAGGGAATTATAAAGGGAACACAATATATACTCTGTTAAGAAATGTTCAAAGTCGCCTCCATCTGCCTGTTCATCTTCGTATTGAGTGATGAACATGTTCAAATATAGCTAGTGCAGTGCAGTGTAGTGCAGTGTTGGGCATACTGTATGACAGAAGATCACAGCGCATTGCAGGAGAATGCATCTCGCACTGCAGTCACATACATCAAAGCCTTAAAGTGTTCCCTGGTGATTGATTGTCTGATATTCTGCTGGTTGGATGTTGTTCCTGATACAGGCAATGCACTTTCAACGCATTATCATTCGCTAACCCATTCATGTAATGAAAACACACGTGTTCTTCGTTTGTGAACTAAATTATGTTCGACTGAATATCACAGGAAACTAACTTCTTGTAAACCTTATCAGAGTAAATTGAAAACAAACAGAATTAACAACCCTATGCCTAACGGCTGTCATGAGATCGCGGGAAATTATTTGAGGGTGTTAGAGGTATGACGTAACATGACCAATTACGGAAACGTGAGCTTTGTATGAACTGAAGTTCACCGATCACATATTTCACCAACACTAATAAAATTTCAGAGAATTCTTTAAAAAAGCATTTTGGGGTTCCAAATTTTTAAAAACATATTGAAACATCTCTCTATAACCGACACCATTTTTGGAGTTTTACTGACAACTTTTGTTACTTGTATATTTCAACTGCAATCAATGTTGTAAGCAGTCGTCGGAAAACTTAAGTGAGACTCCATGTAACTGGAACCGGTCTAGGAGTAGGCGTATTAGGAAATAAAGAGCAATTCAAGTAAATGTAGTAGCCGACATAATTAAAGTAAATTTGCAGAAAATGAAAAATTATTTTAGCTAATTTATGTAACACTGGTACATTGCTATGCATTTATATTAGTAAGTCATTTTCATGGTATCTCAAGCATTTTGCCTACCATCTGGTATCTATTTCTTACACTAGGAACAGTTATACGTTACTTAAAGAACACAGTTTTTGAGAACGATAACATAATGCCGAGGACCACCTTACGTCTTCAGAATCCTTTTTTTTTAAAAAAATTGAAATTTAGTCTAACGAGTAACAATTCAGCCTAGTTTGGCAAAAAATAACAACGGATGCTATAGATATGCAAGTAACTGTATAATCTTTACTTGAAAATATCCATGAGACATGGTTTCAATTTCTCATTATATTTATGGTCAGTATTTTTCTCAACAGTGTTTATTTATTTCATAACAAACAGTGAGTGCTTATAGAAATGAAAGAAAGCAGGACGAAAACCTGACTCAGAGAATAAGGCGGAATTGTTTGTTTGAGTAGACATGGCTCCTCTTTTCGTCTCTTTCATCCCAGAGCACCGCAGTGCAGTGGAACAAATCAATCTCTATGCAAATCAGAAGGCTTTCTTTGTTTTCCAGTTTTGAATATCGAATTTAATGATTTGCTGGAATTGCTAAATTGAAACACATTTCTCTCCAAACAAGTCAAATTCCTGATACGCTCGGTTGTTTTACTTCTGAACTGCAATGAAAACACGATGTCAGTCAAAACACTTTCATTTCTGCCGTTTACTACTGGTTCGAAGTACGGTAGTTGAATGCTCTTTCATGGATGAGGGATTTATTTATACGTGTCTGTCATTCAAATTTTGAGTAGAAATTTTATTTAAATACTACCAGCTATTATTGGTTATCAATCAAGTGTACTACATGCATTCGTTAGTGTAACTCTTCCAGTGACATTTCCATGCTGATAATTTTTTGTTATGCAAAATCACAATTATTTTTAATCTAACCCATTTACATGGCCTGTCCATCCTCGAATTTAGAAAGAATTACCATCAGTCTTATTGATAACTTCATAACTTTATATTTTGCGAAAAGACAGTATAGTAAATTCGTAGAGTTTCTCCACTTTCAGAACCTCCAAACTCAACAAAAAAATCTGGACTTATTCAAGAATATTTTCTAAGAATATGTCTAAAAATAGCGATAATCGATTAGTTTGCTTAAGTGGAATACAATGAGCTATTGATCACCTCTCTAGGTTTCACAAACATCTCTCCAAACCGCCTTGACCATGCTTAAAATCTCCCACAATGACGTTTTGTTTCGAAGTATCTTAGAACGTCATGGAATAATCCAGTAAAAAGTGATCATTTCTCCACCAGTAAATCGAGATACATTAAATGACATCTTACTCACCTCGGATAAAGAATAAAACACAACGTCTTGTATTCTTATATTTGGAATGCCGCCAACAACAAACACATCACCCAAAAATCAATACTTATTCACCGCAAATTGGGAGGAAAAGGTTTAATCGTGAGTAACGGATGGACACACACAGATTATTCGATGGCTGTTGTATGTATGATTAGTCCTGAGTTTTGCAACTGGAATTTTCGGTACAGTTTTAGATGTAGTAAAGAGTCAATTATTGTTAATAATCCAACTTTAATTATTATTCTGTTTTTTAAATACATATGGCAGTTGGTTCGTAATCACAACGTCAATATTTAGGACAATCTTTATAATGCACTTTCTGTAAGTTAGTAACGTTTAGTAACGTTTAGCACGTTCGTAACGTTTATTCTGTATCACGCTGAACATTCATTTTGGCTATCTCACACCATACCATACCTGTATTGACAAATGTGTTAAGAAATAGTCAAGGGTGAATGCTATCCGATTGACGTCGATCGTGCATAAGACGAAAGCAATTCGTTCTAGGGTCTTAAACCCACAACAGAGGTTTTGGGTTGTTTTCCAGACCGTTCTCTCCAAAATATGTTCTTTTAGGATCTTTTATTAAATTTATCGGGGACTCGATTCTTCTAGAAACCCTCGCTCTGTGATAAGAGAGAAACGTTCAGTACCTCTATTTCTTGTACAAAACTTGTAACTAGTATTGTACCTCAGCTTCTAGGTCAGTGACCCACCCATCTCGATCACGTTTTTTGTTGCGTTTCCCTAATCTTTTGAGAGAATGCTGATATAGCTCCTTGTTCTACTGCTGGACATAAATGTAACTTCTGGGCACGTCTTCTTGAGTTCAGTGGAAAGTATAGTTACTGAAATTATCATTCTACACGTCGTCACAGCAGGAAGTCGATTCTTTCATGTAGAACACGATGAGGGATTAGTCATAACACTCGTATATAATTGTTTTTCCTTTGCAAATAGTTTTTATTACACTGGAGTGAATAATTCTTATCAAAACGTTTCTTGTCAAAAACGCTCATTTACGTCTTCATTCATTATTCAACTTGTATATGGCTCAGGGTAGGAATCTTAAAATAAGAAAACGTGCCCAGAACACACTTCTCCTTGTAGCAAGTCATACAGTGTTTTTTGCTGTTTTTGATGTAAAATAAACGAAAAGAAATAAACTGTATAACGACGTTCGACATCAGTGTGTGCTCGTTTCCATGTAGTGAACGCTGTGTCGAGCACGGCTTTCGCGGCCCTCGTCGTTAGTGTGGCTGGGCGCCCGGGCGTTCAGTTGACCAGGGAATCCCATCGACATAGGAGTGGGTTTAACTTGTTTGCCGGAAACAAAGCTGAGGTAATCGGATAGAATTCCGAATGAAGCTGAAAAACAACACTGCATGCAGTGCGTCGTCTGAGTGCAGTGTTGATGGAGGCGGCGTGCGGAAAGCTGTTGATTGAGTTTCGGTTTACGCTCTTGGCTTGCAACGCTTTCAATGGCATTTCCTAGAGATGCTTTGTTTTTAATTATTTTTTTGAAGGATCGTGCAAAAAATGTCGGACGAACGAGGAGTTTTTGTAATGAATGACAATATTTTCTGGGTTTAGATTACGATAATGGAATATAATGTGCACAGTAAGTTGAAAGAAATTATCAATTAGCCTTTGCCAGGTCTAATCGTCACAGGAGACAACCTTGTAATAGGTCACGTTTCCGGATTTTTCAAAGTTTGCCTTGCGCAAGCTCGTGAAATCAATTGACAGTTTAATGATACGAATAAATTTGGAGTACATTAACTAAGAGATTTTAACAAATGGTGAATATTCATTTTTTTCAAAATTCATTTACGAGCTAAGTACGGCAGAGGAAAATTATTTAAGGTCATATTATATATGCATGTGGGACTTAAATATAGTACAAATGTGCGTATGTTTCATTCACTAATTAATGAAACCAGTGATCTTTATTGCATGTAAATTCCTTTATATTCCATTACTTTCAACGACAAATATTTAGTAAAGACGCAAAAGTGGTGTGATCATCCGAATGTAATATTTTATGATTTAACATTTTGTATTTTAAAATGCCTTTTTAAAATACATTGACTCCTCCAAACTATGAAGTAGATTGTTAGTATTGTCTTCGAGGTTAATTGCTGGACGACAATTATGCAAAATTACATTGTTTAATTCGTGACATGGAGAATAAGGTGTTCCATAACCCCTACAACATTACGGTGGCTACTCAAAATTCGGTTAGACCAACCGATGGGTTATTGCCTTATCTTGATGATTCAACATTTGATCATTTTCAAGGGTGGCCTTAAAATAGTCACGAATAAGTCCATACAAAACATTCTTCTCATACATGATATTTTATGGAATCAGAATAATACAGAAATAAGATCCTTCAGTTCCCTCCCCTTCAAAAAAAGTTGAACGCATCTCTTATCTCTACTTCTTAACCCAGTATGAAGTGTTCTAACCTAATAACGCCTCGCCTAATGCATAAGTGGCTGAGCTTCTTACATTCACATCATTTAACAATAATATTCAGAGCATATATTCATGTCAACTCACACTAAATGTTCTCATTTCCATATACAATTCATTCTACTGCCACTGAAAGGTTCTGTTCATGATTCAGCGTACTGGTTTTCTCCCAATCACCAATAACGATTTTGTTCTACTCCACCATTGTGGAAGTCCATATAACACAAATCTACAAGTACATCTATGAAGCAAGGCGGCTGGTGCAAATCAGCCTTTCGGCCACATCGCCTTCAGTTCACGTTAGTTCTCAGTGACATGTACATAGACGAAACATTGATGGATTTGTTCTCATTACTACTATAAATATTATACAGAACAATCATTGTCTGTAATTTGCATCAACGGTTACTGTGATAAGCCAGAAAGTCCCCGTTTTATTTAACGTGAATGGCATGACGATTTTTGAGAATAACACATCAATATATGTAATGAATGCATACAGAATGCGAACTAAGTCAAAGAATACAGGCTGTCAGGGCGACCAATAAATAAAAAACCATGTTTCATGAACGCTAGCATGTCATTGTGACGGAATGGGAAGTTGCACAGTCCCTTGTAATATAAAGATAATATAATATTCAATGATTCTCGACCCGTTGTAATTATATGTCTAATAGTTCTTGGTTTTGGTTCACAGGAAAGAAAACTAACACTTCACTTTGACGACGTTTCGGCAATATATTTGGCCTTCATCAGGGCTGTAAGGTTATGAACAATGATCGTCGTACATTCACTACTCGCGCAACTTTTCTTGAACGATAGATTGAAGAAATGCGGGTGGAGTGGGGGTATTAGTTACAAAGTCGGACACAAGAGTATTTACAGTAATGCCAACCTCTGGGAAATCAAAGTCAATCTGCTACGTGTGCAGCCAGGTCATCGATCTGAGTAAGCAACAGCAGGGACACTAGATAAGAGTTTTAGATGTCTCACTTGAAGGACTTGGACCTGCCCCAGCCATTTCTTTAGATAATGGTAATAAAGCTGCAGAGAAGTTCTTGATTTTCAAAGCAACAAACTTTGACTGACTTCTATTACGCGCCAACGAAGTTTTAATGCTTGAAATGTTGTCATCACTGCTAGCTTCGAGCTTTTGCCTTCAACTGTTTATTGCTCAAGGGAGGGGAAGCTAGGTCATCGTTCAAGAAAAGTTGCGCGAGTAGTACATGTCCCTATTGCCTACGTAGTTCCATTTCACATAAATGAAATTGGATTCAACTGTGATAGACATTTTGCACGTGTGTACTAAGTACGTGCATACATGTAAATAGACGAAAACGAAACGTCGGTAATGTAATGTGTCTGTTTTTTTTGATTTTTTTAGTTTGTTGGTTTTTTTTTTTAGTTTGTTTAGTTTGTTGCGTTGACGCAACGCGAGCCCCTTAAGGGGCGTTGAGCGCTTTGCACTGGGGAGTAATTTTCCATTAATGTGCTTCATTTTTTAATATTTGTCAAGTCTCGTCACGTCGCAAGTCAGTCAGTGCCTTTTATCCCTTCGGCCAGGGTCTCAACGCCGTTAGATCCCGGGGTTCCTGGCCGGTCACCCAACCACGAACCCGCGAGTCTCGAATTCGCTTAACCTTCGTGACTTCACGGAGCGTAGTAAACGAATGCGGCTAGCGCCGCCGGCTGTATTCTTTCCTGTGACCCAAACTCAAGAACCATTAGGCATATAAAGTGAATATGTGTCTAGGTGGCGTAGTGAGGCATAGTAAGGCGGATTGTCTCTGTTTCTATCGCGGGCGGTCTATGAAGTTACATCGGTTAACGCGGTACGATAGTCATCAATAGGACCCGCAGTATTATTATCGGGATTATTATTTCAGTAAGGGGAAGTGGGTAATACGGAACTGGAACTGATATTTCTGAGAGTTTAAAATGCTGTTAAAACTGGTTTCGGTGGTATAACGGTTAGCGTATCGGACTGCTGTACCCGAGTTTGCGGGTTCAAACCCGATTGAGGTCGACAAAATCCTTCGTATGCCTTCCTTCGGAGGGGAAGTAAAGCCGGTTGTCCCATGTAGTAGATTTACTGCATGTAAAATACCCTCAAGCCTAAATGAAGTCTCTGACAAAATTGAGTTCCGCCTGTTTCGTCGCCCAAGATAATACCTCATTTCTCCGCTAGGTGGTGAAAGGAGCGTAGCGAAATTTGCGTGGTTAGACTGAAGAGCGGGCCAATTCCCGAGTCTCGCCACGTAAAATAAGGCATTAACTAACTAACTAACTAAAATGCCAGCAATCTAAAGATGTTAAAAGTATTTTGTGTGTTAAGAGAAAAAATAGACTTTATACTTGGAACAAAATTTGTGATAGAGAAGAATCGTAGAGGTGTTTTGTATTCAATAATTCGTGATGATATTAGGTAGTCGTGAATAGGTACCCATACGTGGTACAACGTAGGGAAAGTTTGCGGACGGTAGTAATATAATTATTTATTGAATCGGCAAGGAACTGCCAATATCACGGGTAATATTTTTTAACCAAATTTACATTGAGAGAGAATACGGTAAGCGAGACAGTAACATTAACAGCAAATAGGCAGCATCAAGAGAGAAGATGGGATGGACATTTCAATCGGAGTACTACTGAGAAGCCACCGATGCGCGCAAAGATCATAGTAAGCCATGAATTTTGAATTTTTACCTTTACAAGAGGACAATTATTGTATACACGGAAAACATAACATCAGTTCAATTAATGAACTCATTTGAAAGGTGTAAATGAAAATGGTTAATAAATATTAAGTTATTTTATTGTAAAAAGGCTGATAACTTATAGTTGGTTGCCATCAATTATAAAAATATATTTAACAAACAGAACTTCCAAAGATCGCATTTCTGTATAGATTGCACGTTCACATATAACAGGTAAGAAGATACCATTTTTATGTCAATACCCATAAATAAATGGAAATAGAATCAACATAACAAGTATTCCAATACAGGGCAAATTTATGAGCTTAGCAGGACCAATCAACGATAGAAATATTTATAGATCAGTATCATGTGAGTTTCGATAGTGTCCAACCGGAAAGTGGTAATAGCCGAAGATTAAATGAATTAAATATTAATAAAGGGAAATATTTATATTGTATGATAGAGATTCATTCGGGTATATCAAATCAATCAACAACTCATGAATTACAGCTCTGCTCTGTTTGTATTGGTGCAAGTCAATACTACTTATTGCAGTGGAGAAACCTATTCTCTCCGTCTCATTCCTCTTATTGACTCTGCCGTTATTTCCGCTTGGCTCCAGCAACGTGTTATTCACGACATCCAGAGACGTCTACACCAACGCATGACAAGCGGGGATTCAACTTCTGACTGTTTAGAATAATCGGTTCAAGAGTGTCTCTTCGAAAAAGAGAAAGTATTTTCTTAAGTATATACTTGTAAAATTTACCAGAAGTTATAATCTTTGCAATAAACTGACGCCTTGAGATTAGATGCTCATTTACGAAACTTAATTTCTCTTTCACGACTATTCACAATAATTATGTTTCGAAATCAATTTCATTAGAAAATTCAATTGTGTCACTTCGTGCGAAATTGTACCCAATATTGTAATTTCAAAACGTGTAAAAATTACTATACTAGTACAGTTGCAATGAACTCTATTACCTATAAATTAAATTTTGTACTGCAAAAAAATTATCTTTCAATGTATTAGTTTTAAAATAACTCATTCTTTTGAAAATGCGATCACTAAAATCATTTCTTTAATCATTTCCAAATTGAAGAATCGTTTCTTTTCATTTGTTTTAAATTGTATATTTTATATGAGTTATGAACGAATACAATGGGTAATTTATAAACGTTACAATGTGTTTTAAAAACACAAAAACGTCATATTTAATGAAGACATTTTAAGAAATTCATCACGACAAATATTACCAGTGATGGAATACTATATGGAATTATTTTATATTTTATCATAAATTAGTAATAATTTCATTATTATGTAATACTATTATTAAAAACTTTGCAATGATGTACGGTGAACAACATACAGATAAATTCTTGGAATGATGTCCCTTAAGGAATTGAGTTGGAAAATAATATTCTTCGAATTTGTAAAAAATATTCAAGCAGAATTATTTTGTATTCGATAATAGTGACACTCGATTCTGGCAATATTCTTTAATATACTTTTTTAACCTAAAAATATTACCAGTTGGCGAGCTATACTGTTCACGACGTGTTAATACATCAGGAGTTCAGCACTGGAGTATGGACACAACCAGAGCGGTGCAGGGCGGCGGCGATCTCATCGTCTAAGTGACTTGCGAAGTGAACTGGGTACAATTTTGATTGATCTATTATGTCGCGAATTCATGAACGGCTTCCACAAAAACGATAAGGAAAATGGGATGATGGATGGAGCTGTGAGGTTTTCCCTGAGGAAGTGGCCGCGAAATCCCAGCTCTAATACCTCGCCTCAAGCAGTGAGTGATGTCTACGTAATGTGGAGGAACTTTTGAGCTGAACTCTTTTGCGATTCTTCATGAATTTCTGGATCATTAAGCTCTTTATCTTCATGACTGTAATTATTCCAGTAATGAAGCTGCCATTCAGCAAATGCTGAGATGGCCCCTTGTTTTGCTTCTGGACATAAATGTAACTTAATTTTCTGTGCACGTCTTCTAGAATTCAATGGGAAATACAATTATTCAAATTATCGTTTCCATGTTGTCGTGGCAGGAAGTATTATTCCGAAGGACAACATGGATAAGAGCCAAAATTTATTGCCTTTTTATCCTTGAAAATATATTTTATTACATGAGAGTTTTTTTTGTTTCCAAAAATTTAAGTAGTATATGACTTATTATAGGGATCACAGAATTTTGAAAATGTGCACACAATTCACTTTTCCCCATAGCACGTCATACGCACTTTTTAACTTTTTTGACGTAAAATAAATAAATCGTAAATCGTAATGCTGTAATGTTCTTTTGGTGAGTTTATTGTTTATAAGATTGTTTATTCTTATTATTACGGCTCTCCAACCCAACACAGCTGTAAAAAATTCAAACGACAATAATACTTACTTTCTCCCATAGAAACACGTAGTATAGTGAAAATTATGTAATGCTGCAGCGAAAACGAAGAATTTAGGCAAAACAATTCTAAATGGAAGTTTCTGATACACAAAAGGTGAATAATTCTTATATCTTTACGTAGTACATTTCATCCTCTAATACATTATGTAGCCAGCACCTACGGTTTGTGGATAATGAATACCGAAAAAATTAGTTTACGGCAAAACGCTTGCACGTCCGTCTGCTCTTCTAACATAAATCCATCCGTTCATCTGTTCGTCAGTCTGTCTTCTGCGTCTTCCTACAATTACAATATTGAAGATGCGTTTTTCTTATGAATGAAATCTGACTTCAAAACTTATTTTTAAATGATTTCATCACAATTTTTCAAAATACAGATGAGTACTTTTCGCGTACTTTTGCGTGAAATGAAGTCAATGAAAGAAAGTTACACCTTCCAATTGTTTCTTCAATTTTTTGTAGGAACAAATGCTCAGAATTACATGACACCCACAATCATCAAAATTACGTCTTTTGTTTTAATTACAGAAAGGATTTTTATAGATCTATCATGTCATTAATACGCGTTATACACATTAAGGGTGTTTTTAATATATTGTTTCGTTTTTAAGGACCTGTGCAATATTTAAAAATGCATTTAATTACCTTTTTTCAAGAACGGCTTGATTTTTTCTACGAAAATTGGCATGTAGAATATTGTTTCTCTCTCTCTTGGAAGAATGCGAGTCAATACCGACAAGCTAGCGTAGAGATTAGAAGTGAGAAAGTCTGTAACATTTTCCATATCACTAATATTTAATTTCAAGGTAACAATGACGGCTTTCCTTATTTCTGACTATCTTTGAAACAATGAACTTAATATTTTTGAAGATTGTGCTGTATTTATTTATTTAGTTAGTAGTTGGTTTATTTTTGATTTGCTTTCGTTTGGTTTGGTTATTTCTGTTTTAATTGTCATAGAGATGTTAACAATCTTGAAATTAATGTTCTCAGGAAATACATAAAAAATAACAATGAATATTTTATTAGGATATGTGCTGAAATTGTTAAAATAATTATCATTGTTCGCTTAACAGAGATGGTTTGATGAATATTTGTCTTCTGTAATTTTTCTTTCACGCTAATATGATATTAATTTTCACCATTGAATGAATAGTTTCTATGCCTTTGCTCTACAAAAGTAAGAGGTTCCGTGCATAGCTTTTCATCATATGTAATTGTAGTGTACGTGAGAGTTTTGTCTATAATAGTGAATTCATCGTATATGTAAAATTTACTTAAATATTGAATACGTGTTCAGTATTATTGCTGTGTAATATTTTGTAGAATTATTATACAATGTAACTTAATATCTGTATTTTAATCAATAGCCTACTATTCCCACTTTTCTTTAATAAGTTATTATTTTCTTAGCCAAATGCTTGTTCGTTACTTTGAGAAATGAAACAGAATTTTTCATATAAGCTGAAACGGTATTTGATATATTTGTCTTCTTTTGAATTTAGTGTACGTTTTTCCTATTGCGAGAATATTTTTACACAAATGATATTCGAAAAATCATACATTAGACATTTATTAGAAAAGATTTGCATACTTCGAAAAGAAATAAAATGCCCATTTGTGACACAACAAACCTTTATTGACTTGTTGTCTTCAGGTATTTTATCCACATTATAATTCCAATGAATTATGAAGAGGCTGTAAACTAATTGTGAAATTACGTATAAAATCAAGTATGAAATTAAGATTACTTTTCCGGAGCGAAAAATGTAACATTTCATAATCCGAGTACACATTTTTTCCTCTTTACATGGTGTTTTTTATTATAAGGTGTTTTTAAAGAGGGTTTCGTCATTTATTTTCATTTGAAATCGTTGTTGTCGGGTATGTAAAACAGGTAAGAGCACAAAATCATGAAATAAATGGATATCACTGACTTGATAATATCGTTTTCCTCCCTTCAGTAAATCACTTCATCAAACCTGCATCCCCCAAATGTAAGGGGTGGAGGTGGGCTTTGGGGCAAATCGATGCAGATTAGTGGGGACAGGTGGAGCGGAGGGGGCGAGGCGACAGAGTGGGAACTCCGATCGGCCGTCGTTTGACCGCGCGATTACTGGCCCATCGGTAAAATGCAACGGCATTACAGTGCACGATATTCTCCCACATCTCTGTGATAGACACCCACTAAAGCACGGTCATTGTACAATAAATTACTTCAATACTGATATATGATTTCCCATGAATGTTACCGGAGCGGTAGCTCAGTGCATCAACTGATGTCACTGCAGCGGCTCTGACCGGGAGGTCCTAGGTTCGAGTCCTGACGGCGGCAGGATTTTCGACACTAGCTTTTCAGCTAGGTCGAATTTCGTCGCTGTGTGGAGAAGAATTCTAGCGGCCGGCTGCTCTGATCGATAGTTTTCCATGGTTTCTCCGATCAGCACCAGGCGAATGCCGGAGCAGTACCCTAACAAACGGGCCACGGACCGCGCGCAATCTGTCCTTCCTTCTTGTCCTATCATCTCCCCTTACACACTCACTTACACTAACATGCACTACACTACCACACATTCCGGGAGACCGGTTGGGAGTTTAGAGAGCTTGTCCCGCTCGTGGGAGAGTCCTGGTTAGGGGGAAACCCCAGTAGCCGACGGTAGGTCGGCGCCGGATCTCGCCATCCAGCGGGGGAAGATCACCGCCATCTCCGGAGAAAAACATGCACTACACTAACGGGACTAATAACCGAAGCAGTTGACGCGCACGGAAACACGAAAAAATCACTCAATCATTCAAACCCATGAATGTTGTCAGTGAATTAAATTCCGGTTGAGCTGAATTAAAAATAATGTTTCTCCTAATTGTCTATTTTTTCAATGTTAGGCATATGATCTCGATAAAAAAGTTTTCTTTTCGAAAAGAATAATAAAAGGGTTTGATACAAGTTTTTGGAACACTTTTATAATTAATACAGGTTTTATTCACAGAATATCATTTATAACATTCCTTTAACACTTAAACACCTACAGGCGTCAATCCGACTCGTACGTTCTTTACTCCCCGGCACCAATTTTGTTTTTAAAAAGAAGTTTGTGATTTCGAGAATTTTCATCGTTTTTGTTTATTTGCAGTGAGTAAAAAATTATAGAGTTTAAAACATATATTTCGTGAAATACAATCGAACTTACATAGAACACCCGGGAGACGTCATTTCTAGTCTTTCGGTACTGACACAATTCTGTAGTTAGATACTGAAATTGTCTTGTAGCATCTAATTCATTTATTTCAAAGCGGAAAATTTTTACACGTGTCTCCTAATATTTCAGATAGCTTTTGAGGAAATAGGCGGGCATTCTTTCAGTTTGCATTGTTTTCTGGCCTCCTTGAACAATACATACAAATTGACGAATCATGAGATTTTTGTGACAGTAGAACAATCTCAATAGTTTCGAAATATCAATTGTTATCACATGAATAAATGGCTCTGATATCATATGGGTTGATTTAAAAAGAAATTATTCAATATATCCAGAAAAAAATAAATATTTGAGCTTCGAAAAGAACCTTTGTGTACAGGTGGTTATTTTGGCATCGAAATTTTCGAACGTAGTTTTTTCAGTCAAAGTTTCGTTTGACGATATTCGAATGAATAAGACACAGTATTTGAAATGAAATAATCGGCTGCTTTCGTTGTTTCATATGAAAAATTATATTCCTTTCTTACGAGGCGCTACATTTAAGAACTGATGCTTTGTTATAAGCAATGAGTATTATATGTATAATTTCTCTCTTGGACTTAAGTATTTTCCAAATCACTTTATTACAAAACGCAAATACGAGATACAAAACTCATACCAAAATATCGTATCTTTTAAAAATGCGTAAAAATACCTTCAATTTCCAATGCAGACTAAAATGTATGAAATATTAGAACTCTTCCCCAATGGAACAATAACAATTGATAAAAACGACAGATCTATTTAACATCCAGAATTCAATTTCTTGCGGCAGACCTTCGTTTTGATTTATTTTACACTTCTTTCCTGAAACCGTATTAGATGAATCATCGTGCGTGGATCTTCCTCTTCGGGAATTTCCTCTTGATGATGCACTTGTGGTCGTGTTGCACTCGGCATGAGGGGTCGATGTCAGCGCGATGATCGTAACGCTGGATGCAACGTGACTTGCTGGTGAGAGAACTCTGCGGGCTGTAATAGCTGGCAACATCGTTCATCCTGGTGAATGCCGGAGTAGTACCCTAAGAAATGGGTCACGGACCGCGCGCGAAATTTCCTTCCTCGTCCTTGTCCTCTTCTTTCTCCATACACACATTTACACTTACATGCACGCCATTCATGTCTATGACAGAAGACCAGTCGCATGCTTATTATCACAGAAGAGGCAGAGTCACACGGGGAGATACTAGGATGGGGAAACCACACAAGTCAAAATGTGGGCTAGGTTCGAGTCCTGACGGCGGCAGGATTTTCGACACTAGCTTTCCAGCTAGGTCTAATTCAGTCGCTTCTGGAGGAGAATTCTAGCGTCCGGCTGCTCTGATCGGTAGTTTTCCGTGGTTTCTCCGATCAACACCAAGCGAATGCCGGAGCAGTACCCTAACAAACGGGCCACGGACCGCGCACGATCTTTCCTTCCTCTTCCTTGTCCTATCCCCTCCCCTTACACACACACACTTACACTACCATGCACCACATTACCACATATTCGGGAGGCCGGTCGGGAGCTTAGAGCTTGTCCCGGCTGGGGCGGTGCCCGCTGGTGGGAGAGTCCTGGTTAGGGGGAAACCTCAATAGCTGACGGTACGTCGGCGCCGGATCTCGCCATCCAGCGGTAGAAATCCATCTAACGAGAAAAAATGCACTGCACTTACGGGAATAATGACCGTTGACGCGCCCGGAAAAAATAAATCAATCAAATTGTGGATCGGCGCCGGATCTCATGTAGTAGTGAGGAAGGAACACATCTTCTCTCACAAATATAACATGCACTATACTACGGGAAGAGTACCTTACCGTTGAGCGTGTGGAAAGAACATTCGCTCATCACAAGAGCGCGTGCAGACGTGCGGTGGGAAGGAAACAGGGCCGCGGCACTGGAGGCTGTCGGTCCTTAAAACAGGAGAGTGCACGCGGGCACTATACGAGTACATCGCTATAAAAACGTCAGTTTATTGCTGTTCTGCCTTCTTTCTCGGCGCCACTACTCACCCTGCCCACTCGTCTGCCCGCCCGTCCACCCGCTTCCGCATTCGTTTCATCCCCCTCTCTCTCTCTCTCTCTCTCTCTCTCTCTCTCTCTCTCTCTCTCTCCCACGCACATCCTGCCAAAAGCCGTGTTTTCTCTTGGCGATAGCTCCATTGCTTTTTCTTCCCCGTACTTTGCTTCCCTTTACCCTCTCCTCCCCCTTCCCCTTCCCTTCCAACTTCGACCTCGTGCTCAGCCTCATCTTCAACCCCAGTCGCACCCCCTCCCCCTCTCTCGTTCATGGGTCATCCTCGCTCCTCCTCAAACTTCAAACACGCCCCGTTTCCAAAACAAATGACAACGCCCCTTTTCCGCCTCCACTGCACCTGGCCACGCCTTCGACTGTAGCCTCGTTGCTACGACTCTTTCTCTAAACACACCATCGGATGAGATTGGCTCAGCGCCAGCATTGCGCTGTCTCTGCAGCGACTCTGACGCGGAGGCCCCAGGGTCTGAGTCCCGACGACGGCGGATTTTCAACACTAGCAACGTAGCTAGGTCAAATTCAGCTGCTGAGTAGAGGAGAATTGTATCAGCCGGCTGCTCTGATAGGTAGTTTTCCTTGGTTTCTCAGATCAATGCCAGGCGATTGCCGGTGCAGTACTCCAACGAACGGCCCACGGACAGCGCGCGATATTTCCTTTCTCTTCCTTGTCCTATTATCTCCCCTTACTCAAACTTACTTGCCTTTACATGATCTACACATGTTGAGAGCCTGGGTGTGGACCACCGCCAGCTCTCGATATAAAACATTCACTACACTAACGGGATTAATGACTATAGCAGTTGACGTGTTCTGAAACATCAATCTCATCTGGACTGTCCCACCAATTCTTTCTTTAAGGGACACAAGCATGAAAATGCACTTTCGAAATGAAAATTTTTTTTGACTACAATTTTTGTTTTAAAAATGTCAAATTTTGGATTTTTAATTAAACTTAAAAATAAACTTCAATTAAACTTGAATAACACTAGGAAAAATTTTAAACTTGAATTAACAATTTTTGCCAGTAATATAGGAATAATTTTTCTATTTGTTTAGAAACTTTAAGGAACATTTTTGTTTGAACTACTAAAGTTAGAAACTTGTAATTTTGGATAATAACACAGTAAACATAAATTAATAAACCCCTGCAAGTTCAATAACATTATTTCTTTTCGTTTTTAAAACATAAAATTTTTAATTTAAGTTAAAAAAATTATGAGTCAGTAGTTTTCAAGAAAAAGTTCCCTAAATAGACAAAAATGTAAATTATGGAAAATCGCCATCACAGATTTTGATATGAAACACGGAAAACAAATTGCTATTATTTTACATACCAAACATACATACAAGTCACAGAATATAAGAGCGGCGCCAAAAACATGTTGGCATGCCTGCAGACAGTCTTCTGTCTATCATGGAACTTCTACAAACTCATAATCTCCAAAATGCTGAAGACAAACTGAAAAATAAGCATATAATAACAATCCTGACTGCAAGAAAGGGGCGTGGCAAGCGAGGAGCCTTTAAATTTTAAAAGCCGCTTGGAGTGAAGTTACGACCGTAAAATTTCGCAGAGATGTTATTCGAAGTCTATATTATTTTTTAATGTATTTTTTGAAAAATGTGATTTTTCGCCATTTTCATGCATGTGTCTCCTTAAACCCTCCCTCGCAGCCTCTTCACACATTGAAGCAGTCTCTTTCAACCTTGCATACACGTGTGTGGCCGAGAGCACGAGAGCATGCCTCACAGTTAGCAACCTGCTTGTTTCAAAACACTCTGATTTACGGAGAAACCGGAACAAGGAATGACTGCTCGTCCAATAATAATGCATTTGAATGCTCTATGGTAACGGCGGGAAAGTCATTTCGTTTCTCCAATTAGTATTTTACGAGACTGTCGAACTCGATACTAACAGTTTTGGGGAATTTGTTAGAGTTTGATATTGACTTACAATTTTATTACAAACATAATTTTCACGAAATCTTAGAACCTGGGATACAATTTAGATGTGTTTAAATACGATTTAGTAATAATGAAATAGTTAATTCAATTACCTATTTCATTATTACTTATTAAATGATTATTATTCATTATTAACAATTAATTAAAAAATAGTAAAGTAAAATCCTTAAAGAAAATTCAATATGAAGAATTTGGATAAAAGCTGTGCTAAAGAGTAATTATTCATTATGTATCAATGCAGAAGCAATTAAATTACCAGCTAAAAATTTTAAAACATTTTTCTCTTGTATGGAATATTTTCCAACATTTTAAAATCTTAGTTTCAATATTATAATATGATCGATTGATGGCTTTTGAAGATTTTTAAAAAGAAATATTTATTTTAGGTCTCTTTATAAATAACTATGGTCGTTAGTGATCACTATTAATTTACATATCAATAACATATATCTTGAAACAATTGGAATTATTAAATACAAATTATACACTAGATTTTATAAATTATATCAAACAGAAATATTAAGTGCAATACTTTTTAAATAATTGAGATCATTTTATCAAAACCGCAATATTAACATAGATCAAGATTGATTTGCTACAATCAATTGAATTAAATATTCCATATATCGTGTTTGATGCCAAGAGTGTTTCATAGGTTTTAATTAAATTAAGGAATGTGATATTTTGATAACAATCCTACAGATTTTGGACAGGTGTCTAGGTCGGTTTTTATATTGTATATTGACAGCGAGGTAATAAGTATTTTTGAAAGGATTGGATTAGTCCTTGAAAGCTTTCATGGCATAAGTGCCAATTGGAACAATTTAGGAATAACTATAACATAATTTAGTGAGAAGCACAGATAATTTTCGCCGTCTTGCCGCGCTTTAAAAGTTTTTGTAAATTTCACTCTAAAAAAATCTAAAGCCTCAATGAATGTTGCTTTATTTAAGGGGTAATGAAATTGGTGTCACTCAAAACCTGTAATAATTTACTTTGCTTTAAAGTGATAAATAATGTGGAAATGAAGAGAAATATAATGGACATTGTAAACTCCCTCATTTGCTTTTGCTAAGTGTGATATAACGTTTAATGCATTTCCATTAATCACTTAGCGCTATTTATCATTCTTGTCAATACCGTTCACAAGAGTTATGACCCATGAACAAAACAAACGGGAACAAATCTTTCCCCGTTGAATTGTGTCACCCTGATATAAATATAAAGCTTTCTAATTACCAAGGAGGCAATGACACTCCTGAATTTGTCCTTTAGTGAATCTGTTATATCTAATGATAAAATAACCAAATGAAAGGCGAATAATTTTACATACTACCAAATTTTATTACAGACTTTTGTTAATATTATTCGAATATCAAAGTCTCATCATTCCGCATATTAAAAAAGAGCACAAGAAGAGCAGTTCATTTGTACATTGACGGTAAAACATCTCTCAGTCGCTTTGTTTGAGGTCACCTCAACTGCGTAAACCTTTCCGACGACTCGCATTTATTCATAATACAGAAAATGTTATTTTATTGAAGTAGTGACATAAAAAAATTAAATTGCACTCGATTTTAGTAGCAAGATCTTAAATTATTATAATTCAACATCTTAAATAAAAATTGAAGAAAAAATTAAAAAACAGCATATTTTCTGCATTTCCTTTCAAGAATGATAATGTATTTCAAATTACAACTTGTTTAAATATTGAATTCGTTAACTTATACTTATTTAACTTTGATTTTCTGCCACTTAAGTCCTAAAATGAAACATTAAATTCTCACAGAAACGGTAGAGAAACTTGCAAATTAAAATTTGCTATTCCGGTTTTAATGAATTTCTGACGTTTTATGCAGTATTACAATTTTCTTCTTACTCTATTAAGAATTTGAAAATGTTTATTTCTTCAGTTACAAAGTTCATTTGTATTAAGATTTTAACTTTAAAACTATATTGGTTAGTGTATTGGTTTAGTGGTGAGTTGTAGTTGACATTTACATAATTGAAATGATTGAAGGCGTTGTCATTGTCAACAATGTATATATATAGTAAATATAACAATAAATATTCAAATAGTATTGTTGACAATGACAACGCCTTTAATAATTTCAATTATTTAAAACTATAACCGGATGACTTAGTGGATAGTCCGTTGTCTTTGCAGTGACTTAACTGAAGGTCCTAGGATTCTAGTCCTTAGGTAGCGGATTTTCGACACAAGCTAGAAAGCTAGGTCGAATTCAGCCGCTCTCTGGAGCAAAATGCAGAGTCCACCTGATCTGATCGGTAATTTCCGTGGTTTCTTCCTCAACACAAAGCGAAAGTCGGAGCATGACCGTTACAAACTGGCCGCGGACTCCGCGCATTTTCTCCGACTTCCTTCTCTTATCCTCTCCCCTGACACATACTTACACATATTATCCTTGGGGGATCACAAGCACAAAATTTGGCCGGAGCAAAATGCAGATGGAAAATTTTCATTTACAAATGGAACAATAACGGACAGGAATAAGTTACCTGCGTCAGCCTTGGAACCCTTTCCTCTAGGTGTTCAAAGATTTAAAAATAAATTAACTAATGGTAGTTGTAAACTTTATTAATTTAGTAAGTTGGATTATTATATCAGTTATTATTTGATTATTATTTTTTTTTTTTTTTAATTAATATTAACTGCGTTCCTGTTCTAAATATATAATTATATTCAAGTAGTATTGTATTGAAGTGTGGTGACGTGTTGTGCAGTGTAGTGCAGTATAGAAGTAGAAAGAGAAGTGAATTTCAAATGTTGTGAAGTGAAGTGAAGTGTAATTAAAAAGTCGTGTAATCTTGTATTTAATAGTTTAAAATAACTGTGCAGGTCAACCATAAAATGTAGTTAATGCTATTATTGTTAGCATATTATTATTATTATTATTATTATTATTATTATTATTATTATTATTATTATTATTATTATTATTATGTCTTTAAATAATTTAAAGTTAATATTAGTAATATGTAAATTGTAGAGTTCTGCGACCTGGTTGTATATACCTATCTGCAGAATAATAAATATCTATATAAATATTATCTTATATGCACTACACTACCACACGCCGGGAGGCGAGTCGAAAGCATGGTATTAGAGCTTGTCTCACTGGGAGATACCTAGACAAAGCCATATCGGCGCGTAGGTCGGCGCCGGATCTCACCATCCAGCGGGGGCGGGGGTAGCACCACCACCTCTCGAAATGAAATATACGATAACAGGTCTAATCACCATAGCAACGGAAACATTAATGAATCAATTATAAACAAACCCGTGTTCGATATTTTCTTTAAGACTGTCTATTAGTATTCACCAACCAAACATTGTAACCTTTTAAGCACTGTTACAAAATTGGAGACACAATTATTAATTCACGTGGTTATCGGAGATAAATTACTAAACTTAAAGAGTGTAGCAATTTAGAACACAACGCTTATCGCAGATTTACCGTCAACGCATTGCTTCCAGACTTGAGTTTTCGCTGCCAAGTCTGCAGCCTCAGAAAGGCAGATTTTTCAGCCCGATTTCGCTCATTCACGTGCTAACAGCGCTTGATCCTGAGGGTCTTCCCAGCCAGGTAGGGCTGGCGCAGATGGGAGCGGATGGAGAGTTGCCTAATTGAATTGGATATCGCACCGTGCGCTCTCTCTCTCTCTTCCTTCCTTCCCTCGCACACGCCCTTCTCTCACTCATCGTCCCTCGAAGTCTCCGTTCCGTTAATGACATTTTATGGAAGTTTGAACACATTAATTAAGATTAGCGAGGATGGCGCGTGGGGCGAGAGGGGGCGGGGAGTCCTTGTTCGTGGGGGACACTGTGCAGACAAAGAGGGAGGAGGGGGCGAATGGATAGGCAACGCGATCTCTTTGAAGCCCCTTCTGTATCGGATTTTACTTACAGCTCCTTCGGAATGAGGGTAATTGCTTTGGACAGGAGTGATGATGCGACGTCACAATACGTTGTCTTGAAATTTGATAGAGAGATTTCAGGCGAAAACATTAGACGTGTAAGTCTTTTGCATACACTGTAGATAATATGTGTGAAATAATTACATCACTATTACGTACTTACGACATCTGAGAGATGCTGATATTAATGATCTGTACTAGATGTATCTTAATCTTGTGACATTCTTCTGCATAAGGGAATTAATTCGTTTTTCTAACGGTGAAGTAATCGGATTCTGAAGTCTTTTGTTGATTATATTGTCCCAGAAGAAAGGCGGATAATGAATTAAAATATCGCGGGGAATTATTTTGTAACATGAGAAAATATGTTGTATAACAACAATAGAAATTGGTTTATGAAAAATGAACGTACATTTATTTTCTCCTTAGTTTAATATATAAATTTTAAAATTAATCTGAATTTGGTTTCGTTATTTTATTTAAATTCACCCGTACAGAATTTGCACAGAGTACGGTATATTTTTAATTTTCCGAAAAGTTTAATCACCTTTCCTTAATTTTCCTTCCTGTTGATTCTCTTCCAAGAATGTAATTAAAATATAGTAATTTGTGGAGTAGTAGAGTTTGCTGACTCCGCAACTCTGCCATTTTTTTATTTTTAGCACGTTTTCCCACGCACATTTATCGCAGCACATTGTATTATTGTTAAAAAACATTTTAAGTAAACGTATTTTTACTTTTGTACTCTAAACTAGAGTACAGACCAAATAATGGAACCGTCTCAGCGATCTCCAATTACTGGTCATAAAACCCAAATCTCTTTTTGCTTAAAACCCGAAGATCTTTTGCTCTGTATCTTCGTACACGCCAGGAATAAGAACTGTAAGAGTTGTTCTAAATATTTTTAGTACATTTGAAATTGTGTTTTTAAATTGTATTTTGGGTAGTTCTTCCAAACTCTATGTATGCTACTTTATAGATATTTCTGAATTATAGATACAATTCCGTATTACTTTCTTTTCTGGACTGACATCGAAATATTTCTATTTCTCTCCAGTTTCTAATTCAATGCGAAGCCAAAAAAAAGAAAGAAATCTTTTTATTAATTAATTAATTAATTAATTAATTAATTAATTAATTAATTAATTAATTTATTTATTTATTTATTTATTTATTTATTTATTTTATTTTACGTCAAAAAACAGTTAAAAACTGCGTATGTAGTAAAATCTATTTTCAAAAATAAATAAGCAATAAATTTTGAATTTTGAAAGGGAGAAAAAAACAAAACAAAAACTCCCATGTAATAAAATCTATTTTCAAGGATAAATAGCAATAAATTTTGAATTTTGAAAGGGAGAAAAAAAACGTTCTTCTCGCGAGTAAACAATTTCCGGAACTTCCGCGAAACGAAAATGACTACCATCGCTTGTTTTCGCGCGCGCGAAGTTCAGTGGCGGGAGGAAGAAGTCGGTGGGGCGCTGACTGCTCTGAATTTCACGCGGATGTACTGCTCGTCTTCCGGTTGGCGCGGGCGCGGACGTGCGGAACGCGGTATTTTTATGCAAATAGGGGTGGGGCGGCGATGGAGGTCGCGAGCGCCTGCGGAAGTAATTACCGGGGCGTTTTTCTTTCGCGGCGCGCGCGGGCGGCGGTTTTCATGTGTTTTCCCTTCACCTGCGTCAGCGCCGCGCGGCGGGAAGGCCAATGAGGCGGCGCCGCTGCACATACTTTCTACGAAACGCGCGTCTTTGTTTTCAACGGGAGAAGAAAGCAGCATATTCGTTGGCTGGAGAAGAAGTACCTCCTCGGTGCGTAGGTGGGAAGAAACGGATGAATTCTGGTGTTTGTTGTGGAGTGCTTTCCGGTTTCTGTAGCGAGGGCAACAATTGATGTCACTGCAGTGTGACATTGCATCTGGAGGTTTTATGGTTCAGGTTACGAGGGCGGATGTTTTGTCATTATGGTTCAGGTTACGAGACAGAATGTTTTGTCATTAGCACATAGCTAGGCCGAATTCAGCGGTTGTCTGGGGGAGAATTTTACCATCCAGTTGTCCTGGTCGGTAGTTTTTCGATTTTTTCCCGATCATCTGGTGATTGCTGAAGCAGTATTGTAACAAACGGCCAGAACCGTGTAGAATATTTCCTTCCCCTTCCTTGCCCTATCCTTGCCTCTTACGTACACACACTTACATGCAATACTCTACACGTCATGCTGGGACCGAGAGCTGTTGCTCAGTGCATCAACTGATGTGACTGCAGAGCCCCTGACCGGGTGGTCCTCGGTTACCCTACCCACGGCGGCAGGATTTTCGACACTAGCTTTTCAGCTAGGACGAATTCAGTCGCTGTCTGGAGGAGAATTCTAGCGGTAGTTTTCCGTGGTTTCTCCGATCAACACCAGGCGAATGCCGGGGAAGTACCCTAACAAACGGGCCACGGACCGCGCGCGATATCTCCTTCCTTTTCCTTGTCCTATCCTCTCCCCTTACACACACACTTACACTAACTTGCACTACACTAGCACATATTCCGGGAGACCGGTCGGCAGCTTAGAGCTGGTCCCGGCTGGAGCGGTGCCCCGCTGGTGGGAGAGTCCTGGTTGGGGGAAACCCCACTAGGCGACGGTAGGTCGGCGCCGGATCTCGCCATTCTGCGGGGGAAGATCACCGCCATCTCCAGAGAAAAAACATGTACTACACTAACGGGACTAATGACCAAAGCAGTTGACGCGCCCGGAAACACGAAAAAATCAATCAATCATGCTGGGAGGTCAGTCGGGAGCTTAGAGCTTGTTCCAGCTGGGGCGGTGCCCACTGGTGGAAAATACCAGGTTGAGGAAAAACCAGATGCCGACGGGTAGGTGGCCTCGATCTCGCTGTCCAAGGGGGAAGATTACCGCCACTTCCAACGATATAAATAAAAATGCAAAACATGTCCTATATCTACGAGACTTATGACCTTATCAGGTGATGCGCCCGGAATCACTAATCAATCATTCGCCGGAAAGAGATGAAGTATCTGCTTTGTGCGTAGGTGTGAGGAAATGGATGAATCGTGGTGTGTATTTTATTGAGAGCCGAAAATGGCTAGTGAGGCATCTCCCTACTTTTTTGTTTTGATAAGTGACACACAAATAACCCCACTCTGAAAAACGTATAACGATTGTGTAATTTATATTTTTTGCAGAATTTTTCCTACTTAAATCCGAAGAAGTCTTGCGATTTCTTTATAAAATATAATAAATATTGTCGCTCTTTCGAAACTTTCAGGTGTTTTACATGTTTGTTTCTTACTGTTTGTAATATAACAAAATATTTCTTGTATTGAAACTGATCAAAGAAGTATTAAAAATGCATATTAGCTGATGTGCCCGTGCATATGATCGAAATGAAGTTGCTTCTTGCAGAGATTTGCCTGTTCTGATCAGTCATTTATTAGTTTTCTCCAAACAATATCAGACCGTTACTGAAGTACATTAACTTAAACAAAGGGCCAGGGACCAAATGTAATCGTTCCCTCTCCATCTTTCCCCATCTCCCTGCCGCATGACCGTCTCCCTAACATGCGTATGTTCTATTTCTCAAAATCTAGAGAACTTTGGCACAAAAATATACTGAATGTGATATTAAGAGTAGAATATCCACAGTTACCCACATATGTGTCATTTTATTGCCATGTGACTTGTTTAGTAATTCATTTGTTTCTTTCCTATTATTCTTTTTCAATAGCACCTTCTGACACAACTTGATACCTGGAATTGGAAAGTAACTTGGCCACAATCCAGCAAAACGCTGTCTTTAGTCACTGGCCCCGAAAGAAACAATAGCCCTGGCCAAATATGCCAGGTCTCTAGCGCGCATTCATACACACACACGTACGCACGCACGCACGCACGCACGCACACACACACACACACACGCGCGCGCGCGAACACACAGAACGACACACTTCCACATTTCACAACGTTATTGCAAATATAGGGTTACCCGATCGTCAAGATAGAAAAATACTATATTTTTTGGAAATTAGAAAGTAAATTTTTAATGATAAAACCATAAAATTTACTCTTATGATATCTGGACAACAAGACGGACGGGCAGACGGACGGGCAGACGTACGGGCAGACGGACGGGCAGACGGACGGGCAGACGGACGGGCAGACGGACGGGCAGACGGACGGGCAGACGGACGGGCAGACGGACGGGCAGACGGACGGGCAGACGGACGGGCAGACGGACGGGCAGACGGACGGGCAGACGGACGGGCAGACGGACGGGCAGACGGACGGGCAGAGACGGACGGGCAGAGACGGACGGGCAGAGACGGACGGGCAGAGACGGACGGGCAGAGACGGACGGGCAGACGGACGGGCAGACGGACGGGCAGACGGACAGGCAGACGGACGGGCAGACGGACGGGCAGACGGACGGGCAGACGGACGGGCAGACGGACGGGCAGACGGACGGGCAGACGGACGGGCAGACGGACGGGCAGACGGACGGGCAGACGGACGGGCAGACGGACGGGCAGACGGACGGGCAGACGGACGGGCAGACGGACGGGCAGACGGACGGGCAGACGGACGGGCAGACGGACGGGCAGACGGACGGGCAGACGGACGGGCAGACGGACGGCAGACGGACGGGCAGACGGACGGGCAGACGGACGGGCAGACGGACGGGCAGACGGACGGGCAGACGGACGGGCAGACGGACGGGCAGACGGACGGGCAGACGGACGGGCAGACGGACGGGCAGACGGACGGGCAGACGGACGGGCAGACGGACGGGCAGACGGACGGGCAGACGGACGGGCAGACGAACTGACGGAGAGGCACACAGATACATAGGCATAATGACGTACAGACAGGCACAGCACAGACAAATGTACTGACAGACAAAGTCAGACGTAAATACAGACGTAATGACAGAGGTACAGACGAATAGATTGTCGGGCAGATGGACAGACGGACAGACAGACGGTCGTTTTGATGTAAACAAATTTTTCCGTATCAAGGACAAACAAGAAGTGAATTGTGAGTCCACATCGTGTTACATAGGATTTAATTTACTACATATAGGAACAAGATTTTTCAAAGATCTGTACAATTTTTCAATATCAGGGATCTATAATAGTACGAATTTTTTGCCAAACACCGCAGTTTTTCTCTGAAGCATTACGCAGTTATCTCGTGTTTACTATGCGAAGTTATACTTCGTGTTTAGTATGCGAAGAGCAGCTGGCTACTTGCAGAGCTAACTGCAATTTACAAAATGGTCATGAAATTACTGATACTAGTGAGAACCCGTCAAAATTTGACGGTGGTAACTGAGATAAATGTAAAATACTGTGCCCAGACTAATGTTCACAATATGTTGCAGTGTTTGGATCTTCAGGGTATAATGAAGATATTCTGAAGTTACAATTTACAAAATTGTGGAGTTACAAAATTTTGAACACGTATAGCCCATGACCAGGTGGCAATGCACTATGGCCCACATATTCCAATAATACACCAAATGACACAAAAGAAAAAGCCCTATTATACTGACGGATATTATTTCTAAAGTTTTTTGATGTGTCATCATCTATTAACGAATTTGATTACTTCTGGCATATTGCTTGAAGGTGAACTTATTTGCCCATTTAAGCAACACAGAGTAAACTCGTTTGCAGAATTTCTCTCGCATGCGAAGTACAAAGCTGAACAAAACTGACATTTCATAGACAACGAACCAATAGGAAACGAAATGACCTCACTATCACAACACCTACGCTGACTTTCTCTTTCCCTGCGTCCAGTTAATGTACGTTTGCGTCTTTTGGGGCGAGTGGGCGGAATTCGACACAACGGAATTCAACATAACGACATTCGCAATTCGACATAATCTGTGAACAACTTCACTACTTTAGTACAACCGAGCAAAACCCACTGTCCCAATGTTCTCTACAAAATACATCACAAAGCAAACGCATGCAACTGTCAACGCCACAATGCAATTATTACACTGAAACAAAACCTTGACAAATTGTAAACAAATCTCAACAATCAAAACAAAACATCAGGCAGCGCCACCATGAAGCAGCGTGGATTCACATCTAGGGTTTCATGCAATCGGTTTTGACACAACCACCCTTTGGAAGAAAACAATTGACTATTGATAAGCGTACTATTAAAGAATGATTTAATTAATTAATTTACACCGCAAATGCTGGTGAATCAACACAAACAATATCTGATAACACATCTAAGGATCACATTCTTTCATTTAAAGGAAAAAATACTACAATTGGTTCAGTAGGAAGCTCTAAATAAAGCCATGGCAGAATACCTTGTCTTTTTAAATATATAGATTTTGAAAAACTTTCATCTGTGAAAGAATTTCTGAATCCTCGATTCAGAATGCTTGTAACACCTCTGCCGTAGTAAGATTATCAAGAACGAGTCGCCAACAACTAACAATTTGAGTTGAGATATAAGAACATTAAAATATTTATTTAAAAATAAATGAAACACTTTTCAAGTAGGTCGCGCAAGTGGCTAGACCAATTGAGGAATGTCAGTTTTGGTGAACATCTTTTGTAGGATTAAGTGCTAGTGTAGTTCAAAGATAGACGTAAGGTCTAGAAAGCATTTGAATCCTGTCATTTTTTCTTAATTGGTTGGACAATATAAATATTCACATAATAAGTGTACATTTAATTCAATAAAAGCTAACCCAAAAGTAATATGTTTATACACTAAGTGTTCTGTTGCATAATTGTTGAAAATATTAGTATCATGATGAAATGGCACAGAAATATTACACGCATATGAAAATGGAAACCTCAATTACTTGAAGAGGAAATAACTCAAAAAATATTGGCAATCAGTTGCCTCACCACATGTCACGTTGATAAGAGCAAATGGTCAGGGAAGTGTGTTTCGGGTCATCAGCAACAGGATTGCAAGACTCCGCACTTCGGATGAATTCCAGCAGTAATCGGGCGTATTAACTTTCTCAATGTGCCCTCTTTCAAGCTGAAATTTGTACGTGAATGTTCACTTATTATCATGCGCCATATAAGCAAAGTTAAATACTGTGGGATTCGGCCATCCATCACATTTCACTACAGGAATCATGGTAAATAAGATTTCACAAAGCCACCTTATTACACAAACAGCAAGTATTTTTTCGTTTTTCTTTTACACAACTAGGATCAAACACGTAATAAATGAATGAAATATATCTCATAACTTCTTTTATGACATCTTTGTTTTATACATTCTATTTGTTGAATTAATTCATACATATTTGGTTTGTTATTTACAATTTTAATACTGCGTACTCTCTGCAACCTACTGAGGTCTATCACTAAATACCTCTGTCTATATTAAACATTTCTCCTTTCCCATTCCTATCCTGACTTCCTCATATATTCTTGTAACTAATACCCAATCCGTATCTCTGCTTGTTACCACCTCATTTTCTAAATTTTCTTTGCATCTAATACACGCAGATCCCATTTCATTAGGTAGCCATACCTTTTATCTTACTCTTTACTGTCATTCGTCGTATCATGAAGTCTATTCGTCTAATTAAAGGATCTGTCTCATAAACCTTTCTCCCAAGACCTCTATTTTCTTTCTCTTTCCAACCCCTATAGATCTACTTTCCATAATAACGCAGAACGAACAACACGGATAATGTTGTATGTTAGTGAGATAAAGCTTCAGCAGCCATATCATTATTAGTCATGTATGCAAATAAATACGTCATGAATAGTTTTATTAATTTTGAATAAATTGTTTTAATAATCGTAATAAATGAACGATAAAGTCAGCCAGTCATGTTCAGAAATCACGAGGTTGCTATTCACTGGAAATGGCACCCAGGGAGCGGTAGGCTCTTGAATATCTCGTAGCAGCCGATAGATGGCCACTGGAAAGAGGGAGAAGCAAAACGAAAACGTAGTCTAAAATGGGAACTAGTACGTTATGACGATGTCGTTTATTATCACCGCTAGATGTAAAGAATGCAAGTCATTCGGACTGAATTTTACATATTTGCAACATCTGTCACGGATGCAGAAATCGAATCAGTCATTAAATTCGGTAAGCTGGTGTTTATTGGAATTTCTCCTTTGGAATGTGACGCATTTGATTTGATAATGTGGGTTCAAGAAATTGAGTTTGATCTTCAAAAAATGTTCAGTTGGGGAAGGATATGCGCCTTCATCACAGCCTGTACACGGCAAGGCTGTTTACGTGTGCAGCGGCTTCTCGAATACATTGAATTCGATATGTACTATACATTTCGCATGTACTTTTCATTGTGTGATGTAGTGTGTTGTTCAATTGTTTCTGTGGATTTTGATTCGTTCAACCGCTTCAAAACCATTTTAAAGCTTAATCGGCAAATATTTGTATTCGAAAATTCAAAAGCAAATTTAAACACTAGGAATTTGTATTTTACAATTAAAATCATCCTCTGAGTAAACACTTACACATCTTTTACGTTGGCCTCAGACCCATTGACTTACCAACTTTCCACATTGGTGTTCATTTTTAATCATCCAGAGAGATCTCAAAATATCATTTGTTTCTTCACTCATCCAGTATAATATTCTTTATTATTTCAGGGAGTTTCGTCATTGTGTCAATCATCTTTGACACGAACCATTACTGTCCAAACCGAAATAAATATTTTAGTGTAAAATGTATGTAAAATTAGTTCTCCTCTTTTCTATTTGTTGCATTAGGCACTGTTGAAAACATTAAGACCTAGTTTACTATCTTCGAACGTGAAATATACGTTTCTATCATTTCTGATTTCAAGTAACACATTCAATGTGAAAATTACATTAGATCACCTTCAAAAAGGAATGTTACATCATTAAACTTTCAGGAAGATTATAGATGCATACTCCTATTCAAACCGATGCGTCATAACGAGTTGTGAAATGGCTATTTGACAATTTTTCCGGTGATTAAGGCACTAATAACACTGCAATAATAATGTCCTCCTAATGGGTAGATTATCAAATAAGTTGCCAAATTTTACTAATCTCCTGAGCAATCTTGAAAACGCTATTTTATGTAGAAAACGTTCATTTAAGAAACTCATTTTCTGACGGTTCTCTATTGGTGGTGATGGAGTAATATTGACTGATTGAATTTAAATTTTTGCGAAATCTTTCAGAGCAAATTTAGTAGTTGAAATTTCTATTTTTAAGATGAAAGAAAAATGTAAAATTTCCAATATTAAAAAATTAAAAATGGTACGTTTATAGAGAGTTGAATAGAGAACGTTGGTTACACAGCTGTACCTAACTAAGCGAGATTTCAATATCGGGGCCGCCCGATATAAAATATACGTTTCAGCGTTCTTAAAAGTTACAAATCGCTCGAGATTAAATTTTCAGCACGTCTTTCACTGCGTCCTGAAGACATCATCAGAATAGTAAGTTTCTTGTGAAGGACAACCACCAACATGCAGTACTTTAAGCAGGGTAAAAGCACCAGTAGTGCTTCTGAAGGACATTTTAATTTTCCCAAAATTCAAAATTCGTTACGTGATACTCATGATACCTCTTTCTGAATTGATCCCTTGACTAGAAAAGACTAACTTTCAATTTCTTCCACATTCATTCATTTATTACGTTATTTCGAAACCTCTATAATTTTGATTTGTTAGTGGAGTGTCTAAAAATTGCAACATGATGGTAATGGTCAGGTCTGAAGTAAGAAATAAATACTCAATATTCTATACTCTGAATTTGTTTCAAACATTGAGACCAGTGCGTGCGTGTTTCAGCCCATATTTTTGCACATCGTGCGATATTTCACTGCTAGTATTAATAAATGTTTGCAACTTATTCTTTTTACATAAAAGAAGGGCATATAATAAATTATTTTCTTTCTACACCTTGTCGCAAGAAGGCATGCGCCTCAAACGCTGCATGTTTTAAGCAAATGGGAATTCTCAAATTCTCATGTTTCAAATTTTGTACTTTTATGAACTTGTACTGACACAGTCGTCATTACTAGTGTGTTTGCCCTTCTGCTCTGTCTAAATGAGCAATTTTAGGGTACTCTAGATCACAATTTCGTGACAATTACGTTTTAAATATGGGCATCCAAATTTTAAGATGCCTTGTCAATGTAATAGTTCTTGTCATGTGAGATATTTAACGAGTTTTATTTAGAATATGTCTTCGAGAATCGATATCACCTTCATCTAATCAGAAATGCTTGAAATATAGGATTTGTAAAATTTTATTTCGTGAATTCTCATACAATGCTTTATGTTTAAATTATACGGGCAATTTATTTTACCAGTACGAAAACTTATGATTCGAAGTTATGATGACTCCATTGAATATCAATGCAGCTAGCAAGAGATTTGTAATAAAAAATACCTCGGGATATTATGGAGGGATAAATAGAATATACAAACTCAAATGAATCATTAAAATATGAAAAAGTACGCATTATCCATTCACTACACATAAAAAGATCATACAACAATGAAACTATGACACAAGGAGTCTTTGACTAGTGGAGCAATTCCGCATGTATCACTGGCCCCGCTGCAGTTGGCGAGGCGGTGATTCCTAAGTGTAGTCCTTTGGCACGGGCCGCACTTCCCACTGGCACTCCTTGCCGAGGAAGCACGCGTGGCAGATGTCGCACAGCACGCACTGCACCGCGCAGCCCTCGGTGTGCGGCAGCTGCTGCGCGCAGGCCTTGCACAGCCCGCACTCCTGCATGCAGCCCCTGCGGCACACCAAGCACTCCGTCAGCCTTTTGGACACTACAAGCGCCCCCCCCCCCTCCCACCCCCGCCCCCCACACACACCCACGCGCACACAATCTCTCTCTCTCTCTCACACACGCACACAATCTCTCTCTCTCTCTCTCTCACACACACACACATTCCCCACACACATTCCCCACATTCCACCCCCACACACACATCCCCACACACATCCCCACACACATTCCCCACACACATTCCCACACCCCACATTCCCCACACAACACACATTCCCCACACATTCCCCCACAAACATTCCCCCATTCCCACACACATTCCCACACACACACACACATTCCCCACACACCACACATTCCCCCATCACACACACATTCCCCACACACATTCCCCACACCACACATTCCCACACACACATTCCCACACACACATTCCCACCACACACATTCCCCACACATCCACACATTCCCACACACACATTCCCACACACACATTCCCCCACACACATTCCCACACACATTCCCCACACACATTCCCCACACACACATTCCCCACATTCCCCACACATTCCCCACACACACATTCCCCACACACACATTCCCCCCCCCACACACACACACACATTCCCCCTCCCCACACACACTTACTCCAATAATTTATCTTAAATATTTATAAATAATAATTAAATATTGATTAAAACTTATTGGGAGTCCCTATCCAGCGGGGGTACCATGTATATGCGTAGTCTTCTAATCTATCAATCCTCTCTTTACTTCACACACTTGCAAACGAATTCAAAATAGTGAACGAAAATAAGATGGAGTGGACTGTAAAGTAAGAAATGTGAAAATTACAATATTTGAGGAGCTTCGATTGATTCAAACAATAAGGCCATAAGTGGCGAAGGCCTAGTTAAAACATTTCGATACAGGAATGTGTGTTTAATGTTTTACGTACTTATTCCATTTGTATGAGCTCGTCATCTTCTATTTAAGCGAACAATCTTCCTAATGTAGCCCTAAAATACGATGATTTTCTCAATTACCGGGCGGAGTAAGCAGTATGCAAGAGTATGCCAACAAAGACAAAACAATGTGCTTCACCATAAGGGTTTTGCAAATGTTCATTGAAGTATTTTTTTATTATTAAAAGATTAAATTAAGGTTCTAGGCAGAATCCTTTTCAATTTACTAATAGTTTCCATTGAACATATTTTGCATCGTTAACATACAGCGCTGTATTTGTGCTGATTGCGTTTTTTATGTCAAAAAGCCACTAGTAAGATTGTAAATAAATAATTAATGATATGATCACGATTCTACGACATAATTTGTAAATTTACTCTTCGCAAAAGTTACATGCGCTTACAGGGTTAAATACATTTAAATATTGATAGGAGCTAATAAACATTCATTTTGTACGAACACGATGTAAAATTTTCTAAAAATGGTGAGAGTTCACTACTCTTAGAAAATTTGCCCTTCACCTTCAATCTTGTCTGCGGCTCAGCGTTCTTTTTGTGTGTTTGTAAACAGGATTGGGGGCGGCGAGAGTGGATAGTTTCGCCCGATTACGATTACGTTCATTCAGAAATATTCACAGTACTTCGCACCTGTTGATCAAACGAAACAAACTCGCAATATTTTATTACCTGATCGAATATCAAGCAAGAAATCACTTTCAAATATAATTTTTATAAGAAAATGTACTACACTAACACGAGATCATACTAATAACAAAAGTTCATGATAAGGTGAGTTTTAGATAGAAATAAAAACTTATTTTACTGCAATTATCAATGAATAATATTTGCCGGTCCGGTGGCCGAGATCGCTAAGGCAGTAGTGTCGTAGTGATCTCCGACCGAAGGGTCGCGGGTTCGAGTCCCGCCTCGGGCATGGTTGTAATTGTGTTCGTCCTTTCACCCCTTATCATCAATCACCATATCGTTTCATCCACATAGTTACCATACCGTTAACAGCAATAGTGGTCGCTAATGACCTTAGATGTTGAACCGACCTTAAATAAACCAATTTTTTAAAAAAAGAATAATATTTATTTTTAATTGATATTAAGTTATCGTTTGTTAAAACCTAGTTATGTATGTTATTTTGTAGCATGTCATTTAACTATAAACATTCTTATCAATATGTACGACTTATTACAAAACTTTTTGAATAGTATAACACATTAAGTGACACTACCACGAGAAGTAAAAGTCGACCAGGAATAGAGTAAATATCTTCAAACTAAATGTTTGTGTTAATTCATTGTATACTGAACTGGAATAAAATTGGTTTCAGGCTCGCCAACACATTTAAGGAAGACTTTTCCCGTGTTTATACTTTTCCCGATAGTCATCTACAGAATTTACGAGGTAAAAATCTTCGAGAGCACGAATCACCACGGTTGACTTCACTGGGGATATCCCTCTGGGATGAATCATATGTACTTGGGCGTCAACTCTTACGAGAATCCTTTTCTAGTACAAGCATGGTTTAGAAAGTAGCCTCTTTGAAGATCTTCGTTGTTCCCTTCTCGCAGACTTCGTCTCCTGCAAGCTCGAGTACCGAGAGTCCGCGTTTACATACATGGATTTTAACTTTAGTTATGTTATTTTATTTACTTCGTATTTACATCTTACTTCGTATTTATACATTTAATGTTTCTTATAAAACAAACATTATTTCACAACTTGTGTCAGAAAATGTCACGGAATTTGATAGAATATAAAAATTTATCTTATTTTGAAACAGAATTACCGGAATATTTTTAAACAAATAAAACCAAATTTTAATACAATAGTACATTTCAACAACTATTTTATTATTTTGAGCGTTTTTGCACGACTCTTGCTGAAGAGCGTCTTAGGAACGAGGGTTCTTACGAGAAAGTAAAGAAATAAACTAACAATATAAATAACGACTTGAATAAACAATTTTGGTATAACAAACTGATTAAGAAGTGAACATAAAGCATTCTTTGTTTAAGAACATTTTGATCATTAAAAATATTCATTCATTCATTCAAATGACCATTATATATATTTGCTTTTAGATTTTAGTATTGCTCTCAATTTATGAATCATTGTGCAGAACTCCATCCTCATGAATAATATGAAAATAGTAATGAATAATATTTAGAACAAAATCTTGTTTGGGGCTCTTATTATTTAATTTTTTGAAATTACCACGATGCTGAGATATTAAAAATGAAACGAAAAAGTATGGTTTCCGTTGACAAGCCCGTCTTTTCTCTTATTTTATATATATTTTTGTATACTAAACTAGAACCGCCGATTTGATCGTTTTACTATCATTGCGCATTTATATAGTTACTAGAATACGTTAATTTATACCACATATTTTATTTAACAGAATCAGAAATTTTCTTGAAAGTGGATCCATATTTGGGAGGTATTGCAGGCTGCTTCTGCTTCCTGTATAATGTCCCCGGACAACACTACGATTCTAAAGCTATGTGTAAAAGCTATGCTTTTACTCTAAAGTTAGTGTAAAAGTGAATGTTTTGTTCTCTTCACTCAATTATAACTCTGATTCGAGTTTTGGCGTCAGAAAATTAAGAGAAAAGTATAAATATATTGTAACTTTTTGCTCTCATCATTTACCAAAATAAATAAATAAATAAATAAATAAATAAAATCTCAAAATAGGAACGTGTGTAGAGCAACAGTTAACGAAAATGTCATTGGTGGCAGGCGTGAAAAGTCTTTGGACACAGAAAAAAATTGTTAGTACAACTACGTTTCATTTTCCAAAATGTGGTACTGCGCGGCGTTCAACCGTTCATTCTACGCTTACAACCGTCATCCCACTTTCTTGATCCCAGTAACAATTGCAGCTTTGCAGCGACAAGTGGTTCGGTCTTAGAATGGGGTGTGTGAGTGCTAGTGGAGTCGGGAATTTGCTCTTCATAGATGGTATAATGAACCAATATGACAACATTGACAATTTTAGAAATAATTGAAGAGCTAGTGCTACTTTAATGAATTTTAGACAAGCCTTCGTTTTTCCAACAAGACAAAGATCCACACTGCTTAAAATACGAAACTTTGGTTATTGTACAGTACACCAAAACAACTGCTTTCTCCTTACTCTCCGCACCTAAATCTAATAGAGCATTTATGGAGTTTTCTGGAGGAAAAAATTAGAAATAGAAAAATTGCAAACAAAACAGAACTGAAGATAGCGCTAGGAGAAAAATGTAGTAATATTTCTCCTCAAATTGTGCAAAATCTGTGAATTCTATACCACAGAGACTTAGGGCTGTTTATTGTGCCGAGAAAAATCTCACAGAATATTAACATGTCTTTTTTAGCAAATATGATTATTAGATCTGTAAGTGTCTAAAGACGTTTTGCATCCCATTTCGGCGCAGTTTTCTTGTTTTCATTGTACAAGGTATTTGTTTTGCTTGTGAAACTATTTTTGTGGAAATATGGAAGAACTATTTGTTGTCAAGATGTTTTTGACTATGTTAAATCCATCTTCAAATTTCCTCAAACAACAGAAAGATTCGTAAGTGTCCACCTTCTTCTGCAGTAACTGTTTTTGAAATTCCTTGACATATCCAAATAACGAGTTACAAACGCATTCAACTGCTTTATTTCAGGAAAATCTACCCCTAGAGGACGCTTTGCTCGGAACACAAAAGTAATAGTTATGGTGATAGTTACAAAACATTGAAAACAAATTTTAAAATTCTGTTTTTAAATGATAACTTTCAAATAGCGAAAGAAAGGATGACACGTTCTCTACGAGACTACAGACATATAGTAAATAACTGTCTGTAATTAGTTGCATGTGTCGATATAATAGTGATATCTACAACAAGCAACATTGCAACATCAGTTGCAAACTTTTACTAGTATTATTAGTAATTCGAGTCCATAATTTGAACGCAATTTGAATTCAATGAAAAGGGAATAGACAGAAGAACATGTATAATATTATTGGCGAGGCTGTGGTCCTTTAATTGACATATGACGAGAGGTTTGTTAATTAAACCCTTTGCAATCCTAGGGCTACTAAAGATAAGCGTTATATTTTAAAACTCGACATATTGATATTATATAATTTGTCCCATTAAACAATGTTGTCAACATATCTTTTCTTTGTTGTTGATACAAGTGAAGGTATTTATTTAAATATTACAAAAGAACATTAACTGTGGGATTTTACTGCAGACTTCTAGTCCAGAACACGTGTTTTGCAGGGAAGTACATGCAATTATCCCTCCCTCAAAACATTTTCCCCATTACGTATTATAAAAACAATGTGAAATGTGTGCATCACTATTAGCCGATGTTTCACTTATACAATGTTACTATAAACTTATTTGGTACAGTGTCCCCGATTACGAACCGATGTTTATAAATGATTGTCTTGCTGGGGATACAGTAAAATACCTAGGAATTTTTTTTAGAAATGACGCACGTGGCGACAAACTTGAGAAGTGGATTGTAGTACGCGACGAACGTTTCAAGGCCAAGCAACCAGCTTAGGCTTCTACTGTACAAGTCTCATTCAAGAGGAAGCTGGTGAAATAAAATTACAGCTATTTATGCATCAAGTCCGAAAACTCCTTGTTTTCCATAAGTTTATAAAACTATGAAGGGACGACAAAAGATCAGAAAAATAAAGCAAAAACCTCAACTTAAGTCGAAATTAGATTTTGTGCGCTCCCCTTTTAAATTTTTAATTAAAAAATGTTTGAATGTTTGTTTCATAAATTTTATTTATGAGGCATTATGTATAATTGAAATGACATGGTAGCTATAGTCATTAAAAAAATCTTATTTTCTTTTAAAGCGTTGTCAACGTCCAAAATTATCTGTAAGTGACGGAGAGAGAAAATTCAAAGAAAATAGCTGCATAGAATATTTTTTAAAAAGACATATTAAACTTTTAATGGTTCAAAATTCCCTCAATCGAAAGAATCCTTTCCCCTCTCACTTTTCTTGAATTTTGATGAACCTAGATCTAAAAAATATTTAATCGACCCAATCCAGAAAACATTCTTGTGCGCGAACTAGTATGCGATTCTCGTGTGGGTTCTAATATAACTTTTAATCAGAAATATTCAACAATCCAGGAGGATGATCGCTATATCAATAGTTAGTTGACGTTCTCTTGGATATCTCGGCTTATCAGCGGTACCACAGATATTTGATATTACGCTGACAACTCTAAAATAATAATAATAATAATAATAATAATAATAATAATAATAAATAATATTTAATAATAATAAAGTCTTTATTGATATACGGAGACTCGGGCCATCGGACCAGCATTTTCACCCAACCACGTGTCAAGTATATTTTAATGTCCATCGTCAACTCAAACAATCAGCTACGTCCACAAAAATAGAAATCTGAAGTTATTATATCTAGAAGTTACTAAGTAGAACTTTACCTCTGAAAAGTTATTTATTACAAACTTTTAAAATAACCTCCGAAAACTTTCGCAAACTCTGCTTCATACCCAAAAATATTATATACAATTGTTATCTTATATTATTTACACTACAATAATCATTATACTTTTCCGATCATGTAAGTAAAATACGAGTGCTGATGGTCGCTCGACTTATAACCAACTAACATTTGTGAGATGGAATGAAGTATTGTATAATTAAGCCCTGAAGATGAAATTGACTATTCTGGAAAGTCAGCAAACTCGAATAATTTCACGTCTTTATTTCCTCTTTGAACAAATTCCATGATCCAGAACATATAGTATGGCTGAAATGAGGTTTGGGTTTATTATCTACATTATAATAATAGTATATAAATGAGGTTTGTGTTTATTATCTACATTATAATAATAGTATATTCCATTATTGGTATTACAACATTTCCAATTTACAGCCTGCGTCTGCATGAGCCGAACAGCCGGCGGCGCTAGCCGAATTCGTTTACTACGCTCCGTGAAGTCACGAAGATTAAGCGAAATCGAGGCTCGCGGGTTCGTGGTTGGGTGAGCAGCCAGGAACCCCGGGATCTAACGGCGTCGAGCCCCTGGCCAAAGGGATAAAAGGCACTGACTGACTGCGACGTGACGAGACTTGACAAATATTTAAAAAAATAAAGCACATTAATGGAGGATTACTCCCCAGTGCAAGCGCTCAACTCCCCTTAAGGGGCTTGGAGACCCGTTGCGTCAAGGTGTAGAGGCAACAAATTAACAAAAAACTGGCGCTGAAGAGCGACCGAACCGAGGGGCGACTGACCTCTGCTTGGGCGGCGCCACGGCCGCAGCTGAGAGCAGCTCCACGTGCACTGCAGCAGCAGGAGGAGGACGAGGGGAGCGCGCGAGGCCCCATCGCGAGCACCGCCGGCCGCCGACTGAAGCTCCGCTGCTCGACTCGTCGCGACACGAGGCGCTCCCCGCCCCGTGTTGGGCAACGCGGCTCCTCGACGCGCGTCACTAGTCACGGACGGAGCCGCCACATACGTCATCGGCACAACAGCTGAACGGCGCAGCGGCCGCCTCCGGTGACGTAACTCAGGTGCGCACAGGCGACCGCAGACGAACCGGCGCGACCGCCTGGACGCTGTTTGCCGGAGGACAAGGTTGCGGTCAACGGTGTTTCCTCGCCAGCCAGCAGGGTTCAAGAGCGTTGGCGTGATGGACGACGGCCAACACCTGGCTGTTGCGAGTCGGCTGACACATGTGACGCCTCTGCAGGTAGTGTTTTTGTCTCGACGGGTTTTCCACTCATACTATGTACGAGTAGTTTGGTCGTTGATTAGTTTCTGCTTCCGAGCGTGTCAACGACTATGGTCATTTTTACTGTAAGAGCAGTGCATGTATTATCACAGGAGGTGGCAGTGATATTTTTCCGCTGGATGGTGCTATCCGGCGCCGTCCTACACGATGGCTTGTTCCAGATAATGGGTTTGGTTTGGTTTGGTTTGGTTTGGTTTGGTTTTTTTTCGTGTTTCCGGGCGCGTCAACTGCTTTGTTTATTAGTCCCGTTAGTGTAGTGCATGTTTTTTCTCGGGACATGGCGGTGATCTTCCCCCGCTCGTTGGCGAGATCCGACGCCGACCTACCGTCAGCTAGTGGGGTTTCCCCCTAACCAGGACTCTCCCACCAGCGGTGCACCGCCTCAGCCGGGACAAGCTCTAAGTTCCCGACCGGTCTTCCTGAATATGTGGTAGTGTAGTGTATGTTAGTGTAAGTGTGTGTGTGTGTGTGTAAGGGGAGAGGATAGGACAAGGAAGAGGAAGGAGAGATCGCGCGCGGTCCGTGGCCCGTTTGGTAGGGTACTGCTCCGGCATTCGCCTGGTGTTGATCAGAGAAACTACGGAAAACTACCGATCAGAGCACTATCACATATTCCGGGAGAGCGGTCGGGAGCTTAGAGCTTGTCCCGGCTGGGGCGTTGCCCCGCTGGTGGGAGAGTCCTGGTTGGGGGAGACCCCACTACCCGACGGTAGGTTGGTGCCGGATCTCGCCATCCAGCGGGGGAAGATCACCGCCATCTCCCGAGACAAAAACATGCACTACACTAACGGGACTAATGACCGAAGCAGTTGACGCGCCCGGAAACACGAAAAAATCAATCAATCAATCAAAACTACTGCCCCGAGGAGAATTTCAGCGGCTGGCGGTTTCTTATCAATACCAGGCGAATTCTGGAGCAGACAAGAGGGCCACGGATCGCGTGCGATATTACCTTCGACTTCCCTGTCCCACCGTTTCCCCTTCCTCACTCACACTTACATACGCTAGACTACCTCATATGTCTGGAGGCCTCCGGGAGCTTAGTGCTGGGGATATATAAGTACCTGGAAGGGGAAATGCCGCGCAGGCCGACATTTAGTACGGCTCCAGACCTCGCTTTCCAGTGGCCGCCATCTCCCACGACAAAACATTCACCACATATCTAGACTAATGGCCACAGCAGTTGACGTGCCCATAAAAATCAATCTATCAATCTAAACGTCATTAGACCGATAGAGAGGAAATAATAGTCGCGTTTGGATTTTGTAAACCAAGGTGTTGGCCGGAGTCAATAATCAGTCGAGTCCGTTATTTTGTGACATGTGATGTGATGTGATGTGATGTGATGTGATGTGATGTGATGTGATGTGTGTGTGTGTGTGTGTGTGTGTGTGTGTGTGTGTGTCGTTTAATTCTACCTTCTTGACAGAAACTGGTGGTGCTAGAGAATGGCACAGACTTTCGCGTACTAGATTATTTCCCAATGCGTTCAGTGCGAAGTCGCTTCTAGTTATTGTCTATTGGTGTGTGTATTTGACAATTCTGTGAACATTTAGAGCACATATTCACAGACAATTTCGAGAAACTTGAAAAATAATTTCAAGCACTTGTATTGAGAAATTCAATAATGTTTCTAAAATGTCCGTAATGCACGGGTAAATTTTAACCACGTGAGAATTATCTCAAAAGTATCTTTATGTTTGAAAAATCGAAAGTGTACATCAAAATGCCGTTTATATCATGCCATAGCATGCACGCCATGCAAATGCATTTATTGCTATTTTGTACAAAACGTTTAAAGACTTTGAAACTTTTTTTTTTGCGAAAATCGCGAAAACTAATATTATTTTGAAAAAAAATGTACATTACGTTATTTAAAGATCTAACTTTAAAGAACAGTTTTTTAAAGAATAAAATCTCTACTCTCAATAGTTTAGTTTTATGTAGGTGAAAAAACTAAATTTTCCCATTGTGTAAAATACGGGGAATTAAATGAAAATGAGACTTGAAAAATATTTTTTAACTTTTTTTTTCTATCCAAAACAGGCTTGATTTCTGGCGGATCGCAATGGAAAGACGTTCCGGTACCTCGGGAATAATTATTAATATATTATAAATATATAACTATTTCTAGTTAATTAATACTAGTTAATTTGGGGCCCGTTCCGGGAACTAAGAGTTTAGAAATCAAGCACTCAGCCGAAGAAAAGCCGAGAAGTTTTAGAAATGTTGAGATTTCATGTTAAGTATCTCCAACAATCAAAATATTCGTTACACACTCATTGGATGAGGTTTCGCCATTAATTCAGGTTTTGCGGTATCAGAAATCCTCAAAACCTGAACTTTGACTACGCAACGTAATTTACTACATGCTGAAACAACATTTAAACACTTTTTCGACATCAGAGAATTACAGTGTGTGTTAGGGGGCCCTAGAATTCTAGTTTCTACCGTAAAAAGAAAATCGCAGCTTTTGCCAAAGTATGTCAGTACATTCTCCATTCTACGTTAGTAGTATGCGAGAAAGTAAAAATATAAATAAATACTTTTTCTTGAAGCATTAATGCTCATGCGTTATCTTTAGCTACAACCCATTTATTTAGATTTTCTTAGCCAACTGCGACCGGTCACTGATTATTTCGATTTCCGGGCCGTCAATTGGTATGGTTATTTGCTCCGTAAGAGTAGTGCATATTTGTAAGGCATGAAGTGGCGGTGGCCTTCCCCCGCTGGATGGCTGGATCCACAGCCAAATTACCCGTCGGCTAGCAGGGTTTTCCCAATCAAGGAAGTGACTTGTCAGCGGCGCCAGGATCCACTGCATGATTCGTGAGATTCGGCTACCTGCTTTTCCACCTGCGACTGCCCAAGCCGGGACAATCTGTAAGCTCCTGACTGGTCTCCTGACATGTACGATAGTGTGGTGAATGTGTGTGCGTGTGTAAGAGGAGAGAGGATACAAGGAAGAGGAAGGAAAGATCGCGTGCGGTCCGCGACCCGATGGTTTGGGTACTACTCCGCATTTGCCTGGAGTTGTTGGGAGAAACCTCGGAAAATATCAAACAGCAGCCGGCCGATAGTATTCTTTTAGAGACAGCGGCTGAATTCTACTCGTATATCTTGATATTGTCGCAAATCGTCCCACCGTCGGGACTCAATCCCTAGGAATTCCCAGAGAGAGGCTCTGCAGTGTCATGAGTTAATGACTGAGTCGCCCAATCCGTTCGGCGGTCGTTGAGTGACTTTTCGTTCCTCTGTTTGGTTGCGTATTGTATAATTCCATGCGTCTATTAGAATAATGAATTACTTTCTTACTTTCTCTTTAGTTCATTGACATGTTTACAAACGAACGAAATGTCACAAATGTCACTGTTCAAGGTAACTTGCATTCATGCATTATAATTTGGAATAATTTTTCCAATTATCCTTGGATATTGAAAAGCATTTATTTTGGCCTTTCACTCTTACTTAACGCATTTACCTGTGTATTGTAATGAGTATACGTACAAAAACGTTGTCTGAAGAATACAAAACCTCTCAAAGCCTGGCCTTCAATCTCGGGTTTTACCAAACTTTTGTTTGGACTTGAGTCAAATGGTCACACGAACTTGCATAACAAAGCCTGGATTTCCACAGAGACTGCCAGTCACTTTTTTAACAAAATAAGAAGCGGATATGGGCTTTTTCGAGTGCCGGGAAGGTTAATGGTGACAGTCAATGGCGCAAAGAGAGCTTATGCCGTCAAGGGTTCTCTTGGTGTTTCCCTCACTTTACATCTCACAAAAAATACAAAATAAAATGCCTGAAAAGCCCGGACGGTGACTGTGAAGTCTTGACTAAAATAGTGTACCCTAGTAGTTAGAAACACAATGCTTAAGGTTGTGAAAGAAAAATACTATATTCACATTAAAGATATAATTTTCTGGAAAAGTACTAAAGAAAACTTGAAATGTAAATAAACGAGTGGTGCTACAGTAGCACATACGTTCTCGCGTTATTGAAAACGGTTACGTAAAATTAAAATATTGCATTTTCTGCTCTACTAACACCTCAACTATTACTTGAAAACGTTCAATTCTACCAGAAAGCACCCGGGAAAGCATTTCTGCATTCATTTCAATAGTGAGGAGGAGCATTCACTTTGACAAACGAATTTGAATACATTTGACTGATGCAGTATTCGCAGCAAATTATACTGAAGAGAGCACAACACACGCTTGCCAGCGCAGCGTTGTCAAAACTAAGCGGATTCGCTTGGGGAATAATATCAATTCTTGGCAAAAAAGCTTATTACCATCTGTATTCAGATTTCAACTTGTTTATCGGTTAGTTATAATACATCACACACAGTTGATAAATAACTCTAATACTAAAAAGTAATTAAATTACTAATATTCTCCGATTTGTAATATTAAGTTATTTTATTACAATGTTTTTAAATATTGATACCACCTCAAACGAAGCGTAGGAAAATTACATTGTAAGGTAGTATGTTCGTACGTCGGTTCAACCTCGGTGAAGTACCTCCAAAAATACTTTAAATCAAAGTAAAATGTCTGTTCTTCAAGCCTATAAGAAACAATTTGACCCTTGCCGGGATAATGATTTAATAAAAGAAATATGAATTAGTGCAAGATCTTATGGAAAAAAATTCGCGGGCATAGCTTTCTTTAAATTGATGAGTTTAATGTTAGTAAATATATACAGTTAATGTAAGTAATTTTTTACTTTCTCGCCTTACGAATACTTCGTAAGAATCCTTTTGTTCAATACGCAGTAAATATTTTTATGAATCAGATGATATTAAATGTAATATAATTCACCGAGCATTCTGAGGAGTAATTTATAAAAACAACTGCTGTGAAAATCATCGCAAACGGAATTACTGGTTCTCAACCTACGAGTTACGCTGTACAAATCATGCTTGACAGCATTTTCTCTTAGGGCATCAGAGAAAAACCGCCATAAAAACTGGATTACCAAATAGGTTTCGAACCATTTCTAAAAGATTTATTTGGAAACACAAGCTGGACTAAGTAAAACAGCTGTATCTTATCACAGCCTCCATCTCGACGTTCAACAACAGTTTCTCAAATAAGGATTGCGGCATTGTTGAGCTAATTTCAACCTGAAATGCGGATTCCCTGAAATAAATACACAAATACATTGAGAATACAAATTGAAAAATTCGGAAAAAGTGCAAGAAAGTAAAATATAATTAATATATGCATTTTTAATAGTAAATTATAATTAAAATTGAATTAATTATTCTTCATATCACTCATACAATATATTTCGTGGCATTTAGTTGATGTGACAGTGCTATATATTTCATTAATTTCAAGAAAAATTACTTTTTTTCAAAAAACTGTACATGACCTATTTTAAGGAGCTATTTCTATACAACAAACTTTGAGGAAAAATATCTATCTTCAATTTTGTAGATTTTTTTTTTTTTTGCAATTTTCGAAAAATCAGAGTTAACAACGAAAATGAGACCTGCACGATTCTCTTAATCGTCCTTTTCATTATTCAATAATAAAATTTTAGTCAAATAGTATAGAGCCCTTTTTTTGAAAATTTGGAACTGTCCGAGGGGTTTCATGTAAAATACCCCCAAAATTAAAATATTGGACGGCCGTACGCAAGGTTGGCCGTCAATTGGTATGAACCGGATTCTTCGGTATGAATGCGGCACGAAACATGGTTTCTGGGTACTCCACGTGTTAGAGGAATTATTTTTCTACATTTAGCAACTAGATTTATCCATTTTTTCGTTACCAGGGTCTGACAATAAGAGTTTCTGTGACGCAAATTCGCCTTTTCCGGCGCACGATTACAATACTTTTTCTTGCCTTCGTAAGTGCGAGTAAGTAAAAATGCGACACAATTCCTATCAACAATAATGGGGAGTATAACTTGTCAACATGCTACAGTATTCTTAGCGAGGATTTATCTATTACTGTTTATCTGATTGTTCACATAAGACTTACCAGATTGTTTCAAAAGCTATTTTTACGCTATAAAGTTCATGAATTTGTCTTTGGAAGTGACTTGTCAGTAGTGGAAATTTTGGCGCCCAGCATTATTTGTGAAATTACACTTTCTACATTTGCATCAGTGTCGAGAGCACGCAAGAGCGCCAATAGCTTCTATGTAGGTATAAAAATTAAGACTCATCGATATGCGGTAATACTTGCGGCAACTCCTATGCATTGCCAAGGTTTGTATGTAATGTTTTGTGTTTTACCCACACGCTCCTAGGGGGTTCATCACATACTATTTACTCGATTTTTAACAAGTAGGTAATACAAACCCTTGTTAATATAATATGATAAGCCAAGAACCCCGGATTTAGTTTATATGATAATATCAGCATCCAGCGTTGGAATATGGCATTGTTTTTGTCTAGAAGAAGTACCGGAAAAATTACTCGTTTTCTTCAAAAATTCGAAATGACTATTTTTATTAAACTTATTTTTAATAACATATTTATTTAATATATAAATCTCAATCTTTAATATTGTACTTTTGCAATGTTAATATTTGCAATTTTCGAAATTACAGAGAGGTCACCGAAAGGAAACCACCGCCAAATTTTTTATCGCATTTTGAATCAAACAGGAGAAAAGATAGAAGTGAGGAAAAATGGAGCCGTTTTTGAAAAAATAATTATTTAAAAATTTTCTACTTTTAACACACACCTACAGGAGAATTACTCATAATTTTTAAAAATTATCGTTTACTTAGTTTTAATATCTGTCTTCGAGATCTTTTTCCTGCGCGAAAACTGTTATTCAATCTTCAATTTTGTAATTTCAAAAAAAAAAAAGTTCGAAAAAAATTTTAACTTCCAAATTTTTGAAAAATCAGCTTTTTCATATATAATGATACTCGTTACATTTTTTGAGTTCATTATTCCATTTCAGGGAAAATTTAATAAAAGAATTTGGAGCTACAACTTTAGAAAATTGTGAAAATAATCACGATGTTTTATGTAAAGTACCCCCAAATATGAAAATATCCCTTCAATCTCGAAGCGCTTACTATCGGGGAATAAATTTTGGTCGTCTGAACTGTTTAGGAGCTAATGTTCACGATAGACAAACAAATGGACAAACGGAGGGACGAACGGAGGGCCGAACGGAGGGGGGCCGAACGGGGGCCAACGGAGGGGGGCCGGACGGAGGAGGAGCGGACGGAGGAGGGCGGACGGAGGGAGGACGGACGGAGAGGAGAGGAGACGGACGGAGGAGAGGACGGACGGAGAGGAAGAGGACGACGAGAGGAGAGGACGAGACGGAGGAGAGGAGGACGACGGACGGAGGAGGACGGACGGAGAGGAGAGGAGACGAGGAGGGAGGAGGAGGGAGAGGAGAGGAGGGAGAGGAGGACGGACGGAGGAGAGGACAGACGGAGGAGGAGGGACGGAAGGAGGAAGAGGACGGAAGGAGGAGGACGAAGGACGGAGGAAGAGGAGGAGGGGACGAAGGAGGAGGGACAGGAGGAGGAGGGAGAGGACGGAGGACGGAGAGAGACGAGAGACGGAGGAGGAAGAGGACGGACGGAGGAGGACGAGGAGGAGGAGGAGAGGAGGAGGAGGAGGGAGGAGAGGAGGAGGGACGGAGAGGAAGGAGAGGAGGAGGACGATGAGTGACGGACGGAGGGAGAGGACGGACGGAGGAGGAGAGGACGGAGAGAGGAGGACGGACGGAGGAGAGGAGACGGACGGAGGGAGGGACGGAGGGAGGGACGGAGGGAGGGACGGAGGGAGGGAGGGACGGACGGACGGACGAACGGTAGGACGAACGGGGGTCAATCAATTTTTCGGTATCAAGGACCCAAGAAACAAGTTTTCTGAATACACAACTTTGTTGCAGTATGTAATTTGCAATAAATTGGAACAAGTTTTATCAACTTTTTTCTTTAGCAGGGTCAGTCAATCATAGTTTTTTCTGTCTAAAATTGTCAATTTCCGGTGAACGATTATAACACTTTCTCTTGTTACGAAGTAAGGCAAAAAGTAAAAAAATAAAGCATTTCATGGGAAAGTCTTGTTTATGCATTTGTGGAAAATCGATGAGCTTTGCTTCAAAATTATATGAACTTATAGTTCAAAAAACTTGTTAATCAAACTATTTGAAAATCTGTAAATTGTAGCAAATTAATAGTCATTAATAATAAATTGAAAGTTTTATTTAGCAAGTATTTGATTGGAATCACTTATGGAAATTACGACCATACGATATATAAATAGAGTTGAACAGGATCTTTTGTCATGATACCAATGCTCTACGTAATGCGTCCGCAATCAAATCAGAGCAATCCGGATATTTTACCGTCATCTTTTAGAGGAAAGAAAATTCAGCTGTCCTATGTTGTAGACTTACTACACGTAAAAAAACCTTCAAACATCAATGAAGCCTTTAAAGTAAATTCTTATATCTAATGTCGTCGCCAAAGTGATACGAGTACATTCTTTTGTTGCTAGATGGCGAAGAGCGTAGCGAAATCTGAGTGGTCACACGAAAGATGAGACCTGAGGGCCTAGGCCTCGCCAAGCAAAATTAGGCAGAATCGAATGGACCTTTCTACATCACTCCTGGCCCTCCTCCTCGCCCTCCTCCTCGCCCTCCTCCTCGCCCTCCTCCTCGCCCTCCCCCCCTCCTCGCCCTCCTCCTCGCCCTCCTCCTCGCCCTCCTCCTCGCCCTCCTCCTCGCCCTCCTCCTCCCCTCCTCCTCGCCCTCCTCCTCGCCCTCCTCCTCGCCCTCTGCCTCGCCCTCCTCCTCGCCCTCCTCCTCCCTCCTCCTCCCTCCTCGCCTTCCGCCTCGCACTCCTCCTCGCCCTCGTCCTCGCCCTCGTCCTCCTCCTCGCCCTCCTCCTCGCCCTCCACCTCGTCGTCCTCCTCGCCCTCCTCCTCGCCCTCCTCCTCGCCCCTCGTCCTCGCCCTGCTCCTCGCCCTTCTCCTCGACCTCCTACTCGGCGTCCTCCTCGCTCTCCTCCTCGCCCTCCTCCTCGCCCCTCCTCCTCGCCCCTCCTCCTCGCCCTCCTCCTCGCCCTCCGTCCTCGCCCTTCTCCTCGCCCTCCTCCTCGCCCTCCTCGTCGGCTCCTCCTCCTCCTCCTCCTCGGTCCTCCTCCTCCTCCTCCTCCTCCTCGTCCTCCTCCTCGGTCCTCCTCCTCCTCGGTCCTCCTACTTGATAATATATTCACTCCGGTGAATCGTAGAGAAATATGTACTCTAGCGGACAACGTGCATACGAAGTGGTGAGACCAAGTCCTACTCGTGGATTCACTCCATTGAATCGCAGAGAAATATGTACTCTAGCGGACAACGTGCATACGAAGTGGTGAGACCAAGTCCTACTCGGGGATTCACTCCGTTGAATCGCAGAGAAATATGTACTCTAGCGGACAACGTGCTGTGTTATTATTGCAACTGCATGACGACGAGTATGGGTTTAGTAATTTAGAGGTTTATTATCAGTCCACTACCTTATTACAAAATAACGTAATTACTAATATCCCTACACGGAGTTATTTCCCGTTACGGCTACCACACCACTACGCACTAATCTCAAGCATCAGATGGCGTGAAGCGCCGCAACCCACCTACGACTCAACCTCGAGTCAGCCTCTGTACGGCAACACATTGCCGGCTCTTGCACAGCCTGCGGCCCGCGCCCTCCCAGACAGTCCGATCCGTGCCGAACCGCATCCCGTAACCAAGAGAGCGTTCCGCCGCTCGCCAGGGCTGACGCTCGCCCTTCCCCCCACCACGCTGCCTCCTAGGGTTTACCGCCGACGTCACATCCGCTCCTAAACAAAGGCTAACGCGTGGTGCCTTAGCGTCGCCTATGCCACGCGGCCGTTCGTTACAATTGCGTTTGTGTATGACGCTACTGTGCATACGAAATGGTGAGACAAAGTCCTACTCGGGGAGCTCCCTACATCTCTTGATGCATCGGTCGACAAAAAAGCCATTTCACTACGGCTCATTGGTGTCTTGCAGTAAAATGAAAATTTGTTACAAGTTTTTCGACGTTGAAGACTGTTTTCTAGATTTGCAACATATCACTTTCCTGTGTCGATGGAAGTTACCGTTGGAAGTGCACGGACGTACTATACAGAAAATATCATGAAAATAAAGAAGAAAATATATTTCGTTTTAAAGGATTTCAAATTACGTTACTGTTTTTGGATTTTGGATGAATATATATGCAACTATATTAAATTCGAAAAATAATTTAAGACAACTCACGTAGTATCGGAAAATAATGTGGTAGACTGGATACTCCATGTGCAATCAAAAGTTTGGCGAGCTAGTTTCGTTAAAGGTTAAATGATGTGTACATCGAAACAATAGTATACTTCTTTTCTAAGTAATTTTAGTAAGTCATCTTATTAACACACAAGATCAAATTAACAACCATTTTGTTAGCAGTAGAGTATTGAAATAAGATTCGATGGGAATATCGAACAACGTTTAATGTACTTCGTAAAAATTAAAATGTACTATACTTTTGTTTAAAGTGTGTTATCCACTTCTTGTTATCCACTTGTTATCCATCTACTAACAACATCTTGTGAAAGTGACAGATTGAGGTTGTTAGTAGAAGGCCAAGAACCATAACAATAGATGTGTTGAAATAATTTTTATTATGAATCTGACGATAGTTGTTAATAGTAGGTCATGAATTGTTAGAAAACGTATGCTCTAAAACTTTTTCGAAACTGAGAACTTCAACTTTATATAACCAAAGTGGATAAATATCTTGTTCGATTTGTTCGCAACGATTGTCATCATCTACAATTTAAAACCGGTAGAATACGACACGAGCTCAATGGCGATAAATCAGCATTTTCTCGGGAGCGTCCTTCTTCAGGCACGCGCGAAGAAAAACCAGGGATTAATTGTAACGCGGCGCCCGCGAGCGCGCCTTTCTCAGAAATGGAGATTTATACTTTCGGATTGCGCGAGGTAAACTTCCGGACGCAGGAGAGCACCAGCCGCGCCGGCCTCGCGGAGCGCCCTTCAGTCGCCCCCGCCGCCTTTCCGGAAGAAAAAGTCGCGGCCCACTTTCCAGTGCATTACGCAGAGGTTTAAATTATTCTCGCCTCACTGGCGCTCGATCCTCCCCTGGCGGCCGCAAAAGGCGACTCAGCGGCCCGACTTCCCCCCTCCCTCACCCGCCGACTCCATCAACTTCCCCGGCTAAAAGCATGGCGTTTCGCAGATTCAGCGATGTTGCCTGACTGCTGAACGCATTAATGAAAGAATGCGGGTGGCAGTTGCGGCTGGGATGGTAGCCCTCATTTGTGTCACGCGGAGGACATGGATAAGTAATCACTGAGAGTTGAAGAATTCTCGCTCTATGTGCAATGGGAACCAATGAGGTGAGTTGCTGGTAGTTTGGTGATGACCAAAATTCTGTAAATTAGTTTTGTGAGTCCTTAATTGTGTCTTCACAGTTTGAAAGAAGTTGTGCATAATAATTTCAAACTAAAGTCCTAATTAATATATTTCAATATTAATTACTTAATTTTGAGTAATAATTAATGAAAGTTACTCTCGCGTTTGTGTCATCAGAATACTTACTTTAACAACAAAATAGAGATGCAACAGAATGTCACAGACGTCCTCATTTTTAGTAGTTTTCTAATTTCTTTTGTTAGGGCTACTTCTTTTTCGGTCTTGCTCTATCCATTAGCCAGATGTCATCTATCGGCTCCCAAAGTAAATTGCTTTGGAAGTTTTGTTTTTTCTGTTTCATAATGGTAGAACCTAAATTTTAATTTAAGAATATTATAGATTAAAATCTCGTCTAATAGGGAAATTAAAAAACGTGGAGCTGTTGTTAAGAAAATGTCGTTGAAGCGTTACTCAAAATATGAAATTTGAAGCTCTTTTTCACAGAAAACATTTGAGTTAACGAAAAACTTTTTGGAAGTCATTTGAAGCACTTTCACTCACAAATGCAATAGGAAATGCGCATATTAAAGGTGTGAAAGATATAAAAAACATATCCGCAAATCACTAATGTAGCACTTAACGTGAGCAGGCCCTATTAGTTACTAGAGTAGATCATAATACAACTCGACACAAAAGATATACATGGTTGTTATTCTAAATGTTACTATTCACGTAATATATGCGAAGTTCTCTTGTGAATAAACCCAATAATCTCTGGAGGTGCATCGATTGAAGTTCATCGTGCAAGTCCCTTCTGAAGAAACCGTGTGTTTCAAAATAACGATTTCCGCAAGTGAACACAAGTGAACGTGGTGTGTGTAAAACGACCTAAAGTGCAGAGGTTTTTTTCATCCGCTTTGGACAGTCCTCGGAGCGCAGTCATGGACTCCATTAAGTGCATTTCCCTCCCTCCCCCCTCACCCCGACAGCGCGCGGCGAGGCACCTGCTGGCGCCCTTCTCAGCACCCTCCCCTTCCTCCGGGTGGGCGGGGCTGAGTGCGACGCGGGCGGCGGCGAAGGCGGAGGCACTGGGGGTGGGGAAGGCCGGCGCGGAAGAGGAGGCGAAGGAAACGCGCCAGTGGGGATGGGGGCGCTGATAGGATCGGTAGTGGCTCTGGGACGGATTTAGTGGGGAGGGAGGATGGAGGGGCGGCGATGGAGGCGACTCAGGTGGAGACAGAGCGAGGCGGAGGGGGGGCGGAAGGATGTCGGTGGAGGTTGTATTTCCGCACTGGCGGAGACAGCAATGAGGCTATGGCGGTGGCGGACGTTAAGGCGGTGGAAACGGCGTTAGAGGATGTGGCATAGGCGTAGGAGTAGGCGTAGAGTAGGGAGTAGGCGTAGGAGTAGGCGTAGGGGCGTGGAGTAGGCGTAGGAGTAGGCGTAGGAGTAGGCGTAGGCGTAGAGGCGTAGGAGTAGGCGTAAGAGTAGGCGTAAGAGTAGGCGTAAGGGTAGGCGTAAGGGTAGGCGTAAGGGTAGGCGTAAGGGTAGGCGTAAGGGTAGGCGTAAGGGTAGGCGTAAGGGTAGGCGGAGAAGGAGGTTGTAGTTCAGGCGGTGGCGGTGACGGCGGCAGCCACGTGGCAGAGCTGAAGGCGGAGGAGGAACCTGAGACAACGGCAGTGGAGGGGCGGCACGCGGTGGAGAAGAGGCGGGGTCGAGGGGCAGCGAAGGCGCTGGCAGGTGCCGCGTCGCGCGCGGGGCCCCTCGTTAGAGGGCGATTAAAGTTGCAGGCGCCACCCGCGCTCCTTCCCTTGCGGCTTCTTCTTCCGGCCGCGGAGAGGGGGGGTAGGCAACGGCATCTGCCAGGCGGCGTAGGCGCATTCTTCCACCAAGTGACCGGCGCCTCCACTGCCCTCCCATTCAGCGAACCAGAAAGTAGGAAGTTTACCACACAAATAGTTCGTTCTGTATGTTTATTCCAGTTCTTCCCATTCTTGTTCCCGTTCTCAAGGTTGTTCCACATAGGCAACATAATTATGTCCTTGTATTATGAACTGGTATGGTACATAAGGTTTGATAGGGCAACACTGGATGCTAGTAATTTATAAAGATATTTATTGGATAAAAAGAACCTGTCAATTATTAATGATAGATGTGGACTATTAGTTACATCAATTTTTTAATTCATTAAAATTCTCAAAAAGATCAATAAAATCCAAATTCAAGCGTTGGGCCCATAGGCCGCTGCCTGTGGTAACGCATGATATCTTTTATGCTTTTGTTTTGCTAGGATTATATTCTATATTATTCACAATGCTCAATTTCAATAATATCGTTAGATTATGTTATATTTTACTTATAAAAGTTCCTCTTTTTCGCTAAATCACGTACCTGAAAACACAATTTTAAATGAAATCACCAAAACCACCGTTAGCGGTTGAAACATCTTCATGCAATAACGAAATTCACAATAAGAACCTTTTATCACTAAAAAATAATTTTGTCCATAATCTACCAATTAAAATCAGCTCAATTGACGATTACACGTTTTTGTGGTATTAAGTGCTATTTACATCTTAAAAGGACGAATAATTTGTATACACTAAATAATTGAAATGAAAATGTCAGTTTCTCCTTATTCTATTGTATTTTAATTCATTTTTAGGCATACAAATTTGAGATTGAAATTTTTATTAATCAATATTTCGAATGAAAACATCACTCGATTATTTGAAATCGACATTTGCCTGATGTGTGAAATCCACTATCAATAAGTGCCTAGAATCTCTTTCGCAAATTAGTTACATCAAATCCCAATATTTGTAAACTAACTGGAGCAAAGTGAACTCGTTCTGTCTCCGCCGGCTGAACTGACAGCGACCACACTTCAACGTGTCCTTTTCTCATCCCCGCGCTTGACGGTTGAAAAGCCCAGCATTGCGAATGAAGTCGTGTCTTTCACAGAGTGGCAGAGTCGTTTACAAAGCAACCGAGTAAAGGATGAGTGAAGCGGTTTGGAGACCGCAGCTGTTGCGGCACAATATACGACTACTATTATTTTCCGCAATGTTTTGTTCTCCACTTAAGGGATTAGATGTTCACATATCAAATATATTTACATTAAACTGACATTAAATTTTCAGTTGAAGGCCAAAGATCAATTAAAACATTTTTAAATGGACGATAGAAATGGAAAGCTGTTTCCCAATTCATCATTCATTGCATCATTGAAATGATGCGTCTGGATTTCATTGATTGCATCTTAAACAAATGATGATCGAACCTTATTTTTCTTTTCATTTTACTACTTCGGATGCTTTTGAGGATATGCTGCCAAAAAAAGATTGCTCGGAAACAACGTATCCGTAAGGAATAAAAAACGAAAAACCGACTGGTGCTATTGGAACATCTAGCGGGCACGACAATTACGGAGATCATTATTCCCGTAAGTGTGGTGCATGCTTTTCCTCGGAAGGTAGAGGTGACCTCCCTCTGGATGCCGAGATCCGGGTTCGACCTACCGTAGACTAGCGGGGTTTTCCTGAACTATGTATCATCCACCAGCGGGGCACCACCCCAGCCGAGACATGTTCTAAGTCCTCGACCGGTCTCCCGGCATGTATTGTAGTGTAGCGCACGTTAGTGTAAATGTATGTGTGGGGGATGAAGATAGTACAAGGAAGAGGAAGAAAAGATTACGCGCGGCCCGTTTGTTAGGGTACTGCTCCGACATTCGCCTGGTGTTGATCAAAGAAACCACGGAAAACTACCAATCAGAGCAGCCGGCCGCTAGAATTCTCCTCCAGACAGCTACTGAATTCGATCTAGCTTTTAAGCTAGTGTCGAAAATCCTTCCACCGTCGGGACTCGAACCTAGGACCTTGTGGTCAGAGGCACTGTAGTGAAATCAATTGATGCATTGAGCCACCGCTCCCTTCTTTGGTCTTAAGATTGTAGACAGCAGGGTGACTCACATCACTGATGGAAGGAAATTTACACACATGGTTCTTTGTTATTACAGAACATAAAAATAAACAAAAATGCATTAAATTATTCTTACTGTAGATGACGAGAACGAGATAAACTACCTGATTTGGCCTCACTCATCCTTCCTCTTTACTTCCACTCAATCTTAAATTACAGAGAGACGCGGAGAGATGGCTCCGGGCGTTAACTGATTTCACTGCAGTCCATGTGACCGGGAGGTCCTGGGTTCGAGTCCCGGCGGTGGCAGGATTTTCGATAGTAGCTTCTCAGCTAGGTCGAATTCAGTCGCTGTCTGGAGGAGAAGTCTAGGCCGTGCCTGATTGGTAGTTTTCCGTGTTTCTCCGATCACAACGAATGCCGGAGTACTACCCTAGCAATCTGTCCAAGGACCGCACGCAATCTTTCCTACCTCTTTCTTGTCCTATCCTCGCCCCTTACACACACTAAAATACACTACACTACCACCCACACATGCTGGGAGACTGGTTGGAAGCTTGGCTTCCTGGCTGGGGTGGTGCCACACGGATGGGAGATACCTTTTTGGGGAAAACCCCACTAGCCAACAGTAGTTCGGCGGCGGATCTCGCTATACAGCGGGGATAGACCACCGCCACCTCCCGAGAAAAAAACACGCACTACACATTCGAGACTAATGAACGTAGCAGTTGGCGCGCCCCGAATCACTAACAATCAACCAATGAATCAATTATAAAATTACAGAGTTAATTTTATGCGACCACTTAGTTTATATTTTATTTGTTTCCTGGAAGGCCCTCCTATCAAGGAAGGCCTCAGCCAATCGCCTAACTTCTTAACCGAGTTCTGTGAAGACGTGCAAGTTAAGAAGCTTGAGACAATCGATGGGTGGCCGTCTAGGAACCCGGATACTAATGGCTCTGTGCCTTTGACAGTTAAAAAGGCTGTTATTGACGACTTGACGTTTGACTGTCTCCACGGTCAAAGTAAAAAAAAGAATTCTTGTTACGCAAATAAATAATTAAATTACGCAACATAATAATTAGAACAGAATTGTTTTTCAGCTAGTGAAATCAACTTCTTTCTTATTTGGCGCAGGAGGCTGAAGAAAAACGCGTGTTCTACTTTCTCTGACCTACGCAGACTCGTTGGTGACAGTGTTCAGAAGAATATTCCTCATGACCGTTTATGATAACAATCTACTGTTGACAAATAATCAACAATGAAACGTGACGATACTTAGTAATGATGTTGTACTTACGTAGTATAGTATTTAGTAGATGTTTTACTGGACACTCAAGTAAATTAAGTTACATAAAAGTGAAATAAGATGTTAAACGGAGAAGGGAAAAAAAGATAGTGGAATTATTGTTCAAATGAAATACACAAGACGTTTTACTATATATTGTTGAATCATGTTAATTATATATTGCAATTTACACATAAAATTTGAGTATTCCTGTGATGGATTATTCTTCTCTAACAATGAAATACTGCCTTGAGGTAATGAAATAACAGAATTTATTTACTTAAGGGATCGCAATATTAAGTCAAGGGTTAGTAATTACGTAGAGATTAGATGATTATAATGAAAGTGCAGCAAATTGAGAATAAATTGCTTAAAATCAATATTGAGAATCCCCAAGTACTTTATTAATCCGTAGTTGCATGTGTTTGCTTTATAAATTACAAGCGTTAGTAATGATGTAATCTTAGTTCAAGGCCTGAATACATGTTTGATAAGCGTAATTGTTTTGTTTTACTCCATTAAAGTCACGTTCGATATTAGTTTACATTATAGGGAAATAAACCTTGCGTCTAAAACAAAATGCGTAATATGTTTCACTAATATCCTTTTTTATATGTCCTCTTTTATTGATAAATGCTATATTTAGAAAGTAATCTACCTCTGGTTGCATTTACCTTCCGTCACATATAGAAAGAGAAAACCAAAATGTTACGGATTTGTCCTGCAAATATCCTTATTAGTCACACAATTTAAGCGATGTCAAATCAAATGGCTAGACTTATGTCAATTCGAAATGACTTAGAAATATTGAAAAAATTCAGCAAATAAACAAGCTTTTCCGATAAAGATGAAAAAATATAAAGACATTCTCTAGCATTAGAAGTGGTTTTCATGATAGTTGACATGAGATTCACTGTCATATTTACCTTAAATGCCTTGTAAATTGTCTTGCATGAAAGATATTCTTTGGCTATAAATATTGTATGTAACGTACTGGCTATCAATACAAAATCATATTGCATTAATTTTAATTCCTTACTGCAAACATATAATTTGAAGATAAACTTATTTGTATTGAGAAGAGAATAGAGAAAAAAATAGATTCATTATCGCGTTGAAAATTCTTATCTCGTACAAAAGTCAACTTATTTAGTCATACGAGTCTAACGAAAACTTTTATTTTCTGCTCTAACTACGCGTCAGAGATGAATATCATTCCTGGCATTTTGTATTAGTCGTGACAATGTTTCTATATAGGTATCAACTATTTCTGCTTCTCACATTTTCGTTTTGCAGCGTCGCCAGCAATTGTCAGGCTACATAATACTAGTAAATGTGCCGTCACCAACGCTGTAAACTGTACTGATGCAAAAATATTTTAATCTGTTGAAAATTTCTAAATGTTATGGATAGCTTTGTTCAAATAAGTTCTTACAGTCTCTGGCATTGGACATACTAATTAATCATAGTAGCTAATAATGTTACACTCCCGTCCAAAAATTCTTAACACCCAATGGCCTTGTATTTACCTCCATACGGGATATGAACTGGTAATATTGGAAATTGTAATTGCCGTGAACAAGACCTGCAAGTATGGACGATGCGAATAATTAGAATTTATAGCTACATTTTTACAGTTTTTTTCTATATCTATGTGAATAAGGTGTTAGGTAAATGTAATAAAAATAAGTTGTTATCCACATTCATTTGAAAAGTATTTGCTCGTAAGAACGTAAATATGAGAAGTCGAACATAAAAACATGAATGTCCTTTCATTCTCTAAAATTACTCACTGTTTGGTTTTCTCCATTTTCTCTTGAAGTTCATCCAATTTAATAAGTTCCAAGACAATATTCTTCCTAATTTTTTGCAAATTTATTTTTATAAATACGAAAATGAAATGAAATTTGAAAAATGAAATGAAAAATGAAATGAAATTCTTTTGTTTGATTTAGAAATAGAAACAATAAATGTTGCCATCCTCGTTTAGGAAAATTATGGCGTCGTGGAACGATCGAATTGCCAGTGGGTATTGTACATTAGTATGTGCAATGAGGAGAGTCGAATAGGATGGAAGTAGAACAGAAGTGGAAGAAGTGTCGGTTAGTTTGAAGACAATTTTGCAAAAGGAGGTGGGAATGAATTGGTGGGACAGGTTTGGGAAGAAATTAACAATAATATCGACAGAAAGTAGTCAGAATAGAACCTGAGAAAGAAAAGTATTATATTGTCAAGAGTTACTTTGGAGTGGAAATGGTAGGAGAGCAAGAGCAAGAAATAATGTGCGATTAGACCGAGATAAGAATATTTTTGTGAAAGAAGATAATAGGAAGATAAGGGAGTCGAAATAACAATACCTATAAAGTTATACAGAAGCAATTAATACAAACAAATTGAGGAGAATTGTGGAGTAGGGAGAAAAGGAAAATTGTGTTGTAGTAGATTAAGGAATGAGCTCAGAGCCAGTAGGTACAGCTGAGCAGAAGAAAAAAATTATGTATCACAATAAGGAAGATTGGGAACGTGTGCTGTAGAGATGCATAAAAGGAATACAAAAGGAGAGAGAGGAAATGAGTCTTCAGAATAAAACGAGAAGAATTTTAGCAGAATCATAGAGAGAGAAGGAGACAGGGGGAGAGAGGGGGGGGAGAGAGGGGGGGGGGGGGGGGGGGGGAAGTCAGGGGGAGAGACGAAAAGTAGAAAAGGAAAACTGTTTTAATCGAAGTATAATGAGGGATGCCCAGATGGAAGAGGGATGCCCAGATGGAGTATGACGAATCTACGAGGCTGTGGATTTAGGACGACCTCTGGTGCCATTTGTGACTTTGGTAGTGAATTTGGGATATCTTTCTTGCGGTACGGCTTTGCGGTAGTGCATATCCTAGATCTCCAGTTATCTGTATTGTGGCAAGAATTCATACGGTTGTGGAACATAGTAAATTGTAAATTAAATAATAAATCTTGTATTTTTTGATCCAGCAATTTATGAATATTTATTATTACAGAATAAACATAGAAAGAAAAAGATAGACTTTTCCCATACTACACTAATGCTTGAGCACAAACATGTACTTGCATAAAATCCTTTGAATACATATATTTCATCAATAATCTTATATATTTTTATACATTGTGTTATTAATTATTATTAGTAACTATTTTCACTGTTAATATCATCCAGCAGTAATCTTGGACTCTATTACACTCGTAACTCTTTTCACTTGGTCTTGTCTCACGACACAAGATTTTTGCAAATCTTGTTATTGTAAAGTTAAGATAGCTCATAAGCTACGATATCTCTTATGTCGAAAGCAATGAATTACTTTCGTATTAAATGCAGATGAAGAACGATGCTCAGCTGAAATATCTGGTTATTGGCAGGATCCAGGAATCACTTCCGGTAATGTAATGCGTGCTAAGGCGGTTTTGGAGGCAATGAGAGCTTTCTTGGTTTTCATTGCCCTTACAAGAGCTTCCACTTCAAAGGAACACGTTTGCCTATCTCGCTGGCCAGAATTAACGAGATTGGAGCACACATCCTGAGATTATGAAAACTGATTTTTAGGTAACTTTTGTTATTGATTGGCAGTAGATCCTTCGTTGATTCATTAATATTTCCCATTCAATGTTCTCAGGTTACATTGACATTGTCGTTATGGCACTTTTCAAAGCAACGGCATTTAGAATGCTTCCCCAATAGGTTTAATAACGATCTCATGAATCTGCAAAATAAATTATATTTTAATTACATTTTTGTTTTGCGTTAGCAAAAAATGTACAGTAGTTATTTACGAAATACGTATCGTTAAATATCTTATTACAAAAAAAGAGTACAATTATCAAACGAAGCAATTAGGACGATATCGAGAACCATTCAATATTAATGAAATAGAACATGGAGCATTATGGAACGAATCGTTACCTGTACGTGAGCGGGGCTGGCGATGGCATAGAGAACGGCATCCGCCACGTCTTCTGGTTTGAGAAACGGGACGAGGGCTAGGTCTATCGTCTGCGATTGAGAACCAGCTACGCCGAAAAGCTTTCGCGCGATTTCTTCTCTCCCCTTCAGGAAGTCTGTCTGCGTCGCTCCGGGACTGATTTCCTGCAGCAAAGAAGCAACGGACATTAAAATATTGCACAGCTTATTAAACTAAATAAGCAAACAATATTTCATTGTGGATGACCGCATCAGGGAGCATCCTGTATCATGGATGTCTGAAAGAAATGACGATGCACTTGAAATATTGCGAATTCGTCTCAGAGTAAAAATACACCTTCATAAGGTAAATGGAGAAGGGAGAAAAGGATCTAGTTGTTGAGAATGGAATGAAAAAAGACTGGATAAAAATATGAAGTTTGTAGAATGATTATCAAAAGGAGAAGCGATCTGGTAGAAAAGCTAGGAAGCAAAGTGTTGTGTAAAAGAAAAGAGAAATAAAATGGACAATAGTTGAAAAAAAAAAGATTAAGAAAGATTATAAATAAGAAGAGAGATAGAAGAAACAAGGAATTGGTATAAATGCAGCCTTTTGGAGGTTTTGTATGGATCTGTGAAACGCTATTTAAAGTTACGGGATTTTACAGAGAGTGCGTGCGATAAAAGAGGACGGAGGAATGAATGAAATAAGTGAGCAGGATGTAAAGAAATTCGTTAAGTGAAACAATTGTAGGTAACACAAATGGCCAGAGCGGCTAAGTGACGAAAAGCAGGAATTGATTTGAGAATTGGAGTTTGATTTGTGAAAGAGGTTGAATAAAGTGATGGATGAATTTTCTTAAGATTATGAGAAAGAACTAAAAATATTTTTTTAAGAGAATTTTGATAAACCTGTAGAGGTTTTCGTTAAAGACAAAGGTTTGTAAAATGTAACTTATTTCTTGAGAAAAGACTAGAGAAAGAGTTACAACAAGAGGGAGGCTTTCAGAGAGAGTCAAACAGATTTTAAGAGAGGAAGAAGAGATCGAGAAGAAATGTATGTAATTAACCATGTGATTGGCAGGGAGATTAAAAATGAACTAATAGTGTTACAGAAAGGAACAGACTTTTCTTCTGTTAGTTAGTTTCCTATTCTGTTTAGTCTGGATAGATATTTTTGGGGGGCGTCTTCCTGCAACTACAAAATTGAAGATAAATATTTTCTCGTAAATAAAATTTGTTCTTTAAAGACCGATCTTTAAATACGTTTATGTTCAATGTTTCGAAGATTTGAGTAGTTTCTGTGGAATTTGGCGCGAAATAAAGGTATTTAAAAAACATTTAAACTTTTTTCTCAAAAACCGCTTCTAATTTTTTCTTAATTTTTTTCTCGAATAGAAAAAGGATGATTAAAAGAAAACGTGGGTCTCATTTCGTGGAATTCTCTGAATTTTCGAAAATTGCAAGTCTAGAAATAATGCGAGAAAGTAGGTGTGTTGTACCACCAATGCTTTTCTGGTGACTTCTCAGATAAGAGTTCCGTCGCTCTCAATAAGCGTAGATCTCTCTCGGTCCTCTGCTTATAGATATTTGCACATACATATGCACATACATGTATACACATAGTATTCCTCGGACACATGTAGGTCTTCTTATAATTATTATAAATGTAGTAATAGTTCAATTACACTAAAGGTTGCACCCAAAATAGCCTGTCAGGCCGAGAGTTGATTGAAAGATGTGTAGTGTGTGTAGATGTAAGAGTGTGCAGTGTGTAGAAGGAAAATATAACACTCGAAATCCCCACACTCTCGCCACAAATTCAAGTTAAAACATTCGTACGCAAGTTTCGTACCCAAGGCCTTCGAGTGCGAGGTCACGCAATATAGTATATATATGTTCGTGTTCACATACGCTCCTAAAAGCTCGAAGTATTTGAAAACACCAAATAAAGTCGCAAAGATTAGTACTTTATGTGTATATTTTTCAAGTTTCCGCGCCTTCGCATCTTGAAAAATTCGCATAACTTTTCTGTCACCGTATTGGACTGAACTTCGTTTACCATATCTTTCAGCTAATCACTGAGCAGTCGAATGTGAAACCTTACAAAAATATATTTGTTCAAAGTGTAGCTCACAATTATTTTTGAAGTGCATTGAGGAATAAACTACAACAATGTTGCGCTGCTTCACAGTAAATGAATACTGTGATATTGGTCTTATTTTCGGCTAATGTCATTGTAATGCTTTCGTCGCAAGTCAAAAATATTTGCTGAGCTATCTCACACAAGTTACAGCGAGCTCTGTAGGCATTTTAAGATTTTATGAGAAAATAAGAATGACTGACGAAGATTTTCGCATTCACGAGTTTGTTGGTCGGTCGAGGTGTATTTCTGTGGATTATGAAGAACCTACAAAATAAATATTTTTCCGGTGCCATGACATTAATATAGGTAATTGCTGTAAATATTGGGTTTCTAAGAAATATTGTTCACAGGAAGATAAGTGAGTAAAATTTTAAAGTAAAAGAGTGTAGAAATAAATTCCAAATAAACAGAATTATAAAAACACGTAAATATTAAACCACAAAGACAAATGTATAATAATATATTATTCTTTCAAAGTCCAGCACCTAAATCACTATAATCACTCCACTGAATCTAGAAACGTAGGTTTTCATAGTCCACCATGTTTGTAAATTTCATAATTTGATGTAGTCAAAATACGCACATTGTATATCTAAAATCAGACTACCGACCCGTCAATTTATAAGCGCGAAGACCGAAATTAATAATGTTTTCCTTAAAATTTACAAACCTTTCACAAAATGTTATATTACACAATATTTAGAGGGTATTTAAACACAATGGATTACTTTTCTTTCCTGTACAGTCGATATTTTTATTCTATGTTTGATTAACATCACCAACATTTTTCAGAATTTTTTATTTCATGGCCCCGCTTACAGTTTCACCGAATTGAGGCTTAAGAAAATCGTAGAGAACTGAATTCTTTTGCAATATGAAGAAAAAATTAACCATTTTTGATAAACTTGGTATAAAGTTTTTCGAAATTGCGCAATTTCTAGTTCCCTAGGCTAAAATTATGGATTTTTGAAAATCTTCATTAGAGATACTTTGGAGCTTCTTTGTTAACAAACATTAAACTATGAAATGTATTTGAGTACAATCCAACACGTGATAAAATATTTATGTGATTTTTTTTTAATTCAAAAGTCTTGATCAAAAACATGCTTTTGGCCTCGTATATTTTGGAAAAAGTATGAAGTAGAGTTTGTTTGCAGAGCCGACTTCGAAGTTGGCGCAGTCTCGTGCGCGCGCTCTATATTGAAGTACACGGAGCAGCGAGGCACTACCCGCTTCACCGGACATCTAGCTACGAGAGCGAGTCTAGGGCAGCCTCGGCCACCATTACTATACCCGCACGTTTTCTTGAGCCCCGGAGTACCTTCCCCCACTTCTTTAATTACTGTAGTTGAATTACGCAGAAACAAAAGAAACGAGGGTTATTAACAAAATATTATAATCAGAAATATTTGCTCTCGTGGAACAGAAACTATTTTCATTTGACAAACAATCCACAGATTTGATACAATACTCCTGTAGTCGAAATAACCAACCCTCCCACTCCTCTCGCATCTAGCGAAATGAGTGCTCAAGAAAACGTGCGCGGATAAAATATAATAATAATAATAATAATAATAATAATAATAATAGTAATAGTAATAGTAATAGTAATAGTAATAGTAATAGTAATAATAATAATAATAGTAATAATAATAGTAATAATAATAGTAATAATAATAGTAATAATAATGGTAATAATAATAATAATAATAATAATAATAATAATAATAATAATAATTTACGAACACGGAAAAGAAGAAGGGTTTATAACTGAGTGCCGAAATTACCGTTATTGTGATAGCTACTCCAACCGCGCCAAGTGCTTGGTTATCCTCGTCGGACAATTGTGAATACTGCAACGCACTGGTACGTTTTCTTGTGGTACGGAATAAATCTACGGACTTTGTACTCTCTGTCTGGCAAGTGGAACATCTAGTGTATTTCTTATATAATTGGGAAGAGATTTTGGATTGTAACGCCTGTTAAGCCGATAAACTGTTTGTGTTTGAAACCTCTGCCTCCATACTTATTCATACATTTCACTGTACACATTATTACTTCTTGCTAACGAAACCTCGGGAAAGAGGGACCACGAAAGCTAATTCTTAATATATTTGATCCCGCCTGTGCCCAAAAGTGATTCAGAAGAACTTGATTACTGTGAACAATAATGTGCAACCTGCCGACAAAGTTCGAATGGACGAATGAATGTTATACATACCGTTACACGAATTTTGCTCTTTGCTGCTACTAGTTCCTTTCGTAACCCTTCAGTGAGGACACGAACTGCATTTTTCGATGCGGTGTACATATATATAACAGGCATTTTGTTTGAATCGTTACCAGCTACACTAGAATGAAAAAGTACATGTGAGTTTTATAAATATAGTTCTAGGCATTGCTATAAGTCGCATGACATTTTCATTAAAATAAAGACACAAAGTTACAAATCCAAAGAACGTGTTGCTCAATCACGGTTTTCATTTTCACAGGAAGTCCTGTATTTTAAATAAGATTAACTCTGAGATCTCCTTTTCATTATAATCCTTTTTTACATTTTCTTACCTCCCTATGTGAATTACGTGTCCATCGTCCACTTCCGTGGCCTTCATAAGCTGAAGGGCTTCCCTCGTGCAAATACTGAGTCCAAGGACGTTGGTGTCAAGAATTCGCTGCCAGTCGACAGTAGGACTTTCTACAAAAAGAACAAACACGTCGCCATACTACGTACTTACCTAGTGAAGAGAACATATTTTAATGCTACGGGAGAAATTGGCTTCTTTTCAACAGAAAAACTCATATTGTGAGGATGTGATACTGAAAACGTCGTTAGATCTTTTTCATCTATGTAGTAAATTACTTCATCTAACACGTTTTGCCGCAATCCATTTCACTCAAAACCAGTTTTTTGGGTCCCTTATTTCTAAAAACATTGTTTACAGCGAAAATTGTGTTGGTTTGTATATGATCAACGCTAGTGCCTAAGATTTTCTCCAAAATTGATATTTCACCATCCATTAGGCCAACCTCAATGTCCTGCAAGTTTGAAAAGGATGTTTTATATTTAGGGGTACTTTACATAAAGTCCTAAGAACATTTTCTGAATTTCAAAAATGTCCCTCATATGTTATTTCCCGGAAAAGGTTTAAAAATGTGCAGATCTATTTTTGTTGAACCCCTGTATTTTCGAAATTGCAAAAGTTACAAATAATATGAGAAAGTATGTTAGATCCACAAGTTTCTTTAAATTTTGGGCTCGAATACAGCGTAACACGCTTTTTAAAATGCCTTACATACGATTTTTATTAAAACCTTCAAAATTGGAAAAACAGTTATAACAATTTTGACTCCCACACCTACAACTACATAATGAAGGATGAGATATTTTTCTTAACAAACTCTATTATTTTTTATAAATTTCTTATAATACAACAATGTGCTCGTAAAAATTGTATAGTCTGATTTGAATTAAAATCTCTGAAATGTCGAAACTGCCGAAATTCAACTTTTCCGTTTCCTTCCATTATTGAAACAGACCTACATGTTAAATATTGAAGCGAGGTATTATTTCTTACTTAAGAAACCTTTGACTCAGTTCTAGATATTTAAATAATTTCATAAACATTTTTTAAAAAGATTAATAGTGTAATTTTAGTTAATTTGTGAAAAATCTGTTAGGTTAGAGAAACACTCGAACATTGATAATGAGTAATGGGCGTGGGTTTGTGTATTAGAATATTAGAAATATGGTGAAATTCTACAATGTTTTTGACATAACTTTCTTTATAATACTTGTAAGAACATATACGATTATATGATAAAGTGAAACTAATTTACTTTGTATGATGCTATATTTGTAATCTTAATCTTATCACAGGTTTATTTGAAAGTAATTGACATAAACTAATTGACCTACTGGGCTTTACAAAAGTGAACTATAGATTTATTACTAATTATGGAAATAAGTATGATGAGAACTAGGTGGCAGAATACCCTAACTAAACATTACAGAACATAACATCTATACAAAATTTCACAAAATTTACAAACTTTACAAAGTAACATGAACATTTCACTGTTAATGCATCCATAGCACTCCACCTCACCACACTTCACTTAGTTATTTTCTAGTACTTTTTTATATTTAGTTAGTTTTCCAGTATGTGAGTACCGATAAGCGAGGGTTTTCCTGGCACCCCGCGTTGTTGACTAAAACGTGCACGGTGTTGAGGTTGTCCTTGACCCACTTGAAGGCGGCGAGGACGTCCTCCTCTTTGCTGACGTCGCACCTAAGTGCGTGCAGTGTGCCCGGGGAGGGCGCTCTGCCCAAGGACACCCGCCCGCGCTCTTGTGCCCCCCGCCGCGCCCCCTCGACGGCCTCCTGCGCGAAAAAAGAAAATCAATTTGAATACTTTCAAGGTCTCTAACCATCACACTCTAATAAAATAATGACGCTGACGCTGACGCTGACGCTGACGCTGACGCTGACGCTGACGCTGACCCTAACGCTTGCTGATTAATGATAGCCAAATTCTTAAGCCTGACTTGAGTATAAAAAAAAACAAATATATTCTTGTTCCACTTTACGTGCACCCCATTGTTGCTTTCAACCCCGAATCAGTGTATATCCACAGAAAATGGGAAATAATAATAATATCAATAATCAATAATAATGGATGATAATAATAATAGTAGTAATAATATTAATATAATAATAGTAGTAATAATATTAATATTAATATATATAATAATAATAACATATAATAATAATAATAATATAATAGTAGTATGATAATAATAGTACAGTTGAACTCACCAGTATCTTGTCCTTCCGCCGCGCGAGGGCCACCACATGAACGCCGGCGTCCAGCAGCTGGTAGACCACAGCAGCCCCAATCCCGGCGCTCGCTCCCGTCACCACAGCCACGCGTCCCCGCCAGCGGTCCATGCCAGTGCGCTCCTGGGTACGAACTACCTCCGGTCAGGATTCGCGTTATCTTTCATATCTCGCAGGTGCTTCAACTTCATGGCATAATCGTAAGCATGACACGTTGCAAGCACCAGAAGTCTTGAGCATGACAGTCGAAACTCATTTTATTTTTTGTAGAGAAACTTATCGGTTAATGACGTATCATTTACAGAGTATGGAATAGTAACAGGTTTGTGATCCACGATAACGCGTTATCGTTCAACTCAATGCAGAACATATTGATTCATTCTGCGTTGATTCTGCATTTGCATGGATATCGCTTCCGTTGCTACGCGATGACCATTCGCCAGGTGTTTCCGGCATCAAGCTGAAATAGATTGGGTCAAAAATTTTGCAAACGAAAATGAGCAACATTAATGTCTGTACATGTATGTTATTAAATAAACCATTTGAAAGCTTAAAGTCCCCGATGTCTGCGCGTGTGGCTTATATTTTTGTGTGTTACCTATAAACAATAATTTCAAAAACCTTTTTTCGAAATGTCGACACTACGCACAACCTGGTGGTAAGGCGGATAGAATCGGGGTCAGGCTAAGCAGCACAGAAAGCCTTTTGAACACTTGCAGAAAATCACGGATCTTAACAAAAATTGAACATGTGTCATTGTTGTATGGGATCTTTACTCTAGCGACGACAAAGCTTAATCAAAGAATTTGGAACGATTTTTGAATTTTTTTTGTGATAAATAGGTTATTCTTGAAGTAAACGCTTGCGATAGGGATATATTTTGTAAGATTTGTTTTTGAGATGGAAATGAAACATCAAAATCACATCATCAATTTTCGACAAAATCTCTAGTGAAATGACCATCACCGAAACGTTTTGATCACTGTACAATTTCCAAAGGAATAATCAAGCTTAATTTGAAAAGTCATCGCTTTGAGTTTAGATTTTACAAATTATAGTTCGTCAACGCTTTATATTAGTGTAACAATCAAATTTAACTATGATTTGTATAAGTTCCTTCTCAATTAAATTCCTTACAAACCGTAATTGATTGGTTGGAATTGGAAACTACCAAGCATCTTTCCATTCCACAAAAAATATGCGATTTACCATGTTGTATGGAAAGACCTAAATAATATCAGTTTTACGCTTTTGCGACATTATACCCAATAAGTTAAATTATTACTCTAATATATTCAACAGCCAACATTTACGAAAACTTGAATTTATGCTAATCACGCTGCTCCACTACTCAATATTACGATGCTGTGTGACGTGCGCCAGCTGCGAGACAGCCAGTGTATTCAGAACGTCATTTCCTTATGTACTCCCAAGACACAATGCTACGATAGAATGACTTCCTATCAACACTGGTTCATGACAATGTCAAACGTTTTCATTTCCTCAAATTTTCTGAAGATTATTCGGTGGGGAGTATTTGCAACTGTGATTTCCAATTTTCGTTAGTGGACAAGTAAATCAAAATCTTCAGACCTGGTCGGGGGCCGCTTGAAAATGATCTGTGGGGCTGTATGTTTGATATGACCGGGACATGTGTTGGTAAGAGATAACAACCATATCAGGTCTTGGTGGATGGGATATGTGGGGGGTTCAGCTTTCTGTTTCTGTGATTGGTCGCTGCTTTAGGATCCCGCGCATCCAGGTAGGCTCGTTAGACCTGAAAGTAGTGTATAGGAAGGTGGGGGTTGATAGACTAGAGTTCCTCAACGCTACAAACATTCCAATTTTTACATTTCTGTAAATTTTAGAATATTTTTATAAATTTTACATTAGTTTCACACTAAATTTTACATTGCATTTACCACAGTACATCGATCGCTTCGCGTAGCATGTTGTCGCACTACTCTTATCTCAAGTGCGACTCGTATCTCTATCTCTTTCTCTGAATGACTTTCTCTGTCTTTTATCACCGCCATCTAATGGAAAAATGTTAAAACATACCTTTTAAAATACCTTCAAACAACACAATCTTTTGAACAAGATAAATATCTAGAATTTATGAATAAATATCATCTACTTGAAATTGATATTATTACATTTGTAAGCTGGTAGATTATTAGATACGTAAGCTGTAAGATGTTATATTTCTTTATGATTGTGAAGAAGACCCATTACTGTTATTTGCTGATTACACTTAAAAAAATCAAGATATTGTAATATATTATCTTTCACATAAAAGACATAAAAAGGTGTTTGCTGGTATTCTGGTTTGCTGGCTCAAACATATTCAAAAACTCCTAAACAACTAACTAGTAATAATTTAAATTTTTGAAATATATTTAGGCAGGATGATATTAAACATATTTTACATGAATGTGTTAATTGATGAATTTGAATGAATTTAAAGATTAATGCCGATTATGTTGAGAATAATGTTTTTATTTGGTTTTATTACGATTGATACGACACGAAAATTAAATAAAGCTAATTACAATTGTTTTTCATGAAGCAGGTAGGCAGAATAAACAGAAAAACTGAAAAAAATTGTCTATATTTTTTAAAACGTGTCTGTGTCTGTAAATTCGTCAAAACCTGTCTGTGTGTCTGTACATTCTTCAAAATCTATCTGTGTGTCTGTATATTCTTCAAAATCTGTCTGTGTGCCTGTATATTCTTCAAAACCTGTCTGGTGTCTGTAAATTTTCAAAATCAGATCATGTTTTTCTGCTTATTAAATGTTTAAAAAGCAAACCAAAACGAATAAGAATAGAGAGAATATACAAAAATATATTTAGAGAATGGAAACAACATGATCGTAATCAATATGAAAAATATAAGAAAGCAGATTAACCTGTAATAGATAAATTGGATGATCTTGATGGAAAAGTAGAAATTGTAGTTTAAAACGTAGTCATTCAGTACAAGTCATTCAGTACAAGTCATTCAGTCTATTGAACATAAAGATACATTAAAACAATTTATACCTGTACAATGAAATTTTGAAAATTCATTTCCAATACCTTCAACACCATCAAAACTTCATTTGAAAAATAATTAATTGTATCCTTTAATACACCAAAAATTAGAAATAAAAAAACAAATAAGAGCAGTTCAAGCAGTGGAAAAGAAAAAATGAATGTAACACATCTAGGCCCTAAATGATCAAAATAACTTAATGAAGCAAATGATACAGCATTTGGTTTAAGCCCTTTGTTTGTTCCTTACAATTCTCTCTTACATCAAATTAAGCTTTTCCCCAATGAATATTCATTGACACTTACCTTCCTACTGTCTACACCGTGGAAGATATCTCAACTCCCTATGGAAACACGTGCATTAGTGTGTGTGCACACGGTCTACTTGAACTGGGAGAGTACCTTCCGCACGAGTAGAAACCAACGATAGCTTCACACGGAATCTGCCGCAGAGCTCAATGCCGAAGAGGAGCGCAGACAGCAGAGAGCCTGCTGCGAGCACCAGCAGGTGCGGCCAGATGTCCTGCATCTGCAATGGGTGCGCGTCCTCTTCATCGGCTACATCTCGCAACATCTGCATCCTCCCTTCGAACTCCGACGTAATCGCTCGGTCTTCCTTCCACTTTCGAGTCAGGCCGAAGTCTACGAATTCTTGTATTTTCTGGTTCATCACATCTCGCCAAGGCCAGGTCCTATAACATTAAAATACATCCGTCAATTTTAAAAAGTACCCAAATTCAAGATGATAAATAATATAATAATTATTAAAATAATATTAAAAAAATTTATTTAAAAATAATAATCAATATATTTAAACTTTAATGGCTTTTGTTCGGAAATAAATTAAAACTTTCTACTCAACCAAATTTCATTATTTTTAAACTTTAAATGTAAGATAATGGCCGTAGATATATTGCTCGTTTTAACTGGTTTTGTAGTTAAAATTGTATTGTTATTTAAAGAATGAACGCTTATCTGCGAACATTAGACCATTTTAAAGATCAAATACATAACAATTGTATTTTATATTGATAGAATATTCCTACTTGTAATGTTACTTATCTAAACCAAATAAGCGAGTTTATTAGAGTTAAAATATTGTTTTTAAATGCAAAGATTAGGGGTGGGGCGGTGCCCCGCTGGTGGAAGAGTCCTGGTTAGGGGGAAACCCCACTAGCCGACGGTAGGTCGGTGCCGGATCTCGCCATCCAGCGGGGGATCACAGCCATCTCCCGAGAAAAAACATGCACTACACTCACGGGACTAATGACCAAAGCAGTTGACGCGCCCGGAAAACGAAAAAATCAATCAATCAATGAAACCCAGAGTCTTTAAGCCGGCCAGCTACCAAGTTCTGGAGAGACCGCACAGCATCTCTGATATTCGCCCAGAAGTAGTATACAGGGGTAGGGTTGGCGATGTCCGCCGTCCAGGCCGTCCACCCAGAGCCAGGCTGGGACTGTTGGAGCAGAAGGCCCCGCGTCGACTGGTGATTCTCCTAGAGGACGCTCAGCAGTCGTTGCGCCATCTGGCAGAAAACAGGGTACGCTACTATTCGCGAAGACATCAGCGAGGAGAGGGCTGGATTAGGAGTCCCCTACGTTCTAAGCATACGTAAAACGTAGAAAGTCCTCGACAAATACAGAGTTGTAAATATTTATTTATAAATATTATGTTCTGTTAGAAAAACACAAAACTGTTTAATTTGAATGGTTACCTATAAAATTGTTTTCCATGTTTGCATAAAACGAAACGAAAATCTGTGTAAATGCAGTGGAAAAATAATACTTATATAATTCGGTTAATAATAAAACTATCTCTAAATAGCGAATCGCTGCCGTTCACGAACTGTTTAGGTCATCTGCTTGACGTATATGCGTCACATGCTTTCGTGTTGCAGTGCCGTCTGTACTTGTAAGGCTATAATAATTAAAATTAGCTGAGACACTGAGAATAAAAAGGAGAAAGAAGAGGACAAGAACAGGAGAAATGGTAAGAGGAAATAAAAAAAGATACAAAAAAGCAGTATCAATTCATCTATGCAAAAACGTTATTTCTTAGTAGGATCAAACCTATCATCAAAAATGTACTGCGTTTACCAAATATAATAAAAAATAATTCAATTCAAAAATAACTTAATGCAAATGTTGAACACAACGACCTGTATAAAAGCGGAAAAATGTGTAAAATCAAATTTTGAGCTAAAATACGTTAAAAGCATATGTATTACCTAAAATATAAACCAATGTTGAAGATATCAAAATATAACTCACCATTAATTCTAATCAGAATAATTTTTTAACACATGAACAGAACTTATACTCATTACAGTCGATAAATACAGGTAAATAGTTTTCTTGTAAGTTATAACGACTGTTATAACGTACTTATCGCATCCAGAAAAACGAATAGCCACTCTAAACGGCCGGTGTCCGTTAATGTTTTAAAAGTCCGCCACTCGTTATGAAATATCGAAACAAATGCATTGTGGGTAAAGATGGAGTATGAGCACACATGTTTCAAAATTAGTTATTTATAATATGAGTGGTAAAACTGACATTTTATCTCGTAAACGAGGAAAACTCAGGAAATGTTTCGTCCAAGGCCGATAGGACGATAGCAATCCTACAAGCAACAAAATCATGTGACCTTGTCCGAAGGTAGGGTCCTCTCTGGGGGGCGATGTCCGTTTCGCTGGCCGCCCGTGTCCTTGACCTCCGCAACAATCTCGCTCACCGCCAACACCACGGGCGCGAAGGCACTCAGCTGCAGGTTGCTGCGGATTTCCTCAGCCGGGAGGCCGGTCGGGAGCTTAGAGCTTGTCCCGGCTGGGGCGGGGCCCCGTGGGTGGGAGAGTCCTGGTTAGGGGGTTACCCCACTAGCCGACGGTAGGTCGGCGCCGATCTCGCCATCCAGCGGGGGAAGATAGCAGCCATCTCCAGAGAAAAAACATGCAATACACAAACGGTACTAATGACCAAAGCAGTTGACGCGCCCGGAAATACGAAAAATCAATCACTCAATCAATCTAAGCTGTCCACTCTCGACGTGTGTGATGTTGTAGTGCGTGAAATTGTAAACGTGTATGTAAGAGAAAGGGTAAAACAAGGATATGAAAGGAAAGCTAGCATGAGATTCACGGAGAATTTTTTAAGTACGGCTTCGGCATTCGCCTTGTAACAATTGGAGAAACTGAACGTTCCTCCATGGAGTGGCAAAATTCCTTCCAGCTGTGTAGCTAGTGTCGAAAATCCGACACCGCTTAGAGATTCTGGTCAATGATGCTACAAGCGCAACGGTGTCGCGACTGAGCTATCTCAATTAAGGCAACGGTAAGATTTGAAAAAAAATTCTACTCTCATTAATTCAAAAATTCTTTTAAACCCGGTTTTCAAATGCACAGTGGTCAGTGATTACTTTTTTAATGCACCGCCTTGCAGCCAGCATGTTACATTCTAGAAGCCTGTATTGCAATGCAGCCAATGTTTTTACACAGGAATGTTCAACTGGGATGTGCACTAGTCAAGTTGAGAATGTGGTAAATTTGTATTTATTGATGCATTTTGCCAAGAGGTAAAAAATTAAACACAGAACATGTCGGGTCTCCCAGGTCGTCTTTATTCGTGTCGAAGATGACCTGGACTTTTTGAAATTTTTAAAGTGAATCACTTTGCGATCGGGTAAGTTGCAGACAATTTTTTCCTCGATTGTTTAGCAAAAAATATTAATTTGCAGTTGGTCGGACACACATCCACGTCACATAAAAATCCCCCCTCATTTTGACAGTCGTGAAGTGTGCCTGTGATTGAGTAGAAGTTAGTTTTGGACCTTTGTGATTTATATAACACACATAGAAATGTTCAGATGTGAAATTATAAAAAAAATATTCTGCGATACAAGTTAGTCTTTATCATTTGAATATGCTTCTTGTAGACCGGTTGGTGCAAAAGGATTTTTCTGTTTAGAGAACATGCAGAAAAACGTTTCTTTGAAACGTGAAACTGTTTCTTTTTATATATGTTAGTTTCTTTTTTGGAGTGATGTGAATGAATTTTTTGGAGATAAACTTTAACACAGTGTCAAAGAATTATTAATTTATTCATTCATATTTATTTGAAAATATAATTGATTGTAATTTCTATTTTTTCATCTTCATTAGCATGCGCTTGGTGTGTTATCATCCAAAAGACTAGTTAAAATATATTGGTTTTGAAAAAAAATGGCGTCACTCGCAAATTGTGCAATGGCATAAAAATCAAAAATGTAATTCCATCAAGACCCAGACTTGCATGGCAGCAGGGAGTGGAGAGGCTATGACGGCAAGAGAAATACCGGAAGATGTATGGTAAAATAGATATGATACAATGAGCGGAGACACAGTGACAGCTATAGAGCAACTCCGTATTATATATACATATACATAATTTCATCATTACATGCTTTTCTTAGAATTTACTACATTTCGAACCCTAAAAACAAGGAAGTGGAATGAAAGACGACCCGACATGAATGATCCGTTTGTTAGGGTTTTGCTCCAGCATTAGCCTGGTGTTGTGAGGAACTTGGAAAACAACTGATCAGTGGAACCGGCCGCTAGAATTTTCCTCCAGCCAGAATAAAATGTAAGCGAGGGGGGGGGGCACCCGGGTGAAGCACGCACCTCGACCGCTTTCACTCTCAGCAGCACGTGCGCGTGGGCGGTGTCGTTGCGCAGGAAGGCCAGCAGGCGGGCGGGCGAGCGCGCCGCCACCAGGTAAGGCTCATTCACAATGCAATCACAAACATAAGCATAACACATAGACATAGACATTAACATAAGCGAAGAGTTGGCGTATTCACAATGTCGAACATAAACATAGGCAAAATAAGAGTTTCTATTGGCTATGACAATATTCTAGTTTTCTTATTGGTTGGATATGAGAATCGATTTCGAGATATCAAAACAAATATGACAAACACAACCACGCAGCACACGAATAGTTCGCCTATCGACTTCAATACTCGAGTTTGAGTTTATCGAACCGTGATTGGCTCATTCCTTATGTCTGACATAAGCATAAGCACAGAAGCTTGAAGCTCTTAAGTTAACGTCTTACGTGTTATGCTTATGCGAACGCATTGTGAATGAGTCCACTTGTAGGCGTAGTCTTAACTTTTATGTTAACGCCATGCTTATGCTTATGTTTGCATTGTGAATGGGCCTGTAGTCCGCCCTGCCCAGCAGTTAGGGCGGCGCGACGCGGCGCGGCCCCGAGGGCGGCGCGCGCCACAGCAGCAGCGGCACCGCGGCGCGGGCGTGCAGGGCGGGCAGCCAGCACGCGCCCGCGCCGCGTCCACCACGCCCACGCCCACGCCCACGCCCACGCCCACGCCCACGCCCACGCCCACGCCCACGCTCACGCCCACGCTCACGCTCACGCTCACGCCCACGCCCACGCTCACGCCCACGCTCACGCCCACGCTCACGCTCACGCTCACGCCCACGCCCACGCACACGCCCACGCCCACGCTCACGCTCACGCTCACGCTCACGCCCACGCCCACGCCCACGCCCACGCCCACGCCCACGCCCACGCCCACGCTCACGCCCACGCCCACGCCCACGCCCACGCCCACGCTCACGTTCGTCGCCCCGCGCGCCCCCGACAGCGTCCAGGCCAGCCCGCCCGCCGGCGGCGGCGCGCCCTCTGCGGGTTGCATTCAATTGGTAGGTTAGTGATTCTGGACGCGTCAACGGGGAAGACCATTATCCCCGTAAGTCTAGTGCATGTTTTATCGCGGGAGATGCCGCTAATCTTCCAGCGCTGAAGTGTGAGATCCGACGCCGACCTAGCCATCTGCTTTTAAAATGAATTGAATTGAATGTGCCTTATTTTACGTGGCGAGACTCAGGCAATGAGGCCTGCTCTTCCGTCTGACCATGTAAATTTCGTTACACTCCTTTCACCAATCATGGAAGAAAGAAGGTATTACTTGGGCGACCAAACAGGTGATTTGAATTTAACTCAGATGCTTCATTTAGGCTTGAGGATATTTGCATGCAGTAAATCTACTAACATGGGACAGCCCGCTTTATTTCCCCTCCGAAAGAAGGTGTACGAAGGAGCTTTTCAACCTTAAAAATCCACGGCATCCATCGTGTTTGAATCCGCTAACTTGGGTATAACAGTCCGATACACTAGCCGTTACATCATCTACGTCCGTACACGGAGTATCTTGAACCAGCGGCACCGCCACAGCCGAGACAAACTCTAAGCTCCCGTCATGTGTGGTCTTGAAGTGCATTTGAATATTAATTTATGTAAGGGGTAGAAAGACGAAGGAAAGATCGCGCGCAGTTCATGACCCATTTGTTTGACTCCTGGACGGTATTCATCTGGTGTTGATTGCAAAAGACATGCAATACCGGTGGAATTCTCTTCCACGCACCTGCTGGATTCCACCTAGCTATGTAACTAATGTCGAAAATCCGGCAGCCGCCAGGACTCGAACTATAGGACCTCGCGGTCAGAGGCATTGCAGTGCCATCAATGGAGGGCCTGAGCGACCTATGCATCTGAAAGTTTTTCCAAACGGAAGCTGCCATGGCAACGCGCAACTGCTTTGCAACTACAAATTGTGAATGACCTCAGCGGCAAAAGCGGCGGCGCGTACTGGCATGGTGTGCAACATGCAGCCATGAACGTAAAATACACTGCCAAATACAGTACGTTCGATATTGGAATATGCTGGGTTAACTTTGTAAACTGTGGCCTTTTCTTGGAAAAGGAGTATTGATACGCCATCTTTAACTACAACACTTTTGTTGCGATTGGCCTTAACAAACCGCGGACTGTTAAAATCTTTAATGGACCCCGCCTGCGACTTTTCTTCCCTTCGGTTGGAAGTCAATTTTTTCAAATGTCCGTATTTTACGTTTTAGTCACCAATAAAATGAAACCGAATCAAAATTTTCAAAATATGTATTAAAGAAACTTTTCGGGAATAACTTCGGATTTATTAATTTTTTTCTGACGTATCTAATTTTTCTATTAATCTTTATTTCTTCTTTATGAATGAAATATTTATACAGAGTATTTCAGAAATGCCTAATTTTCTCTCGTAGTGAAACCTACTTCTAAATATAATGAGAGTTTCTTGTTGGCAATAAAAACTGTCGATACAAAGACATAAAGATGATTTCTTCGCACCGAAATGCACTATTTCGCAATTATTAAGCTTAGTCGTAAATTGTGTTTTCTCAATAATCTCTCACCTTTGGGTTTCATACGTAAGTGGAGTAAGTTTGATAAGTAAGTTGAAGGAAAGATAACAGAAGTGTAACATAAGTAAGAGGAAGCAATGTTACACTAGCATGGTGAACCTTTAGTGTTATCCAGGGGGCACCACGAGGAGGAGATTCAACGAAGCAGTCATAGATATCTAAAACCTGAAAACAAGACTGCCTTTCCCCCGAGTTTCATTCAGTAAGAGAAATTTAAGCATAATTTTCACGATGAGGGGTTGGCTTCGAATTCACGAAACGTGCAGCCGTTAGCAGCACAAAGCGTACTATTCCAACCAAAAAACTATACTTTTCCAACAAATACAACTAGCCCCTTTATCTGTGCGGTGGGGCAAGGTTGCCGCGAGCCGTGCGTTGAGCAGGCGTTGCTTTGCTTGGCTGTTTGTCTCCCCTGGACTCTTCACTTGATTATGTCTTGGATATTTAACTTTTACACAAACCGTACTGCAACAACGGTTTTGCCACTCCGCCATCTCAACCGCCACTATTTATACTGTTATAGATGATATTAAAAATAAAATTATTTATACTCCATATTTAAGATATATCGCAACCTTCGAAGTCCTGCTGTGCTCGTAGGAGTTCCGCTCTCCTCTCCGTTTGTCTTTGAGTGCAGGCGAGCGCCGCTAGGAACAGCACAATCGCTCGCAGTTCAAGATGTTCGAAGACAATCCCTTGCATATTACTCATAACTTTTACTCTCTCACCTCAATTTCCAGGTTTAGAACCTAACGTCAGGAATTAATGTGTTTGCGGTCACGCTGAATGTCCGCAATACCCCAGCGATGTAAATGTGACTGCTCTCCAAACTTTGAGAAGAAATAAAAGAGGTCATCTTCGTCAATATATTAGTTGTAATATGTTGATGAAGATGATCTCCTTTATTTCTCCTCATAAGAACGTCAACACCACCACATCAGATTTCCCACAATTGTCCAAACTTTGCTTATTTGGTTAAGTTTGTTTGTTATTATTTCATTAAGTTTGTTGACCCCTTTTAGGGTATTGTCTGTTGATGTCAGGATAAAATTCCTTGTTATAACGTTTCTGGACGAATATTACGAACGATTTACCCTTACAATATCTTTACGTCAGCCTTACGAGATTATATGGGACAAATTATTATGATACATTTTCTTATAAATCTTTCCTTGCGCCCTTGAATATTCTTTTTTAAATAGATCACGCATCAAACATCAATCTTCGCGGCCTTCTTGATTTCGAAATCTACCAACAACGCTTTAACTTCGTCGTAATCATTCACGCATGCCAGTAGTGAAAATAAATTAATGTTGTATCTTGTTCATTAATATTTAAAAATTCCTTCATGTTTTTACGATGTAGAGTCTCCCTCAGCTCCGGCCATTCAGAAGTTTCTGTCAATTGTATATCATCTACATTAGTATTTAATCTGACAGAGGATTAATTTTATCGAACCATATAAAAATTGACCTCTAAGATCATAATAATATTCCAAAAAGCATTAGTCTCTCTATACTAACACGCAAACATCACAGGATTTTATCTTTCAGTATTTCTATTAACTCTTTTCAAGAATAATTACGGTTATTTTGCTGTTAAAATTCTATTCAAAGAGATCTGTACAAAAGTATTATCATGTTTTCATTAATACCATCATTTCCAATATAATATGTATGCAAGCGGCTCAAAGCTGAATGTTTTTATTTTGTACCTTTTTATGTTATTTGTATTTGAAAACTAGCTAAAATAATACGAGATTTTTAATTCACCACTCGTTACTATAATACCCCACACCTGACACCAATTGTTACGTTTCTAAGTGGTGAATTAAAAATCTCGTATTATTTTAACAAAAACGTTTATTTTGTTTCTTAACACAATCACTGAAAACACTTGATTATTTATTTACACTACACTTTTCTTCGGTTATTTACTCTACACTTCTCTCGCTTTATTTATTTACACTACTCTTCTCTTACACACTCGCACAGTCCTAAGCACTGGCCACAGTTCACTGCACTGATCACAGTTCGATGCACTGGTCACAGTTCACGTCACCGTCCACAGTACGATGCACTGACCACGGTTCACGTCACTCAGCACACTCACTGCACTGCTTTTCACCGCGATGCACACACTTCACAGTTCAGCTTCCACTGCGGACTTTAGACTGACTCGTGGTCGCCGGCAGATGACGTATCCCGCGATCACAGGCATCTCGGGGTGGCGCCGGGGGATGACGCAATATTCGTTTCACTATGAAAATTTCCACGAAAGACAAACATAACTGCAATTCATGCACCTAAAATTCTCCCCAGACTACAACTTATGTAACTTATTGTTTGTATCCATGGTATCGTATTTTTGATATTCTTATAACATCGAAAGAGTATTTTCTCTTTTATGCAATTCTGTTTAAGTTCATAGATATAAATGACATTCTATTTTTCTTGTCTGTGTCATTTAAATAATTCCGCACGTCATGCATTCGTCCCTTGCATCACATGAACACATTTTCCTCATGAAGAAAATCTGATTTTCTATTAGCCGAGGGAAAGAAAAATATTACTTGACTTGCATTAGCTGTTTTGACTGTAGATTGCTCAGGAGATTCAAGGAAGTATCAGAAAGATTTATGAAGGACCTGCAAATTAATGTCTTAATCCACTTATAAGATTCATACCATTGAACCTCTTAGAACTAATAAAAATATTTAAAAACCGAATAGAAGAAAAATATTACTTGTTTTAGTAAATAATATTTGCTAGCTGGAATAGATCTCTTCAAAAAATGCTCATAGAAGAATAACTATAATTTTAAACAAAATTTATCACACGTAATTGCATTATGAACTTTACGATTATGTAACCACTTACGTCAAAAGTTAAATATTAAATTTACATTAACTGAAAAGGGGAAAATATTTTTTTTTAAATTAACAAAATTACACAACTCTAAATATCAGCTTCTAATGTTAAAGGAAAAATAATTATTTTCCTGTCATTCCGTTTCTTCATATTCCATATTTTCACTGTAAATGGAATTCACATGATATAAAAAAGGATATTTTCTTCTAAAGTGAGGCAAACTCATCATTAATTAATAGTTACAAAATGCGTTATAATTGAAAAAATTATTTAAACAGTTATTGAAAACACATTCTGTTCACGACCATTCGAAAGATCTTAGACTACTTAGTTTTATTTATGGGTTGTGTAAATTTGTAAAAGCTGTATTTGGAGATGTATTAAGAGCAAGTTTATTTGCGACTTCAAAAAATTACATCTTGTTTCTTTCGTATATTACAATTTTATTTTCTCGGCATTTTTTCATCTAGTGAATTGCCAGTTTAAAATTAACAATATACAACAATACACTACAATTATGTTTCCAAATAACAGAACATTAAATGAATTAACCACGATCAATTAACAGTATTCTAATATTTATTTTTGTTACATGACACATATTTTAGCGCATATTTTATATGTACAATACACATTGAAAGTTTATTACTAACGGGAAGAAAATATACTAGAATTTGGAACAAAAGTGAGACCATAGTATCAATTCAATTTTATTTGTTTTAAGGATTCACCTATTACAAATTTCTGTGTGAAGCCCGAAGCTCAATTACGATCATCTACACAACAAAACATTTCCAATTATATTGTAATACATTATTTAAGTTATATACACATATTTGTTAATACTAATTATTTTATAAAGTTTACAGTGTCTATGTTACAGTTTACAGTGAATAGTACATTTCATTGAATAATCGGAAAACTGTTTGTGTTGGGATGGACCAACCGGGTAAGAGCCGAGTCAGGTTCCAAGCGAGAAACGCAGAGTGCCTGCTACCAAGAGCAGCGCTCCCAACGGCGAAGCACCGAAGTGAGTCATTCGACGGGCTCACCCGCTGATTGGACGGCAACGCCCAACGCCCCGCGCCTCCCGCCTGTGACACTATTTTTTTTACAACCGAGTACTCGACGCAGAACGCAGTGCAAGCGCAGACGCCCCTAGCGCCCTTTTCTGGAATTAAACTACTATGTGTCGCCCGCCTTGGCTCAACATAACCTTGCATCTTATCCCTCGGCTTATTTATTTAGTGGAGTTAATACACTCTCTACCCATCTCCAAGTACATTAAGATGGTTATTTTACCTCTGAATCCATTTTTTTATGGATGGAAATTCTATACTGACCAAAATGGAAGAATCCTTAAAACCTTAACGTAATGGAATAACAGAATGAAAATATTCCCTGCTTGTAAACCGACTAATAGGAATAAACCTTAATATCTGAAGAATTTCCTTCTTTCGATCTTATTGTGTTAGTTCTGTTTACTTTCCGTTATAATAAAAAAATAATATTTATCTTTTAACTTGAACGAAATTTTATGAAAAAAGTAAATAAGCCATGAATTTTCTGCATGGTACTCTAACAGTGTCACTGACAAGTGGGGTAAGGAACTGTAGAATCTACATGCGTTTGCAAAGCAGCATTATTTGAAAAAAACTGTTAGCTAAATTATTTGACGGTCATCACCCTCTCCAATGTACTTAACTTCTATTTGGGTAGACACAGATGTATTCACAATTGAAAATGAAGATATTGTATTACTTACAAATATGGCGCCCAGGACGTCATGAGATTGAAAAATAATATTCTCAATTTTGTAAAAATAAACTCCAGGAACTCAAAATTTAATATGTGCAATTTTCATATAATATTGTATTCAGTTTCAACGTGAAATATCAATGAGATTTTTCTGAAAAGTTTAAATATGGTAAATATTCAATCACACTTCAAAGTCATGTCTTGTCACAAGCAAGGCACCATTGTAATCCAGAATTTAAAAATCTGAGATTCTTATTACATGATCTTACGCGCCGCTACTGGCCTCTGGCACAATATATTAGGGACGAATCTGCTCCCAGCGATAGGCGAAAAATAATGATCGAGGTGTATCTACCAACATATTACTAATATTAATTATTTTTCACATTCGAGTTGAATTTAATCTTTATTAAACTTTGCAAGGACACTGCGACAATTCTGAAGAAGAACCTGAAAAAAATTGTACCTATTCATAACGTACTTTTTATGGTATCGATGCTCGTTACATATAATTGAATTCATTTTTATTGGTATAAATTAATCTCTCATTTCCTTGTCCACAATGGCTCTGAAGCGTCGTGTTTATGGATGTCTAATTCATAGTTATTCCCACGACGATTAGATTATTCTGACCTAGATCAAGTTTTAGAACTTCACAGAGAGAGCTTTTCCATCACTAAAACATTCGTCTCAGACCCAACCCGTGGGGATCTTTTCACAGACGAATCGGAAAAGCAGAGAGAACAGCAGCTTGAGGTTTTTGTCGTAACAAATCTCTCCTCGACTGTGCACTTAATATCACTTTAACTGTTTTAAGGTAAGAAGTCGGAGAGGAAAAAAAGGCTATTTTCCGAGAAATGGCTTCTTTTGAAAATGAAATGTGTATCAGAGCAGATTGTGATCATACGGTAAAAAATTTATATTTTGGGAAGACAACGACATTTTTATGAGTGACGAGTATTAAGACGTCATTTGCCATCAAGAAAGATGGGAACATATCTTTAAAGAGAAAATTATTTGTATATACACGTACATAAATTAATTCTTTATTTTCAATATAAATGATAACAATTACGAAGAAAATATTTCAAATAAATTGCAGTTTTAAGGCATAATAAAAACAAATTTTATTAGTTTAATATCATTGTTACCAAAACTAATGAAGGTACTCTCGCCGTCTCAATACTCTTAATTTCGCTTCTTAGTGCGGGTTATTTTCAAATTACAGCAGCAGTTTTTATAACTTAATAATAAAACAAGAATGAACACCAAGATGACTACAGAAACAACGAGCAATGTTCTGAAGTGCATAGAACACCTTCTCTCAACACCACCTTTTCTGCTTCTGTTTGGTTGATTGATTTTTTCGGGTTTCCGGGCACGTCAACTGCTTTGGTCATTAGTCCCGTTAGTGTATTGCATGTTTTTTCTCCGAAGATGGCGGTGATCTTCCTCCGCTGGATGGCGAGATCCGGCGCCGACCTACCGTCGGCTAGTGGGGTTTCCCCCCCCCAGGACTCTCCCACCAGCGAGGCACCGCCCCAGCCGGGACAAGCTCTAAGCTCCCGACCGGTCTCCCGGAATATGTGGTAGTGAGGTGCATGTTAGTGTGTGTGTGTAAGGGGAAAGGATAGAACAAGGAAGAGGAAGAACAGATCGCGCGTGGTCCGTGGCCCGTTTGGTAGGGTACTGCTCCGGCATTCGCCTGGTGTTGATGGGAGAAACCACGGAAAACAACCGATGAGAGCAACCGGCCGCTAGAATTCTCCTGCAGACAGGGACTGAATTCGACGTAACTCAAAAGCTAGTGTCGAAAATCCTGTCGCCGTCAAGACTCGAACCTAGGACCTCCCGGTCAGAGACCCTGCAGTGACATCAGTTCATGAACTGACTTACCGCCCCCGTACGTCCTCATTAGCTGAATAATATTAGTACGCATGGATTGCACATGTGAAATTACAAAATGAACTTACTACTAGACAGTAATCCGCTATCTGAAGAACGTCATTTGTTCCATACCAGAGCCGTGTCATCTGCAGGCCAGGTACACCATGAAAATTATGTCACGTGCAGATTACAAAAGCGTCCTCGAGCTGAGCGGCGAAGCCTGAAATTTCGCTCGTAAAAAGATGCGAGTAAACCACGGAGAGAGAGAGCGCCGTTTCCTCTAAAAGCGATGCACCTTGCGCTTAGCGATAAGGCAGAAAGCAGAGGCCTCAATTTAAATTCGAAGTGCACGCCTGCGCCGCACTCAAAAGCTGTAAAAGTGAGGAAGTGAAAAACAGCAGGGTGGGAGGAAAGGAGTGCACCGGAAAGAACTTACCGGAAGTTCGGTGTCGTAAAAAAAGGCCACGTGCGGAAGGCACGGTTTCTGTGGGAGTGGTGGGGGCGGTGGCCACAATGGAGTCGACACCCTGCATTGGTGAGTTGGAGGTCCTAGGTTCGAGTCCTGACGGCGGCAGGATTTTCGACACTAGCTTTTCAGCTAGGTCGAATTCAGTCGCTGTATCGAGGTGAATTATAGCGGCCGGCTGCTCTCATCGGTAGTTTTCCGTGAGTTCTCCGATCAACATCAGGCGAATGCCGGAGCAGTACCCTATCAAACGGGCCACGGACCGCTCGCAATCTGTCCTTCCTCTTCCTTGTCCTATCCTCTCCTCTTGCACACACACTTACACTAACATGCACTACATTACCACATATTCCGGGAGACCGGTCGTGAGTTTAGAGCTTGTCCCAGCTGGGGCGGTGCCCAGCTGGTGGGAGAGTCCTGGTTAGGGGGAAACCCCACTAGCCGACGGTCTGTCGGCGCCGGATCTAGCCATCCAGCGGGGGAAGATCACCGCCATCTCCCGAGAAAAAAACATGCACTACACGAACGGGATTAATGACCAATTCAGTTGACGCGCCCGGAAAGACGAAAAAATCAATCAATCAATTGATACTCCACAGCGTGGGGTACGGGGGCTGGCGGATCCAGTCTACGTCACGTTAGTGCTGTGCAGTCAACTTGATCGACAGAAACTCAGGGTAATAGACTTTATTTTAGACTACATAACACCTGGAAACAAAACAAGTTTTTTTTAATTCTGAAGAAATAATTGATAGTTATAGAAACTATTGAGTAACACGAAGGATCATTGTACGCACAGGTCGTTAGAAACATGAGCGAAAATTGTTCCTGCATTGTAAAAAAATACTACAGAGTCTGAATAGAATTTTTTGTAAAAGACGAAAGTAGGCAGCACTGCAAACTGAGCTGTAACGTTCCGGGTGGAGCTTATATTTTCTATCGGGCCGTGTTGGGCCGAGCTGGGCCGAGGTGGGCTGAGCTGGGCCGTGCTGGGCCGTGGTGGGCCGTGCTGGGCCGAGCTGGCCCGAGCTGAGCCAGAACTAGAGAGCTGGAGGATCAAGACATGCGCGCATAGTACTTACTAACATTCCGCTGTGAAAAGGGCTTTATTTCCAAAGCTCCCTACTCCTCATTTGCCGAGTGACACAAAGGTAATTTCACTATATTTAGAAAAAATATCTTTGAATATTCAATTACAATCACTAAATATATTTTTGATTAATTTTAAATTCATGTCTAAATTGAAGTTAATAACTATTCTCACACAAATGAAGCGTGTTACTCTCTTAACCATAGGCTCCTCGCTCTTATCACTTCTGTCACATTTGTGAGAAACCCTTCCTCTGATTGCGTACGTATTTTTTCTTGGAAGATTTCCCATTGATTATTTATTGCATTAAACATTCGAAAGTGGTCAGGCGGAAGAGCAGGATCAGTGGACTTGACCTCGTCACCAATGAAGACATTGATGACCCGTCAGACAGCTAACTTTCCACTTCCAGCTGCCTTGAGATTCAAATTCCGGTAACTTTTTGTGAATTTAGTCTTTTTGTGAATTTAGGTTTTTCGCCAATATAAGTTATACTCGTAATTATTCTCTTCTCTTCCTTATCGACATATTCCACCTCTTCTTATATTGGTTGTTTCCTTTATTTCTTGCTCCTATCCACGTTCAATTCTTGTTTTTTCTTTAATCTCATCTTGTATCCCTCAACATCTCCTTCACTGCTTTAACTTTCTCTACTTTCTCGTTTACGTATTTTTCATGTGACTCAATAAAGATTCTGATTATCAAGACCTTCACAACACGTTACATTGTTGGATTCTCAAATTTAAAGTGAAGTCTCTCAAATCCAAGACATCAATTTTTTCAGTGTTCACTTAATATTTATTGCGATCTTATGGTGTCTACCCACATATGACTTTTTATTCTCCAATTAGCTAGAATGTTTTGTTGTGTAATTTGTTTGATAATGTAATTTGTTTTCGTGCTTAAATCTATATAGAATGGTGCAATGTTTTCATTATCGTAATATGAATAATTAATTGCATATTATTTAATAACTTGATTGGTTTATTAAAATTCTCTCATTTAAAATAAACACATTTCATCAAACGTGATGTCAAACCATCGCCTTTAATATACAACATGAGTGGCCAAATCAAGGCAACTAAAAGACCCGTGACACCTGACTTAAAAGAATGTGGCTTTTGCACCTTATGAGTTTGCAGTTTTGAGAGGTTATTGCATTGATCTTTCTATTTAAACACTTCCTCATTTAATATTTTTTCAGAATAAATTTTATTTTCAATTGTTTGGTGCGGAATTATTCTTATTTTGCCAGTATTATCAGTCTAGGGTAAGAGGTAAGGAAGAAAGGAAAAAGGAATGAAAGAAAAGGAAATTAAGAAAGTAAAGGAAAGTAATGAAAGAAAAGGAAATTAAGAAATAAAGGAAAAAAGAAGAAATGAAAGAAAGAAAGATAAAGAAAAAAGAGAAAAAAAGATGAAAAAAAAGAAGGAAAGAATGAAAGGAATAAAAGAAAGAAAGAAGGAAAGGATGAAAAGAAAGGATGCAAGTTTTTGCATTACACAATATTTCTCATTTTCATGCAAAGGATTATAAATATTAGAGCAAAATTAATTATAGAAGATAGTGTAAATACTTCCTTTCTTGATTCAATATGCACTTCATAATATAAAAGAAAGGATGGTCAAAATATAGTTCTAGCAGAACAATCAGAAGACGACACTTTACAGTTCCGGGACTTGAAAAGTTCCATTCCATCAACTGGCGATATGATGTGCTGTTATCTCAGATTGCGCTAATAGTGGGAGTTGCCCACTCTAGTTTTGCGTTAGTTGTAGTCTATTATGGAAATTGTTTATTCCAAAATAAGCACAATGCGTCTGAAAAACTCACCCAGTCCTTCCCCCAGCTCAGCTTCCCAGGAAGTCGTGGTAGAATTAAAAAGGTTGTTTCTTTTCGCACTCAAGGGTAGCGCTTGTTCTGATGCTGGGAAACGAGGAAGGTGAATTCCTTACGCCGTATTCTACTCTCTTCATTCAGGCGTGAAGAAAAAGAGATGTTATGTGATTAGCAGCACGTCCCACTCGCATCCCATTACAAACGACATACGTCGGCAACCAAGAGTCCAACACACAAAAATGACTGAATATTGCTAATAAGAATACATTTTTTAAAATATTTGTAATAAATTATGAAGCAACGGAGCACTGTCTTCTGAAGGCAATTAAGTTATTTTGACTACCACGAAAGGTAATACCTAAAGAACCATAATTGGTCGTAACCCATTGCTACCACGTAAAATACTTTAATTATAATACGTCAAACCAGAAACCTAAGGCTTGTAGAATATCAATATCTCATTAAGATGTAATCAACAGTAATTTTTTTAAACAATGTCTTCATTCATATCTAAAGGCATAACTCCCAGAAATTCATGGCAAAATTAAATTCGAAAATTTGAATAGGGGTTATGATGAGGCACTTTAGAGATAAAATGTTGAATAGCACGTTTATAATGTCACACAATGTAGTGTCTCTGCCCACCTTCTGCTTTACAAGCAAAAGGGTTGCAGAGCAAATATAACGAAAGAAGATTAGAGGTTTCGAAATTAAATTTTTAAGAGCTCTACTTGATATAAATGTGAGAAACTGTGTTCATAGCAAGTGTACGAGAACATACGGGCTGGGTAAGTGTTACTCGTTTTGTATTCGACTGTTATTAGATTAGTTAATATACGAAAATCGTTGTTAAAATGTACCAAAATAATTAGTTCATGCACATCAACACGATGCAACAAAACCTGTTTGCACAGAAAGCTGTTCTAGCGAATACAGACACATGAGTTGGTGTACATTAAGATGAGTGGGGAAGTTGTAAGACACGGAACAGATCCGAAATTCTCTGTATCTTGTTAAGTGAAAAACACACTTTTTCATTACAAGAAATATGATACATCAGAAAAACTGGTTTGTTAAAACCTGAAGGTAAGGTATGGGTAAATACAGCTTTAAAATATAATAGATAGAAAATATTAAAAATATCCTTTACATCTCTTTCTTGTTTTGAGATGTTTGACGTTTTCCTTGTGTCTATAACGCTGAAGAAAATTTTAACTTTCGTATAAAATAAATATTGATTTGTCTAATTATGCCGCTACATCCAATTCCTCTTTTGGATAAAATGCGATCTTACACAAATTCTGTATTGTCACTTATTTCCTACCCACAATCGACAACATGTTTTCCCCTAATTGTTTCTTGAACCAGCACACCTTAGACACTAAAACACTTTTAAACTCATCCGATCTGCGAGAAGGAAGGTTCGAGGACCTCTGGAGTACGACACCCGAATGACGAGGCACTAAAATCAACGCCCAACGCGATTCAAACCTGAGTCCATTGAGATGTAAGTGTTAAGTTAACTCTCTTAGCCAACTCGGCAATTCAGTTTGACCCTCAAAGGCACCAACTTTGAATTTAATTGTATAATACAAAGCTTCATAATACGCATTAGAATAATCCTAGTTATGCGATATGAGGATTAAATGTAACTTCAGCACTCTCTAAAATCCTAAAATGCAATATGTATTGAAGTGACATTTGTGCATAATTTCGTGACATCCAGAATCCAATTTGTTAAAGAAAATGTAGAAAGCAAATTACAGTTTTGCTGCACTTCTCAAACATTACCGCAGGAACGAAATCTCACGTAGCATTCACACTTTTCTCGTAATTGGATAATTCCAGCGAACGAGGACTCGCCATTACAAAGATAACGCAAATTCCCTCCATTCTGCTCCCACCGCCCCTTAAAAGTGCCACGGCTCCCTTGATGCGCGCTTTTTTGTGTCACTGACGGGCAGCGATACCGCGCGAGAGCACGCGAGGGCGCGCTGCGCTAAACACAGTCGTAACTGTTTTGTCTCGAGTCAGCGGAGACACGTTTCCGCGCGGTGAGCGCAGCGGGAGGGCGGAGAGGAGAGGGGAGAGAAGCGGAGGAGAAATTCGTATTTGGTAAGCCATTCGGCGAAAAAAAGAAGAAAGATGCACGCGTTATGCAAAGCGAGGGGGGGGGCGCTTGGGAAAAGAAGAGGAATGGAGAGAAGCGAGAGAGCAAGAACCGGCGGGTGCGGCGTGCAAGGCTGCAAGGGGAGAGCGCGGTGAATATTTCGTTTCACAGCGGGTCAGCTACTTTGACCATTAGTCCCGTAAGTGTTGTTTATGTTACATCTAGGAAAGTGGGAGCGATAGCTCAGTGCATCAACTGATGTCACTGCAGCGCCTCTGACCGGGAGGTCCTAGGTTCCGCGGCGGCAGGATTTTCCACACTAGCTTTTAAGCTAGGTCGAATTCAGTCGCTGTCTGGAGGAGAATTCTAGCGGCCGGCTGCTCTGATCAGTAGTTTTCCGTGGCTTCTCCGATCAACACCATGCGAATGCCGGAGCAGTACCCTACAAAACGGGCCACGGACCGCGCGCGAACTGTCCTTCCTCTTCCTTGTCCTATCCTCACCCCTTACACACACACTTACACTAACATGCACCTCACTACCACATATTCCGAGAGACCGGTCGGGAGCTTAGAGCTTGTCCCGAGTGGGGCGGTGCCCCGCTGGTGGGAGAGTCCTGGTTAGAGGGAAACCCCACTAGGCGACGGTAGGTCGGCGCCGGATCTCGCCATCCAGTGAGGAAGATCACCACCATCTCTCGAGAAAAAACATGCACTACACTAACGGGACTAATGACCGAAGCAGTTGACGCGTCCGGAAACACGAAAAAATCAATCAATCAATCAAGGGAAGTGGCAGTGTTCTTCCCCCGAACGTAAGATCCGAAGCTGACCTACAAGTTGTTTTGCGAGGTACCAGATATCTCTGCTAGCGAGGCACCAACTTAGCCAAGGCAAATTCTAAACTCCCAACAAGTGGGGTAGTATAGTGCATGTTAGTGTAAGTGTGTATGTGTGTAAGGGGTGAGGATAGGACAAGGAAGAGGAAGGAAAGGTCGCGCGTGCGGTCCGTGGCCCGTTTTTTCAGGAACTGCCCGGCATTCGCCTCGTGTTGATCGCATAAACCACGAAAAATTACCGATCAGAGCAGTGGGCCGCTAGAATCTCCTGTTGGGCGAGCCATTCAGCAAAAAAGACCCCCGCGTTGAGCAGAGCGAGGGGGGGAGCACTCGCAAAAACGAAGGTGGGTGGAGGGGGTGCGGGGCGGGAGTAGTGAGGAGGGAAGTGGAGGTGGGAGGCAAAGACGCCGCAAGGACGGAGGGCAAAGTGCGGTGTCGCGGAGATTAGTCTGCGCTGACTAACGCAACGACGGCCATATCACTAATGCACCGCCGGGGATTTGGAGCGAGCCGCTTTCTGGAAGAAACTGTGCAGATATGGCACAGGGCCTCTAGCGAATCGACATCTGAAAACAGCGCCTTCACATTTCCTTTTGGATAGAACGTTCAGTTTGTGTGGAGATTAGAACCCAATATTTAGATGAACTATTAGCCTCTTCTCCTCATCTTATGTCATTACTGTTAATTCATACATTGATATGAACAATCATTCTCTGCGTTGTTAGGTTAATAAGTCAATGCTAATGTATTTATTGGATCAATATGTTTGTGTTGAATTTAAGCAGCTCATTATATTGTTCAACAAACTTAAAACGTCTAATGTTTTCGGATTTCTTAATTTTTGCTGGGTGAGTAAACAATAAAAAAAGGTGTTTGAATTAATTGATTATCTCTTGTTCTGGACGAAATAACGAAAAATAGAAATAACCAATGTACATGCCTATTTTAATTTTTCCTAACTGGGGTATTTTTGACGTAAGAAACCATGATACCTGAAACCTTCGCAAAATTGTTCATAAGCCACCGTTTGACACGTAGTGGACGAAGCAAATCTCTGTATAAATCCACATGCGAAATTAGCACCTAATAGTTTCTCCAATGTTTACTCATATCATTCAGATCTCTCAGCATCAGTCTATTAACCTCTATTACCTGGGCGATTATCGCGACGGTTCTCGCCCAGCAATCCGCCATTTGCCAAATGTTCCGGCAGCTCGTTACAACGACCACTATTTCAATTGTTTAAGCGCAAATCTATGCAAGAAAATCCCAAATTACCTCAGACATGAAACCCGTATGACAAACTTATCCGTCGTCTCGGACCGGGAGGGCCTAGGTTCCAGTCCTGACGGCGGCAGGATTCCGATACGTATCTGCCAGTTGCATATATCAGGCGGACAAATTGGTCGCACCAGAGTTTAGCATGTTTTAGTAGCGCTCCATCCATACATAAATTCACTTCTGAGTTAATCACCATGTTAATAATTTTAACGCACTCGGTTTCGCAACATCCTATCTTGGAATGTCAACAGCCACACGTTTCGCGCAACTGCAATTCACGAACTCTGCCTCTCCATCATAACTGCATCAAACTATTATGTCATTCGCCCTGATCTATTCAATATCAGTTCACAGCATCAATCAAGTCATACCTTCAGTCGAAGTATTAGCTGACAAGGTCGCTGCAACAAAAACATTCAGAGCCAGTTTCAGTACATCCAGTTAAACTGTTTAACAAGGTGAGGAACTCACTTGAAATTCATTAGAGAAATTAAAATGACCACTGAGGAGATAATTTGATACTTCAAAGTTTTTTGCTTAAAGCGTTGCTGAAATAAATGTGTTGTTAAATGAAGATCAAATCTCTTTCTTACGTTGACATCCGAATAGAAATATCCGGCGCACTTACTCCAACACCTCCTCTTGCATGTTTTCAGGCTAAGATCGCATTTCCAACCTGAGGTCAAATCAGATTATAACCCCAAAATCTCAATCATGGCATAAATGCATGGCGACTCTAAGATTTATAAACAGTATCAAAGTTTCATGCGCCTTTTATTATAAGTGTTAATGCTTACAGGGCCAACTTTCTCGAGAAAAATATTATCCTAGGCTATGTATGTTGTCTTAGTTGTATGAAATCACAGTACTTGTGCACTATTCTAATTGTGATCCTAACAAAATAGCAAATACTTGAAAATATGCACTGGTACTTATACTTTACTCATATTGGGATATTTTTCATATTTATATTTGTTTCCTTTATGTTGGTACAGAGATAATGAAGGCAATATATTCCGTGAAGTAAAGCTATAACTGTTATATGAATCTCAATTCTTAGTCACGTACTTGAAATCATTTAACAAAAATATAATATAATATAATACGAGAGTGAACAATTTGAAGTATATCAGAAACCTATATCAATAATCATTCTTAGGTTTCTCACACAGCGATATGGTATAATAAAAGAGTAAGAAGCAACACGTCAGTATTTTCCTGAATGTTTTGAAAGCTGTCTACCTATTCACGTGTATTTTAAAATACAATTATTGCTCTAATTGTAATAAAAACGGTGTATTCAAAATATCTTAAAATATTTTATAGTTTTCTTTGCGAGATACTTGCAAATGTAGTATGCTAAAAAATGATTTGCCTTCGGCTTTCCCTGACCATCATGTACCTGATGTTGACTTCGCACATTTAGTTCCCAAAAAATATTTATTGAATCTACTTAACGTGTCCATCTACTCAACGTATTCATACATTAAACATGTTTCATAAAGAATGCCAATATTATTTAGCTACTATAAATGTATCGTTCTCGGCTGCTGAGGGCTTTCGGTCCAGCTGAAATAATATTCAAAATATGATTTGTTTTTTAAGTTTGAATAAAGTCTTGCAGATGTAACTGTTTTCCTGGTACTATGATAAACGTGTTTCATTCACAGAATTGCACGTCAGAGCTCCCGCCGGTTACACAAACTCTTGCATTTTAAAATGTTATTTCACAGGTCGGGAGTTGCTCTTTAGAAGGAAACGATGCATCTGAGCTTGAAATGGGATCTGCCTTATAAGGCGTCCAATTTATCACCTCACCTCCTAAGCAGCGTTGGGGAGAGATTATAGGTTGAGCGGAACTGAGAGAGGTGAAAAGCGTAACACGATGAAAATAACTTCTCGCAATTATTAACTTATTTTCCGAACAATGTTTAAGTCATGGTTAATAAAACAACATCTCAAATAATTTTATTAAATTTAGTTATTGCTAATGATTTTAAATTTGATTGTGACCGTTGTTGCCCGTAATTGTCACCTTAGAACATTGAGTTTTACACCGTAACACATTAATTTCCGCAAGGCGTATGTAAGTGTTCGAAGCAATGCCAATGGTCTGGTAGCATGAACATAAATTACTTTAGGTTTAGATATATTCAAATGCAAAATGCGTATCTGAAGCAACGTAGTACGTATAAGAAAGAAGCATATTATTTAACAATAATAAATTACAGAAATATAGTATTTAATATACTCGTATGATCAAGATTCAGTTGTCACCCATTTATTTCAACTTCAAAAAGTGTGTGATGTTAAACATAAAAAACATTAATCCCACTAAATTTTCATAATATAAAAGTGTCCTTGACATAACTAAATCATACTTGACGACTGAGCTTGTTGAAAATTATCATAATATTATATCAATCATTTAAAGAATACTCACATAAGTCACATTTAAATAATGTTCATGAAGGAAACAGCAAATTGTATTAAAACAAGTAACATTGACAATAATTTAACTAAGACTGTTTTATATTCTGTGAAATAAAGAGTGTGGACAAAATAGTTTGAAATAACATACACTAATCTAGACTATCAATGAATTTCTAATTAATTATTAACGTGGATATAAAATTCCTACTTTTCTGGATTTTGCTATTCACATTTACGAAACAAGCATTAAAAGAAAATACTTTTGCGAAGAAAGTTGCCCTTCGCAAAGAAAACCTAGCTCTAATTTTTATTCTCAGTGCTCAGCTCTTCTCCATATTTTCCTCACGCTCATTATTTCTTTCCAACAAGCTTATCTCGTTTTCAAATAGATCTGTTCTACGAATTATTAAAATATGCTTCCTTAATAAACTGCTTAAAGCAACTTCCCTTTACTGACATTGGCTCTTAATAATCTTTTATAAATGTGTTTTTGGTAGTAGAAAATTATTAATACATCTCTGTAGTAACTACGTACCTCTCTAGCAGGTCTGTAGTAAATCTTGTCTGGCTACATGGTCTGTGTAAAATTTGTAAAAACGTATAGTCAAATTTAAATATAATGACGTTTGGTGATATCACTTTTGACTCGGTTTTCCAATCGGGATCTTTGTTACGAATTAAATGTTTGGTATTGGAACTTCCTATTGAAGGCAGTGCTTCCCGTCTCCTTCCAGCTCTACTGAATTTAAATAGCACAATAGGTTGTTCAACATTTCAATGTTATATTCCATACGGAAAGATGAAGGAGAATGGCTTCACGATAAGGAAACGTCAGTATTTCCTTTGGTCTACAAAGATGACATTGTCAGATGAAATGTGGATACTTGTATACCATTTTTATAATATCACATAGAAAGAACTTAATACTTTTTAATACCGGTAATTTTAAGAGCGTTCTTGAGTGAGATCTTACTGTACGTATGGCAATACCACCTGGAACTTTGTGACAATTCCGCCACCCTACAGAAGCAATTTTGCGACAGAAAAAAATAAATTACGAAAAACAGCTAATAAATACAATCCAAGACATGTTCATAAAACATAACACAAGATGTGCTCAATAAGTTTATATTAAAATATAGATCTCAATCATATTTGTTGCCTTCACAAAACTCACCTTGGCTAGACTCACACCGCTTCCAGAGTTTCCTCTAGCTTTCAGATGTCCTCTGAAACGCTGATTTCTGAATAGCCTTAAAGTCCGCTGTACAATGTGTCTGGATGACCTCGAATGAGTCAAATTAGCGGTCTTTGTAATTGCATTTCAATACAGCCAACAGGAAAACGGCGTCTTGAGCCACATTTGGAGAATAGGGATCTAGGAGACCGAGGGATCACCGATGTGCTGGTTTTTTCCCAAATGGTCGGTCACAAGGAACGAGGGGTGCGTCGGCGCGTCACCATGGTGAAAATTGAATTTCCCACATGTCAGGTTTTTCTCATCACAGCGCGTCTTAGCCTCTCCAAAATCTAGACATAGTATTCAAGAATTGCTGTCGCGTAAATTCAATATGTTGCATACAGAGGTACCAGGCGGAGTTTTAATTACCACGGACACCGATAAATGGTGCAATTTGTCTCGCTTTGGTCAAGCGGTTTGCGAGCAAGGAGCTCAGTACAAAAATATTTTGAACAAACCTTGTACATATTTTCAATTTTAAAGCCAAGAGAAGATAATTGCTGAAGCATATATTACATGCACAGTTTTCTGGACCGTTGCGACCAATACATTCGGAATGACCACCACTTCGGTCACCACATGAATTTATTGAATAATTATAATTTCATATTTGCATTTTCCCTATGATACATAAAGACGTGCAAAGGATGAAATGAGTGTCACAAATTCAATTATTAGTGAAATTATTAAAACGTAGTGAGTGTATCGCTACCTGGTGAAACTACTCCAACATGCACTTAACCTAGAAACATGGACTCAGAAAACAGAATTATAAAGAACAAAATATATTAATCTATTATTGAATTTCCAAAAGGAGAACAGTAAATGAATTTTCCACTCCTTACTTAGTGTCGAAGTTAGAGAAACAGCTACTTTCCACTAAAGTGGTTTGGTTTGGTTTTTTCGTGTTTCCGGACGCGTCAACAGCTTTGGTCATTAGTCCCGTTAGTGTAGTGCATGTTTTTTCTCGGGAGATGGCGGTGATCTTCCACCGCTGGATGGCGAGATCCGGCGCCGACCTACCGTCGGCTAGTGCGGTTTCCCCCTACCCAGGATTCTCCCACCAGCCGGGCACCGCTCCGGCCGGAACAAGCTCTAAGCTCCCGACCGGTCTCCCGGAATATACACACCGATTGTCTATAATTTAAAAAGGAATATTAACATTAATAGCAACAATAATAATATACCAATAGACAATAGCATTAAGTAAGTTACATTGTGCTTACTATTCAATATAATTAGTGTGGGTGTTTAAGGGAACAGATTACTCCTAGTAATTTTATTTATATACTAAATCTCTTGTCGTTAAATACCAAAAACATATGATAGATAATCACATTAGTTGATGTTAAAATTTCGTCGATTACATGAAAAGCAAGACTTGAAATATATTCACACACTGTCGAGTTAAACGTAAATTAAACATTTTTAGCTAGTGATCTATGGTATGTTAATCATTTAGTTGTGAATGAAGAAGAATCCCGTTGCAAAGGTAGAATGTATTTAACCACAATTTGATCTCAAGTTAATTGTTCAATAATGTACGATAAATCTGATTGTTAACTTTATTATCGTTGTATAAAACAAATTAAATGTAATTATTAGTAATTCATTAAGTCTATTTAATATTGATAACACTATTGAATAATGTTACTCTGTACATTATGATAAAAAATAAAAACATTCTTTCGTGAAATATTGCGGATTTGCTTCCAAAAAGTAACCTCATTTCTCATTCTCTGAAAAAAAGAGGTGTACTTTATTGCATGGAAATGACTCACACGTAATTAAACAAGAAGGCAAATACTGTTCATTTGCAGAAAAATCCAATTGTGTCCGATGGCCACAAACAACACGGTTGTGACGCAGTCCCCACTGCAACGCAACCTCTTTGTTGTTTTTTCGGCTGGGTGGCCAGCCTATTCGGCAGCCGCTTTGCCTTCCCGGTTCGTGCCGGCTGAATTTGCCCGCTCTCGCTTCCACTCCCGCTCTCGCCCCCCCCCGCCTCGCTCCACTCCCGCTCTCGCTCCCACTCCCGCTCTCGCTCCCACTCCCGCTCTCGCTCCCACTCCCCTCTCGCTCCTCCCCTCTCGCCCCACTCCGCTTCCCCACCTCCCCACTCCCGCTCCCAATTCAACTCTCGCTCCCCCTTCCTCTCCCACTCCTATTCCCACTCCCACTTCAACTTTCATTCCCTCTCCCACTTCCATTTCCCAAACCCCATACACATTCCCACTCCCCATATTCCCGCCCCATTCCCATTCTCACTCCATGGTGCTCACTTCGAGCCTTCCCGCGAAGCTGCTCTTTCCCTCCCTTATGTTTCTCTTATGAGATCCCCATGGCCTTTTACTGCCACATCAGGCATGGCCCGGTGATAAACTCTCCTGTGTTGTGCCCTCATGCCCGATTTTTCCATTCACACCATGCCAGTCCCCGCCATGTCCATTTCCGCTCCACTCATTTCCATCTTACTCAACCAAGCCCTTCGCGTTGTCGTCTCCGCGATGTTTTCCCATGTCTATGTTTGCTATTACCATTCACTTTATACTTGACCTCGTCACCACACACACATACCTATTAGTCTCTTCAATCCGCCGTTTTTACCGACGTCCCATACTCTTCATCTTCATGAACTTTGGCATTCCTATCCCCGCCACCTTCATTTCCACCATCCCGACCGGCTGGGATGTCTCAGGACAACTCTTTCGGTTGTAGCGTCTCTGACCCGGACATCTCAGTGTCCGAGTCTGGAAGGTGGCGCGATTTCGTCACTGACTGTGTAGCTAGAACAAATTCAACTGCGAACAAAAAGAAAAAAAATAGCGCCTGACCCGTAGTTTTCCGTGATTTTGAGTTCAGTAACAGGCAAGTTTCGGCGCAGTCCCATAACAAATTAGCCTCGGACCGCACGCTATCTTCCCTTCTCATACGTTTCCCCTTAAACACATTCATACTTACATGCACTGCTTTACCACACACCGTAAGACCAGTCAGGATGTTAAAACGTATCCAGGTTGGGGTTGGTCAAGCTAGTGGAGATACCTTAAGTTGGAAAATTCATCAAACGGTCTTGTACGTCTGCGCCGGATATCAAGTTCCCGCAGAAGATAGTCATCTTGCAGCCGTAACATAGACTCACCGGGAGCGGTAGCTCAGTGCATCAACTGATGTCACTGCAGCGCCGCTGACCGGGAGGTCCTAGATTACACTCCCCACAGCGGCAGGATTATCGACACTAGGTTTTCAGCTAGGTCGAATTCAGTCGCTGTCTGGAGGAGGATTCTAGTGGCCGGCTGCTCTGATCGGTAGTATTCCGTTGTTTCTCCGATCAACACCAGGCGAATGCCGGAGCAGTACCCTAACAAACGGGCTACAGACTACTACATATCACGGGAGACCGGTCGGGAGCTTAGAGCGAGTCCCGGCTGGGGCGGTTCCCCGCTGGTGGGAGAGTACTTGTTAGGGGGAAACCCCACTAGCCGACGGTAGGTCGGCGCCGGATCGCGCCATCCACCGGGGGACGATCACCGCCATCTCCCGAGAAAAAACATGCACTACACTAACGGGACTAATGACCAGAACAGTTGACGCCCGGAAACACTAGAAAATCAATCAATCAATCAAACATAGTATACTCCACTCACGGCATGACACACCAAATTAGTCAATGCGCCCCGAAATTCTCTCTCCCATGTCGATACTGCCGGACTCACCTTCCTCGTGCCTATGCTTGCCAAACCTCGCCTCGCCATCGTGAACCCCGTTGAACCCACGTTGAATTTGCATTGCGCCCCCTCTCCCCTCCGCATCCCACCTTGCCCCACCTCGCAAAACCCCCCTCCCCCCGCCTTCCCCACGGGCGGGGGGGGGTAGCTACGAGCGCATTTGCGCGTGAATATTTCAACGACAGCCGCCGCTCGTGACGGGCTCGCCGCCGCGTCAGAGCCTTTCGATGTCTCGGCTGAATAATTTCGCGGCCACAATGGACGGCGCCGCCCGCCGCCGCCCGCCCGCCCGCCGCCGCCCGCCCGCCCGCCGCCCGCCCGCCCGCCCGCCCCGCCCGCCCGCCGCCCGCCCGCCCGCCCGCCCGCCCGCCCGCCCGCCCGCCCGCCCGCCCGCCCGCCGCCCGCCCGCCCGCCCGCCCGCCCGCCCGCCCGCCCGCCCGCCCGCCCGCCGCCCGCCCGCGCCGCCCGCCCGCCCGCCCGCCCGCCCGCCCGCCCGCCCGCCCGCCCGCCGCCCGCCCGCCCGCCCGCCCGCCCGCCCGCCCGCCCGCCCGCCGCCGCCCGCCCGCCCGCCCGCCCCGCCCGCCCGCCCGCCCGCCCGCCCGCCGCCCGCCCGCCCGCCCGCCCGCCCGCCCGCCCGCCCGCCCGCCCCGCCCGCCCGCCCGCCCGCCCGCCCGCCCGCCCGCCCGCCCCCGCCCGCCCGCCCGCCCGCCGCCCGCCCGCCCGCCGCCCGCCCGCCCGCCGCCCGCCCGCCCGCCGCCCGCCCGCCCGCCCGCCCGCCCGCCCGCCGCCCGCCCGCCCGCCCGCCCGCCGCCGCCCGCCCGCCCGCCCGCCCGCCCGCCCGCCCGCCCGCCCGCCCGCCGCCCGCCCGCCCGCCCGCCCGCCCGCCCGCCCGCCCGCCCGCCCGCCCGCCGCCCGCCCGCCCGCCCGCCCGCCCGCCCGCCCGCCCGCCCGCCCGCCCGCCCGCCCGCCCGCCCGCCCGCCCGCCCGCCCGCCCGCCCGCCCGCCCGCCCGCCCGCCCGCCCGCCCGCCCGCCCGCCCGCCGCCGCCCGCCCGCCCGCCCGCCCGCCCCCCGCCGCCCGCCCGCCCGCCCGCCCGCCCGCCCGCCCGCCCGCCCGCCCGCCCGCCCGCCCGCCCGCCCGCCCGCCCGCCTGCGCGCGCGTCTGTCACGGACAGCGACGCCGCGCATTTTCAGCCGCTGCCAAACACCGCGTCCCCCTCCCGCGCGCTGACCTTTAACGCGACGGGCGCGTCTCCGGTTGCGCGCCTGCCGGTCGCCGGTTGCGGCAGCACCTCTGCTGCGACAGCGAACTGAAATGGGGCCGAAACGAATTGGAAAGGTATGTTCACTTGCATTAACATAATAAACATATATTCGTAATTGCCTTTATAAAATGTGATCTAACTAGTCCTCATAAATATTTATTTAACAACTCCCTAGAATGATGAAATGATTGAAGGCGTTGTCATTGTCAACAATAGTATTTATTTCAATAATAGCAGCTTTCGATGGCTTAGCCATCATCATCAGTTTTCTGCTGTCTGGGAGTCACAAAAACGACTGCTATTATTGAAATAAATACTATTGTTGACAATGACAACGCCTTCAATCATTTCAATTATGTAAATGTCAACAACAACTCACCACTGAATCAATATCCCTAGAATGTACTATTTTTCCTTTCACATTGTAGCCGTCAATGCCATTGTGAATGAATTCTCGCTAAAAGAAGAAAATGGAGCATACGGAGCGGAATGAGTAATTTCGAGAAAACCTTCTTTAAACCCTACAAATGGGTTGAGTTGTTGATGCTTCGGGCGGGATTTGACGTCTAGTATCTTTGGTAGTATATCTGGAAAACAAATGCGAGCGGGACACGAGCCTCAAATGACGAACGTTAAAATGTGTCCGTCGTAGAGGGAAAGGGTGACAGGTGTGCTTTGGAATTAGTGTCACACGCTAGTCACAGTTCGTTATCTTTAACCCAACGTTGTAGCTGCATTAGGAATTGTTTGGTTGTTAGCACACTTTCTGCTTTGCAAGTATTGTTAGCTAAAAATACATTGGTATATAAACAATTATTGCAGAACAATCGAAACGTGAATAGAATAGACATGGTTTCGAAGAATTCCATAAGTAAGCGGATCTGTAGTACTTGACAATTTATAAAACAAAATATTAAAAAACTTGCATGGAGGAAATATGGTTATTTTTTACTCCGCATTCCAATCGAAAACTAATGTGAAGAAAAAAGTTATCACCATCTTCTTGAATCGTCATAAATGTGTATGATAGCATAAAAATAACGTTTATTATTTATGGGATAAACGCACCATAGCCATTTTCCGACTTTCAGCAGTTGCAATTTCTGATTCCATGACATTCTTGTTCGTTTACTATTTACGCTCGATCACTCACAATTCTACTCGAACAACGTAAACCCTGATGTATCGTCTACCCGGAGAAACAACGAACGTACTTTTGACATACGTTGAAGACGTCCGTCGTTCCACGCTCGTGTGTCGCTATTCTTACAGGCTTCTACATTTAGGAGGCCCTCAGGCAGGAGGGTCTTTATTGCAATAGAATCAGATCTGATTCATTGAATTCTACGCCTGTATCAGTTTTTTTTGTCTTTTCTTTCCTTGACTTCATAAAAAATATAGATTACTAAGACAAGGCTGAAGATATTAATAGAATATTGAGTTTTCCTTAATTTCAGTACATTTCAAATTATTTGTTCCCGTAATTTGTTAATGAACTTCATGTAAACTAAAATTTTCAGAAAACAACACGTCAGAGCAGGCAATACTCATAAAAGTGCATAGTTCATAGTTTATGCTACGTTGGTGTGTCTGTTAGATGATCACTATCAAGTTAATCAAGTCTACTAGTTACACATCTCTGAATGTTTTAATGTGAAGTACGTCAGAGTAATTTTTCGATTTGGGTGTATTTCTTGTTACGGTAAATAGCAATAGTTTATTTATATTTACGAAAACCTGATTATCAATAGTTTGCAAATTTCAATACACTATGTTCTAGCCAAATAGTTAACAATCTTATCTACGCAATGTCTTTAACATATCTAACTTCTGGTGAAATAACTCGAAGGAGTGATAATTTCACAACTCGAAAAGGTAACAGCCTTCTTTAGTATTCAACTACACAATTTACTTGAAGCATTTGAGGAAGCTGAGTCCACTGAACTTGAATTACAGTCCGGGCTTAAAATTCCAAGTACTTAAAGACCAACAAACCGCCGAGAGAAACGTATTAAGAATTAGGCATTTACACGTGATGGCAAGACAAATAAAGGACAATTACGGAGTTGAAGTTGCAACTTCGCGGCGAATCCAGTTTGCCTCGGCGCACGGGGCCTTGGCGGGCGCAGGGGAAGGGAGATGGCAAGCAGTGGGCCACCAAAAGCGAAAAGTCCGCAAAGCTCAGTAGCTTGTATTGATAGATTAGAAACTGTTTTCGGGCATGCCAACTAATGTGGTCATTAGTCCCGTAAGAGTAGTACATGTTTTATCTCGGTCGATTGCTGTGTTATTCCCCCCATTTGTCGATGAGATCCGGCGCCGGCCTACACACCGGTTTTTGAGGTTGCCCTTTCCAGGCAACTCCCACCAGCGGGCCACCACCACATTCGGAACAAGTTCTAACCCCACTCAAAGTTCCTGACATGTATGGTAGTTAGTAACGGAAGTTATGTGGAAGGCATGTGTGTAGAAGGAATGATCGCGTGGGGTCCGTAACTAGTTTGTTAGAGAACAGCTCCGGCTTTCACCTGGAATGAACTGCTTTGGTCATGATCATGCCAGTGTAATGTAACTTATAGGCCAGGAAGGGAGGCTTTTCTGCTTCACTGGAACATGAGTTCCGCAGCCAACCTACAGGTCGGCTGGCGAATTTTGAGAATAACACATGGTGGGTCACCCTCCGGGACGGAACAAGCTCTAAGCTCCCAAACGGTAAGCTTGTTTTGTGGTTGTATATAATGGGAGAGGAGGATACAAAGGTGAAGAGTATTGAAGCTCTCGCGTGGTCCGCTGCTGTTGGTGAAGGTGTCGCCGTGACAATCGCCGGCAGAGCAGCCAACCTGAATTCCACCAAACTAAATTCCGCCACCGTCTAGACTCCACAGTTGCCTTTATTATAAGGGACCGTACCATCCGTATCTGGGCACTTCTTCGAATTTTGTACTAAAAGATAAAATAGGCGTTCTTAATGGTTGACATATCACTGAAAGATAATTTGATTAATCCTTAATGACTACCATTTTTAACAATTATTAAGAGGCCACGTTCAATATTTACATATTTCTATGCATTGAACGAACTCTTCACGTTTTTAGAGGTTGTTTACGAGGTAAACAATTTCCCTCACACATGGAATTCACCAAATATCACAGCAGCTTCTGACCTTAAAAGAATTCTCAGGGAAATTTATAAATCATTATTTTACAAAAAAAAAATAATTTGTGCTTATTTTTTCAAATTATTTATTTGCGTTTAAATACTTTAATCATTAATTTTATTTTTTAGTAAGAAAAATATCACATTTCAACTGGTACTTCCTAACACAAAACGTAATCTATTCATTTAAAAATGTGAACAATTTTCATCACAATTTCTACTTTAAATAATTGAGTGCTCCATTTTGAATATTAAAACTTTGATATACAAAAAATTCATCGCCATCAAAACCTATGAATACCCTTTAAAATCGTATTCAGGGAGACTTGTATAAAAGATATAGATTTTCATCGTTTTTCTTTCATTCCCAACCACTGTGCGTCGTGCACCTCCCAATTCGCCTGTTGAATGCGTGCGGTGCGGGGCGTGGTTACGGCAGGGCGGGGAGGGAGGGAGGGCGGTGCGGGGTGGTTACGGCGGGACGGGGCGGAGCGGGGCGTGGGTGGGGCGTGGGCGGGGCGTGGACGGGGCGTGGACGGGCGGGGCGGGGCGGGCGGGGCGGGCGGGGCGGGCGTGGGCGGGGCGTGGGCGGGGCGGAGCGGCGGAGGCAGGCGGAGGCAGGGCGGAGGCAGGGCGGAGGCGGGGCGGGAGGCGGGCGGGAGGCGAGGGCGGGAGGCGGGGCGGGAGGCGGGCGGAGGCAGGGCGGAGGCGGGCGGAGGCGGGGCGGGAGGCGGGGCGGGAGGCAGGGCGGAGGGCAGGGCGGGAGGTGGGGCGGGAGGCGGGTTGGGAGGCGGGGCGGGAGGCGGGGCAGGAGGCGGGGCGGGGCGGGGGACGGAAAGCGGAGGGCGGGGCGGGGGGCGGTATGGGAGGCGGGGCGGGGCGGGGAGTGGAAAGCGGAGGGCGGGACGGGGAGGATGCGTCGCGGTGAGGCTCTCGGAAATTAAACACTTCCTCGCGACGCGAAGGCGCCAGATGGGATTGCTTACGAAAATCAGAATTGCAAATTCACGGCTCCTCAGCCGCCTACGTAAGGGGAAATATCGCAAACAGAACGAGCGTGATATGCGGAAGAAGCGAAGATGCTTCCGCGGGCGAACGCCACCAACTTGGGGGTGCGAAGCTTTCGCGATTTGGGGGAATGTGAGACGCGATAGCGAAGGGTCTGGGCCTTCAGTGTATTGTCGAGCTCTGATTACTCACATCGTTCATGACGGGAGGGCTCCTAATAACATAACTTTCAGAATTGATCGATTGATTGATTTTTTCGTGGTTCCGGGCGCGTCAACTGCATTGGTCATTAGTCCCGTTAGTGTACTGCATGTTTTTCTCGGGAGATGGCGGTGATCTTACCCAGCTGGATGGCGAGATCCGGCGACGACCTACCGTCGGCTAATGGGGTTTCCCCCTAACCAGGACTCTCCCACCAGCAGGGCACCGCTGCAGCCGGGACAACCTCTAAGCTCCCGGCCGGTATCCCGGAATACGTGGTAGTGTAGTGCATGTTAGTGTAAGTGTGTGTGTAAGGGGAGAGGATAGGAAAAGGAAGAGGACAGATCGCGCGCGGTCCGTGACCCGTTTGGTAGGGTACTGCTCCGGCATTCGCCTGGTGTTGATCGGAGAAACCACGGAAAACTAACTATCAGAGCAGCCGACCGCCAGAATTCTCCTCCAGACAGTGACTGAATTCGATCTAGCTGAAAAGCTAGTGTTGAAAATTCTGCTGCCGTCAGGACTCGAATCTAGGACCTCCTGGTCAGAAGCAGTGCAATGACATCCATTGACGCACTGAGCTACCGCTCCCGGTTAACTTTCAGAAATATTTTCATTTAATTTTGAGAGGAAGCTTCCTCTTATAATCGTAGTGGCTGGTCTACTTTCGTCCTATCTGTGCGTATCGTAGCGCTGTGTATATCTCCGTCATTGTTCATGAACTTCAAGAGGGGCAATAGTATCAACTCGCGCGTGGATTTTTCGGTATCTTCCCTTTCCCTTAGTTCGCATTGAAACATTTTCTCATCATCAATAAGTGACCTTTCGTTAGTTCATTCATCTCACTAGATATGTTTATCAGACTCTGGTACTGTAAATCAGGATAAATAAATTAATATAGCAAATCAACTTATTCAACATAAACTGCGCGTTACGAGGCCGACACATGTTCGAGGGAAAGAAATATATAATAATATTCATGACTTTGGCTTTATTCGTTTCTTTATTCCCTTTGCTTTAACGGTAAGTGTTATATAGATCAATGATGAATTGATGCCTTAGCTCTTTAAGTTATTTAACATTTAAGAAAATTATTTAACATTGATGTAATATAAGTTAATAAATCGGAATTTTACAAGAAGTAAAATCAAAATTAGCCCCCACAAAACGTTCTACAATATTTTTCTTGGTAATCTTCAACTAATATTCCGAAATACACGGATATAAATACACACTCTATGAGATATGAAGTTACAATTCAAAACTGATGACTTAACTCACTCAATATTACTCAATTATTGAAACTATACTTGAGTTACACATGAGTTATAAATGAGAAATACAATATTGTATTTAATGGCTGAATTATCTGAGCCTTGATCAACGTCTCTCAATCATTTCAAATTCATTCGGTTGACAGTCCTTCGCTGGACGTTCATTGGCATCTGTCGGGTTATTCTTTAAGCAGTTACAATTCAAAACATTTGACAAATAAATGCGTTCACTTTTGTTTTCCTGTCCTATTTACACTGTACGTTTCTCACAGACGCTCTTTCATTTAGTTCGAATGTACCAAGGGTATCCCTCATAAAGTTAAGTAACTGACCAGGGAATTTACAAGAAAACAACAACAACAAAATTGTCCAGTATTTAAAATGTTATTTTGACATCCACATCCATATTTCTGTTTCATGAATTTTACCTAAAAGACGAGAAATATTCTTAAACCGTGAAAAGTAACGAATGAAGAGTGCGCACGTGTCGTGTATATCTGTATAATAGAGAGCGAAATCCAATTCTCGGGAGCTACTGGTTATTGGACGAGTGTTTGGCCTCGCGCCCTATCTGTTTCTAACGTTATTTGGTATCGAGTAACACGGCCGAGGCGAGGGGGCGCATCAACAGGTAGGCGGAGGGCGGGGGTCACGTCGGATGCGCGGGGGCGGGGGGGCGTGGCAGGGGCGAGGCTGGGGCGGGGGCGGAGCAGGGGCGAGGTGGGGCGGGGTCGTCGCGGGGAAGACGCGTCGCCTCCGACGAAGCCGTCGGTCGGCAATCGGATTAGCTGCAATCAGTCGACACGACGCGACGTGGCGCCTCCCCGACCCCACCCCCCACCCCCCACCGCGGAGGGGGGCGCCAGGGATGAAGGGGGCGGGGAGGACACCAATCGCCTGAGGCCCAGCCCCGCCGCTCGCCCTGTCCTCCCCGACCTTCCCGTCGACAGAGCTTCTCATGTCAGTTTTTCTCCTCTGCTCGACTGAAGATGGTGCATTCGCGTTTTGCCTGGCGACTTCCACGATAGAGAATAAATATATATTCTCTTTCCCTACTACAAAAAATACTTCGTACTCTCAAGTTTTTATTTTCATAGACTCAATAATTAATTCCTTTAAAATTATTTTTATTCATTGATCAGCCGTAAGGCTCTAGACGTGATGGTTTTATAGAAACAAAATAAAATCATATACATTTATGCACACTTCATATGGGTTAACCCATTAGGCTCCTGAAAGTAGATTTTTCTAAGATAATATATAATCTTATATTGTCATTTGAGGAAGGGGGATTGGGGGAAGTAGATTTTTTTACAGTTATTTTATTTTTCAAGAAATTAAAGAATAATCTAGATGGCACGTTGCTGTACATTTTCGGGAAAGAATATATTATTCGTTTCACAATATTAGTTAATAGTTGCTCAATGTTGTTTTGAAAATGGGATATAGTGGAGTTAAGAGGATTGAATGTCCGAAGGGTCGTGTAATCCTTTACTTGTTTCAGAGGGGAGGTTTTCAGAGATTGCGCCTATGGTATTTTTGTTTAGTTTATGCCTTATTTTACGTGGCGAGACTCGGGCCATCAGGCCCACTCTTCCCTCCAACCACGCAAATTTCAATACGCTCCTTTCACCACCTAGCGGAGAAAGGAGGTATTATCTTGGGCGACGAAACTGACGGATCTCAATCTTGCTCAGAGGCTTCTTTTAGCTTGAAGAGCTCTACTTGAGGATATTTTACATGCAGTAAATCTACTACATGGGACAGCTGGCTTTACTTCCCCTCCAAAGGAAGGCGTACGACGGATTTTTTCGCCCTTAAAAATCCACGGCTTGGATCGGGTTTGAATCCGCAAACAGTCCGGTACGCTGACCGTTATACCACCGAATCCGCATTCTATTCTATTTCTATTCTAAGCCAGGGAAATTGTATTTCTCATACTCGGCTGACTGGGATAAGAAGAGAGATTGTAGGATAGTGCGTTGGAAGAGTAGGAAAGTTGTGTGACGCTCTTGGAAAACGTCTTGAAACTAATGCGTTTCTTTTGGAATGTTGGAGGTTTTTAATGTATGAAAGCAGTTATTTTCCGGTGGCAGTTGGAAAGATGGGTGCCGCATATTGAATTAGGACATTATAGTAGGAACAGTCACGCGCGTTTGGTCTAGGATTGGCTTCCAAATTTCTGAAAGAGCAGTTAACACATTTCTGTGGTTCATCTTTAGGTAAAACAAAGGTATCGTGTAAACAAAAAAGACACACACGCATTCAACCGTTTGCATGTAGAAAGTCTTAATGTAGATTAAATATTACCATTTTGCTTTCGCTTTCGACAAATTTCACTTTCTGAATCCATCCTATCTTCGGAACTGATTTAACTATTTTTGTCATTATTTTTAGTTTGATTACTTTATTTTCCCCGCGGTTTTATCAACTGCGTCCCAAAGATTTTTCCTCGTCACTTAAGCATACCTAATCATTTTTCTGTAAATCCGTTTGTCATATCCTGAAATTATGAAGAACCATGAAACGCCTTTTATCTCTAACCTTTTATTCAGCATGGTACCCAGGGAAATCTTCTTAAATAACCTAAAATCTCTACTAAACTACAAAAGCCGTCTCTGCTTAAACAATACTGTAACCCTATACAAAATAGTAATCAGCCCTTTAATGTTGCATGCTTGCACCATTTGGACTAACGCATCACAAACGAACATCTATCGAAAACAAATGAATCCAAAACAAATTTCTCGGATTAGCCACGCATGCCTCATTGTTCATTTCTAATATTCAACACAATACAGAATTACGCTTACCATTCATCAAGCATCACATCGCCCTTCTTTTGAAAAATTTCTTTTTAAATATATCTTCAATAAATCAAATGCCCCACTACAGTCTAGCCTCACTCAACGATTTCCCGACCCGAATCTGAAATAGACATCCGCTACATGCCTTTATCCATATATTTTCCGATGTTAACGTGGCGTAGGTGCCCAATGGGACTCCTAAACCAATGTAGTTAGAACAGAATTAGTTTTTATAATTAAGTACTTCTACAGTCACAACTATAAGTCATCCCAATACTTGAGAAAAGTAAAAGTTATTGAACCATTTACTCATCATTACAACATAAGAATAACTTTATAAAGGTAGTCTTCATCGTCCTTCACACGTACGTTATCACATCTCATAAACAAACTTCGAAATTTTAAGTCTCATTGAATTCCAAATCATCTTATATCTCTAAACCGCGTGAAGTATTTAGAATATACTATTTTTACTATTTAGAATGCATATTTTTGTATCGTGAAAAATTCTGTGATTTAGTTATCATCTCAGCCGAAAGTTAACGAAAATTATCTATACTTCTGTTTCGTATTAACCATTTTGAAGTATTGTTATATGTTGCTTGAAAAAATGTTGTTGAAAAAATATTTATTTGAAGAAAATTTCATTAGTTATAGAATTTAGTAATGGATCTAAATTTTTGTGTTTTAGAGAAACAAATCGCAAACATTTCTCAACTTTTGTTATCACTTTTCTTAGGAGTAAAGAACTGAAATGAAACATAAATACTTCGCTAAATTTATTTTTGACAGAAATTCAATTTTGTGTTTCGTATTGAGAAATACCATTCTTTCTACACCTTTTTTGATATTACTAGCTTCGATGTTACCTAAAAATAAATATACTAATCTTACGAAGGGTAAAATTAGTATTGAGAAATACCCTTCTTTCTACACTTTTTTGATATTACTAGCTTCGATGTTACCTACAAATAAATATACTAATCTTACGAAGAGGATTATTTCCACTGCTATTATTAATATTGTTATGTCTACCGTTACTCTGCTATTGTCATAAATTCTCGCAATGTTAACACTAATTTATTAATTTTACTTTCAATTAATCATGGGTTTCGACATACATTTTACTTCTTACATGTTGTATGTAGCCGTGTAATTCTAAACAGAATCAAGATTGCTAGAAGTTCTATTGATTAAAACCAATTATTGAATTGATGGCAACTAATATAAATTATCAGCCTTTTACAACAAAAATTTAACATTTATTCTTCTATTGAACTCATGCATAATTACTTTTTTCATGCACAACATTAAAATAGCGTACGGTTTTGTGAGAGTTCGTAAGCTTACTACAATGTCTGCAGATGATTCTCGGTTGAATCAGCAGAATGTTGTCCGTGGAATGTCCTTAATTTCCCTATGATCCGTTCTTGCTTATCATTAGAATAAATTTAAAATGTTCCGGAATCTCCTATACATTTGGATTAATAGGTTTAATATTGCCCATAAAATCAATACGCCGTTGTGACTTTCCCCAGCTGTGCTTCGTATGAAACACCTACGCGCGACTATCTTCAGCTACTTATCGAAAATTCCTCCCATCTACGGAGCTATCTAATTCCAGAATACTCCACACGATCTTAATAAACAAGTTTCCGACTATCATTAAATAATATTTCAGCCTATGCTGAAAATCCAAAAGCACCTCATCAACCGTTTACGTGTGTACGCTTAAATATATATTAAGAGAGTGATTCTGTGCGTCCTCTCCACACTTTTGTATGTAATGTGTTCGGGGCGGTTTTTCCCCATCTGAACTGCGCTACGGCACCAAGCATGGGAACTGATGTCACTGCAGCGCCTCTGACCGGGAGGTCCTAGGTTAATCCTGACGGCGGCAGGATTTTCGACACTAGCTTTTAGTAGGTCGAATTCACCTGCTGTCTGGAGGAGAATTCTAGCGGCCGGCTGCTCTGATCGGTAGTTTTCTGTGGTTTCTCCCATCAACACCAGGCGAATGCCAGAGCAGTACCCTACCAAACGGGCCACGGACCGCGCGCGATCTGTCCTTCCTCTTCCTTGTCCTACCCTCTCCTCTTACACACACACACAAACATGCACTACACTACCACATATTCCGGGAGACCGGTCGGGAGCTTAGAGCTTGTTCCGACTGGGGCGGTGCCCGGCTGGTGGGAGAGTCCTGGTTAGAGGGAAACCCTACTAGCGGACGGTAGGTCGGCGCCGGATCTCACCATCCAACGGGTGAAGAACACCGCCATCTCCCGAGAAAAAAACATGCACTACACTAACGGGACTAATGACCGAAGTAGTTCACGCACCCGGAAACACGAAAAAATCAATCAATCAAAAAAAATATATTGCTTGACGGAACTGAATCTGCGCAGTCAAGTCTGACGAGACTTTCAAGAGCTGCCGCAAACGAACAGTTCGTCTGTTGGCTGGAGGGGGGTGGGGGGGTGGGGGCTTCTGGCGGCGCGAGCGGCGGTGGACGCGACAAAAGCGGAGAATAATGACCGCCGCGTCCATCGGGCCATCAAATGACCTGCGACCACATAAATTCCGCGCCATGAAGGGTTTATCTGCGCACGCGCCGCGGCGGGCGCGCAATGTACCGCCGCCCCAACCCCTTAATGAGCCATGCCCGAAATATTTTCGCGGAGAGGGTTCCAGTTCGTGCGTTGGTTGTGTGGACGATGCACGCTTTAGGGAGAGCAGTATCGAATAGACGCATTTACTAAAACACTTCAAATAAATCAACTCAGTTTTGTGAGGACTAAACGTTGAGTAAGATTTCAGATCTAATATTTACGAAGTAACGTAGTTGAGACGCAAAGAAATAAAATCTCGTTCTTAAAGACTAAAAAGGACTGTTGAACGTAAAGACTAAAAAGTTCTGTTGAAAGTACTGTTGTAAAGTTAGCTTTCATGTTAATTTTAAAGTCTTTTTTATACACCTTATGCGCTGTGTAGTGGAAAATTCCAACATACTCGAAAGTGGCAATAATAATGCTGTTATTTGATGGCCAAATATTTAATGCAATATAGAATCGTCATACGTAGGAAAAATTGCTTTTGTATGTACATGAATACATTCCTCTCATTATTAGGATATAGGTCCTAGTGATCACATTTGAAATCTGAGCGTAAGTACAATATCACTGACCTATTAGTTCGGGAGGACCTGGTCAGGGCCGCTCCGATAGACTTACGAATTACCACTCGTTTAGCTGCGTGATACGACTCCAAATAAACGCTGCCATATTTTATTTTGATCATTGATGAAAAAATTTACGAGTTAGTTCTTATTATCCATTTACAATTACTTAATGGGCGTTGTGTCCAGAAGCGAACGACAATAAAATGTGACCACATTTAACTATTTTCTTCAAGACTGCTTAAGATTTATTTTGGCCCAGAAGCCCAGAAAAGCCGAAGCGCGCGTGCTTGAGAAAGCACATCTCCGCCCGAGACGGAGGAAAGCTTAGGGGAGGAAACGAAGAGGGCGAATTGGGCAGCGTTCGCCCTTCGCGCAGGCGCAGCGACCGGCCGACCACGCGACCGGCAACATACGAGTACTATATCATAAAAGAATAACTTAATTAAGTTAGTCAGTAAGCTATGTTAGGTTAGTAAACAGACAAAAAAAGTCATAATTTATAGTCAATTGTTAAGTATAAGTAGATAAATAAGTCAATAAAAATTAAAAATTAAATTAAGTAAAATAATTAAAATAAATTAAATAAATTCAAATAAATAAAATAAAAAAAAGGAAACGGTTAAAATACAAACATTAGGGGCGAAGGGAAGTGGGAATCGGAAAATTTGAAATTAAAATACTGGGAGGAGAATGTTAGGGCAGAGGCGTTGGTGCGGACGATTTTCTGTGGTGCTGTTTGTTTTCAGGTGCGGGGGAGGCCAAACACTGGAAGGAGAATGTCTGACGCCCGCGCCAAATAAATAAATAGTTTAAAAACCGGATAGATTAGCATGTATTCGGCTTCTGGCGGCAGTTTTTTCCCCCTTCAGGGTTTTTTTCCTCAGCCGTACCTTATGGTCTCTTTTCCGCGGCATTGATGCGATGGAGAGACCATTTGGAGTGAATACCAGAATACGAAAGGTTAGAACGCGGTAGAATGTAGGTATTGTAATGGCTTAAAGGCCTTCGGCCTAGCCACTTAGCATCACGTTCTCTAATTTGTATGTAATAATTACCTATTAAATAAATAAATAATTAATAAAAGAATAAATATTTTAAGCGCAAAACATATATTTAAAAAATTACAAATTGATAATGAGATGAAAATCGTGGATAAAACGAACTTTATTCTTTATAAAACATGTGTACAATTTGGAATACTTTGCATTTTGTATGTAATTTACTTAAAATTGGTAGAAATAATAAACATATGTTATGGAACTTACATACTTAAAGAATGTCTTAAAAAAGTAGGTAACCAAATTCATTGAGATATGTGCAATAGTTTCCAAGGTATTAATTTTTACGAGCTAGTTGCTCGAAATTACACACTGTGCGACGGGCGGGAAAAGCGTTTGGCCAAGACCACCTTGCACACGCAGCACGCTGGAGGGAACACCCAACTTCTCGATCAAAGTCTTTTCAATATTGGTTTATTTATTTTTATATGTCTATTTATTTATTTTTATTTGTTTGTTTTTATTTACTTATTTTTATTTGTTTGTTTTTATTTACTTATTTTTATTTGTTTGTTTTTATTCATTTATTTTCTTATATTGTTTGTCATCGTGGTAGTTTCATTTCAAACGCTCTTGACTTGGAAACTTTAACTACCTCAGCAAAATCTGGAGTGCAAAGAAACGAGAAAAAAAAACTGCTAATGTGGTTCGTTCATGCTTTGTCTGCATTCTGTACTTCTGGTACTTAAAACTTCCAAAACAATGATGGACCACAATAAGTTAATTATGAAATTAATCCCTCAAAAAGTTGCCCACCACATTTATAATGCGGCTCCACCAGTAAGCATAGCAGTCAGTACAGTTGTCTGCCTCCGTAAACTAGAATTTTGATCCATGTGGTCAATTCAAGAGAAATTTGTATTGCACAGAACATATTCTACATATCTCCTATACAACTTCTCGTTTATGCCTTGCATTCAAAATAAAGGGTCGCACAAAATGAGTCACTGTTTGTTTCTTATACAATTTAGGAGTCGCACTTTTAGAGTTGAGTAGCTCAGCCGTAGCAGAAGCAACAGAGCTTGGAGAAAATTGAGTTACGAAATAACGAGTAATTCACGATATCACCGCTAGGAGACTAGTTTATACTATAACAGTGACGACGGAGCAGCGATCAACGGCTATATTTCTCTCACATGAAACGAAAACTGTGGTTGTGACTCTAAGGCGTTTTCGACAACACGTTTGATACACGATGTGCCCCTTGCAAGAGATCCATAGGCTGAATAATCAATTTGGATTACTTAAATGAGCGTTTTGAGATGTGGATCATTTCACTCAGGTTTCCAGGTCACTTCAATGATTCAAGAGTTATTATTTATGCATTCACTAGGTTTCCAGGTGGTTTCAAGAATTATTCTTGAAACATCACAGAAGATTTGGGTCGTAGAATTATTGCTAACGTCAGGTTCGTTTGCAGGAAGTTATGAATCGAAACGGGGAACATTTTGAGCATGTGCTGCATTAAAACAATTCACCAGAGTGTTTTCATTGTAGTAATGTTCCTTTGAG